>JAVJIX010000124.1:935000-1535000 GCA_036785185.1 Paratrypauchen microcephalus | reverse complement strand
TTAACCAGTTCTCTGTTGCAACCCTGGAAAAGCCACGCTCAGATCAAAAGCACAAGCATGATGGCAGCAAAATAAGAGGACTTGTTCTTGCACGTTTCTGCTGCTGTTTACAGTGCAGTGTGTGGCTGCTCAAATGTAGGTACAATAACTAAAAGAAATACAATGAAATATTTACCTGAAAGTAATAAATCAGAAAGAAAAAGAATGCGAGCAAAAAAGGTCGCACAGACTCCTGCATATAAAGTGCATTAAAAAGCTGTATATTATGAAACCTTACAACTGTACAGTAGTGGATGAAGTACTCAGCTGTGTTTCTTAAGTAAAAATACAGATACTGGAGAAAAAAAAACAGATACCTGCTTTCAAATGCAATAAAGTAAAAGCAAAAAGTATCCACTTTAAAATGTACTTAAGTAAAGTACAGATACCTACGATTTGTACATACCTATAGTATTTTACTACTTTGACTTTGTTATGTTCCACATTTGAAAGCAGGTGCACTTTCTCCTCATTTACATTTTTGAACAGCGCTAAAAATGATAAAATACTTTTCTTTCAACAGAACTGAGTACTTCTTTCACTCCTTTTCAGCTAAATGCAACAAAGAGCCATGGAGTATTCCCATAATACTGTATGTTCATGCTGTAGTTGCAATATTCAATGAGGATTAACTTAAAAATACAATACCATTTTATTGAATTTTTTTTTTAGTCACAGATACAGATGCATAATAATGTTTTTACCTAGAAAGTTGAAATAACTTTGTTATTTTTGTATTTGATTAAGCTAATAGTTGATTTCTCTATGGCTATTACTATAAAAGATGAACACAAGAAATGAACAAATCTCTTGATACATGAAGTATCAAGAATAATCTGTCTGTTTTTATGAATGTTGCATTTAAACATTGTTACACAGTTCATCTTTGCAGGTGACCACAGTGCAGTGGCCGAGTTTATCGCGGGACAGATCGTTGTCCTCTGTAGGAGTCATACAGCCCTTGACCGTAATCTCTGCAAAACACACCAACACATGTCATTAGATACAGATGGAGAAGAACAGTGGCCACTGTATTAGGTACAGCATTCTAAGGTTTCTGAATATAAATTTATAAGTGAGATAATATTTGTAGATTCTGAAATAATAAGGAAGAAATCTAAAAGTATTTTTGCAACTCATGGTAGTTATATTTTTTAATTGCTCCAGCTACAGCCAAGACAGCTACTATTACTATTACTAGTACCACTCTATAACTATAACATTACAACTAGTTTACATGCCTACATGTATAAAATGTAGGGTGGTTGTCAAACAAAACTACTAATACTACAAGATACAGTATTAGCAGTATTTATTTTACTATTACCATTACAAATATTGCTACTGGCTGTAAATCTACTTTGCTGTCACTACTATATTATAATCCAGATTTGCTGATTAATAGCCAACTTGTGTAATACATTTTCTATTGTGAGGAAACAGTATATCAGGTGAACCTAATATTGTGGCCAGTATATTGTGGTCTGTCTGTGCACTTAAGACTTACTTCCTCTTGGGTTTTTACAGGTGAGGGTGGAGCACAGGTCGTTTTGGGCGTCACAGTGCTCCCTGCCAGGGCACATTTCATTTCCATTTTTATTCATACAACTGTAGCATTCCAGAAGCTCCACTAGAACACAAGACCCATTTTACATTTGATTTTTCACATTTTCTCAGATTTCTCAGTCAAAATTTTCATATTTTTCCCACAGATTTTGTCCACTTATGAAAGAGTGACATTTGACTTGTCTCCTTGAAATCACTGAATCTGCAGACCAATAGAAATGAAGATACATGTTTGGAATAAGGGCACGGTGAGAATGAATTATTTTCAACAAAAACTCCCCCAAAAATATTTTCTTGAATTCTATTTCAATCCATTTAAATCATGATTCTTCTGCTATCAATAATGATTTCATGCAATTCTAGATTCACATTTGGATGCAGGTCAACAACATTACATTAATCATAACATTAAATCTGATGACTTATACCAAACAAAATGTGACTGTTCTCTAAAAATAATATCATGAACACTGGATATTTGATCATTTCAATTCATCCTTTGAATCGATCCTTTTAAATGGAAAAATGCCACATGTATAAAGTGTAGGGTGGTTGTCATTGTTGTAATATTACTACTATTACAACATATATCAAACTATCAAATAAGCTTTCAAACAAACATACTAATACTAATACAAGATAAAGTATTGGTAGTATTTTCTTTTACTATTACCACATATTGTTATTGGAAAAAAAAAAAAAAAAAAAACTTACATCCTAAAACAGAAGGCATGAGTTAGTTAACATGACCAACAACTGTATATCTTGTACTCACCTGTGCTGATGCAGAGCACCAGGAGAACAACAGCAATCTGCAGGCCTTTCATTTTGTCTTAACTGTAAAATAAATGTAAAAAACATTAAAGAATCACATGCTTTTATATTATTCTATCTCCTAATGTTCATCACACTGTCACCTGTAGGATCCTAAGTGCACAGCTCACCTCTTCAACTGGGTGATGTCTGTAATTGCGGCTTTATAAAGTGGACAGGTGTAGCAGGAAGTTCTTCTTGAATAAAGGTGTGTCCGGCTTTACTGTAAACCCTTTAGCCGTGCATACTGGACATTCCACACCGTCAATCAATTACAGCTCTTCTCTCCGCAAATTAGCCGGTTTACAGTAGTAGTACAGTAGCAATTTCTTGAAATTTGCATGACAACTATACTGTTGAACTTTGTGAAACCTTAAATTATAAATGTTGCTGTTTGGGGCTATATTTACACCTCTAACCAATCCGGGGAACAATGTATGGTCCCTTATACTTTTTCTTGATTCATTTGTGTTTGTCCACATTCTGATCTCTCAATCTCGTGGACATGAAAAACATGAATGGAAATCTGTAACCCACTTATTTCCACTCAAAACAACCATTCTGAGAAGAACTGGATCAGATTGTACTCCAAAACCACATTTGTTTTAGTGAGATAAGCTTCGGTTTTGATGTGGGAATTGTCAAGACCCACTGTCTATCAGAACATCCCCAAGTACACCAGCTATACCTATTCTTATATTTACCCCACCTAAACAAAGAGTCCAGAGTTTAGAAACAGAGGGTTTAGAAACAGATCCAGTTTGAATTGTGGTCTGACATTTTAGGAAAAATACAATAAAAGGCTAACGATTTGTTAAGGTATATTGCAGAAGCCTATTATTAACACTGATATTTCTTCTATAACAGTACATGTTTTCTTATAAGAAAGTGAATTCATTTCCACTTAACTGGAAATGCAGCTCAGTACAATGCTTTGTGATGAACAATGGAGTCCTCCATTGTTAGTGCCTAATACCTTAATAAGAATGTAAATGACACTGGATTTTTACCCATGTGATGTTTTGCAATTTTGTGGTCATGTTTCAGGCTGTGTACCACTTACTGAATCAGCAGAGACACCAAAAGCCTGGACAGAAGGTACAGTGGCCCTGTATTTTCACTAGTTTGATGATCAAAGGGGGTTGGGGTGCTTGTTTAAAACAAACAGGGTTGGGCCTAGAACTGATCCTTATGGACTAGTTGTTTCCCCTCATCATTTACTCACTAGTTTTTGGAGTGATTTGTGCAGTTTGACAAACCTTTAATTACTTGTTTACAAGATTTCATGTGACTATTCAATAATGCACGCATTTTAAAACAGGTCTGTGCATTTTTGGTTTCTGTTTTGCAATTTTTTGATTAACACTTTAGAAAATCCAATACCTCTTCTGCTACAATTCCTGGCTCCAATGAGAAATGTTTTGTGTACCTATTGTTGTACCCTAGATTGTATGTGTAAATCTAGAGTACTATTAACTGTTTCTTTACTTTTTTGTGAGCAGAACTACTAATATATAATATGATTATGTAGTATATAATTGATTATGTCTTGAGTCAATACAATTAAACCTCCCAGATAATGTCTGTAAGTCTCTATGTTCATATGTCACAATAATATCAAAATATTAATAATCAGAATTCCTGAATTATAAAAGCACTCACACAGAGAGGGTTTTATAAGCATATTGGTCAATGCTTGAGTTTGGTGAACTTGGAAAACCAGTTTGCCATTCAATAGGCCAGTGTCACAGCCTCTCAAGCTCCTCTGACCTCACCTGTTACTCCCAAAGTGGCCACCTCCTTCCCCTCCCCTTTTTTGTGTTTCAGGAGTGGAGACAGGTGTGCTGGAGTCGAACTCAGCCGGGCCCACTCTGTAGTCAACAGGGTTTAAGAGCCACTGAAGGAGCTCAGCGCTGCCAGATACTCCTTCAGTCAATGCTATGTTCCAGCTACATATGATTTACCTACCTGTAACTTGAATTACTTACCCTTGTCCATCTGCCTCAGATCTCCCTGCGCCGTCCGGCTTCATCCTGTAAAGTTCCTGGAACTAATAATAAATACCTACCAATTCCCCATTGACCTGTGTCTGCTCTTGGGTTTCTCAGCAATCCGCCACAGCCAGATCCACTCTCAGAAATGTACTGCAATAGAATACAAACCAGCTGTGCCACATTTTACCTACTTCACTGTTTCACTATTATTCTTCATTATGCCTGTTGGGTATAACAGAGATGGCCTGTAATCATGTACCTGTATATTACTGTTTGACAGCGTAGTTGTGGTAAATAGTAAGACGGGATAAAACCTATATGAACCGTATCTATGCTCATGTGGTGTTTGTATTGCGAAATGAAAAAATGTATTAAAAATAGGGCTGTCAGTTTAATGTGTTAATTAGATTAATTAATTACATTGCTAATTAACGCGTTATAAAAATTAACTCAATTATGAGCAGCAATTCAATGCATGCGCATTTTAAATTTGGCGTGCGGGGCCTTTGAACGGCGAGTTTATTTATAAAAATGTGACGGAGCAGGTCTGTCTTCTCCTGTGAAGATGCGCGCGCCCGTTTCCGTATCTGTTGCGCTACGCGCCGAACCCTTTTCATTATCAACTAATTTCCATAACCTCTCCAGCGTTTTCTGCCGTGACTAAGGGTCCACACTTAGAAGTTTTGACTTAGTCAGTTTTGCCCATCCGAATCACGCTAAACCCGATCCATTACTCACCCCCGCGCTGCCACCTTCTCCCTTCTCCCGTGGTGCGATGGTCCGGACACATCCATGCCGGGAGTTTAAATCCTCCTCGCGGGTTCCGGGGGTCATGTGAGCCATGAGTAATTTACACGAGTAATGATTTGTATTCTCTGTATATTTGAAGCCTTGTATATTATTTATTGATGTTGCATGAAAGCTACTGTACGTGCTCACATTTTGGCACCAGAAATATTCGCCATGTAATAGTGGAATGGTGTAAATGAGCTTTCGAATGAATGTTACGTAATGTGGGAGGGGGAATGGGGGTATTGCAGTCTTGTCTTGATTACAGTGGAGGTAATGGCATGGAGAGAAAGAGAGCGAGCTAAAGACTGAAAGACTTAAAGGGAGTCTGCAGTCTTTTCACTGTACCACTGTACTCTCCCTGTGGGAGAGCACAATAAACCACCTAAAAATGTATTTAAAAATGCAATTAATTAGATTAATTAATTACAAATCCTGTAATTAATCAATTATTTTTTTTAATCGCCTGACAGCACTAATTAAAAAACATGGCATGCAACTTCATGGCATGCAACTTCTGGCTATGAGCAGGAACGCCTCTCCGCAGGTCTGATGTATAACTCCGCCTTGTGGTGTCACCTGACCGTCTATGAAGTAAAAGTAACCCTACAATCTTTAGTTTGCAACATTTATCCATTTTTTTTTTTTTTTTTGTTGTTGTTTATGTTTCATCTTTTTTGGTTTGGTTTGCTTTGGCTGGGTTTATTTAATTTAATTTATTAAATTTAATTGATTTATTTATTTTAAAAATCTGTTTTTTTTATCTTTTCTAGTATTACATGCTCCCCCTTTCTAAATTTTTACTATGATATACCCTTCTTTTTTCTTTTTTCTCCTTTTTTGAAATTTAATCTTTTGGTTTGTTTTATAATCAATATGTTTATTTTTAGTGTCTTCAGAAGGACAAAATAGTTACCTAGGTCAAGTACCCCTAGGGGTACGCAAGCACATTGTAGGGGGTACTCGGCAGTGTCGCTGCCAGGCACAGGGGGAGATTTTTTTTATTTTTTTTATTTTTTTTATTCTAATTTGAGTAATTTGAATTAAATAAAAGAGAGAAAATACCTGAGAATTAAATTTTCAAATTAAGGAGATGAAATAAAATTATTTTCATTTAATAATCCGTTGTGTCACGTTCTACTTTTGGAGAATTATCAACACGTATGAGTGAGGGGGTACTCGAGGTATGACAAAAAGGCTCAGGGGGTACACAAGACAAAAAGGTTGGGAAACACTGACCTAGATTTAAACATTAAACTTGCAAAAAGGATAGCAACAGAATAAAGTAAGCAGCAATTTTGTCTAATACGTACATGAAACACATTTAAAATGGTGAATAATTTTATTCATTTTCACAGCAAAGAAAACATGAAAAAAAATCATTACATTAGATCAGGGGTCTTCAACGTTTTTCAGGCCAGGGACCCCCAAACAGATGGCGAACTGGGCCAGGGACCCCCTATTATATATACGGCATAGAATTGTGTTTTATATTAAATTGAGCTTAGTGTCATGTATAAACATTGCTACTCTGTTATGGTACATCCAATACAAGGAAATAATACACAGGTTAATACTGTATTTTACACTATAAAATATAAAATCATATTATTTTAAAGTGAAATCAAAAGATTTTGCGACCCCCCTAGGGGTCGCGACCCCCCTGTTGAAGACCTCTGCATTAGATTGTTTAAAAATATACATACTTTATGTCATGATAATATATAAATATATAAAATATAGTATATGCTGCGTTTCAGTTGCAGAGATCCGTGACGCAAGTTTTAACCTGGAGCCATGTTATTGCCTTCAGTCTGTCGGCCATTGAAGACTTCATGCATCTTTTGTAGTGGACAGGACTAGCCCCAAAGACGGCTTAATAGAGAAAGACAGTGATTAGAATAATGAACCTCATATTGATAATTGTTGTTTTTTTAATGTGACTTACGGATTTTGCCAAAGGCGGACACGCACACGTCGTCATCCTCCTGACAGGTTTGTATGGTGTCGTAGCCCCGACCTCCCACTTTGAACACGCAGTTACAATTCAGAGCCTCCGCTGAGAAGAGAAGACAAATCAGATTAAAGTGAAACTCAAATGTGCTATGTTCAGGTATACAGCAGTACAGAGCTGATCTTTCTTGATGATTCAACATTGCATAAAGTAGAATTACTGACAGTTCGTCACTTCTCACTCATCCTAACCCCAAAGCTTTACGATAAACATTCAACTTCTACAATAAGTCTAT
Source organism: Paratrypauchen microcephalus (assembly GCA_036785185.1). Classification (NCBI taxonomy): domain Eukaryota; kingdom Metazoa; phylum Chordata; class Actinopteri; order Gobiiformes; family Gobiidae; genus Paratrypauchen; species Paratrypauchen microcephalus. The sequence continues at coordinate 1,527,550 of JAVJIX010000124.1, read as the reverse complement.
TACCCTCCCTCCTTCTTTCCTTTTGAATGGAGGAGGGTCTGGAGAACCCTAAAGAACCATCGTCTAATCACAGTCATTTGTAGCCTGTGTCTCTCAAATGCAGAAGACATCTTCTATTTAATATTCTCACAGGATGCCTCGCTTATTTTGACACAAACAGAACTTGCATTTCTCTGATTGGTTCATCCACCTCATCGAAAATTGTCAAGGATATGGTTGCAGACCATAATGATAGTTTCTAGTTAACTACATGGGATAAAAAAATTTGATTTATAACAATTATACTCATAAGTAAATGATATTGTAAAATGTCAAACCAAACCCAGGATTCACAGAAATTCAGAAAGTTTACTGCAGGAATTACTATAGTGTATTTACCATAGGTCATGCAGAGGATCAGGAGCACAGCGATCTGCAGGCCTTTCATTGTTTTATGATGATGAGGACAAAATATAAGGCTATTTTCCAAAAGCCCCAAAGTGGTTGTGTGTTGCCCAGGTGCAGATCCTCTCCTACATCTGGTCCCCTCTGACACTGGCTCCTCTTTATATTGGTTGGATGACAGGTCGGAGATTGAGATCTTTTACCTACTTCTCCTAACAATGACTTTTGTTGTAGCTTTAGTGAGGGACAACTCTGTTTAAAGTGGCCTGAAATTCCATACAATAAGTCTTGGAAAGTGTAAGAGATACATGGGGCGTTACCAGGGGAGATTATATAATGTTGATAACTTTAACTGACCCTATTGAGGATTTCATTCACTACTAACATGCACAGGCCTACTTAGGAACCTCAGAGGTCATCGTACCAAGAATCTTCTAGAAAATTGTTGAATGAAATTATCTTTAAAATTATGTTCCCTAAATACCACTTCAGCTAATTGTAGGTTGCTTTGTATGTAGGCCTACACGTGCATTTCTTCCTCAAAAACATGCATTCTTGCTTTAAGTGGGCTGGCCGCTCCCCAGATCTGACCAGTAACATAGCCTGATGGCGTCACCAGACAAATGTTTTTATGGTTTAGGTCAGAGGTCGGCAACCCGCGGCTCCGGAGCCGCAAGCGGCTCTTTGATCCCTCTGATGCGGCTCAGTACAGCGGTCCCTCGTTTATCGTGGGGGTTACGTTGTAGAAATAACCCACGATAGGCAAAATCCGTGAAGTAGTCAGTTTTATATTGCGTGTATAAATATGCGTGTATTTCACAGTTCCTCTGACCGAGGCGCCCTGGCACCGCTGCGCTGTTGCAGGTTTTGTTGGGGAGAAAACTTGCAAACATACAGCACTTCAGAGCAGTGACGGACTGGGATCATCGGCCCTGACAATTTACACCTAGAAGCGGCCCCGTAATCTGTGGAACGGGAGGGAGAGGTTCTACAGCTCTGCACCAAACACAGAACTGTAGTGAGAACGCATCCGTGCGCTCTCAGGACTGGTTCTGCCGCCTGGACTCCAGATTCCACCAGTTCGTTATGCGCAAACATTGCCGCTACTTCCCGATGCGCATTGACCACCCGGAGAAGTGTGCACGCGGTCAAATCCGTAATAGAGCACGGCCTCGTCCCTTCTGGCATGTGCTCAAATGCCAGACCGCTCAGTCTTCAGAGTTACACTGCTTGTGATCGAACATTTAAATAAATTTGGCAAACTGAACACATTCTGTACAGGAGACACGGAGGAGAATGACTGACAAAGACAAAGGTCTACAGTCCTTTAGCCAATCAGGATGCAGAACACAATATGTGTTGATACACTATAAAAAATCAGCGAAATAGCGAGGGACCACTGTATTTAATTAAAATGTATTTTATTTTAGTTTGTTCATATTCAAAATGTAATTCTATGTCACAAAGGTAAAAAAAAGCCATTATATGCAGTGTTATTTCATTTTAAATTTCAAAAGGGTTTTGTGGCTCCCAGTGTTTTCTTTACTGTGTGAAACGGGTCCAAATGGCTCTTTGAGTGGTAAAGGTTGCCGACCCCTGGTTTAGGTAGTATTTTGTTCCTTTTCTCTCAACTGGATCGAACAAAACTTTGATTTCTCTGCTTGTTCCACTGTTGTGACCATTAACTGCATTAAAAAGTGCACTAAGGGAGTGTGAAGTCACCCATAGCTGTCCAGTCAAATGAAGTTCACCGAGGCTAGCAATTATAGGGGTGACTTTGGAGCCAGTTCCATATTAGGAAGAGGAATTTATTTACAAAATAGCAAAATAAAAACACCAGGATCATGTAGAGCAGGGTAAAACGAGGTTCACGGCAGCAGTTACAGCTAGAGGGGTAACAAGTTTTCAATGGAAAGCCAATTGGAAATTCAATGGAAAGTCAATGGAGCTGGAAGCGCCCCCATGTTCACTTCCTATTTGGAACGTGCTGGCTAGCAGGTTAGCTTAGTGCATATATATACACAGTCTATGATTGTGTTATACAAATATCAATCTGACTTCTGCCAGGTTAGTTTTTTATTGCAATTTAACCATCCTTCAGTCGCTTCTGTATTCTCTAGATCTCGAGCCAGGATCTTGATCAAGAGTACCCTCAAAGGGCCATCCATGCATGTTTGAGGATGATGCATGGGAAAGCAAAGTCGCCCATACACAGGGAGAACTTGCAAACTCCTCACGGAAAGTGTTACTGGACAGTATCAGTTGTGAGACCATGCAAACATAGGCCAAGTTTTGCCTTTCAAAGAGTGAAAACAAAGCCCCCACCCATCCCGAACTGGGCCAGGTCAAATACATGTACCCTTCCCAGGACAAGGTTGAAGACAATGAGACGCTAAGCATATAGGGCACCTGCTTCTGGTCGGTGGAACGCCCATCCTGACCCTTAATGTTCAACCTTATATAATTTAATACAATAAACAAAATGAATTACTCCCCTTCTTAATTCATCCAACTGCACCACAAAGTTTGCAACTCTTCAGCAGTCCTAATTTGACCTGTCCTATCTCATAACTACTGAATACACTAAAGAATTACTACAGCATGTTGTGATGTAATCTGAAACCCTGCTACAGAAAGTGCACATAGGCGTTGAGATCATGAAGTTCACTTGTCCTACATTCTCATGGTCTGTGAACTAGACCAAAGATTTCATCCAGAAGTAGGTCAGGTCAAATCCGGTACCCCTCCCAGGACTGGATGCACTTACCTGCTTTGTCACTCTGGTTGGTAGATTAAGCACGCTAACAATTGTACTGTGAAAACCCCAAATGCCCAAAAGGTTTAGATGACTGTAATTGCAAGAATTGAGGCTTTTAGTTTGTATTTGCATTTTAATTTGAGTGCAATGTTGCAGTTAGATAAACAAAGAGCTATAGATGGATTCTTGATGTTTGTTATACCATAATGTGTGATGTACATCCTCTAAGCCATATTGGAAGAATGTCGAAGATACAAGCTCTATGAAGGTGTTCTCTTTTGTGCGGTGTAGAGCTCAGAGCCGATCCCTGTTGGACCTCTTCGGGAGGTATAGTACCTTGCATGGGACACTTTAGAGTCCTGGCACAGGTCACTTTGGACAATGAAAGCTATTCCCAAACTGTATCGTTCCACTTAATACTGTCCCCCTGAAAAGAGGCTTAAAGAACACATGTTGCACTTGGGTCTGCTGATTATAATCTACAACACCCGTGGATCATGATGTTATAATTTGCACATTTTTAATCACGTCTCCCACGTTAGAAGTCTTCCGGTGCCCAATGGGAGCTGATGTTGGCATAAACGTCATCATATTAAACAATCGGCACCTCTGATGGATAGCTGCTTCATTTGTGCTAAAATTGCTACACCGGTTAAGAAAATAAAATTGGACAACAAAGTAAGTAAACAACAGTGGTGGTGAAAATGGGGGTGATTGTTATTATAGAATCTTGAAAAGTGATTAAAGATGCACAAATGATACAACTTTGAGAAGGTGAAACAACTATAACATGGCTAAAAGCTCTGAAAAGTTGATTTTGCATAATAGGTCTGCTCTAAGTTTCTCATGTCACTCCTCATTATTGCCAGTGCAGACAGACCCACATAAAGCCTTTATGTTATCAAAGGTGAGATGAATGAGAGGTGAGAACCTGAATAAAGAATGACTTTGGGGCTGGTTAGCAGATGAACTGTTACAACTGTTACACAAGTTTCACTTGCAGAAGTTTGTGTTTACACATGTCCACCGTGTAGGACTCTGGACAGCTCCTGTAGGTGAGCATTTTGCAGGGTCCCATGCACCTCTTGAACAGCAGGTAGGCTGTAACAGAATGAGCAGTGAAAGGGTCACCTGAGCCTGGATAAAAGCGTAGATGTGTCCTTACCTGAAGCATTGTTGTACACCGCAGCGAACACGTCCTCTGGGCTCAAACACATCTCCGCACTCCAACAAGTCTGCAGGATTCAGTTATGATTTAGAGTTTGTGACCAAAGAGGAGGAATTGGAAAATGTGATTTTTATTGAATAGAATAATGAGGTAAAGTAAAGAGAGGAGAAAAAAAAAACGAATATAAACAAATATTAAAGTTTTTTCGACACTTTTTACGACACTTTTCATAAATGGTCAATTACTCCAGTAACTAAGGTGCACTGTACCTTTTGTGGTGGAGGGTCCGCCTTGGGTCTGCTTGTCTCCATGGAGATGTTGTTGTTTTGCCTGGAATGTCTCAGTGTGGCAATAAACATATCCATGCTGCATTTACTCAGTCACATTGGTTTTTGTTTACCTAAAAACATATTTTTTTACTCTGAATAGGCTCGCATCTCCACAGATATGACATGTAAATTGGCCCTGTCATAGTCATAGTTTGCTTTATTGTCGAAAAACAATCATGTACATGTACATAGAATGAATTCGAAATTTCGTTTCCCCACTAACCAGGCAGGACAGTGATAGAGTGGGCTAGGGGAGGGGCCACTGCACTTGCGCGCGCCGCCGACTGGGAGATGCAGAACAGAAAAGATGCAATACAAGTACAATCAGTGACAATTTAACAACATGTAATGACAGATATAACATAAGGTGATCTTTTTTGTTGGTTACATAAGGAAGGGGTCAGATTGGAAATCAATGAAGTTGATTGAACCGAGAGCAGAGATCAGACCTTTCTAAAGACAGGAATTCTACTATTGTTTCTGTTTCCAGTGACAGTGTAAGAGTGTGTGCTATGTTTATGTAGAGTCCAGATAACAAGCCACATTCTGTGGCCTTGGCCTTGTTTATGCAGGGAGGCTAAGTCAAAACACAGATAACTGTTTTGGGACCGATTTTCACAGGAGAGAATAATAGAATACATTTTTAGAGACCCAGGTAAATAATTTAGACTGAGCTCGGGTGCCAGACCCCCATCTTCATATCGCCATGAAGATTCATGAGAGATCTCATTAGTTCCTCTTGGCGCACAGACTGCGCTGTGTTGGCTTTACACAGTTCTGTCACCATCCCCGTGATGATATCCAAACGTCGAGATGTTTCCTTCGGTTGAAATCCTTCCAAAAGGACCTCAACCTGTCCCACTTTCTGATGTACTCCTTTCACAAGATCTCCAACCCCTTCACAATGGCTCGAAATTTCGGCAGACAGCTTAGGGGACTCTTTACAAGCTGCCAGTTTACAAATTATGCGATAGATCATGGACAATCCCAGGCCAATTAACAGATGTCCAGCTATCAGAAATCCAAATACGTAAATATCCTCCACATCCTCCAGGTACATTGGTGCCAAACATACGACTTGCCACGCACGATACGAGTCCCTCGCATATCCAGCAGCAAAAGTACCATCTGGACACGCCGCTTCTCCCGGAGCGGCACTCCTCCGTGAAAAAAGAGTATCAATAGCGCTGAGGGTCCAGCTGATCACATCCATCTTTTTGGAATTTGGAAAATCTGCTCCAAAAAGCAAGAAAATGACAAAAACAAGAGAGGCACGCAGACAGCAGGAGCAATAGATAAGAGAGGAAAAAGAGAGACGTCTGCTCGCTCTCAGGGTCAGAACAGGTGTCAACTGCTACTGTAATGCCATATAGTTACATAGTTCACCTTTAATCACAGTATTGCGTAAGTGATCTAGTGAGTAAGTACGGTAATATAATTTCAGATAGAGATTTTAATTTTTCTGTACTTCCATGCTCTAATATAGAACCTAATAAGAACTACTGCTATCTGCCAGCTCTTCCTGTTTAGTAAAAAGGTTACTAAAAACATAAAATTGTATTATATGATCATATGTAGTAGTAGTAATGGTAGCAGTACTCAGCAGGTTGCAGCTCTAAATGCCTCAGGTTTTATAGAGTTTTAGTTGGGAAAGACTGTCCTCCTGATAGTTTTGATTGTTTAGCTGCAGTTAGTTAGTTGCATAATGGCTAAAAATCCAACATTTTTGATACACAGTGAACACAAGTATGGTGATTTCAACACCACCAAATATGTTTACAGTAACAACTGGCAGATCATTTGTCATTAAATCTAAACTGGTCAAAACTTCTGAAATCAAGATGCACAAACTGAAGTTAATAACATTATTTGACAAAAAAATATATTATTTAAAGGTTTTGTCGTATGCGTAATGGACTCTTATGAGCTTTAAGCCATGTTATAATGTTGCATTCTGGAGGTGTGTTTTGTTTCATTCACACACACATATTTGAGTAACCCTTTATTGCAGGGACGTGCACAGGGGGGTTGCTCAGGTTGCCCAGGCAACTGCCCCTGTGCACTCCTGAACTGAGGTTGCCCTTCCGAGTCGAGAAAAAAAAAAAAAAAAAAAAAAATAATAATAAATTGTTCAATGGATACAGAATTTCATGTAGGCCTAGGCCTAGATTTGAAAATGAAAACCAAAAAATCGCCACTCAAAACATTTTTCCTAAAATAAAAGCAGCCTCATTCACTTGCAAGCCGGTTCGCTGGCGGGCGCGGGAAATGTGGCGTACGGAAGTCCGCTTGCCCGGTGTCAATCAGGACCCTGAGTCCTTCTGATATAGGCTCAGCCCGTGGACGGTGTGAGGCCGGTAACAGCCCCGTCGCGCCGATTCCGGTCTTCTTGGAGTCTGGTTGTTTGGGAATGCAGCCCAAAGCGTATGTTAAACTCCATCTAAGGCTAAATTCCAGCACGAGACCGATAGTCGACAAGTACCATAAGGGAAAGTTGAAAAGAACTTTGAAGAGAGAGTTCAAGAGGACGTGAAAACGTTTAGAGGTAAACGGGTGTGGTCCTCGTGGTCCGCCTGGGGGATTCAACCCGATGGACAAGGGAGGCCGCCCGGTGCGGGAGGATCTCCTCGCGGGACCTCTCCCCGGGTGCCACTGGTGCCCGTCGAGTGCACTTCCTCTGCACGGCTCTAGGTCGGCCAGGAAAAGCTCAAGGCAAAGGTGGCACGCCGCCCCGGCTGTCTACTTTACAGCGCCTCCCGCCCGGACTTTGACACTTCGCCGCTTCCCGGGACTGAGGGATCAGTACCCGCTGCTGATACAAGCGACCGGCACCTGACCCGAGTCTGCATGTGGAAAGAAATTGTCGCGGTTGTCTTGCTGTTCTCATAAAATGTGAGATTATGAATTGAATAAAAATGTTCATAAATACATGTTCATTTTGCCACGTTTAGCCTAAATAATCAGACAGCTAGCTAGCTTGCAGACAAGTAACCCATTATTTAAATAGGCGGCTAATTTTGTGGTAGGCAAACTAAGCTACATGTCTGCAGTTTCTATCTTTTCGTTTTAGCAAGCAGACTGAATGATGGAAGTAATGCATCACATGAATTCTTTCATTCAAAATGGTTATATAACTAAATCATATATATATATATATATATATATATATATATATATATATATATATATATATATATATATATATATATATATATATATAATCATATATATATATTTTGGGTAATGTGTGTTATGTTAAGTGATGCCCACGGAAAAGAGGCGGTTGCAGGAGAGGGAGGAAACCCTCAGGAAGGCAGTAAAGGGGAGCACATCACTGCAGGGTTGGCTAAGAAAAAGCCAACCAGCAGGTGAGACAGAGATGTTGCATTGTGATAAAGATGAGATGATACTGTGTAGGCTAATTGATTAATTAATCAGACTTATATTTTAGCCTACTACTGGCAGTTTTTCATAATTACATTACATTTAAGACGAGGAGCAGCCACAAGTCTCCTCCAAACGCATCATATACAGTCGGAGGAAAAAGTTTGTACACCCTTTGGAATTTCTTACATTTCTGCCTAAATTGGTCATAAAATATTGTCTGATCTTTCCAACAATCTCAAGCATGAACAAACAGTGTCTGCTTGAACCAAAACCACCCAAACAATTGCATGTTATCATATTTTTATTGGCCATATGATGGAAATATTGACAGGATAGGGAGGCATAAGTAAGTACACCCTTAGCTAAGGCTCATCCAAGAGCTAATTAGATGATTAGAACATTTGAGTCAGGTGTGAGCCAACCTGAAGTCCAATCACTGAGGTGTCGTGAGCTACTCACCCCACTGGAAAACCAGTCAAAAGGTGTGTTTTGATGAGAGGCATGTTCTGTGCATCATGCCTCACACAAAGGAGCTGTCAGAAGCTCCAGAAAAATAATTGATTTGTATAAAGCTAAAAAGGGTTACAAAACCATCTCTAAGACCCTTGGTGTTCATGTGTCTACAATTAGAAAAATCGTGACAAATGGAGACAGTTTGGAACGGTTGTTACTCTGCCAAGGAGTGGCCGCCCTGTGAAGATTACTCCAAAGGCACAGCGAGTCATCATCAATGAGGTAAAAAAGAATCCAAGAGTGTCCGCTGAAGACTTGAGGAAATCACTGAAAGATGCATACATCTCTGTTGACACATCTACTATAAGAAAGACACTGAACAAGAATGGGATTCATGGGAGAAGGCCATGGAGGAAGCCATTGCTGTCCAAAAAGAACATTTCTGCTCATTTAGAGTTCATGAAAAAGCATTTGGATGCTTCTCAGTGCCACTGGAAAAACATATTGTGGACTGATGAAACAAAGGTTGAATTGTTTGGGGGGAGCAGTCAAAGACCCCGACCTAAACCCAATTGAGATGTTGTGGCATGACCTCAAGAAAGCCATCCAGCAAGATTCCAGGCATCCCAGGAATCTTGCTGAATTGCAACAGTTTTGCAAAGAGGAATGGTGCAAGATTTCTCCAAATCGTTGTGCCCGTTTAGTCTGCAACTACAGGAAACGTCTGGTTGACGTTATTGCAGCCAGAGGAGGGTCAACCTGCTACTGAATCCAAGGGTGTATTTATTTATGCCTCCCTATCCTGTTAATATTTCCATCTTATGGTCAATAAAAATATGATAACATGCAATTGTTTGGGTGGTTTTGGTTCAAGCAGACACTGTTTGTTCATTCTTGAGATTGTTGGAGAGATCAGATAATATTTTATGACCAATTTAGGCAGAACTGTGAAAAATTCCAAAGGGTGTACAAACTTTTTCCTCCAACTGTAGCCTGTGATTTTTTTCACCCCAGATAGGGGAGTTGGTTTGCCTGTCTGTGCACGTCCCTGCTTTATTGTTACCTGTGTGTGAGTGAACTCCAAGTATGTTTTTGAAGAGGAAACAACTTTATACCAGATCAGGCCTATTCATTTTTATGTTTTATGTAGGCCTTATAAACTCACTAGAAGATAAAGTGGACACACTGGTGCATCAAAAGTAGATTACATTTATTAGAATATGCAAATTTACAATAACAATGCCATGAAAGAATGTTTGGCATAGTTAGCAGTAATTAACAATATATTTTTTTAAATCTCTTACAGTAAAACCAATATAATCATCTTTCTTCAAATGAGTTTTAGCTATATATATTTTGTTGCAAACACAGTTTTTAAGCACTGTTGCTGTCAGAGGATTTGCCATAGATTACAATTACAAAAACTCAAATATCAAGCAAACAAAGCATAGTATAGTTAAGCCAATTAACAGTAGTGGTCATTATGAGTGCTCTAAAATCACAAAATATTCATATATCATGATACTAAATTTGGTGATACAGTATTGTTATCAAATATTTAGGGGTCCTGTTAGATTCCACACTTTCCTTCAAAAACATGTTAAAATGATATCTTACACAATTAAGTATAATATTTCCAATTTTAATCAAATTAGAAGATCTTTAACAGATAAAGCTGCCGTAATGTTTTTGCTCTGTATGATTTTTTCCCATGTAAGCTATTGTATAACAAGCTGGTCTCTGACAGGGGTGACCATTCTAAAACCAATAGAATGGCTATATACTGTAAAAAAGCCTTGAAAATTATGGACAAAAAACCATTCACCTTTCACCACTGTAACATGATTTTAAAATATAATCTCTTGAGTTTTGAAAACTTCATAAAATTTAAAAATGCATGTCTCATATACAAGAGCTTACATGGGTTGGCACCACCACCTCTAAACGAATACATTAAGCACAGGAGCACTTTATTAAGAACTACCAGAGCAATAAGTAGAGGCGACTGTGAGATTCCAGGGAGAAAAACTACTTTTGGTCAAAATGTTCTATCATATAAAGGCTGTGGCCAGTGGAACAGTCTGCCCACCTTTGTAAGAGAGGCACCTACTTTCACAATGTTTAAAAGTTACCTAAAGGAATGGCTAAGATCAACTCAAACATGTGAGCACAATCTATAAGAACAGGAACTTAAGGGAGGTGCAATACATTCCGCACTTTAGGGCAGGTGCAGTGCACTCAGCACTTCAGGACTTGTGCAATACATTCAGCACTTAGTACTTTAGGACTTGTGCAATATGAACTGTGTAACCCTCCCGAATTTATGTTTTTTGATTATGAATCGCTCCTGTGTGTAATCTGTGTGTTTAATGTATTTTTCTCTTGTTTTATTGTATGTGTGACCTTTTAATTGGCACCATCAACCTGTCCAGGGACAACAGATGGAAATTAGCCTGTGGCTATAACCTGGCATATTTACATATATATTATATGTTCATTAATGTGCACTGTCCCTTTCAAATAAATAAATAAATAAATAAATGGGCAGCTGTATCAATATATCACCAAGAGAATATTTTTGTAATATTTTACAATACACTTCACATATTCAGTGTTTTAATGGTTACAACTGGTTTATTTCATATTAACTTTGCACAATAGTGGTTTAACAAAGAAATACTGTTGTTAAAATGTATTTGGTTCTTAAAAAACAATAATATATCATAGAGTATCATGTGCACTATATCAATTATCACATGTATCGCCATATTGTGATAATATCATATCATGAGCCATGTATCAAGTATCGTATCCAATCATGAAGGACCTTGTGATTCCCAGCCCTAGTAGTTGGATTTGTTTTAGTTGCAGAGGTCTGTGGTACAAGTGAACACCTGGATGGTCGGGTGGGAGTTCAAGATTGATGCGCCAGAGGCCTTCATGCACCTCTTGAAGTACGTGGTCACTGTAACACAACACACAGTTAGACAAGCTGTTAGCCGGGAGTTCACCTGACTAGTGATGGGATTTTCGGCTCCTTTGTGGGATCCAAATCTCTTAGATTAGTTCTTGTCAAAGAGTTGTTCAAAAGACTGCCTCTTTTTATATTTAATTATTCAAGTTAACGTTAAAAATACCGTGGAAGTTTGTGAAATTATTTGAAATTATTAAATTCTAAATAAACTGTTTCATTACAATGATAATTAATGGTAAATGGTCACATTTTTTATATAGCGCTGTTGTACCTTCAAGGCTCTCAAAGCCCTTTATATCAAAGAACCACTCACCCACACACACATTCATCAGTTCATTCACCAGTGTATGCAGACATTAGGGGCAAGGTCGATTAAGTGTCTTGCCCAAGAACACATTGACAGGATTCATCTGTGTGACCTGGAATCACACCACCATCCTGTGGGTCAGTGGATTTGACCACTCAACCAATGATGTTTATGTCAAGAGCGGAATTCGAACTGCTAACATTTGGATGAGCCGACAAACGCTGTACCAAACTGAGCTACTGTCACCCCTCACTTGTTGATTAATCAACCAAATAATCAACTGTTATTAAAAAGACAAATATAATGTTTTTTTTTGTTTGTTTGTTTCTGATTCTTGGATTCTTGGATCAGTGGTGTGAATCAGTGTAAAAATGTACTGACAAATTGAAAAGATGACGTCCCATCACTAGTGTGGAGTGTAGATGTGTAGATGACGTCCTATCACTAGTGTTCAGAGTAGACTTGTAGATGTGTTCTGACCTGGTCCACTCTTGATGATGGCGGAGGCGCACACGTCATCCTGTCTTGAACACGTCTCCACAGTGTTGAAACAGCTTCCGCCCAGCGATGTCTGAACGCAGCGGTTACATTTCAGAGCTTCCACTAAAACAGGACACAATTAGCATATTAATCGCCTGCAATTCCTCTTTGGTTTCGCTTTTGCCTTACAATCAGAAGGTTGCAGGATCAAATCAGGTCTATAGTCCTTTGGCAGGACAGTTTACCCTATTTCCTGCTGCAATCAGTAATTTGGCTTAAAAGTAGGGATGCACCGATGCCAGTATCAAATAACAGCCCTGGTAGGCCTGTCATGATCACACATTTTGAGGTACGATATATATATTGCTGATGATAAACGATAATATTGAACTCAAATGTACAATAGTGCTAAAGACTTGAGCTGCAACATTTTAGTAATTATTAGATTGCTGAAATTGTATCATATTGCAAAAAGAATAACCAAAAATTACCTCTAGTACAAAGAAAAAAGTACTCTTGACCTCAGAAATTATTGTTTCATGTCATGTCATTATAATTAATTATAATAAATCATTCAATATATAGTATTTACTGTGACCCAGTCCAGGAAAATTTTCTGGATCGGGTATCGGTCCCATTATGGTTCAGCTGATATCCTGGTACAGTACAAGAAAAGTAACATTTACATAACACAATTGGATCCTTTTTGTAATTACTTAATTGTGTTTTGAGGGGGGGGGGCAGTCCATGCATTGATATTCACAGATACTTAAAGCCAAAGTATCTGTATTGGAACTGAAAAAGCAGGTGCATCGCATACTTAGAAAGTGACACCCAACCCAAGAAAAATCTAGCAACTTTCAAACTTGGCTCTAAACTATTTCAGTTAAATGCATATGTGAGAATTTCAGTTCTTTTCTGAGAGATGAAAACAGTCTGGTTCAGAATTTCAAGTAATTGCATTTTAATATAAGCTATAAAATGAGAATTACCAATGCAAAGGAGAGAAAGTTGTGTAACAAAGTGAAAGTTAAAACAGTCAATAAAGCTTGGCCACAGCAGCACTAAAAGCCACTCCCATGACGGTAAAAAGCTAAATTGGAATTTTCATTGTGTTATTTTTAAAAAATTTTAATCAGGGAACAGGAATGCCGAAGAACTGGCACATCATGGGACTCGGCTCTTTGTGAACTCAAAACAAAGAGCAAACGAACAAAACAAAAAACACCCATTTACAGTGAACTCAATCTGAAAGTGAGAGAAGCGCGGAGCTGAAAGGTGAGACGTCCATGGATCTGGTTTGGTCAGTGCAGCTGCAGATGTCTGTTTGGTGCTCAGCTGTGACCAGTGACATAAACATTCTGGTTCAATGAAACAAAACAAAATCTCTGAGGGAATTTTGTCTATCAATCAGTCCAGCTAAAACATTCATGATAGGCTAAAGCAGTGCTTCTCAAATAGTGGGGCGGGCCCCCCTGGGGGGGGGTGGCGTGATGCCAGGAGTATGCCATGCGTATGACCCTGGGAAACATGTTTTTTTGCTGTACTGTACTAGAACTAAGTGTAATTGCACATCAACAACGGTAGTAGATTTACGCACAGTCTCACCATTAACAGAACATCCTCTGTCACAGAAAAAACACGTATATTCCACTGAGTCGTGTCCTTTAGTCCGACAGAAGCTGACGCATCAGTGGCACAAGGAGAGAGCGTTTTTTTCAGTGCTTTTAGCTTATGCAAATGAGGTGGTTTTAAGTTTCATTTCTGTAAAACGTAAACAAATGTGCGCAAAGCTGCATTAAAAACACATTAATATTTGAGTCCTCAGTGCAGTCTTTGTTGTAAGTTTCTTTCTTTTTTTTGTTTATAATGTTAATAAAAGGATACAATGGTGTTCTAATAACAATTTTCTAGACAAATAATACTATTTATAGTCGCGCGCAGGAAGGGGGGCGTGAAATTTTTTCTTCTTCCTAGGGGGGGTGTCACAGAAAATAATTGAGAAGCACTGGGCTAAAGGAACTGATTTCTGTACTTGTTGGGCAGGCTGTATTGTCATGCGATTACTTCACAAATTAAAGGTGCACTATGTAACCTTTCTAGTTAGTGCGTGTATATGCCACCTGCTTTACTGGAATTTCCCCACATTATGGCATTAAAGACCCCATATTACGCTTTTCCTGATCTATGTTATAATGTTTTCTCATCAAAAACACACTGGGAGTTGTGTTTTTGTTTCATTCACACATGTTTAACACACAAACCCTGTATATTTAGGAGTTCCTCTTTCAAACGCAAAATACTCTGTTCCACCTTGTGATGTCATGTGGTAATCCAGGAAGTGCTCCACGGTGTTTTTAATTTCCTTACACCTTCACTACAATCATTTGGATCATTTCAGCCCTAGAATTGCCAATTTCTACTGAGCTAAAGGTAAAAGGTCGCTTGAAAACTACCACTACATGACATCACAAGGTGGAACAAAGCATTTTGGAGATGTAGACAGACTAATTATACAAACATAACAATAATAAAACAAAACAAAACACAACTCCAGTTTTTGATGATGTAACAACATTATAACATGGCATAAAGCTCACAAGAATCCAATTTGTGTAATATAGGACCTTTAATGCCATATAGTGGAACACCAAAAAAAGGCAATAAAATGTCCCTGGAAACAAGCACCAGAAAAGTCATATATTTCATCTTTAAGTTTATAAATTACATGCTCTTCTCACATTAAAAACTGGCCGAGTAACAGGTCAGTTTGTGTTACTGGCATGGTATTTGTTATGTTTATGTCAAAGTATGTCAATAGCAATTTATTTTAATGGTCACATGTAAAGCAGTCCGACTGGATTGTCTATTAGACCAAACACTTCGACAATGGAACTTTGTACACTATAAAAACACAGATTAAAGAGAGCCAAAATCAAAATAAAAACTCTGTCACCTGTATTATAATATTGAGGGCAGTGATTCATGTTTTAATCCGAATTTCAACGTAAATATTTTTTGTACATGTCAATCTTGTCTGATACTACTATTATTTTAATTAAAGCTTCTATGTTACACAAAATTGACTATTGTGAGCCACATTAGAATGAAGAAATGGAACTTCTCCTTTTATCATGGATTCTACCTGGACGACTGAGGGACTTTTCACGTTAGAATGTTGTTATCTCATCGAAAACATACCCGGAGTTGTGTTTTGTTTCCTTTTCATATTTAAATAATCCTGCATTTTTAGTCTGTCTATACATGTCCAAAGCTCAAAATGGTCTGTTCCACCTTATGATGTCATGAAGTGTTTTCAAATTAACAGCCACCTTTTCCTTTTTGTTCTGTAGAGATAGAAAAGTTTAAATATGCAGGGTTTGTGTGTTCAACATGTGTGAATGAAACAAAGAAACAAACAAACAAAAACAACTCCAGGTATGATTTTGATGAGGAAACAACATTATAACAGAACAGAAAAAACATTAAACATATTTTTTAACTCACATGTTCCAATGTAGAGCACAAGGAGGACCACGGCAATCTGCAAACTCTTCATGTTGAGTCAGTTCAAATCAAAACTACAGGAAAACATTGATGAGACATGTGGCTGGTAGTAGTAGTATTAGTATTAGTAGTAGTAGTAGTAGTAGTAGTAGTAGTAGCAGTAGGAGTATACTCACTTTGTAGTAGTAGCTGCTCTGAGTGTGTCTCATAGTCGATTTGATTTGATTTGATTAGTTTTATATGGTTTGGATTGAGAAACAGTAGAATTCCCATATTTGTGTTGTTTGTTGAGTTATTGTGAAATGACTATTGCGCAATGGCCCAAGGGTAGGAACATTCAGTAAAATCAGTGTTTTTAAAACACAATGCACTCAAAAACCTTTTACTTTTGCAACACTGTACTACTGTGATGTAATATTTTATGCTCACACAAAGTTGGTGTAGTGCCAGGCCCAAGAGCTCACCGACAGCTTAAGGCAGACCTACAGTATTCTGCAAAATTGTAGAGGTGCCAACAACTTCATGGCAGAGGTCAGCAAGCTTACTTCTTTTATTTAGTTGTTTTAGATGAATATTTTGATTTTAAATGTGCAAATGTAACCTAATGATCCATAGATTATAACTATAGAGCATCCTCAACCATAATGTGTTCTTATAACTTGGAACTGGTACACGCACATTTTTAACCTAGCAACTTTTTGGGTATCAGGCTATTAGTCACCGTCTGATCAAATTACCCATGTACGTTCTTCTGACACTTCTGAACAGAGATAAGAGGTGCTGTGCTGACAGACTGGTTTGGAGTGGTACACAGGAGCAGATGAAATTTAAGAATACCTATTATGATAAGGTTAAAGGAAAATTAACGGGGTTTTTTTACAATCTGAGCCTTCTTTCGGCAATAAAACAAATAGTTTTACTCACCCATAGCAGTTTGGTGTCAATTGGAGCGGTATCGGAGAACTTATGTTGAGCCGTTCTGTTCTACCAATGATCCCGTATCCGTTAGCGTGAGAGCTCGGGGCATTACTTTGCGGTGTCCAAATAACACAAACTTTAGCACTTTTCAAATCACAGAAGATCGCTGTGTCAGGGTAGACTTTTAGTGGATTCCAAAACGGCCTGAAACCCGATATCCAGCTAGTTTCATTTGATGACGTCATCAGAGAGGACAGTGCGCATGAGTGAACTCAGCTGTTTTGTAAACACCGCTAGTCTGAAAGAAGCTAACACCGCTCTGAACTTTACTTTTCTGTTGCGATATCGGGTTTCAGGCCCTGCTTTAATCCACCTGGTCTAGTCCTGGTTTAGTCCTGGTTTAGATCTTGGTCTAGACCTGCTGTCAGCTCCACGCCGGGTCATGTGCGCTATCACACACGTGTCAGAGCGCACTCTTCTACCCCCCTCCCCCTTCCCCACACACTTCACTATTAATAATTTTGTTGAAAATCTATGAAAGTTTGAGTGTTTAAACGAGAGACAAATGTGAGAAAAGGACGCAGGACGCAGAACACAATGTTACACTATAAAAAAAAAAAACTTGGATCGGGCCCTTGGAACGAATCAGGCTTTTTCCATTGAAATAGCTACTCAACTTACAAATTTTTCACGTTACGAAACCACTTCTGGAACGAATTAATTTCGTAAGGTGAGGTACCACTGTATACAGTATATTTTGTCATGTTATAACCAGAAGTTGTGTGGTTTGAATTCCATTTTACACATTTCATAGTAAATGAGTCACATTTTTATATAGGGTCTTTTCCATCGTAAAGGCACTCAAAGATCTTTACAACCACTCACCAATTCACACACACATTCATACACAGTGTATGTAGACAGGTTTGATCCTCAGGTCTCCCAGGCCTTCCCGTGTCTGGGTGGGTTTCCTCCGGGCACTCCGGTTTTCCCCATCAACCAAAAACATGCTCTATATGTAAAATCCTCCAGCTGAGATCCTGACCAAGCCCAGTAATAAGATCACAGAGATGGTTCCCGCCTAAAAGATGAGCTGCCCACTGCTCCTGAAGGATGGGTCAAATATAAAGAATAATTGTCCTACAGGGATAAACAATGGATTATTAAAAAAAAAAAAATACTTCACTTTCAATTATATTTTATTGGCTGCATTCATCATTATAATTACACAATAATATCTGACACATATACACAGTCCACGTCATATCAAAAATAAAAGGGTGAAAAAAAAGAATTAAGAAAATAAAGTTCACTAGGTATCAAGAAGTCCAAGAATCTGGAAAACCAATCATTCCTCTCCTCCTAGAGAAATGTTGTTTACCGTCACTACGACAACGGTTACAGTACGACGTTCCATAGATTAGACCGAGCCCATTAGCAGGAAAATACTTGGTTAGCATCACAAGGATAACCCTAACTCCAACTATTTTTAATGGGGAAATGGCATGATTAAGATAGAAAATGACATTTTTGGGGGGGAAAACAAGAAATAAAAGTGATTGTCATTTGAAAAGTATGGAGTGTGTGATTTGGTCCATAGCATATATTAATAAAACAATAATATTCCTATGGGCGCTGGGCAGTCTTGCTAATGTCCACACAGCTCCAAGCACCTCTGGTTTAATCTATGGCAGAGCGGCACAATGGCACTTCAATGGCATACATCACTTAGTTACACAGTTATTTATATCGTCTAGAATATTATTTTTATTAAATCACCTCCAAAATATGAAAGATACAGAAAGCACAGTTTGGTAGATACATATACATACACGCACACACACACACACACACCACAGACTGACAACACACGCATGGGACGCTAACAGGTGTGCGTTCTATTCATTTTGTTTTGTTTCAATAATAAATACAAATTTGAAAGGAAAAAAAAAGCTGGAATGTATAGTAACAGATAATATTACATTATGCTTCATTGTATTATTATCTTATGGATGATGAAAATGATTTAGAATTGGTACCCGACTAAACCATATTAAAAGAAAAAAAAAAGTGATTACATTTTTGTTTGAGATTCATGTTTAAAATTCGTTTGTAAAGTCAACTCTTTTTTTTGCCATATTCCAAGACCACTGTCTGCAAATTGTTATGATTTGTCTTTTTTTAAACCATATAAAATAAGAAACTGTGGGAACAAGAGCCAGATGTCCCTATTTGATCACATTTTGATTTACTTTTCAATTATGTATTCAAGCGGTAAATTAACGATGTTTAATCTGTAATTAAACACGAATTATCCTCCATTTGAGCAGGGAGCAGTTTTTTTTGGCAGAATTCACTTGAGCTACACCCTGTTTGTACTGAATGTAGTTGGCCAGTACAGTAGAGTTATGATTTCATCTGAAACTCAACAATGCAAACAGAGAGGCACAACCAGTGTTTCTTTTCTCTTTTGCTCTTGTGGAGTTTCTGGACGTGGGAGTAAAAGAACCAGCTGGCAATACTGAATTCGTTTTGTTTTAGATTATTCATTAATTCCATTTGTTTTTTCTGATTCAGATTTTTTTGTTTGTTTGTTTGTTTTTATTTTTTAATGTGGCATTTAGAGGTTTTGAAATTATTATTATTCCCAAAAAGCTATAAATAAAAAAATTAAAAATCTATCGTCCCATGCCTTCAACAGATTTCATTCACTCAAACTTTTGGTGCCGTTAAGTCAAAAACAACACAAAACAGCTTCAGCAAGTTCACACACGATGAATGATAGTAGTATATCTATTTAGAAGCATAAGAAGTACTTTTTTTCAACATGTACTGTGAATCTGGACTAGAATGGACCGTGCCTGAAGTCTGCTCTGTTGGAAGAAAATGGCTGCAAACAAAACATGGCGTTTGGTAAACAACAAACAAGAAAAACAAATGACAATATTTGGCAGATTACAAAGTAAAAGGCAAGATTTTGGATAAACTCACATTATTATTATTATTATTTGGCATGACATTTCAACGTAGGTTCAGCGTTTTTGGACGGACAAAATCTGTAAAATCTCAAACTTCATGGCCAAAGTAAAGATAAACAATAAGGAAACCGAATAATGAGCTAATCCTTATAGGCTTATAGACAAAATTAAAAGTGTTATTTGCTAATTTATGTTCAAATACTGGAAGACTAACTCAGTAGAATGGCATCTGTGAAGGCAGGTGAACATTAGTGATTTGATAAGTGGCCATTGGCGCAGATGAGACAAAACAAAATCTAAACGACAGAGGTATAAATTTGAAGAATTCAATCTACACAGCTATGGTGGTGGGTGGATAGGAACGGATCAAGTCTAGTCTAGTCCTGTAATAGTTCATTTTTTAAACAGTCAGAGAATAATTTTGTTTCAAGGGTGCATTGTGTAACCTTTCTGGTGGATGGTCCGACAATTCCTTTTTTTTCCCTAGGTATTTTTCAGCTTCAAAACCACCTCTAATTGAATAAACGTAAGGTAGAGCTGTTTAATGTCATACTGTGGAACATTCCAGGTAGAGCAATGACATCTCCATAGAAACAAGAAGGTGACAGACCCCCAACCCGAAAAGTGACACAGTGCACCTTTAATAATGCAGATAATTATGTTATCTATTGAATTTAGAATGTCTCTACAGTTCTTATCCGTACTTCAACCAAATACTATGCGAATGCGAATACAGCTTTGTTAAATACTTTGAATGATTTTTATACAATATTTACTACAAGAATCATTTTTGGGCAATACAACTAAGCTTATTTCATTACTACAAACCCATAGAGATCCAAACCACACCATGCCACACCACTTAAGGATTTTTTTGGACAATTACATGTACTGTAAATATTCTAATCTACCGTATAAGAATGAAATGAAGTTATAGCTAGATGAAGACTATAGCGGCGTCACTCACAAATGGTAAAAACATGCACACACAGGAGCAGAGCGTGTGACCAATGAGAGACGAGCTACGGCTAACACTTCGTCCAATCAGCTGCTTCGAACAGATTGTCCTGGAGGTTTGGAACCCGCCTCTTTTACCTGAGACTTCAATAGAAAACCCACTTCAAAACAAATTTATTATAGTCTTCTCTGTCTGTTTGGCACCACATACACACACGCATGCATGCATATACACACACACACACACACACACACATACACACCACAGGGGAACAGGGACATCTAGTGGCTACTCTCCAAACTACAGCCACAGAATAGCAAAGGTACCACATGCAGAATTATAGATGTTCTTGTACAGTAATATTTTCTTTAGTGCAGGGTTTCTTTACTTTTTACAAACTTACTTATATTTACTAAATTACTTAAAACCTCACAGTTTTGTAAGTCTTTTTTTTTACCTTCAAAAACTGCTTAGGGACAGGACAAATGGATCACAATGGACTCCTGTAAATTTGTATATATATATTTTTTTGCACATTTACACGGAAATGATATGTGTTGTTATTTATTTTTTGACTCACATTAAAGTGTATTAACTATTTTTTTTATTCTTTAGGATTTATTCAAGACTTCATATTTTGCTCCCGCATTATTTAGTCCTGTCCCACATTTAGAGAAACACTGCACTAGAGTATTCTTATGAGTGTGTAGTGTGAATGCCTACTGTCCCTGATAATATTTATAGTTTGTTTGTTTTTTTTGTCTGAAATGCCGCCAGGTTCACACGTGTACCAAACATTTATATATCAACACTTGTCACTACGGGCATTTCAAACTAAGCAGACCATTTCCTCACTGCTACATTACAGACACGTACTTGGATTATGGATAGACTTTGTGCAGGCTCGTATATATTTTTAGTGTCTGAAATGGACTAAAACAACAGCCCTTAGACTAATTATAGCATTAACATTGACAGAACTTGATGCATATATATTTTAAAATTAATTTTTTCGTATCTAAGTGCTGCCAGTGGTTTTTAAATGCTATCAGTACAATGGGGTCAGACTGGAGAGGAGTGTGCGGGCTTTAGGTGAACACCAGATGCTGTTGGTCCAGTAAGATTCGGGTGAAGTTGTTGATTGGTCCGATGGCGCTGAGTGACATGGCGTTGTCCCGCCCCCACAGCAGGTTGGGCCCAAACACCACGGCCAGGTTACTGTTGGTCATCTTGTTGATTTCACTGTTGGCGGACACCTGAGACACAACGGGGAGGTGAGTTAATATAAACAGTCCTTAACTTTTTGTTCATTCATACAATAGAGCTCTGGACAAAAATAAGAAAATGTGAGTCCAGCACCAGATCATCTGCCAGGGGGGATTGTGAGGTACAGTACAGAAAAACAACTTTGCTCAGAATAGTCTCTCAATTACAGGATGCAATAACTGGAACACAATACCTATATCAATCAGAATTAGTCCAACTCTTGCTTCTTTTAAAAACACATCTTAAAATATGGCTGAAAAGGAATCAAAAGTGTAATCATATAATACAATAGCCATGACATACAAGAAGCACACACTTACATGCACACACTACTAAAATCCACATTGTAAATAGAATAGGCACCTTATTACACACACTGAGAAGCATCTTTTAATTTGCACATTAGGCTAAGCCCATCAATTGTATTTTTACTGTAATTTATTGAATTATATGCTACTATTGTATAGATACTAAATTGTTTTTATGTTTGCGATCATAACACATGTACTAAATTGTCTAATGTCTACAACTGCAACATATTTTCTATTGTATGCTATATCTTTATGTCTGGGAAATTAGCACTGTGCTAAAGCCGGCATATTTACGTCGGTTTGTGTGATGTTATACAAATTGAGCGTTCATTAATATGCATTGTCCCTTCCAAATAAATGAATAAATAAAAAATAATAAATAAAGGGAGGGACCACTGCATTTTTTTCTGAAATCAGCATCTCTACATGTATTACAGCCATTCCATTCCAGCGTCTGTTGAATTCCAACACAAACACAAAGCTGAGCTACTTCAGTTCTTGCACCAGGAGTGGAATAAAGTCACCCAAGAACAATGTGAAAGACTTGTGGAGTGCATGCCAAGACGCATGAAAGCTGTGATTCAAAAAAAGGATTACTGCACCAAATATTCATTTCTGAACTCTTCTTAAAAGGGATAGTGCGGGGTTTTTTTTATGTGAATCTGTATGGCGTCCCCTTCAGCAGTGTCGTCCATTAACACTGACTTACCGATAACAGTGTCCTCTGAGCAGAGTTCTGCTCCGGTTCTGTAGCTCACGAAAGTAGTTCCGGTAAGTTAGCGGGGACAGTTAATAAAGCTTGTTTTCTTCTCAAAACAATATTTGTCCAAAAAGTGATATATTTGCTATTAGTATTAATAGCCTGTTCACTTGTAAACATCCACTTACAAGTGAACAGGCTCATAATAATAATAATAGGTGCGCAGTGATACGACTCGAGAGAAAATAGGACCAAGCAATTCCGACTGCCTAATTTTTCGACTGTTTTGTGACGTAAATATATCACTTTTTGGACAAATATTGAAAAAAGTGTTAATGGATGACACTGCTGAAGGGGATGCCATACAGATTCACATTTTTAAAAAACCCTGCACTATCCCTTTAAGTGTAAACATTCGTATTATGCTTTAAAAAAAATAAAATAAATTTTAAATGAATTTGATCTTGTTTCTTTGCATTGTTTGAGGTCTGAAAGCATGTATCTTTTTTGTTATTTTGACCATTTGTCATTTTCTGCAAATAAATGCTCTAAATGATAATATTTTATTTGGAATTTGGGGGAAATGTTGTCAGTAGTTTATAGACTCAAACAAAAATATTCCTTTTGCCCAAACACATACCTATAAGTAGTAAAATCAGAAAAACTGATAATTTTGCAGTGGTCTCTTATTTTTTCCCAGAGCTGTATATAAAATGACTGCTTCAATCAAACTGCCTCAAGTAAATGGTATTGTGGGAGCTCTGTCCTGTTAAAGGCATTGTAGCCGTTTACCATATTTAAAAAATTTTAAGTGTATTTCATATGCCTTTCAATTTAGTGCTAACACCAACTAACTTACCTGACCAGCCAGAATCACACGCTTTGATAAAACATTACAAAGACGAGTGGATCTGGAGCCGGATCCCGTCTCCCTGATTTCAGAGGGTGTGATTGACAGGTGGATTAACCAATCAGGGAGATAAATAGTCAGTTCACATCAAAAACAAACACTGATTATACGAAAAAAAAGAGGAAAAAAGAGCACAGATTTTTACAGAATCGAAAATTGAAGCACCAAACTATATTTTATCTCAGGTAAAAGACGTTATATCTTTTGTTCTGAATGTTAAAAGGAGGCCTTTGAGAGACACATGCTACAAATTAGCGGCTTGGGTTGGATTGTCTCAAGTTTGGAGGGAGAATTTTCATGTTTTATTGTCCGGTTCCAGTCCCTTCTGGAATCTTACAGAAGGTAGAGGGAACTGGCTGGTTAGGCAAGCAACTAGCATGCCAAGAGCACACTTCCTGGATGATATCAATACTTCATAATAAGATATAGACAGACCCTATGAGCTGCTTCTATAATATATCAGTACTAAGACAAAGCATGGGGGGGGTCTATTCTAGACCCTTTAATTAAATACTACAAGGTTCTAAAAACACAGCCTGGACAATTGGTACGATATAAATGTTTTAAATACATTTTTGATTTGTGAATAGCTATAGCAACACCACAATCAAGTTCAAGCGTTTATTGAGGATTCCAAACCCTTGTGAGACCTCTTATTTGTCGCCTGTTAAATTTCAGAAGAGCAGCCAAACCTGTGCGAGGAATGTGATGAGGTATCTGAGCGATGCATAATTCTCCTCAGGCAGGGACTCCACCAGGGTCTTCATGACAGTCACCTGGCTCTCCTCTGGCACCGCTGCACACAAACAAACGCTTCATCTCTCAAACAGTGACAGATACAGGACTACATTCATTTCATACCGTACTCCGTTCAACTGTACAACAATTCAACCTTTCATATTTGCACTGTTTCTCCTCATGATCTCTTGTTTATTACTGAGAGATATATTTGTATTACTATATTTTACTTTTACTTGTACATATACATTTGTACAATTATGTCCTATTTGGCACTTGATATATTTGCTACTTATTTTGAATGTATTATTAGTATTTATATTGTTGCTCTTTGTTCTTACATTATCATATATTTTGAGGTGTGAGCTACTCTGTTCAAATAATTTCCCTTGTGGATCAATAAAGAGGAAGTCTAAATATTAGGGCTGTCAGTTTAATGCGTTAATTACATGAATTAATTAATTATAATGCGTTATAAAAATTAACACAATTAATTATGAGTGGCAATTCAATGCGCGCACATGTTAAATTTGGACCAGTTCAATTGTTACCGGTGATAGAGTGAGCGTGAGTGCACTTCAACAAACCACCAAACCACCAAACCATGCAGCAGAATTTGGGAAACGAATGAGCAAAATGACCACTGAAAAACTGACTAACTCAATCGCAAAGTAGGTTGCTTCTCTCTCCCTCTCAGTCTAGTCTCTCTCTCTGGATTAAAATGCGATTAATTAGATTCATTCATTACAAATCCTGTAATTTGATTTTTTTTTTTAATTGCCTGACAGCACTACTAAATATATATCGAAACACTAAAATGGCAGACAAACTTAAAAATAGAATTACAGGCGAAGTTGACAATATCGTTGTAGAGGTGGTAGGTGAGCAGAGGTTCAGGCAGCTCTCTGAGGAACGTCTTGAGGATCACTGCGGCCAAGTGCACGTCCTCCATGTCGTAGAAGTTCACCGCTTCACCTGCAGGGGGCGCCACACACCGGGGATCAGCAGAAGCATACAGGAGACGTACAAGGATACTGTGTGGAGTTTGTTACCAGAGTTGTAGCGCTTCTGGACATCCTTGACCAGAGTGACGTTAGCAGAGCGTCTGAAGATTCCCTCCATCTCTAAACCTGCAACATACAAAATCATGTAAAATGTGTCTTTACAATAACTGTCATGAAGACTAGAATTTAACCAAATATAATTTCACAATGATTTACAGTAATCTATGTACTTTTGTGTAATTATTGAATTATTAAATTATTTTACTTCAGCCTGCCAAAGGATTGAATTTTAAATTATCATTAATATGTGCTGTTCCTTTACAAATAAATAAGAAATGTGTATCTTCTACTTTGCTATAGCAACTTAGAATTATTTGTATTATGATAGCCTCAGTTTAAATCCTCTACAACTTTTGGGGTTTTAACCATAAGTTTTATATATTCAAGGCATATCTCCAAGAGAATATGGTGCGTTTTGTTAGTGGTTACCTCGTTCAGACAGGAAGCTGATAGTGTCCCTCATCACCACGGGAACGGGCTCTCCATCGGCGCTCCTCTGTCTCAGGCTGGACAAACAAAAACACAAAACAATAGTGACAATGACCAAACTGTGGACAGGACTGACAGCACGAGAAGGCTGCTCAAACAATATTTCATTACAAAAATAAATATATAGCAAAAGCAAAGGCGTCCATTTTTTACTGCCAGAGTAACATTGATTTTTATGGTAGTGCATGTAGCAACTTAATAACTAAATTGCGATCCAAACGAAAATTACATGAGCGGTTGTATATTATTAAGGACACAAATCCAAGTTGAAGTAGCTGTAGGATCTGGCAACCCCAAGTGAAGGTCTCATTCTATCTTTGTGCATGAATAACTGTCTCAAATGAAAAGACTTGACATCAAGGACACAGATAGGAAATGTTGAAGTGAAATATTAAACATTTGAAGCTGCACTGTGTAACTTTTCTATTGGGAGGGTCCGCTCCCTGCTGGTCTCCATGGAGATGTTATTGCTTTTCCTGGAATGCTCCACCGCCATACAAAACTATCTTGCAATTCATTCGATTAGAGGCGTTTTTAAAGCTTGGTTCATCACAGACTTGACATGTAACTTGGCCTGGTGGTGCCAGCTGCTCTCTATGGACCATACTGTGAGGACATTCCAGGCAAAGCAATAACATCACCATGAAGACAAGCAGTTTGCGGACCATCCATTAGAAAAGTTACACAGTTTGCCTTTAAGAATATTATGAAAGAGTGAATCAGGCTTACATGGAGAGGGGCACTCCGAACACCTGTTCAGGCAGAGGAGGGGAGCGTGGGGGGGACATGGGGGGCTGGGCTGATGGCTTCAGCGACGCTCTCAGCTTGTTGTCATATCTACGCACAACACAAAACATTAGACCCGGGTGACCAAATGACCCTGTTTACCCGGGACAGTCCCACTTTGGAGCCCTGTGTCCCCTGTCCCAGCTGATTTATCCAAAACCACTGATTTGTTCCCAGTTTTATACAAGAAATATCCCAGGTGTTCCTATTTTGGACCAATCTGATCCCTGCCAACAGTAAAGAGAGGCATAAATGGTCATTTGTTTAGGTAAAATACAGACAATCTGCTTAAAAATGACAAAAACACAAAGAAAATGTGACTGTACTGACTCACATTAGTGCAGAACAATGGTTTCCTTAATTACACATTACTAGTTTCACAATTTTATTATTACCAACCACCACAAACCAGGGACGTCCCAGTTTTTTTATATAGAAAATATGGTCTCCCCACATATTGATCGCAATATGTGGGAATATTTGTTTATATCCACTTTGTATTTTTTCTTGAGGTTTCAGACTATTTAAAAACTTTTTTGTGTGAATTGTGCTATCATGATAACTGATGAACATTCCGTATCTATATAATGATATATTGATATATACGTATATATATATATATATATATTGTCTTACTCTCTGACACGGGCCGGGATTACAAGCTGCTCACATTTGACCACGTCCTCTAACTCACTCAGGTAGTTCACGTAGTTGATCTTTCGGCCAAACTTAAAACTGCAAAAACACAACATGCATCATTATTTTTAAACCGGTACAAAATCTATATATGTATAAGAGATTAAAGTACCTGATGAGAGGTTTGAAGAGGATTAGAAGTGTCCTAATAAACATTGTGGGATGGACGATGTACAGAGCCTTAATGTTCTTTTTATACCTAGAAACACAAAATAAAGTTATTTTATTTTATGGCTTAAAAAATGGACACAGAAGCAAGTACAGGCTTATTCAACCATAAATGCGATCAAATATGTCCTTCCTGTTAAACTGAAGTGTCAGTGTCGAAGTAATATTATCTCAGAGCTTTGTCCTGGCAGATGTCCTTTAAAGCATTTTGTCATGAAATAAAGTGTTGATTTAATCAAAATAAGTGCACTCAAAAAAGACCACATTTAGTAGTAGTCTATAAACAAATAAATAATCTGACCTTATCACTGAAATGACAAAGATACTAACTTCAGCCACAAGACGTCAGTAAAGAAAGAAACAATGAAATGGAGCTGTAACTAACAATTATCAGTCATCAGCGAGGTTAGTGATTATTATTCTTTTTTTTTTAATTAACTATTATTTTTAGATTAGGGAAATTATTATTTATATTTCTGATCCACAGCAATCTTTGCAGTTTCAGGATAGGAACAATGCATTAGTACTGACTGTATTGTTTTAAATGACACCAGTGTACGCAACACAATTCAACTAAGGCTGTTCACATAAAGTACTAACAATACGGTACATTTGATCAATTGCCAATCTATATTTTTAACTCAATGAAATATTAGGTCCCTGAAAAAGCTCAAATGTCCATTTTAAGGGCCATACTTTCTGTCAAACTCCCTGTAGGCGTCACGCAGCCAGCCCAAAGAAGGCTTGTTCTCACTGGTCAGCCCATGGTGGAAGTAGATCAGGGTGTAGTCGCTCTCCACGTACTGGTCCAGAGTGCCTTTCAGGTACCTGCACAAGCACCAGTTTACATAATCAACGCAAAATGCTGAATATTAATGCTTGTCATGTTAAAATTGGTTAAAAAAAAATCTCTCTGGACATTAGAAAACCTCAGTTTCATTTTTTTTAAGTTACTATTATTTCCTTAGTACCTTTTAATGATCCTTACTTCACAGATGAATTATAATTGATTTTGTGAAATAGCACACACACACACACACACACACACACACTCACATGAGGAGCTTGTGGTGGTCCAGTTGGTGCTGGGGGGGCATCCTGCAGGCATTAAACACGATGACCTTCCTCCCAAAGTTGTCATCCCCTATGAACACAAACAATGGACACAACCGTTTTGGGAATGCACAAGAGAAAATAAACCTGGAATATATATAATTAATACACACTACTTTAATTAAAAGTGCACCATGTAATTTTTCTGCTTGTCCCAGTGGACATGTTATTCATTTCCTGGAATGTCCCACAGTATGGCATTGATTTTATATTTCTCCTTTGAGACAAGCAGATGATGCCAGCAGGCCAAGTTACAGGTCAGATCCCTGGAGATGCAACCCTACTCGTAGAAAGAACGCATGTTTTTGCAAAGTATTTTTGAGCAATAAAAACACATGTAATCAAAGAAATGCAAGATGATAAGTTTAATACCATACTGTGGAACATTCTAGGCAGGGCAGTAACATCTTCATGAAGTCATGCAGGTGACAGACACCAGACAGTTATATAGTGCTCCTAAGTTCAGCTAATATACAAGGCTTGTGTTGTTGTCATGTTAAAAAAGACCTATTATGCAAACTTATCTTTTCAGAATTAGAATTGTTTCCCTTCTCATTTACTCTCTCAAAGCTTTATTTAGAGGGATTCATGAATGTTTGAGTAATATTTATTCTACTGCATTATTCACGTCATTGCTCCGATCTAGGATTAACATTGCATGGCTATTTTGACACTCTTATTTGTTATTATGACGTTTACGGAACGTTCTGTAAAGGGGCAGGCAGGAATCGGCTCCCATTAGGTTCTGCAACTTTCCAACTCAGAAATCACTGGACTTTAGGGATGCAAATAATCGATTAATTCATTAATCTATAGTTGATTGACCTTATTGATCGACTTACGATTAACTGATAAGCGGCGTTTTTCACCTGAATTTTAGTGTTTCAATAGAGTCTTTAAGAATATAAGCTATAGTATACATAACACTGAGTCAAAAATATATCATAGTATTATTATATTGTATATTCCTCAATTAATTATTCCTTAGTAAAAAGCAGACAAATGTATTGATGCTGAATAACAAAATACATTCTTTATTGAAAATAAATTGAGGACTGGCTCAGTTGTTGCACTTGCAGCATGGAAATCTTGAAATTAAAAGGAACAGAAGAAATTAAATAACAGAATGTTATTTAGTCTACATATTATGATGAAAGCAGTGAATCCAGGCTATTTTTAGGACATCAACAATATTTCTCTCCCTTAATCTGTGAAGGGTTACAGTACAAAATATAAATTTCACAGGGCCCCTGGACACAGCATAAAACATTACAGGGCCTCAAACCAGAACAATCATGTAACTTACATGCTTTTATAATTTCAAAAATATATGGTTCTAGGTCCAGCTCTACTGTGAGTTGTATGGCAACATCCAGAGAAGAAAGGGTTACATGATGTAACGCTATGGTCTTTCTCGCGAGTGGGTTCGCATCTCGTGTTCACATTCCAGAGTAGCGCCCTCTAGCGATTAGTTACAATTAATGCATTTTGTTCGGCCAACGTCTTGATCGACAATTAATTGTAAGTCGATTAATTGTTGACATCCCTAGTGGACTTGTTTCTTTTACAAAATAGTTTTAGATCAATATTGGAATTTACAATGTCTAAAATATAACATAATGATCCGTGATATAACTATATAGCAGACAAAAGCACAATGTCTTCTCTAAAGTAGTACCTGCCACTTCAATGATCTGATGGCGGGCGATGTCATAGAAGGGGTGGTCCCAGGGCAGGTGTGGAGAGGCCGCGTCAAAGGGCTGAGTGGACTCCGACTCTGGAACATGAAACAGAATTATAGATGGGCCACAAATATAGCCATACAGCCTCACTGTTCAGAGTAAGTAAAGTATTATAGATGAAGAGTAGCCCAGACAGTAAGACCATCATCATCTCCTAGTACCAGTGTGTTGCCATGTCACATCACCTTTTTAGACCAGGAAGTAGTGCAGGATCCAGTGGGAGGGTCTGTAATCTAAACAATTTGATAATAATTGTACTTTGAAGCATGTCTCCCCCTGGATCCTGGTTGAACAAAAGTTGGGTTAGTTAAAGTACAGTGGTACCTCACCTTACGAAATTAATTCGTTCCAGAAGTGGTTTCGTAACGTGAATTTTTCGTAAGTTGAGTAGCTATTTCAATGGAAAAGGCCTAATTCGTTCCAAGGTTGTTTTTTTTTATAGTGTAACTTTTTTTTTTATAGTGTAACATTGGTTCTGCGTCCTGATTAGCTAAGAGACTAGACCAGGAGTAAACGTGGACTAAACCAGGTCTAGACCAGAACTAAACCAGGTCTAGACCTGGACTAAACCAGGACTGGACCTGGACTAAACCAGGACTGGACCAGGTCTAGACCTGGACTAAACCAGGATTAAACTACCATGTGCCGCTCTTTGCTGGTTTCGTGCGGCTGGTTTGTGGCTCGGGCTCCAGAGGACGCGGTCCAGGCGCCACGGTTCTATCTCGTGCTCGCAGCCCCGGTGCCGGTCGTGCAGACCAGGACTAGGGGTGCTCCTCGCACCAGCTGGTTTGTGGCCCGAGCCACAAACCAGCCGGTGCCGGTGCCGGTGCCAGCCGGTGCCGTGCTCCTCGTGCGGTGCGTTCATGTCTCCGCGCTGCTTCCGGAGTCGTGCCCCCCCCCACGCTTCACTATTTAATACATTTTGTTGAAAAACTTGCGTGTTCGGCGCTAGAGCTAAGAGGCCGAGAAAGGTGCTTTTTGAGCAGGGATAACAGCAGGGCGTGCATCTGAGTGTGCATTATTCGAATTTTTTAGATTTCGCGTTTCGTAACTTGAATTTTCTTTCGTATCTAGAGACCAAAATTTAACGTGAAGGCATTTCGTAACTTGGATTTTTCGTATGTAGGGTCTTTCGTAAGGTGAGGTACCACTGTACCTATATAACGCAAATTTGACTCTTGTGAACTTTAGGTCATGTTAGAATCTCGTTACCTCTGCAAACAGATCTGGAATTGTATCATGTTTCATTCACACATGTTTGAGTAATCCTGATTCTAGTGAAGGTGTATGGAGTTTACTGTATTACAACATGACATCACAAGGTGGAACAGTGTTTTCTATTTGAGAGAAGAACTCAGCCTAAATATGTAGGGTGTGTGTGTTAAACATGTGTGGATAAAACAATCTTTATATTCTCCGTATTAAAATGTGTCTTACCAATCGATGACTGTGGTATTACAAACCACTTTATATCACAACTACTTACTTTTCCAAATACGTGTGGCCGCTCTTTGTCTGCGTAAGGCTGTTATCAAATACAAAAATCCCATTACACTTCATGCCAGTATGTGTGTGTTGTACAAGGTTGGATAGGAAAAGCAATTATAGTCAATTATAGATTATAATTATTGTCAATATCACCCAGTTTCTGTTTAGATGGGCACACCTGACTGGGCGTTAAGGGGTTGGAGGAGAGACACTAAGCTGAAAATGTTTTTAAGAAGACCCCTGTACACTGTCTCACCCTTGGTTTACTTTTATTTGTACGTTTCAGATCTTCTGGCCTTTCTCCTTCACTCTTTATTGATTTAGTACAAGATTGCTCTTTATTTTATTTGATAACGATTTGGATGACTCTCCTTCACCTTGAGTCTTATTGGAAATACTATTACCAAAGTACAAACCTGACTCTACCCTCCAGATATAATATTTAGTAATTTCCCCATGTACTATTGTTGTGAGCTCTCCAGAGCAGGAGGCTGAGTCTAACCCGAGCAGAGTCTCACCTGAGGCGGGCTCGTCAGCAGGCCACTGCTGGTCCTCGTACGTGGAGAGTTTGAGCTGACCTAACTGCGCCGTGGCCGGGTCCTCGCTCAGGTCCACCAGGAGGTCTGACGAAGACATCACAAACACCAGGGGGCGCTACACTGACTGCTGCTGATGGTCTGATGTACTACAGTGATGTTCCCATGCACAACAGGACGACCTCTGACAGAAGGAGCTGCACCTAAGGACACAAAAATAGGAAATCTTCATATGGATAAACATTGTACAGAGTGTATTTGGTAATTAATCAATAATTTGAACATGAAAATAAATGTCTTGGCTGAGGTTTAAGTATTGCACAAAAACTGAATGCAAAATGAACCACAAAAATGCTGAAGTATCATGTTACAACCTTGTTTGGAAGATTACATGTCAGGTTTAGCCACTATTTCACAGTTTTATTATTACAGAAACTAGAAACTACAATTAGAATACAAATGTTGTATATTATTTTATTATAAAGGGTCCATATTATTTACCTGGCCAGCCAAATGATATCTCTCTGTATTTGCTATACAGCGAGATACCATTTGGACACCCTCGCTCCACCCTCGCTCCCCCGGTTAACAACGGACTCCGCGATTCTGATTCATTCAAAGATGGTGACGTCAGTGCACCCACCTTTGCCCGCAACGTCACTCTTAGGCCTCCTCAGTTTTGAATCAAGATGGCGCATCGGAGAACTGAACGTCCCTTCCATTCAGCTGTTAAATTGGTCTTAAATGACCTAAAACACATCGATTCCTTAAAACCACAGCAGCTGACAGCTCTAGAGGCCTTTCTTTTCTTTTGTTTGATTGGTTCACGTCGCTGTCCATTAACTGTTCTCTGATTGGTTCACTTAGCTGTCTGTCTACGCGCAACGGCAGCGCATTCTGGACCAAGCATTACCAGACTCGCCGCTGGTACAGCGATGAGTCATGGATTCTTCCAGGCAAACATATTATGCTATTTTCTAATCTATAATGTTATAATGTTTCCTCATCAAACGATTACCCAGACTCGTGTTTTGTTTCGTTCAGACATTTGACAAACTGAAAACACTCTGTTCACCTTGTGATGTCAGATGGTGATACAGGAAGTGCTCCACACTTTTTTGAACTCCACACACCTTCACTAGAATCATTTGGATAATTTCAGCCCTGGAATTGCCAATCTCTACTGAACTAAAGGTAAAAGGAGCTGTTCACTTGAAAACTAATACTGCATGACATCACAAGGTAGAACAGAGCGTTTTGAGCTTGGGAGATGTAGAGACAGACTAATAATAAAGAGTTACTCAAACAAAACACAACTACAGGTCTGTTTTTGATTAGGTAAAAACTAGGGATGCAAATTATCGATTAATTCATTAATCTATAGTTGATTGACCTTATCGATCGACTTACGATTAATTGATAAGCGGCGTTTTTCACCTGAATTTTAAGTGTTTCAATAGGGTCTTTAAGAATATAAGCTATAGTATACATAACACTGAGTCATAAATATATATCATAGTATTATTATATTGTATATTCCTCAATTAATTATTACTTAGTAAAAAGCAGACAAATGTATTGATGCTGAATAACAAAATACATTCTTTATTGAAAATAAATTGAGGACGTTTTTTGTAAAAACGAAACTCGCGCTTTTATTGCGGCTATTGTACATGCGGCTTGACGCAGAGCTCCGTGATATGAAATGATAAAAAAATGAATTGATCGGGGAAAACATTTCACTCACACACGCACAGTCGCACACACACACACCAGCACACGAGCCGGACAGCGGGCTGCTTCCACTGCGCTTTCACGTGGAGCCTGCTACGGCCCGGAGCGGAGGAGCACGTGCAGCGCGCCGCGCACATGTTCACGCAGACAGCGGGACGCGGAGCGAACCAAGCTGCAAAAATTGGGTGGGGAGGAGAACATTTTGCACTGCTTCTAGATCCGGCCGCGGATGTAACGCAATGGTCCTTCTCGCGAGTGGGTTTGCATCTCGTGTTCACATTCCAGAGTAGCGCCCTCTCCTCTAGCGATTAGTTACAATTAATGCATTTTAATCGACCAACGTCTTGATCAACAATTAATCTTAAGTTGATTAATTGTTGACATCCCTAGTAAAAACATTCTAACATTCCTTAAAAATCAATTTTGCCTAATATAGAACTTTAAAAAAACTACAAACTTGTGTATTTAAATAGGGAGTAAAAATATAATAGTTCCATATATTAATCAATCCCAATTTGCAATTTGATTTGACAGATTACTACTACTGTGAAAACCAAGCTTTGATCATATTTAGATAAAGTAGACTGTAGAGGAAGTGGCCAGCCGACTCCAACACTACAGTTATGTCCACACCAGAGCCAGCTAGCAACCACACGAGAACCTCTGCAGAGTGGAGCGACACGCGCCCTGGAGCCCACACGCAGCGTCTCCTAGCAACTGGGCTCCAATTTGGGCTTATCAACGGGTTGCACCCTCCGCCGCAGTGTGGCGGATTTAACCAGTGGAAAGGAGATGCTGCAATGGAAGACGTGAGGAATGAAGAAAGGCGCAACTATAGGAATATGATGCAGTTTAAGTCTTCGTATTTTAACTCTGGTTTAGTAGTGGTTTTGACCTGCTTTAATCCTGTCAATTCTGATATTACTTTGGATTGCCCACAAAGGGTCAAGAGTTTGATCCTTATTCCTGGTACTTTTTAACTGTAGCGTTAGAAGAGGAGTGGTTTTCCCCATTTACAGAATAATGTCATTATTATTATTATTATTATTATTATTATTATTATTATTATTATTATTATTATTATTATTATTATTATTATTATTATTATTATTATTATTAGTCATCTGCCGTACATCTCCACCTAGAAGCCATGGGCCACTCATTTGAGGACAGTGAGGTTCAGATCTTGGCCAGGGAAAAGAACTGGTTTGAGAGGGGAGTTAAAGAGGCTATTTTTGTCAAAAAAGAGAATCCTTCTTTAAACAGGAATGGGGGAGTCAGACATAATTTGTCTCCCATATATAATTCCATTCTCAAACCTAAATCAAAACAAACAAAGGAAACAAGGGGGCTAGCCAGGTCAGGTCCAGAGGTGTGAAAACAGCCATTAGGGTTTGAATGGGTATGCTAAACTAGACGCCAGAGAGAAACTTAAAACAAAAGACAGAAACTGATAACAAAGAGGTGGGATAGTTTCAGAATAATTTCATTGTAGTTAGCTCCTCCCTGCAGCTAGATATAAGCAGTGTCCATCAGCACTCTAACCAGAACTGACGAAGCAACTCGGATGAGCTTCGACCAAATAAACTTTGTCCAGTTGACAAATTGAATTTCTCCTTTTACTATTAATAATAATAATAATAATAATAATAATAATAATAATAATAATAATAATAATAATAACAATAATAATAATAATAATAATATACCTTTTTAGATTAATCTCACACCATTTGTATTACTGTGTGGCTCAGTGGTAAAAAGCAATGGATATGCAGGGCTACTTTCTAGTTCGTGTCCTATCTATAGAGTTTGAACAAAATTATACCCATAATATAGACTAGATTTACAAAAACACAGCTAACTGGAACTTTTATCATAATATTAAAGAAGCTGTTATTATTTTGAGTTGAAAATAAAGTTAATTTGTTTATGTATTTGTTTTAGATTCATCATTGTGACATGGAAATTAGAATTGATTGTTTACATTAGAAACATAATAGAGTTTGAAATTTAAGTACCAGACAGTCTACTCCCCTTTTTCTATTCAATGTATTCTGTCAACAAAAAACACAACGGACAAAAACATATCTCAATTTCAACAACTATTTTAAAAAATTACATTTTGAGGCCTATTCGATGACACTACAAATTAAAATAACGTCTGATTTCCGTCATTTCATTTGGGCAGAAGTGGATAATTTTGTACCATGTATGGCTATGAAAATTCATCAACACATCGCACACATGATA
The DNA here is from genome assembly GCA_036785185.1 of Paratrypauchen microcephalus. Classification (NCBI taxonomy): domain Eukaryota; kingdom Metazoa; phylum Chordata; class Actinopteri; order Gobiiformes; family Gobiidae; genus Paratrypauchen; species Paratrypauchen microcephalus. Next base: position 1,490,955 of record JAVJIX010000124.1, on the reverse strand, counting down.
GCATTACTTCCCCCTAATACCCATTCTATCTTCCTCTTGTTGGCCGCTGCTTTCTCTCCACCATCACACTTCCCCTGTAACGTCGCACCCGCCTCAGGGTCCGTCCACACACACACACACACACACACACACACACACACACACACACGCACACACACACACACACACACACACACACACACAGAAGTGCCCCCCGTGTGACGTTATACTAGCTGACAGCGTGTAGCTTTAAATAAATATCGCTACAAACAAAGATCCATAGAAGTGTGTGAGCCATGCACTGCGGCCTGTTGACCTAAAACGGATGTAACAGTGGCCTTGTGAGTGACCATCTTATATGTGACTAGAAAGCTCAGAAATGTCACAGTTCAATAGTAAATGTGTTAATCCTTGGGCATACTGAATGCAAAACTAATCGTGTTATCTTTAGGTCTATCTTGCAATCTTTGTAAGTGCCTTGCTGAGCTTAAAGCTTGATCTCATTCTGGCAAGAGACACCAAGAGACACTCTCCTTCCTGAAAAGTTACATATTTTTTTTAAAAACTCATAAAAATCATAGATTTCCTAACTTTGCATTTGTCTTAAATATTGGCATGTATGGTAATTGCATTAAAAAGGTCACAAGATCAACCTACCCACCAGCAGATGTTTGGGGGTTCAGTTCCCACCCTATATGCATAAGGTGAACAGTTAATCTACAAAGCTTAGTCTAGACAAAACATTCAGCTTTTTATGACAGACATAGGGTATAAAAATATTTATTACTTTATGTGGACTTAACCATATCCTGGTTCACTTTTGTGTAATAATAATTAACAAAACACTTCACAATTTCTAGCCTAGAAATCCAAAATATGCTTCTGTCTCAAGCCTAAATATAAGAAATGGATGCATCAAGAGGCATCAAGGATTTTCTGTAGTACCAGTAGTAGTAGTAGTAGTAGTAGTAGTAGTAGTAGTAGTAGTAGTAGTAGCAGTAATACAAGCAGTAATATGGCACTCCCAACAAACCTCATGCAGCACAGACAAGCAGCAAGCTCAACTTCTCGTTGCTCTTTTGCATGAAGTCTAACCATTCCAAGTATGTAACATGGGGACGAATACAAATGCAGATATTAATAATAATAATAATACCCTATGGAAAAAAAAAATATATGTAACTTCCAAATAGAAAAATTATACCAATGTTTCTGTACCAGAAGAGGTAGATCTGTAAATGTAGGCTACTCAAAGCAACAAGTGCAAAGCTTTATTACTGTATTATGAATTCCTCAAATTAAAACTGAGTATTTCAGTCCGGCGCAAAAAGAGCAGCCACAAAGCAAAGTTAGCTGAGGCGCAATCTGTCAAAATGAGACGAATTAGCATTTCATTTTGCACACGATCATTCAATTCCATTTAAGTGTGATTGGAAAAAATACATACAGCTAAAATTAAATTTTTTCAAACCTACATCACTGATAATTCAGCTAATTCTTGTCGTATTTTGGCTCCATTTAGCCCGTGCATTCCTTTTAGCGCCTAGTTAACAGAGATAACACTTAAACAGGGCCGGGGAGGCGCTGTGTTAGCATTAGCACTAGAGCTTCATAAAATGTGAATTACGACAGATCTGAATATGTTTTTACCGTAATCGTGAGGCAATAAAAGCCTCGTAGGTGAATCTTGTGAAGGCTGTTGTCGCAGAAGGTTTCCCCTGTTGACATCAACATCTGCGTCGGCTCCTCTTCCGCCCCGCGCCCCGTCACAATAAAAGCATAAAGCCCCTGACAGGTTCCTCTACAAAATAAAACTAGTACTGTACTTGTTAACTTCAAATGAGTGATCTAGTTTTTCACTTGCATGTTGACATGTATATATGTATATATATATGTATGTATGTATGTATGTATGTATGTATGTATGTATGTATGTATGTATGTATGTATGTATGTATGTATGTATGTATGTATGTATGTATACTGTCTTGCTGCTGTAGCTGTTATATGTTGTAACATAATGATAATAGATTTGAAGTAAAGTTGGTAGGAAATGTGCATATACAGCTCTGGAAAAAAAATAAGAGATCACTGCATTTTTTTCCCTGAAATCAGCAACTTTACATGTATTATTCCATTCCAGCGTCTGTTGAATTACAACACAAACACAAAGCTGAGCTACTTCAGGTCTTGCACCAGGAGTGGAATAAAGTCACCCAAGAACAATGTGAAAGACTTGTGGAGAGCATGCCAAGACGCATGAAAGCTGTGATTAAAAATAAGGGTTATTGCACCAAATATTGATTTCTGAACTCTTCTTAAGTGTAAACATTAGTATTATGTTGTTTTAAAATTGAATTTGATCTTGTTTCTTTGCATTGTTTTGAGGTCTGAAACATGTAGGCCTATATTTTTGGTTATTTTGACCATTTGTCATTTTCTGCAAATAAAAGCTCTAAACGATCATATTTTATTTGGAATTTGGGGGAAATGTCAGTAGTTTATAGACTCAAACACACACACACACACACACACACACACACACACACACACACACACAGACACACACATCAGTGTATGCAGACTGTGCGTGTCGCCCTCTGCTGGTAGAACAGGTCAGTGCAGCAGGACTGACCTCCAACGACCTGTGCAGATCTGTGTGCGGAAGTAACCTGGAGGCGCACTACAAAATGGCGAGGAAAACTTTGGGCTGACAAAGGCCGTTTCCCAATTCACCGACGGCACGCTTGTTAGCGTCCTTGGAACGGGATATGCGTCATATCCGGCGCGACAAGGGTCGTTCCATTCGTTTTTTTCCACCTGCACCGTCAAGACGAGCTCTGAACGGCGCCGTCGTTTCCATGGAAATCGGGGCGTGGACCAAGTGTGCAAACATGCACGCTCCGCACACTTAAAAGCCCCAGCATGCACAGCGCGGGACTACAAAGACCGACTCGCCAGCGACATCCACAAGTGAGAGTTGCGACGTCACTATAAAATATACGTACTGGTTCTCCTCACCTACAACTATGCTACATGAAACTCTTCATAAACTACGCTAAACATGTGTGACAGTAGCCGTAACGGCATAGATCACGGCACCTGTATTACCGTTCATATGCTTTTCCTCTTACACTTCTATATTTCCTTTGCTGTTGTCATGCTGGATATTATACAGTATCGCCATGTCCAGCGTTTACTCTAAGCTGCGCACTGTTCGCACATTCTCAGCGCACAAGAAAACTTGTGCAGCGCACTGTAAATCAGGGATGAAAGAGCTTTTTATTCAGCCGCGGGGGCATTTTTTTTATATCTGCAAAGTGCGAGCCGCGCGGGGGGGGGGGGTCATTTCGGATGTGGAGTTAGTGTGTGTTTGCTCAGACACATTAAAAATTAGGGGGAACTTTGGCCATGTCCCAATTCCAAGTATTACTAGTCGCAATAGAATAATATTTTTGTCTTTAGGGAACAAGGAGCAGACCACCCGGCTCATTGAGCTGAGGCGGGACCTGTTCAATTTCGCAGGCGGCCATGTGAGAAACGTAGTGCACTAAGGACAGAGCGAGTGTGCACCGTCTCGACGACAGACCGACGGCACACTCACAAGCGTGCCGTCACTGAATTGGGAAACGGCCAAAGTTGTGATTTGAGGAGAAATATTCCAAAGCTCCGGTGGGCTCAGGTAAGGCTCTGGCGAAGGGAGGACTGGAAGGATGTCTGGGGGTGCTGGGCAGGGGCTGACCCGCAGAGAGAGCTCCAGACCCGGGCTGGTGGCTTTGGTACTGTCGGTGCTGAGTTCTGCGGTGGTCCTGGCGGTGGTGGGCTGCGTGTGCGCCCTCCTCTACCCTATCCTCAAAGGTAAACATGCTCAGTTTTATTTTTCCAGTTCTTAGTGTGATTATGCATTTGATTTGATTGTTTTCCAGAACTGCGGGAGCTGAGAGGCAAAAGAGAAGATGGGACTGAACAAAAGATGCTGGGTAAATATTTCATAATATGTCAAACTATGCCCTACTACAGAGAATAGTTATTACAGTGCATTACAGGTGTATTACAGTTCTATAATAAAATGCCTATATTAATGTGATTATTTAGCATTTCTACACCTTTGCTTAAAACTGGTCTGTGCAGTGCAAAATGAAGTGAACTTAAAAGTATTAACTTAAGGGGTTTCATCCAGCCTGTTTTTCTACTTGTTTTAGGGTGAATTGGGGTGGATGTTCCAAACTTTTTATACTACCGCGTACCAGTGACGTGCAGTCAGGGTCATGGCTGATGAGACACTGACGTCATCACAATCAGATTTACAAATATGTAAATCAGGGCCAGTTTCTCTCCCTGTAAGTGACTGGAGCTCGTAATATTTTTGATGTGAAGCTGAATTACTATAATTAATTATTATTGTTCAGTGCATTTTCCAGAACGCACCGAGTAGTGTCATAAATTAAAATAGTGTTGTTTTTCGCGCGATTTGGCTCTGAATGTGAGTGGAGGACCGCTCATGTTTAACGAGGCTTCTTTGCAAATTTTTCAGGTCACAATATCCATCTGAGTCCAGACATTGTCACAGCAGGTTGAGAAAAGAAGGCAGGAAAAGCAGAAGACAATTTCTTATTGGACATCCACACAGCCTTTTTGTGTGAACCACGCTGTTTGAAAAGAGCGAGTCTTTCGTCCTGTAGTCTGAAGCAAACAATTTAGCTCTGGCGTTGGTCTCCCTTTAATTATAACCTCCTGCTTCGACCAAAAGTCCAGTATAGAAAACTGCTTGAGGTTTAATATGAAATCTTCCTCCATTTAAAAAGTCCAGCCAGACAAGAAGAAAAAGGTGAAGTTGAACAGATTATTAAACTTGACTTGCTAACTCTAAATTGTATCTTGTGTCACTTATTCTAATCCGCTGCTCCAGGAGTTGCAGAAGAATCCCTGGGCTCACGAGTGCCTCTATCATGAGGCCAGGTAACTACGTGCCTCACCTGGCGCCTTTTCACAGCCTCTTTAGCGCAGAATCTGTCACTGCTGAGCTACAGCACAGTCAGTTCATGTGAGGCACCAATGGCTGGTGTCTCTCCGCACGTCTCTTCAGTATTTGAATGGTAAAAGTGAAAATTCAGTGATTTTGAATAAAAAAAAGAATTAAAATGGTGAAGTTAAATAGAAAATAACTTTATAGTACAAATCATTGGATAAATATAACCACTTAATTTTTCATTTTACTTTTTTTTTTCTATGTGATGACCCTCCCCAGCCTCCCCTGACTGCACATCACTGTTGCGTACACCTGGTGAATTTTGATCTGTCGTGTATCCTCTACTTTGAGAAAAAAAAAAAAGTTTCAGTATATGTTCTATATTTAAATTAAGCTTCACCACCGCACTGCAGTTTGGGAACAACTCTTACTTGCTTTATGTTTATGATACCGATTATATGTTTTGTTTACCTGGCCAGCCAAATGATATCTCTCTGTATTTCCTATACACCGCGATACCATTTGGACACTCTCCATCCACTCTCGCTCCTCCGGTTCCAAACCGACTCCGCGATTCTGATTCGTTCAAAGATGGTGACGTCAGTGCACCCGCCTTTGCCCGCAAAGTCACTCTTAGGCAGCGGAAGTTCCGCCTCAGTTTTGAATCAAGATGGCGCAATCTCTGATTGGTTCACTTAGCTGTCTGTCTACGCGCAACCGCAGCGCATTCTGTGGATCAAACGTTACCAGACTCACTCGCTGGTACAGCGATGAGTCATGGATTCTTCCAGGCAAATGTTTTGTAATTACTGTGAAAGAAATCCTCTTATCAGTCACTGCATACGGATTTCTTATTTGGGGACATTCATTATCAACCTTTAGTTAACTGACAGTTCATTTGCCAAACAGTATTTACCAGTAATCTGTAATAATATAAACAACAATTCATGTCCTATAGGATTCTGGAGCATCTTGGCCATCTCTCTGGTCGTGGCTGCTGTTTGCACCGCCTCCTCCTGGATCCTGACTCACCTGGACTCTGCCCACAACAGCAGGACACATGGTTCACCCCGAGACAGGTAACACACATACCATTTTCTTCTACTTTCTTTTGCATCACTAGTACTAATACAAGTGTTTCCATAGCGACGGGGTCCAGCTGGATTATGGGATGGCTATGCTGAATGGCGTCATGGCGATGGTTACAGTTATTTGGAGTCTCAGCTGACAATATTTAATCATTGCATTTATACAGCACCTTTCAAGACACTCAAAGCGCTTCATTGTTCATTCAGTCCACTATTGTACTATTGTAGCCACTGCTGCCCTGGAGCAGACTGATGGAATCGAGGCTGCCAATCCTGGCCCCTCCGACCACCTCCAACACTCACGCACACACCACTTTCATACTAGGCAATGTGGGTGAAGTGTCTTGCCTAAGAACACAACAGTTTTTGCGACTGGCACCCACTTGTGTGGCACCTGCTTTTCCCAGCGTCTCCCATCCAAGTCCTAACCAGGCCCGGCCCTGCTGAGATCTGACGGGATCAGGCTTTGACAAGCCGGTATGGCCACAATATTTATGAGTACAATCAAAATACTAAGCGGTCTGCAGAGGTAAATACAAAAGTACTCTGTATTGCAGTAAAAGTATTTGTTGAAGTACAAATTATATTCAGATATTTATTTAAATATATCTGTAAATGTAATTATAATTGTATTACCCATATATAACACATACCGTTATGTCCAGTAGAGACAAATGGAGGTATATCTAATGATTGAATGTATAGAATTAGAATTTTTGCTCACTTGTGTATGCATTTTGTTTTGACACTGTAAGAGCTGGAAAAAAATATGTTTATGAAGTGAATAAATCATATTTTTGACCAGCAGATGACGCTGTCACCTTGTTTATTATCAGTGTTTTTAAGTCTCTTTGGTTTTGACTCCTGTCTGCATCTACAAAATGTTTTCTTCATTTATGATTTGTACTTGATGTAGATCATTTTAAATTGTGAAATAAATTTACAAATGAACTATTAAAAATATAAAATGATTGTTTCTTTTAGCACATTTATTAAATTAAGTCATGGACTTTCCCCCTGGGGGTTGTAGGTTCAAACCCCCCCCCCCCCCCGGGCAATGAGCTAACCAGTGTGGGTCCTTGGGCAAGACCCTTCACGGTACTGCCCCCCGGGCGCCGAAAAAAAAAAAAGATGGCTGCTCACTGCTCCTGAAAAAGGATGGGTCAAATGCAGAAGTCAAATTTCTCCCGTGTGTCACTGTGTGTCATTGTGTGTGAGACCAATAAAGGCTTAAGCCTAAGCCTAAGCCTAAATTCACACAATGTAACAACATTCTTTCTCTGCCCCCACAAACAATTAAAATGTCATAAAATTGTACATTTCAATTAATTCTACAAAAATTACGGTCACAAATATATTTTAAAAATAGAAGTTAATTGTCAAGTTTTGTCAGGTAAGCAGGCTTCACAATATACAAGTGCAATGCAGAACTGTCAAACATTGTATACACAGTACCTTAAATTAAACCATATACAGCAACATTTTAAGCAATATTTACTCGACTTAAAAAATAACAAAAGTACATATCTTTTTTAATATATTTTTAACTTGCTTGATTTAGAAACTAAAACATAATTATTGCTTTTCTAACTATTTATGCTTTTACAATGGTTTTAACTTTATGCAATAGCAACACAGTATTAAGCAAATCCAGAAATATCACACAGGCCAATTGTTTTCTAAGCTCTACTTGAATAAATGTTTGCTTAAAGTATTTGGTCAGTGATTATCATTATGCAAATTAAGTGCTTTCAGTAACACAGTGAACTTTTAAGTAACCTACCTTCTAGACCAGGGGTCGGCAACCTTTACCACTCAAAGAGCCATTTGGACCCGTTTCACACAGTAAAGAAAACACTGGGAGCCACAAAACCCTTTTGAAATTTAAAATGAAATAACACTGCATATAACATTTTTTTAAACATCTTTGTGCCATAGAATTACATTTTGAAAATGAACAAACTAAAATAAAATATATTTTAATTAAATACAGTGGCCCCTCGCTGTTTCGCAGATTTTTTAAATAATGTATCAATACGCATTGTGTTCTGCATCCTGATTGGCTAAGGGACTGTAGACCTTTGCCGATTCGTCAGTCATTCTCCTCCGTGTCTCCTGTACAGTAGGTTACAGAATGCGTTCAGTTTGCCAAATTTATTTAAACGTGATCACGAGCAGTGTGACTCTGAAGCAGTGAGGACTGAGCGGTCTGGCATTTCGGCACATGCCAGAAGGGCCACGGCCGTGCGTCTCACCTGGGGCTGGTCGCACCGGTCATGCTGTTCTATTACGGATTTGACCACGAGTGCAGGTGCACATGTCCGAGCACACACTTCTCTGGGTGGTCAATGCGCGTTGGGAAGTAGCGGCAGTGTTTCCGCAGAACGAACCTGGAGTCCAGGCGGTGGAACCTGAGAACGCACGGAAGCGTTCTCACTACAATAAAACCCGCAACAGCGCAGCGGCGCCTCGGTCAGAGGAACTGTGAAATACACACATATTTATACACGCAATATAAAGCTGATTACTTCACGGATTTAGCCTATTGCAGGTTATTTTTACAATGTAACCCCTGCGTTAAATGAGGAACCAATGTACTGAGCCGCATCAGAGGGACCAAAGAGCCACATGCGGCTCTTGAGCCGCGGGTTGCCGACCCCTGTTCTAGACAGCTTCTATCCTTACACATAGTTACAATTATTAACATAAATATTACGCTATCGTTCTAATGCACATTTGATTGTAACAGTGTTTTTCATAGAACCACTGGGGGAAAAAAAAGAAAATCAGTCCATTCCTGCACATACATATCTCCAGAATTATAACTATACAATTCCACACAAGTTTCTTAAAAGCTTGTTCATTTTTGGATTATAAAGCTACAAATAAGTGCTTCGTTGACACTGAAGGCACAATTATACTGAATAGCAATATAATAAATACAAAAATACTGTGCACGTTTTTGGCTGGTGGAAAAATATCCTTCAGAATTACAGTCAAGTGTCTCAAAATAATGCTTACAACTTTTGAGCCCTAGTGAATGTAACGGACAACGGTTTAGATGAACATTTTGACATAATAAGTGTAGCAGGTTTGTACAGTGAATAAATCACTCAGCTATGGGATACAAACATACATGTTTGATGATACATGAACATTATGCCATGGCTGAGGTTCAAGATTCTGTGCGTTCTTTGTTTGACTGGTATATTGTCAAAATGTGCATTATAATTATGCCCGCCAACTGCTCGTCTCCATGGAGACTACAGTAACCTTACTGTTATAGGTCAGATTTGTGGAGAAACGAGCCTGCTGACAGTTAAAATGCATTTTTTCAAAACATGTTTCAGTAATTTAAAAAAACACCTGTAAGTTTGCAGCAATAGTATGGAAGATAATTAGTTCCATTAGATTTTTCATTTTAAATACCGCTTAATTTCTCACTTTGAATTTTTTAACGAAGATGTTTGAATTGGATTTTAGTTGCTGAAATTTTAAGCATACTTAAAAATTACCTTTTACATATTCAGCACAAATATTTTCATGCCCTCAAATTCAACAGTCAAAATTCAGTGTAAAGCAAAGATCCAAAACGCCAAGGCAGAAGCAATCGATCCTGTGTGAGTGAGGAGGAGAGAGGCCGTTTCCTATTGGCCGTTCTCATCTGTGGGCGGGGTTTACACTTAACAAATAAGAGAAATAAGAATATTCGAATAACAAAAGGAACAAATGAGGGGATAGTTTCAGAGCTATTTCAGAGCGGTGAGCTTCTCAGGGCTAAATAGAGATGCTAAACGAGACGTCAGGGAAACAAAAGATACAAAAGGATTTCAGTGTAGTGAGCTCCGCCCTGCAGCTAGATATAAACAGGGACTAACCAGCACTAGAACCAGAACTGAAGAAGTCTCTCGGATGAGCGACGAAACTTGCCTGGAAGAATCCATGACTCATCGCTGTACCAGCGAGTGAGTCTGGTAACGCTTGATCCACAGAATGCGCTGCGGTTGCGCGTAGACAGACAGCTAAGTGAACCAATCAGAGATTGCGCCATCTTGATTCAAAACTGAGGCGGAACTTCCGCTGCCCAAGAGTGACTTTGCGGGCAAAGGCGGGTGCACTGACGTCACCATCTTTGAACGAATCAGAATCGCGGAGTCGGTTTGGAACCGGAGGAGCGAGAGTGGATGGAGAGTGTCCAAATGGTATCGCGGTGTATAGGAAATACAGAGAGATATCATTTGGCTGGCCAGGTAACGACGAAACATCTTCAACCAACAAACTTTGTCCAGTTGACAAATTGAACTTCTCCTTTTATCAAATAAGAGATGAGGTTACGATGAGGTGAATTCTGACCAATCAGATTGCTTCACTGCACTCCTGTTTGTTTCTAAATTCGATTGGATCAGTTTGGATCGATTGATTCTGCCTTGGCATCTTGGATCTTTACCGCAAATTTTTTTTCACTGAATTTTAGACTCTGAATTTTGACTTTGAGGGCTTGAAAATATTTGTGCTGAATATTTACAAGGTGATTTTTTTTATTTTGAATTTTAAACACTTTGAATATGTACACTTAACATTTCAGCAACTAAAATTCATAATAAAAATAATTCAAAGATGTGTTTTCAGAGTTTAAAAAATCAACGTGAAAAATTCAGCAGCATTTAAAATTCTAAATCTGATCAAAATCTTTCATACAATAGGCTTTAAGGCAAACAATGTCGTGCCTGTTTGGCCATTTTGAAATACTATTTTAGTCCTGGTTTATAGTATCCAGAGTCGTTTTATGGTTAAGCCTTAGTTCAGACTGGTTTAGAGGTGATTCTGTTGTGATTTGGTCATACTTCTAGTTTAGTCTTCACATCTACAGCTGACAGAAAACTGCGGCTCTCTATAGTGAAATTGCTGTTGATAACACTTAAAGGTCCCATGGCATGAAATTTTCACTTTCTGAGGTTTTTGAACGTTAATGTGAGCGCCCCCATGGCTAAAAGTTGCGAAATGTGTAAACTGAGCTGCGTCTGAAAAAAAAGACAGCCCAAACGGGCGATTCTGAACAAGGGAACTTTCTGACGTCACACTCGCGGAAAGGTTTCCACCCACCGTCTGGATGTCTACCCACCATCTCTGGAAAACACGCCCAGAGAGTTTGGACAGCAAACGAGCTACGAAATGCGAGGTACGGTTTTTTATTTGCCTGGAAACACATGACAATGTTTCCAGGCTCGGATGTCCTTTATCCGAACCTCTGAAACAGCAGTGGTTTAATTTTATTTTCTGTGGAAATGTGTTTTTTTTTTTTAACGGAAAGCATCTCATATCTTCCGCTGCACTATCTTCCTCTGAAGTGGGGACAGCGCACCGCTAATCCAGGAAACAGCGGAGTATTTGGCCACAACCCACCCGCTGCACTGGCCTGTCTCTGTCCTCCTCTTTTGCATTCGAGCAACAACACCCAGAATAAAGCATTTCAGAGACATATTTAGCCTCATGAAGACAGACAGAGTCATATCTCACGCACTGAGGCTTGATTTTGAAGAAGGATTCATTTATAGTATTAGGGAACCATTAAGGTGCCATATAAAAGCATCAAGAAGTACCATGTCATGGGATCTTTAAGAGAGGCCTTGAGTCTTGAGTTCGTCTGGCCAGCCTATTCAACGGTCAGTCGATGCAATATGAATACAGGCACCAGAAATCCACTGTAGGACTACGTCTCCGCTCCACTGCAGCCATCCAGCTCAGAGCGCCTCCTTCTGTAAACTTTGTAAAGTCCAGCCAACAGGAAGACACCGGAGATTAAGGCAAAGTAAGTGCCATAGATAAGGAACTGTAGGCAAAAAGAAATAATATACAGTTAGTATTTTTGGATGGTGGTGGACAGAAACTTTTCTGTCACTGATCTTTTTGTCCCATTCTGACAAATGAGCATATTTCAGTTCCTCATCTTCTCTTTATACGTCCTACATCTCTTTCTATGCTTTTTTTCCCCCCCACACCATGACTCAGAAACCTGTTTTAATTTAAACTTTTAGCCCCGCCCACCTTGTCCTTTCGGTTGCTCTGATATTGCACAATGACACAGAAACAACTGTCTGAGATAGTGTCCTGCAGTCGTTTCCTTATAGTTCTCAAATAATCTCTGCGTACTTTAAGCTTTTCGTTACTTCACATGTCTGGGATAGGATCAGGCGGTTGGTTTTCCATAATTCCTAGTAACAGTTTGCCTAATTGGAAAATAAGAGTTGAGCCTGTCTGTAGCTTCTGCATTAGTTAAGACAAAATGGTATGTAAAATGAAATGATTATTTTTTAGATTCTCAATTTTATTTGTTATTTAACAGCTTTTACCAGACAGTGCATGATGTAAAGAGCATTTATCCTGACAAAAATGAATCAAAACCAGGTACAGACCCTTTAAGAAACTGCAGTACAAAGACAAGGCGGCCTTAGTATGAAACAATCAACTTCTCCACATGTTATTGTCAGTGTGATATAGAGAGATTTGTCCCCACTGCTCCTGACCTGAGTGTAGACGTCCAGTCCCAGGCCAGCAGAGTCCACCACCACCACAGTGAGCAAGGACTGGAGCAGAAGAGCCACAAATGTATTGACCCCAAACACCAGGGCGTAGCGCTGCATGCTCAGACTGGCTGCTATCTGGAACCTACACAACACAGACGTCATGTATACAAAAAAATAATACAAAGCAAGAGATATTTTTGGTATGCTAGAACCAGTAAATCCTTAATATTTGAATTTATGGTTTTAAGAGAAATATTAAAAGGTGTTTTTTTTTTTAAAGGTGCACTATGTAACTTTTTGGTTGAGGTTCCTTTACCGGCTGGTTTCTATGGATATGTCATTGCTCTGCCTGGAATGTTCCACAATATGACATTAAACAGCCCTCCCTTACATGTATTCAATTACAGGTGGTTTTACAGTTCAAAAATACATTTAAAAAACAGGCGTTCTGAGTTGACTGTGAGCGGGGTTGCCTCTCCACAGACCTGTAACTTGGTCTGGTTTGGTCTCCATGAAGATAGAAAGGTTTAATACCATACTGTGGAACATTCCAGACAAAGCGATAACATCTCCATGGTGAAAAGTATTTAACGGAACCTCCAGCAGAAAAGTTACACACTGCACATTTAAAGCACTGTAGAAGTAGAATGTTAAACTGCAATCATTATACCCATATAATCAGAATACCCATATGAGAAATTATATTTATTATGTTAAAATATATGGAAAAAATACATTAAGCCAGTCTGCAAGATGGAATATAAAGAATATAACTAGAATATGAAGTGCAGTCTAAATTTTTGAGGTAAGTAGAGGTATTTGTTTAAAAGTTCCATTTGTTTAGAAAAGTTACATATCTCCACTCATGGCCTTATTGCAAGACCTATTTTAAGAGTAAAGGATGGAGGAAGAAGTCATTCCAAACAGTGCATTTCCACACACAAAACAAAGAAGTAATTTCACTGTTGAAATAGTGGTTCGACACTTCCTTGTTTAGCCAGATAACCAAGAGTGTTCTGCAAGTTTGATCCTTGTGTATTCTTCCTGGACGACTGAGGGATTATTCACATATTCTTCTTGCAGTTTTACATATTGTATTCACTTACTGTAAATTGCATTAAATCAAGCCCAAATATTGCAATTACAGGAAAAAAAAAAAGATTATAGCTGAGAGAGGTGGGATCAGGCTGCAGTAAATTTCAGCAGACAGAAGTTTCAAAGAGTTTTCAAAATAAGAATTTATAGGATTGTAGAAATACTTGCCAATCCAATGTAAATATTTACATTCACTTGTCAGCAAAACAAACGTGCTGAAAGGTAGTCTCTCAGAATTGTAACACACAGAATACTTGATCAGGCCAACCCTAGCTGCTTACATCTGTCACCATAAGAAACAGTGAGACCCTCAAGCAACAATGAAGGCCCTTTAACCCCCCTAACCCCCGAGTATGTAGCCTTATTTATAATAGTGAAATAATTAGGCCTAAATAATGTAATTTTCATTGTTTACATAATCTTAAATGCAGGAGAGAAGAGCAACCATTTTCATACTCACGTTGCCACGGTGATGAGTAGCATGTAGATGGTCCTGAAGAGCACATAGAGGCTGTAACAAGTCCAGATGTTCCCCAGGAGGTCCATCCCAAACACGCACAGAGCCATGAGGAGAGAGAGCAGGGACAGGGCGAGCTCCCCCCACACCGACCAGGACACAGGGAGGAGGCCTACCAGGAGGGCAGCCAGGGCACCTACAACACACCAAAAATGTTTACTTAAATGGCTATGAAATGACAATGATCAATTCTGTTCAATTCTGTTTACTGTTTTAAAAATGTGAAGTTCATTTTAGATAGTTTGCAGTGGTCTGAAGTTGTTCCTCACTTACCTTATGCATTAAAAGCATCTCCATTATTCACTGAGATGAGGTTTTTCACAACTCAGAGACTAGCATGCTAACAACACACTTCAGTCAATAAAATGCTTTATAATTAGACGTCAGTATAATATAATTAGGTCAATGGAAGTATCATGTCTGGGCTGGGGGACAGTATGAACTATGTCCCAAATGACTGGACTAATACAACAATACAACAATCTTATAGGATCCTTGGTGTAAAAACGTACGGTTTTATGGCAATTACCAATCTGTATAGTTTTTAAAAGCAGTACATTTTGCCACCATGAGCCTCCCATATTACATTATTAATCTGTCCTCACCAAGCAGCGTGGACAGCGTCTCCACGTATCCGTTGTAGATGTCGTAGTCCTGGGATGGTCGGACCTTCTCCCACAGGACCTGGGTGTAGTTAATGACCTGGAAGTAGCCACACGTCGCCAGGGCCCACCACAGGGACCAGGCTAGCAGGGGGCGGCAGCGGTAACAGCGCAGGAAGTCTGAGAAGAGCAGCCGGAGAACCTTCAGTACGCCCCCGCTGGGACCCGCCGAGCCCTCTGATCTGTGCTTCTGCTGAAAGAGGGAAAATACAACACGGCATGCAATGGAAATCAAAACTTTTAAAACAAAGGAATAGCGTCTAGAAGTCTGAGCTGCAAAACTTCTAACTTAACTAAAATAAATACTGCCTCAATGTGGTTATATCTGATCTGTTTGAAATGCGTAATCAGAATAGCTTCAGGTTTTGTTAAGACCGTGTTGTATTGTGTGATTTTCACCCCATCTTACCCCAGTCAAAGATATAGTTGAATAGTTGATAGTCAAGACCAAAATTCTTACTAGTCGTGCAGGCAGGGAGCAATTTAGTTGGAGTGTTGGAAATTATAGGTCCATTAATTATGCTTTTTTTTGTTTTGTTTTTTTTTTAAACACACAAATCCTGTTTTCACTTTTCTCTCAAAATAAATTATATTGCCAAAAGTATTCACTCACCCATTCAATTAATCCAAATCAGGTGTTCCAATCACTTCCATGGCCACAGGTGAATAAAATCAAGCACCTCAGCCTGCAGACTGTTTCTACGAACATTTGTGAAAGAATGGGTCCCTTTCAGGAGCTCAGTGAATTCCAGCATGATACTGTGACGTCCAATCGTGAAATTTCCTCACTCCTAAATATTTAGTGATATTATAACAAAGTGGAAGCGATTGGGAACGACAGCAACTCAGCAAATATACAAATAAAATCTTGGTCTGTTACGAAAATTCCTATGTTGACTTAGTGATCATGAGAGACATCCCCAATCTTACTAGAAAATAATCTATAGGTTGAACAACTAAAAATACTCCAAAACTCACCACAGAGTCCTCTTGTCCATTGTCACTGAGGGGCACTTTACTGTCCGTCTCCCCCTGAATAAGCCCCGTGCTGCTTTCTGGACCCTCTCTGCTCTCTACAGGACTCTTATGGAAGAACAGGCTCCTCTTGGGCATGGACAAAAACCAGGGCACCACAAACGCCACCACGGCTGACGACAGCGTGATCGCAACCAGGTAATACAACTGCACCTGGGCCATGGAGAGAAGGAGCTGCCCCAGGAGAGACCCCACAGCTGACCCGAACAGTGTCGCGCTCCGACAGTACCCGGTCACCCTCTGGTAGTGCGCGGGCTCCACCACACTGTAGATGTAGGAGAAGTAGGCCACCTCGGAGGCAGAGGCCAGGCCGAAAAGGAACTCCATCAGCTGCATGGCCCACACTCCATGGACGTTAAGTAGCATCGCGTACGTCGCCACCAAGCTGCTGGCCTGGATGATCAGCACAGGCTTGTAACGCAGGAAGTCTGTAGCCAAAAAGACAGGGAAGAGCAGGAAGAGGTAGGAGTAGGTCCAGATGGGGTAGATTTCACTGACAACCTGCAGATAATACGAACAGATAATAATACATGCAAAACCAAAACAATGTGTACAAATATTTAAAACAAGGTCTAGCATTAGTTCCATGTCGGCTTGTCATGATAGCGAAGTTTGAACTACTTTATAGCACTGACACAAAAATAATAACATAGGTTAATCGGTAAACACATTTTTAAATAGACAGTATCATTAAAGGAAAAGTAACGTTATTTTACAATCTGAGCCTTCTTTCGGTAATAAAACAAGTCGTTTGACTCACCCATAGCACGTTGGTGTCATTTGGAGCTGTTTGGTAAAAGTTATGTTGTAGCGTATCCGTTAGCGTGAGTACTCGGGGCATTACTTTGCGGTCTCCAAATAACACAAACTTTAGCACTCTTCAAATCATAGAAGCCCGATGTCTTTAGTCTACGATTTCGTGTAGTCAAAAGTGGCCTGTAATCCGAGATTTAGCCATAGTAGATGAGGACGCCAGTGCGCATGCGCGGACTGTGCTCTCAGCTCCCGGGACCCAAACATGAAACGCAAAGCTGAAAACTATGGATAAATCTCGGATTACAGGCCACTTTTGCTTCAAACGAAATCGTAGATTAAGACATCGGGCTTCTATGATTTGAAAAGTGCTAAAGTTTGTGTTATTTGGAGACCGCAAAGTAATGCCCCGAGTACTCACGCTAACGGATACGCTACAACATAACTTTTACCAAACAGCTCCAAATGACACCAACGTGCTATGGGTGAGTCAAACGACTTGTTTTATTACCGAAAGAAGGCTCAGATTGTAAAATAACGTTACTTTTCCTTTAAGAGGCATAAGCTGTAGCTGAATACATACAAGATGAATAAGTTAAATGCCATACTGTGGAACATTTAAGACTAAGCAAGAACATCTCTCCCTCTACCAGAAAAGTTACACAGTGGACTTTTAAATCCCTTGTCATTCTATATTTGAAATCAAGAGCCACAAAATGACATCAAATATTATAACAGTAATAACATATCAATTCACTTACTATCCCCATAAAAATCACATATTGCATCACATAGACGTTTATCAATCATTTTCAGCTCCAAATCTGTCCAAGCATGTCATTATAGCAGGATTAACCCAATTAGCCTTTTGTCAAGGTATTTTAGGAAGACTTGAAACAGGATTCCTTTCATTCTTTCACCTCATGACTACTGCCTACCAAATTATCAAGGCTATGGTTATGTGTAGTCTGGACAAAAAATGTTTACAATAAATATTCAAAACTAAGACAGAACAGTAAAAATCTGGGCTAAGCAAATGAGGCAATTGCAAGATATTTCTAGATGATTAACTTTCCTAGTTTGGTCCTAGTTTAGTCCCAGTCCTTATCTAGTTATTGTTCAGAACTAGTTAGACCTGGTTTAGTTTTAAGATGGTTGAGTGAACTTGGAACAGTCAAATATTGTTTTAGTGATAATCAGCCATGTTACAACTTCGAACTTTTGCCTGGAATGTTCCACAGTATGGCCTTAAACTCCCCTTTCATCATCTAACTCAACGTCATGGAAACAAGAGACACCAGCAGGACATGTTGTTGGTCTGTTCTGTGGAGTGGCGATCTGCTCACACCAAGATTGAAAGTGTTCAAGGTATGTTTGAGCTATAAAAACATTGATATGAATGAATATATACTAATGCAATAAGATAGAGCATTCTAGTTAAAGCGATACCCTAGAAGGTGCAAGACCCCATCAGAAAAGTTACATAATCCACCTTACAGTTGCGTAATTAGACTTGGACAAACTTTATTGATCCACAAGGGAAATTTTAATTGCCAAAAGATACCAAGAGATATTGACAAACAAATTTCCTCCACTATTATAACAGCTTATAATGTTTTTAATAATATTGTTATTAAGACAGGCTTTCTTTTACGAGACAGCAAGATAAAATGAAAACAATCGGACGTAATTAGGCACAAATGTATAAAATTGATCAAGTGTTTAGTCCCTGCTCATCAATGACACGAGTCTCGGGATGTCATCATTACACGCGCAGCAGCTAGTGTGACTTTAGCCTGACTCTGACGCTCTTCAGCCAGCTAAGTGTCACTCTCACCTGGATCTCCGTGAGGTTTTTGTCCGGACCCATGAGGAAGGCGGTGAGGAAGGGCTCGGACGGCCGCAGGTAAGAGAAGAACCCGATGGCACAGAGCAGGAGCGTGGGATAGAGCAGAGACATGCCGACGAACAGACCTCCACGCACGCCATCCAAGCAATATAACCTTATCAAGCTAGCCCCGATCCAGGCGCTACAGTATCTACTGTGTTACTCTGACATGCGCAGAGGAGGGAGAGTGATAGCGACATCTACTGGTCCGGAAGGGGTGTACCAATACGTTTAAAGGTCCCATGGCATGAAATTTTCACTTTCTGAGGTTTTTGAACGTTAATGTGAGCTCCCCTACCCTGTTTAGGGCCCCCCCCCATGGTTAAAAGTTGCGAAATGTCTAAACTGAGCATTTGCGATCCTTTTCTGCGTTAGAAAAAATCAGAGCTCAAACGGGCGATTTTGAACAAGGAAACTTATTGACGTCAGCTCGAAAAAAGAAATGCAAATGCAGTTCCACCCCCGTCTGTCTGTACTCAGCGTCTCTGTAAATCACGCCCTGAGAGTTTGGACTGCGGAGGAGCTGCGTAATGCGAAATACGTTTTTTTATTTGCCTGGAGGAACTTGCGAGTGTTTCTAGGCTCGGAAGTCCTTTATCTGAGCCTGTGGATATCTGAAACAGCAGTGGTTTAATTTTATTTTCTGTGGAAATGTGTTTATTTTTCAATGGAAGGCTTCTCATCTCTCCCCCCGTGCAAAAACATGGAAGTGGGTCACAGAGCGGAGCGGAGAGCTTGGCCACGCCCCCACACCCTACTATAGGCCATCTCTGTCCTCCTCATTTGCATTCAAGCAACAACGCCCATAATGGAGTGTTCCAGAGTGACATTTATGACTCTCTCTCATCTTATCTCTCTTTCTCATGCACTGAGTGTTGATTTTGAAGAAGGATTCATTTACAGTATTAGGGAACCATTAAGGAGCCATATAAAAGCATCAAGAAGTACCATGTCATGGGATCTTTAACTTTTTTTCATATAAAACAGTTGTTGTTTGGCATTAAATGTATATATCAAAGATCAAAGTCAGCTTTTATTGTCAATTCTGCCATATGTGTTCAACATACAGTGAATCAAAATTTCGTTTCTCTCTGGCCAAGTAGTGCAAAAAGCCAGTGTACAAAATACAATATAAAGACGAAACAAAACAAAAAACTATCTAAGACAAAAATCTAGAATCTAAAATCTAGGTGAGAGGTGAGAGTTCAGCTTCCTGACAGCGTGGTGGATGAACCTGTTTGACAGTCTGGGGGAGTGGGCCTGGAGACTCCGGTACCTTCTCCCCGAGGGCAGGAGGCTGAAGAGGCTGTGTGAGGGGTGGCTCTGGTCACCCACAATGCTGGATGCTCTGCAGGTGAGGCGGGTGTTAAAAATGTCCAGGAGGGAGGGGAGAGAGACACCAGCGATCCTCCCAGCTGCATTCACTATGTGCTGCAGGGCTTTCCTGTTCTGTTCAGTGCAGCTCCCGTACCACACAGTGATGCAGCTGGTCAGAACACTCTCAGTGGTGCCTTGGTAGAAGGTGGTCATGATGGGTGGGGGTGCTCCAGCTCTCCTCAGTTTGCGGAGGAAATAGAGGCGCTTCTGAGCCCTCTTTGCCAGTGAGGCAGTGTTCGCTGTCCGCAGAACCCGAGCACTAGGAAGTGCAATCGCGACTTGCGCCTCCGGCCAATCGGACGCGAGCTGGGCGGGGCCCCCCGTGCCGGGACCTGCAAAATGATAAACCTCTCAGATAGCGTTTACCACGGAGAGGAGAGGACAAGAGGTGCGATTGATTCGACTGTTTAAAGATCCCATGACATGGTACTTCTTGATGCTTTTATATGGCTCCTTAATGGTTCCCTAATACTGTAAATGAATCCTTCTTCAAAATCAACACTCAGTGCATGAGAAATAGAGATAAGATGAGAAAGAGTCATAAATATCTCTCTCAAACTCTTTATTCTGGGCGTTGTTGCTTGAAGGCAAATGAGGAGAAAAAAGCTGGCCAATAGTAGAGGGTGGGGGCGTGGCCAAACGCTCCGGTCTCCGCTGTCAGCCCACAGCTGATCCATTTCCTTGTTTTTGCACGGGGGAGAGATTTGAAGCATTCCATTGAAAAATAAACACATTTCCACAGAAAATAAAATTAAACCACTGCTGTTCAAAGGTCCAGAGGCTCAGATAAAGGACGTCCGAGCCTAGAAACACTCGGACGTGCCTCTAGGCAAATAAAAAAATGCATTTCGCATTGCCTAGCGCATTCGCAGTCCAAACTCTCTGGGCGTGATTTACAGAGACGCTGAGTTCAGACAGACGGGGGTGGAACTGCATTTGCATTTCTTTTTTCGATCTGACGTCAATAAGGTGCCTTGTTCAAACTCGCCCGTTTGAGCTCCGATTTTTTGTAACGCAGAAAAGGATCGCAAATGCTCAGTTTAGACATTTCACAACTTTTAACCATGGGGGGGGGGGGCTAAACAGGGTAGGGGAGCTCACATTAACGTTCAAAAACCTCAGAAAGTGAAAATTTCATGCCATGGGACCTTTAAGGTAAGACGCGTATTTTCGGATAGCGTGATAATTTAAAACGGACCGCTTTGTGACACAAAAGGTACGTCTGAGCTCACAGACGTAAATACGATAGACAGTTGTCACTCGCCATTGGCCTACTGGAGTCTAAGGTTATGTATTGGCGACCTGTGGATTGGTCTGGGAGTAATAATACAGCTTATGATATAGTATTTTAGTTATAATAGTCATAATATGTTATAATATATATAATAATATATAATACACGTGTTTATCATAAGTTATTATGATATAGTAGTATAGTTATAATATAATCCTGGGGCATGGAGGGATTTCTATCCAAACACTGAAGTGACCTTACAGTCTTTGTCTTCCCAGAAGGCTGGTGGAAAATGCTGGGTACATCAAATAGTAAGTATGGCAACTAAATATGATCGACATGTGCAGTTTTGTTTCCGATGAATAATGTCATTTAATATGTAACGTGTAATTTCAGTCTCCTTGAACAACAGCAAAACTGCCTCCGCCACCGCCACTACCACCAGCGTGCCAACACCACAGCTCCATGCCACACTCCTGTTCAGCCAAGTGCCGCTTGCAGTGTCCGGCCAAGTGATGCCAGGCCCGTAATCTTATATTTTTATACAGATGTGTGAACAAGTGTGATTTCAGTAATTATGAGATATGTAATGTTCTTTGCACAGCTTTGTAGCCTAGTGTTTAGTGGTTGTGTGGCACGTTCATTAATGTCTTAAAACATTTAGACTACCATAAATCAATCTCCTGTCATAGGGACCTCACCTGGTATCAAACATGCCATTTCTAAAAGTACCTAAAACAACAACAATAGTTTAATACAACTTTTTATTGATTCCAAGCAGGACCAAGACAGATAATGTTACAGGGGTTGTTAAAAAGTCTCATTTTGTTCATACACAAATAATCATACAGCTCTGTCTTGGTCCTGCTTGGAGTCAATATATATTTTTTATTGATTCCAGCCAGGACCAAAAAAGATAATGTTACAGGGGTTGTCACAAAGTGTTATTTTGTTCATACTCATACAGTCCTCAGCAGACATCAAAAGCACATCCTTTCTAAAAATAGCCACCACCACCACCACAACAACGTGTATGAAGTTTTTTTGTTTTTTTTTGTTTTTTTGATTCCAAGATGTTTCATGGGTGACATGTCATTTTCCCTCAATCATGCATTGTACTAGAGCATATAATGAAATAAAAAATAAAATAAAACGAACATTTGATGTTCAGCACCAACACTTATGCAATATACTTATATAAAAAAGATTAAATATGTCACAAAGTGTCTTGATTCAGCACTCTAAGTATTATGTCACAGAGTACTCCCAGTCCCAGCACCTGGTCCCGCCTTGTTGACAGCTCACAGACCTATGAGAGCACAAGAAAGGTTTTACGTCCCACCACAGATTGACTGTCTCATCATTATTAGAGATGAGACCCATCACAATCGTATTATTCGCAAACCTCACAATGTGATTGGTGCTGAAGGCTTTTATTGCCATAAAAGAGCAACATCCTAGGGGTAAGAAGAAGACTTTATTGATCTCACACAGGAGAAATCCTCTTGTCCTCTGCATTTGACCCATCCCATTATTAGGAGTAGTGGGCAGCACATGACTATACCCGGGGACCATCTCCATGATCTCTGTGGCCATACCTGCCTGTCAAAGCCTGATCTCGTCAGATCTCAGAAGCTAAGCAAGGCAGGGCCTGGTTAGTACTTGGATGGGAGACCACTGGGAATTCCAGGTGCCACAGTGGGGCGCCAGTCACAAAAACTGTCATTGTGTCCTTAGGCAAGACACTTCACCCACATTGCGTAGTATGAAAGTGGTGTGTGCGTGAGTGGTCGGAGGGGCCGATGGCGCAGATTGGCAGCCTCGCTTCCGTCAGTCTGCCCCAGGGTAGCTGTGGCTACAAAAAGTAGCTTCATTGTTCATTCGCTCCACACTTGGTGGTGGAGCGAATGAACAATGAACTGTAAAGCGCTTTGGGTGTCATGAAAGGCGCTATATAAATGCTATGAATTATTAATTAATCTCATTGCTTAGGCTTGGTCAGGACCTAAGATGGAGGATTTTACTTATGGTGCATGTTTTTGGGTTGATGGGGGAAACTCGCCCAGAAACTCCACACAAAAAGGCCCGGGCGACCCGAATCTTACGGCCATACCGACATGCCACACGGAGATCGAACCCGGAACCATCTTGCTGTGAAGCGTGAGTGCTAGCCACTCAGCCACCGTGCCGCTTGAAAGCTTGTTTTAACAATAAAAACACCTGCATGAGAATA
Source organism: Paratrypauchen microcephalus (assembly GCA_036785185.1). Classification (NCBI taxonomy): domain Eukaryota; kingdom Metazoa; phylum Chordata; class Actinopteri; order Gobiiformes; family Gobiidae; genus Paratrypauchen; species Paratrypauchen microcephalus. Next base: position 1,467,601 of record JAVJIX010000124.1, on the reverse strand, counting down.
TATTCAAAATGTTCTCCATGGAGACAAGCATGTGGCAGACCCAGACTAAAAAAAATACAAAGAAACATTTGTTATCTTAATTCACAAAGGCAATAATAAATGATAAAACTATATACAAAAGGTAGAGGAAGTGTTAACAAATGATTCAACTGCAGATTGCATTTGCCAGTAGTAGTCAGGGATCCAACCATCAACCTCTAGCCATTACATTTTTGATTAGAGATGTGTAAAATTTGTCCTTATAATCGCTCATTCATTAATAGTTTCTATAACAAAGAACAAACCAACCGCATATTCACATATCTTAGTCATTTATTTAGATAGTAGATACACCCATAAAACTAGATGAAAATCTTAAGATATCATTTCTGACACAAGCTGCAAATTAAATCCACATAATGAAAAATGTGACTGTAGCACATTCAGAGAGGTTAAGACAACACGGTGGTCCAAGAATGATGCAGGAGAGCCCACTACACTGTACTGTTAACAGACCTATAGTGACTGGTACTGAGGCGAACTGTTTCAAAGCAAAATACAGCAACAGTGTTTGGATCAGATGAGTTATAATATGATAAAATGTTCTAAATACTGTCTGCTTTAGTTTTATTTTTGTTTTGCTAGTGTAGAGATATGCTATAATTGTAATAGGTTTAATTAATGCATAAAATACAGTGTGTAGGTTGCTAACATTTTACAAATATTTTTTTATGGAAAATATTTTGAAGCAGAAACTCCAATGTACAGAATATGTTAAGAGCATTCATGAGGTCTTTTGAATTTGAACTTCTATCTTGTTGAATTTATTTCTTTTCTTTTTATGCCAGTTCAATTCACAATTCAATTTGAGATTGGTGTTCCAATTTCAGAACGTTTTCTACAGTTACAACCCTACTTTGAATATGAAAACAACAGAGCTATATGATAAATAGATAACATAGCTTACATTCTGAAAAAATAAATATGCAGCTTTTGTGTTATCATAATAGAATTTATATTTAATAGATTTCCAAATATAATTTTAAACAGTAAAGCTATGTAAATGTGTGAGTTAAGTTCACAAAGCCCACCACATTTGGAAGCTCACTTTTAGAAATAAACCTTTAATATCACTGTAAATGTAGTGAGTTTTAGCTGTTAACATTCAGTTTTGAGTTTGTACAGTAGCGGACTATATTATTATGCTATTTGTACACAGAGGTGGACCTTGGTAAAGAACGGTGAAATGTTTATGTATGTTAACAGATAGAGACAGAGTTCAAGAGCTACATGGTGAAGTGCCTCGTGTAGTCGTATTCTATTGTTGGAATGACAGCCTGCACAAACTTAAGGAAAATTAAAAGGTACCTGAAAATATTAGCTAAGGAAAATGCATACTTGGAGTTTGTTTTGACTTGAAAATATGTTGCTAGTGGTTGATAAACGTGTGTGAAGAATCCCTCAGTCGTCCAGGTAGAATCCATGGTAAAAGGAGAAATTCAATTTGTCAACTGGACAAAGTTTATTTGGTCGAATAAACTTTATTTGTAGAAGCTAACTACAATGAAAATACTCTGAAACTATCCCACGTTTGTTTTCAGTTTGTTTTCAGTTTCAGTAGTTAGCTCCTCCCTGCAGCTAGATATAAGCAGTGTCCATCAGCACTCTAACCAGAACTGACGAAGCCGCTTGGATGAGCTGCGAAATGCCTTCGACCAAATAAACTTTGTCCAGTTGACAAATTGAATTTCTCCTTTTATCATTGATAAAAGTGGTATTAAAGGATACATATGGACCCCGAGCTCTCCTCCTCCTTCTGCCACTGTCTCAATGATCTTTTTCATCACTTCTGCATGTCTATAACAAAACACAAGAGTGGCCATGACAACATTTAGAAAAGTGTAGTCAAAGCAAGATTTATAGGATTAAAATATAAGAGATAAAAGGTTACAAAATGATTTCAAAGCAAACCAATAGTTCGCTTCAGGAAGAACTAAGAAATGTAGAAAGTAGTTCACACCTGCAGGGGTGGACGGAGCACATAGCGGGCGGGGGGAGGTGGGGGTGGTTCTCTATGGTTACAGTCTTCTTCACATGGTCTTGGCTGATGTCTTCATACATCTGCTCTACTGTGAGGGGCTGTCGGTCCTGAGGAGGAGACAAAACTGCATTGGCAGCCTGGCCTGACAGAACAAGTTTCTCTAATTGTATTCTATTTGGAGTAATTGAGTCTGTTGGTGCTGTTCTGGCATTTTTGCTGGACATATCACAGTGCCAGGGGAGGGGTGTCAGATTCAGTGAAGTAAGTAATGAAGTAACTTTGGGTGCCCAGACTACCGTTATCCTTCCAACTAGCCCCACTTCCCCCTGAACTCTACAGGCCGTGTACACACCTCGTCATAGCCGAAGAGCCAGAGCCGAGGGGTCTGGTAGTACTTGTCGTATGTGATGTACAGGTCATAAGTACGGGTTTGGAGGATGGAATCTTCACTGCCTAGTTCTGCTTTGAGCTTCGTTTCCATCATTTTACTTGTGTCCAAAGTCGCCTGGGGCAAAAAACATACAGGTTAAGAAGCAGATTCTAATATTTGATACTCCATTTCATATACATCTATAATAAACATTGAAATACTATGTTGCCTATAATCTCTCATCTCTACATATGGGTTTTTATTAGTTTGAACATTCTTTACCTCATCCGTTTCCGTTTCCAATAAGCCACTTTCTTCATATTCTTGGAGAAAAAGTTACAAAATAAGTAAATGTTTCTTTTCTGTCGATTTTAAATATTTGGATTATAAATACCTTCCATATCCGCCGGTTCTCCCTCCTCCTCGTCGTCTTCATCATCGTCACAACAGGCTGGAGATGTGGCATTCATGTTTTTGTCCTGTAACCCAAATGTGAATACGTCAGTGTTAGCATAAACATTTAAATAGACAATAAAAGAAATGAATGTTGTATAAATTTAGGCATACCTTACTATTATCCAGAGAAATTTCCCGCACAGCATCAGTCACCCCTAATGTACCTGATGCAGACAACAAACAATCAACTAAAAACACATTATACCCAAATTTCTATTAATATATCAGTTGTATTAGTTCTCCAGATTGAAGTTGAATATTTTTTCTTGTAATTCAGTTAAAAAGATTACCACTTACTAGCATTGTGGTAAGTGTCCACCCAACCCCCATCGCCATCATCTTCTTCTATGATGGCCTCTAGTTCATCTGAGTACTCCATCTGTTTACAGCGCTTATAACAGGGAACTGAAAGAACAAGATTTAACGGTCACTTCCATGTCAAATACTGTACACTTGTTAAATATGGCTAAACTCTGCCCATATCAATAAAAATATGTTATCAAAGTTCAAACTTACCATTGCGTGTCAGGAGGAACTGTTTATCTGGGGGCAAGTAAGGCTTTACTTTGCTTTCTTCTCCGGATGCCCTGAAATGAATGAATTTGAATTAATTTGTCTTAAACTTAACTACATTTAATCAACTTTTCTATTTCAGTGACAAATTAAATGTTCAAAAAGGGATTATTAAGTTTTGAAAGTGCAAAAATTACCATGTTACACCATTATGTGAAATTCTAGATGAAGCAGAGAAGTGAACCATAATGAAAGCAGCTGATTACACAACTACGTATTGACCCATCCGTGAGGGCAAATTTTTAAGCTGGAAGGTGCAAAGTAAGGGTCTGAACTGGAGCGATCCACTGTCTTCCCATGGACACAACATAAATCATATTATCCCATCATGCAACCTTTACAATTTACACCACATATTGTGTTTTGCTGATACATGTCATTGTTGAACTTGTACATAAAAATATGATCATGAAAAATGACTTTTTAATACGCTGTAGTAGTAGTAGTAGTAGTAGTAGTAGTCCCATATTTGTCTATGCATGACATATAATTAAATGATTTGACTTCACATCCCTCAAATAACAGGCCAGAATAATGCATATGAACAACTATAATAAGCTTTAACAAACTTCAATTACTCTTAACGTCCAATTTAATAAAAAGAAACCAACTGTGCAGGTTTCTTTCCAGTATTGCCACATAACTGGGATTTGAAAGGACTGACGCAGATAATGTATGGAATGCAGGAGCTAAACTGAATACAAAGGCAGACTGAGAAGAACTGATTGACTCACCATTTCCAAGTGGGACAGTGGTGCACCAAGTGATCTCCAGCTGCAACGAACTGACCCAAACACCATAAAATTACCACCAAAACACTGTCAATTTCACCATCAAATATGATCATGATCATATATTTCTCTTACCTCTTCTGGTGTAATGACTCCAGTCTCTTTAAATCTGGATTCCTGTGAGAAAGATGTTACTTATAAAATCATGTCATGCCTTCTTGTTTACAACTACAGGGCGTATACTTTGCAATAACACCCGCATTTATGATTTAATCCACAACATTCATGTGATTTTTTTTTTTTTTCGATTTTACTTTCGTTACATGCTCATATGATGTTAGTTGTCGTATGCGATGGTCTTGCAAATGTTTACAACCTTTTTTCTCATTTAAAAGTGCTGTAGCGTGTAATAGCATTTGTGATCATGCCAAATCTCGCGTGTACCTTTAGCACGGGCGTAAACATCTCCGCTACGCCGAGAGCGGTGCCTTTGACGGTGTTAATCACGTTTTGCATCGCGTCCAAGTTTTTAAATTTTTTCAATCTCCCAAAAACAATCTCCAAAAGTGTGCTGTCAAATTATTCGGGCATCGCTCCAGCAGTCAGCGAAGGCTAATCACATGATACGACATCAAAACGCTTCTGGTTTCCAAATCTCGCGAGATTAGTAGTTGCCATGTTTGCGAATTTATACCATATGATTTTTAAGATTATTTTGTGGTGCTTGATTTTTCACTGGGATTCAAACGGGACTGAAAAAAAATCTTACAGTTTACATTTTTTTAGTTTGATCTTTTTTTAAACTTTATTATATTTTAGTTATTTTTTGTGGTGTTGATCGTTTTCCTCGTTAGATCTGGCAACCCCGGTTGAAAACACAAGCGAAACAGCGTGCAGTTTGAGTCAATTAGGGGGTGAATTTTTAGGTAAATGATTATATTTCCATTTTACATGGCAAGATAGATGTAGGGGGACAGACATCTGACAGCTGACAACATGTGGAATCGAGCTGGAACGTCCTTATTTTTACGCACCGTGGTTCGCTCTGGAGCTTCCATTGACTTTGTACCATTAAGGACATGTCATAACTACTGTATGCATGCTGCAAATAAGAAGTGGACCAAACCTGATGGCTATGACACAGGGATCAAGGTTTTCAACAGTCTGACCAAGCAGAAAGAGCCTCTAATACTGGCCAAGGAGAAGATAGCCACCTGGTATTACATGTTGTGTTATTTTTCATTTTTAATCTGTATAACTAGGTAATATTAAAATTTTGTGTTTCAGGTACAGCTGTGGTCCTACGGTCTATGATCATGCACATCTTGGTCATGCATGGTAAGTTTTAAAGGTGCATTATGTAACTTTTCTGGTGCAGGAGTCCAGTGTTCCTGCTTGTCTCTGTTGAAATGCTATTGCTTTGCCTAGATTGTTCTCCATTATGGCATTAAACGCATCTATCATGTAAATATTTTGTCTAGAGCTGTCACATCACGTAAGAATAACGTGGATTATTTTAAATGGCACCATAAACTCGCCTATCCACAGATCTGGCCTGTAACTGAACTGAAGGTAGATAATCTCGTTATATCTCGTTATAAAAATCAAAATAGAGAAAAGTCATATATATCAATTATCCCAAAGCGTGACATGGAGCTCTTGGATAATGAAATCAAAAACACCGTTCAAATTGATTTAGTGTATGGTCAGGACACTGTGCAGGCTTGCAGCACTCTTAAAAATGCTATTGTTCAAATTCTTTCTAAATTTACGAAAACACTGCCACGTAAATTTAAAAGTAAAAAAACCTTACCCTGGCTCTGTGAGCGGCTATGGCTTTTAATGAAGGAAAGAGATGCTGCCTTAAAAAAGTATCTTAAGTCAAGGCTGAGCACGGATCAGCTGATTTTTAAAAGTCTTAGAAATAAAGTTATAGGACAAGTGAGAAGGGCAAAAGCTGATTTTTTTTTAGAGATAATAAAGGAGGCTAAAGGCAACAGTAAAATGATATGGAAGTGCATCGATAAACTCTCAGGGAAAGAACGGACTGGAAATGCACCTATTGAACTTGATATAAACTCATACAATGGCCAAGCACTCTTACCTAAAGGACAAGAAACTACAAAGGACAATCTCACTGTAGCAAACATGTTCAATTACTATTTTATCACTTCCATCTCAGATCTGTGTAATCCATCGAACACAGAGCAGACTGCTACATCATTTGTTGACTCTGTTGGGATTGTGGCATGTGGCCATAGAGGAGGACCACCTTCCACTCAGGTGGATGTTATGGATTTTTGTGATGTGAGTGAAGACAACGTCATTAACATAATTTCATCACTTTCAAACTCGAGAGCGAAAGACTCTTGGGGACTTGACACTCTTTTTCTAAAGAAGTACAAGAACATTTTGGCAGCACCAATTACGCACATAATTAATCAGTCGCTACATGAATGTGTGTTTCCAGATTCCTTTAAAACTGCAATTGTAACACCTATTTTTAAATCGGGTAATTGTTTGGACATCAAGAATTATAGACCTATTAGTGTGCTTCCTGTGGTCTCTAAAGTTATTGAAAAAATTGTTGCGGAACAACTTATTGACCACCTCGACTACAGAAATATGCTGCATCCAATGCAATTTGGCTTCCGGTCAAAACACTCCACAGACACAGCATGTTGCTATTTGCTTGAAGTAATCAAACACAGCTTAGACAAGGGTGGGGTGGTTGGGGCCGTCTTTTTGGATCTCCGGAAGGCATTTGATACTGTTAACCACTCAGTGTTGCTGACAAAAATGCAAAATTTCAAACTCTCTGCAAACACTATCAGTTGGTTTCAATCATATTTGGCAGATCGCCACCAGTGTGTAAGAATAAATGATAAAACCTCTCCATTTACAACTTGCATAGCAGGCGTGCCCCAAGGGTCCATTCTGGGGCCGTTGCTCTTCAGCTTGTACATCAATGATCTACCTTCTATTTGTAACGATGTAAAAATCGTGATGTACGCTGATGACACAGTATTTTTTGCACACGGTTCTGACGCAAATTATGTCGCAGCTAAGCTATCTGTGGCAATGGTAAAAGCAACAGAGTGGTTTAACAAATCTTTCCTTACCCTGAATACAGAGAAAACTATTACAATGTACTTCTCAAACAAACAAAGTCAAAGTGTATATCCTAACATCTATGTGAACAGTTGTATGATTAAAAATGTAGAGGAAGTTAAATATCTGGGAGTCATATTAGACCCTACCCTTAATTTTAAAAAACATATTAAAAAGGTCTGTAATGTCTTGAAATTCAACATCGCTAACTTCCAACACATTAGAAGTTCATTATCATTAGAAGCCTCAAAATCTTATTTTAATGCTATGATTTTATCTCACATTCTGTATTGTATTTCTTCATGGTCTCAAGCCAAAACAACAGTATTAAATCCTCTTAGATCATTGCATAATCAGGCACTGAAAATACTTGATAAAAAGCCTAGACGCTACCATCACTGCTACATATTGGACAAATTTAAAATATTAAGCTTTGACAACTTGATCAGGTACTCTAATATTCGCCTGGTACATAAAATCTTGCATGACGCTGCCCCACCCCCACTAAAGACCTATGTACAGCCTCGCTCTCAAATAACAAGCAGAGTGTTAAGGTCCGTGTCTAGGGGTGACTGCAATGTTCTTAAAAGAAAGTCCGCTTTCTCTCAATCTGTCTTCTCCTATAAAGCCATCAAGGAATGGAACGGGCTTCCAGAAAATTTGAAGAACATGGCAGATTATCTCAGCTTTTCACGGGCTGTTAAAAACTGGCTTCTTGACCATCAGTCCTGCTCACACTAAAAATACCAGACGGGTATTTGGCCATCAGATGTTACCCTCGTGGGTACCATCTGATGGCCACTAGAATACCAAGATCATTAGTGTCATATTACTGTTTTGTTTACATTTATAATACCAATAAGGTACGGAGCTATCGGATGCTACCCTTGTGGGTAGCATCTGATAGCGACAACACTGTATTTATTCTGATATTTATTGCATTTTATATGTCTTGCACTTTAATATCTTGTAGTTTGCACTAGGTATCGAAATCTACTCTGAAATTTATTGCACTTTAAATGTCTCGCATTTTAATAACTTGTAGTTTGTACTAGGTATCGAAAATTGCACTATGTATTGAAAATTTTGCACGCCTGTATATTTTTTGTATTGCACCTTTTATATGTAATTGTTTTTAATGTTTTTAATGTTTGTTAAGGACTACAGATGGAAATTAGCATTCTGCTAAATCTGGTGCAGCCATCTTTTTAATGTACCTGCACATTGTCCTTCAAATAAACAAGTAAATAAAATAATAGATACTTTTAATGCCATATACTGCGGAACACTGAAGCAAAGCAAAAACATCTCCACAAACACAAACAGTGCAGTACCTTTGTCAGAAAAGTTACGCCAAAAGTTACCACCATTCCATAAATATCCTAAGGCAAAATGGAAGACTTTGTTGTTACAATGTTTTTATTTTCTTTGTTGCAGTTCCTATGTGAGGTTTGACATTCTCCAGAGGATTCTTACGAGGTTGTTTGGGATCACGGTTATTCACGCAATGGTCATCACGGACATAGACGACAAAATTATCAAGAGAAGTTGGGAGGTAAACACAATTCAAATCAGGCTGCAGCTATTGATACTTTGCAGCAGATGTCATCAACATTCCCAGGGGGTGTGATGCTAACTGTAGGCACTGCTCTGTCTAAGGCTTTGTTAGACTTTGATCTTTAATTTCACACAATCTGACCTATTTCGGTTGAAACTCAAACACCTAAACTTGACCATAAATGCTTTTATTGATCACAGGCTTCTGAAAATGTTTTGTTTTCACGCTTCAAAATCATAAAAATACATGCATTGTGTCACCATGGTAACAGCTGCCATAGACATACATGAAGTACCCCCCAGCCTGATGTCACTGCAGAGTATCAATTCTCCAAAGTTGTGTTTTATAATTTATTGTACTGGCAAATCTCAATATCATAGTAAATTGACTGTATTCTTCACAGGAAAACATTTCTCCATCAATATTGACAAGAATGTTCGAAGATGAATTCAAGAAGGATATGCTCTCATTAAAAGTTACATTTTAATGCTAATTTGTATAGTCTGACTAATGAATTACTACCTATTAACTAATGTATTTCTAATTATTGCATATGTTCTAGGTGGTTCCTCCAATTGTGTATCTCAGAGTCACAGAAAATGTTCACCATATTATCACATTTATAGAACAGATCATCAGGAATGGACACGCTTATGCCACGAGTGATGGTAAATTCAACTTCTATTTAACATTTAATTTATAATTTTAATTTAGGTCCTGTAATTACACAAAACTGGCTCTGATGAGCTTTAAGCCATGTTATAATGTTGTCCTCTCAACAAAAACATACTTGGAGTTGTACTTTTTCAGGATTTATTAGTTTTAGATTTATTAGTTAGTAGATTTATTACTTTACTTTCTAAATGTTCCTTCCCGTTGTGACAGCAGGAGCACCAGCACTTAAATGCCTCATTGGAAACTTGAGGTATCGGTTATAAAGTGTATTTTCCAGATGCAGACATTATTTTAAGTTAAGTTAGAAAATGTGAAAAGACTTTCTCAGGGTGACCAAAAACATGTTTAAAAGGGAATTAAACCCAGAAGAATGCATCATCTCTGTTTTTTAATACATTTTTAACAATACAAGAAACTGAAATTATAAATCATTTCATTATTTCTGGTTTCAGGCGATGTGTATTTTGACATTCAGTCCATTGGTGATCGATATGGAAGATTTATTGGAGCGATGGAGTTGCAAGAAACTGGTAACTTTAGTTCTCTTCTTACTGGGTATATGTAATAATATTAGATCCTCTCGTTTTTACCTGGGAACATTTGTAATTGTTTTTGAAGGTAGCACAAACAAACGTGACCCTCGAGATTTTGCTCTGTGGAAGAAGTTCAAGCCTCAGGAACCGTTTTGGGACTCTCCATGGGGCAGAGGGAGACCAGGCTGGCACATCGAGTGCTCCACTGTGGCAAGGTCCAGATCACAGTCTGTCTTATGTTATCTTATCGTATCTTTTTTTATTTTTTATTTACTTACTTACTTACTTTGGCCAGTAGAATCAATAAGCAAGTGTACTAATAATAAAGATGCTTTTGTCTGTTCCATAAAAAGTCCATGTAAATATTATACAGTGGTCCCTCACTCTATTGCGGTTCACTTTTTGCGGCCTCGCTGTTTCGCGGATTTTTTATTTTTTTTTTCTATTTTTTTTTTAAATAGTGTATCAACATTGTGTTCTGCGGGATGCAGCAGGGCGCACCATGCTCATCCAACAGCACTACCACATCTTGGGACGCGCAGGTTCTGAACTGTAGTGAGAACGCTTCCGTGCGCTCTCAGGACTGGTTCCGCCGCCTGGACTCCAGTTTCCACCAGTTCGTTCTGCAGAAACAGACCGTGTTTCTTTTCACGTGTTTCTTTTCACGGATTTCTTTTCAGAATCCGTGCGCCCCAGGAGAGGCGCACGGATTCTGAAAAGAAATCACGATGAGCAGGTGCACACGTCCGTGAGTACACTTCTCCGGGTGGTCAATGCAGGAAGTAGTGGCAGTGTTTCCGCAGAACGAACTGGTGGAACCTGGAGTCCAGGCGGCGGAACCAGTCCTGAAAGCGCGCAGATGCATTCCCACTACAGTTCAGAACCTGCGCGTCCCAACACGTGGCAGTGCTGTGGGATGAACGCGGTGCGCCCTGCTTATCCCTCTGTGCTCATACTGTGTTTGAATGAGAAGCAGTCCGAGCCGCACCGGGCTCCAGGGCCGGATGCACGAGGAGCGGAGACATGAGTCATTGGATCCGTAGGAAGTCCAGACCGGGACTTAAGACATGAGGACCAGACTGGGACCAGACTGGGACCAGACCGGGACTAGACCGGAACTAGACCAGGACTAGACCAGGACTAAACGTGGACTAAACCAGGTCTAAACCAGGTCTAAACCAGGACTAGACCAGGTCTAAACCTGGACTAAACCAGGACTAGACCAGGTCTAAACCTGGACTAAACCAGGACTAGACCAGGTCTAAACCAGGATTGCGGCTCTTTGCCTTGTTTCGTGACCACGGGTGCACGTGTCCGCGCGCACCCCCCCCCCCCCCACACACACACACACACACACACACACACGCTTCACTATTAATACATTTTGTTGAAAATCTACGAAAGTTTGAATGTTTAAACAAGAGAGAAATGTGAGAAACTGTTAATTCCAGTCTGATAAAAGTGTAGCATGTGTGTGGTGACGCGTTTACAGCCTTAAAACATGTACCGTATTTTTCACACTATAAGGCGCACTTAAAAGCCTTCAATTTTATCAAAAGCCGACAGTGCGCCTTATAATCCCATGCGCCTTATATATGAATCAATATTGGTTAATCATGGCTACCGTAGTCAGCCACTACTGTAGCTTCTATTCTATGCGCCTTTATAATGCAGTGCGCCCTATATATGAAAACAGTTTTAAAATAAGCCATTCTTTGAAGGTGCGCCTTAAAATCCGATGCGCCTTATAGTGCGGAAAATACGGTATAATAATTGTAAAATATAAAATTGTCCTACTTCGCGAATTTCACGTATTGCAGGTTATTTCTAGAACCTAACGCCGGCGATAAACGAGGGGCCACTGTATACCAGAATTAACATAATATAGTAGTAATAAAAAAATATATATATATTTTTTAAATCAACAGTTAACAAATACTTTATTACTTTTTTGGAGTTTACTTTAGCTAGAATATTCAAAAATAAAAGTACATTTTTGAAATATGAATGACTCACTCTTAATTTAAAGGTGCACTAGTGTGTGTAACATTTCTGGTGGAGAGAACATCAGTTACCGTATTTGTCTTTATGCAGAGCAAATTACAGGTCGGATCTGTGGAGAAGTGACTCCTCTCACAGTAAGAATTAATGTATTTTTTAAGCAAGAAAAACACCAATATTTGATAGTTAAATAAGATAGTTATATATAAATTACCTTACTGTGGAACATTCTGCGAAAACAGTAACATCTGCATAGAGACAAGAAGGTTTGACCCCCACCAGAAATACATTGTGCACTATAAAGAAGCTCTAATGTAATACAGTATATTCATTATCCCTCAGTTTTGTTTTGTTTTGTTTTGTTGCTATTGCCCTGTTATTATTTTTTTACATTTTGTGTAGTTCAGTGTTTGGCAGTCAGCTGGACATTCACTCCGGGGGCATCGACCTGGCCTTCCCTCACCACGAGAACGAGATTGCACAGAGTGAGGCCTACCACCAGTGCGGACAGTGGTGCAACTACTTCCTCCACTCAGGTACGAGGCTTTTACAAAGGGTTCCTCATCAAAAACACACAACCGTAAACACATGCATCCCAGTAAACCATTCTCCATCTTGTTCAAAGTAAACAGTAAATAAATATAACATCAAAACATTTCAATAATCAGTTAGTATTTATACATAATGAGTCGTAGATATTCAATTTCTTTCTCAAAAATGTTTGGACTAAAAGAAAAGGAGATATTTTAGCCAATTTTTAAGAGCTTTCAACCATGTCATAGTTGTTTCCCTTCTCATTTACTCGCTCAAAGTTGTATTTAGAATTATCTATGTATGTTGTTTGATTTTTATTCTCCTGCATTTAAAACGACATTGCTCCTAAAATTCCTACTTCCCCGTACCCCCCATATACACCCACTGTTCTGTACTTACTTTGTTTTCAGACTTTTCTTCTTAAACTCAGTAGCACAGATATTTTATAATCTATAATCAGATTCAAGGGACTATTCAGTGTGTATTATAATTGTGAAACAAAAATTAGCATGTATTTGTAGTTACTTTTCTGGATATGTGACACGCTGCTGCTAATGTATATCTAGACAGAACTTACAAAATAATGCTTGTGAATTGTCTCATGTTTACAGGGCATTTACACGTGAAGGGCATGGGGGAAAAGATGTCGAAATCTTTGAAGAATTACATCACTATTCAAGTAAATGTTGTTCTTCTATATCTTAGTTTCAACATTTTGACATCTGTGAAATGTAAAAGTGTACTATGTAATTTTTCTGGGGTCTGTCACCATGGAGATTGTTTTGCTTTTGCCTGGACTATTCCACGGTAGAAATGTTTTTGTTTTTATTGCTCCAAATATATATTCATGCTAAGAGTCGGGTTTCCTCTCCACAGATCTGACCTGTAACATGGCATCAGTTGCTTGTCTCAGGAGATTAATCATTTTAATGCCATACTGTGGAACATTCTAAGCAAAGTAATATCTCCACGGAGACAAGCAGGAGGTGGACCCTTTATCAGAAAAGTTACATAGCACATCTTGAATTATATTGTTTTGTTATGTAAATCTATACTCTTTTTTTTTTATCTTTAGGATTTCTTGAAGTCTTACTCTGCCAGTGAGTTTAGAATGTTTTGTCTCTTGACAAAATACAGATCAGGTATGAAACATATTCGACTTTAGTCCTCCTGTTTAATTGAGTTATGTCTCACTGGTTGTGTATGTGTCATGGGCAGGTATAGACTACAGTGAGGGCATCATGCAGGAGGCCAGGGCATCGCTGGAGACTGTGTCCACGTTCATAAACAGTGCTCAGGCCTATATGAAGGGCCAGCTCGTCACCGCACCCGTACAGGAGGCTCTGCTGTGGGAAAAGTAAGTACCACACTTTGACAACTCACAGTACCACCCAAAATCAGAAACTATTTCTAACCACATTATAATGATTTGTCCTCGTGATATGTTCTGGCGCTAGAGAATTCCAAAATGCTGTCTTTCAGGCTGGAGGAGACTAAACTCGCAATACAAACCGCTCTGGCAGATGACTTTGACACTCCCAGAGCGACCAGCGCTCTGCTCAACCTGGTCTACCACGGCAACTGTCAGCTCCAGCCCCTCTCCAAGGTGCTCCTCACAACACACTCAAAACACACTCCCTGCTGCAGTTACAAGTATAGAAGTAACATTAGGAAGTACACTTTTCTCACATGACCTAAATGATTTGCGGATATTATTGAGTGTCAAAGAGAAACTTCCATTGAAATGTCACTCCTGATTCTGAAGAAGTGCACGTTAGTTGAGTCTTGTTGGGCAGAAAATCTGAAAATACAACATAATATGGATGGTACTATTATTTGCTGCATATACATTTTTAGGTTACAGTACTTTGTTTTGTGTCTCAAGTGTGTATTGTGTGCAGAGTACAGGAGAGGCCCGCAGTCCTGCAGTTGTGGGGGGGCTGGTCAGCTACATCCAGGAGATCTTCCACATGTTTGGGATCGAGACGTTCAAAAACACGGTCAGTGTCACAGCAGTACTAAGATTTACATGCCACTTTAGTTCAGTGCTTCTCAGCCTGGAGGTCACAAAATAATTTCAGAGATTCCCCAGATGATATGAGGAAAAATGTACACAACAGGCTTAAAGGTGTGTTACTTTTCTGGTGGAGGGTCTATCAAATGCTTTTCCACATGGAGATGTTATTGCTTTGTCTGGAATGTTTCGCAGTATAACATTAAACCGTTCTATCTTCATGGAGACCAGTCCACGTTACAGGTCAGATCTGTGGAGAGGCAACCCCTGCTCACAGTCAGAGTCCCTGTTTTTCTAGGTATTTTTGAGCTATAAAACCACCTGTAATTGAATAAATGTAAGGTAGAGCTGTTTAATGTCATACTGTGGAACATTCAAGGCAGAACAATGACATATCCATAGACGCAAGCAATCAAAAAAACAAAACATTACATGGAGCAGATTTAAACAAGGCTCAATATCCAAAATACATATAACTCTCAAATGCAGCGGTAAATATAGATTACTATTTGTTGCCTAAAATCAGTAAATGAATAGTAGCAATGGTCACACACACGTTTTATTGTGTTTTTTTTATATTTCTTCCACCTTGTTGTGTTTGCAGGAGGGTCAGGCAGTGGAGAGTGGGCAGGACCTGGAGGCTGTGGTCGATCAGCTGGCCCACTTCAGGAGTGAGGTGCGGGCGTTTGCTCTGAGCCCACAAGAGGGCAGCAGTAAGGCGGGTAAACCCAGACTGTACCCTGACAGAGTCCCCCTGCTCAAAGCCTGTGACACACTCAGAGATACACTGGCTCCACTAGGAATAGTCATCAAGGTATTTAAATTTTTACTCTTGCCATACTTAAATTTTAACTGTCACTGCTATTGACTTAATGAATTTCAAAACAAGAGCAATACGTTCAGTCTGATTTAACCAAAACCATACCTTATATTGTGAGCTGTTTACATATTATGCTAATGCAGTGGTCTTAACCAGGTTATAATGGTACTTTCTCATCTTCATAGCTTACTCAATTATATTTAGGTTGATTCCTGCTTGTTTGAGTAATGCTTTATTGTCCTTGAGTGCTCAGAAATTTTGTTTTCACCTACCCCCTACCTCCACCCACTGCTCTGTACTTGTAATTATT
This sequence comes from Paratrypauchen microcephalus, assembly GCA_036785185.1. Classification (NCBI taxonomy): domain Eukaryota; kingdom Metazoa; phylum Chordata; class Actinopteri; order Gobiiformes; family Gobiidae; genus Paratrypauchen; species Paratrypauchen microcephalus. The sequence continues at coordinate 1,451,895 of JAVJIX010000124.1, read as the reverse complement.
GTAATTATTATAATTGTGTATACAGGACAGAGGAGCGTCATCTACGTGGGAACTCACCCAGAGGAGACTCAGAGGCCCAGAGGAAAACCAGGACACATCCCAATAAACTCACTCAAGTCTACATTTAGTACCTTGTTGTAATTGTAATGTGTCTATAAACATAATTTAAGTTTAGGAATTGTATGATATGGGAAATATATTTTTTATTTCAAATTATGTAGCTGTTTCAGAATGAATATTTTTCTTTTGTAAATTAATTTTAAAGTTAGAAAACATCAGAAACAGAAACAACTGTAAATAAAGTATTCTTTTTGAAATTATCTGCAAAAAAGGGGAGCAGTTGAAGAAACACAAATGTTCAAATAATTTAATATTGTCAACAAAAAGCTTTTGTCACATGTAGACCTAGTCACAGTGGGCAGAGTAACAACTACTTTTACTCAAGAGTACTGTACTGCACCAATTAAAAAAACATACTCAAGTAGTAGTAGAAGTATGCTGCTAGAAAAGTACTCTGAAAAATAGAATTCTTTAAAAGCCTACTCAAGTAAATGTAACTGAGTAAATGGATAGATCAATAGATTCTTCCCTGGAGTTTTGGGTATGGGATTACAGTGAGGAAAATAAGTATATGAACACCCTGCGATTTTGTAAGTTCTCCCACTTAGAAATCATGGAGGGGTCTGAAATTTTCATCATAGGTGCATGTTCACTGTGAGAGACATAATCTAAAAAAAAATCCAGAAATCACAGTGTATGATTTTTTTTTACTGATTTTTTTTTTAGATTATGTCTCTAAAAATGAGAACTTCGCACTTCAATCTCTTCAGACGGGTGCGTTGGAGGCGAGGGAGCAGATCCAGAACACACAAGGAGAAAACAATCCCGCACTCCGTCTTACTTGCAAAATGAGAAGTTTATTAATAAAAATAAAATTAAAATGGATGGATCCATTTTGCCTGATGAAGGCCTCGGGCCGAAACGTTGCATGTCTTAGTAAACTTCTCATTTTGCAAGTAAGACTGAGTGTGGGATGTTTTCTCCTTAGATTATGTCTCTCACAGTGGACATGCACCTACGATGAAAATTTCAGACCCCTCCATGATTTCTAAGTGGGAGAACTTGCAAAATCGCAGTGTTCAAATACTTATTTTCCTCGCTGTATATCAAACTAAAGAAGAAGAATAACTTTATTGATCTCACACAGGAGAAATTGTTCTCTGCATTTAACCCATCCTTATTATTAGGAGTAGTGGGCGGCACATTACTGCACCCGGGGACTTGCTTTGTCCACAACTGTGAGCAAAAATGTGTACCTTTTTATTTGCTCACAATTGAAAGGCAACAAATAACTCATCTGTGACCTGTCTACACTCTCTCTCAGGCTTGTAGCTGTTTCATTGTTGTTTTATGAAAAGGGAAAAGGTAAATGTGATACCACAGTGGTACCACAAGTATAATTTCTTATGATAAATTCTCCTGAATACTTGTTGCCATATACTAACTACTTGAACACAGCTATCACAATATTGAGTTTATAAAGTTGACATTTTTACTTTCTCTCCCCTCAAAACCATACATTTACACTTCCACAGTATAAATAGTCCATGTGGTTCATACAGCCACAGCGCCCTCTGGTGTTAGCCTGATGAGCCTGTTGCTGGCCTGGGCGAGCTCAGTGATGGACACTCTGCCTCTCTGTCGGACAAACTGAGCCACAGACTCCAGCTCCTCGGGGGTGATGGAGATGAACTTGCCCCTGTCATCTATCACTCCTGCAGGCAACACAAGCACACGGTCAGGTGTACACAAAATATATAGGCTAGTTTACATTATGTACATTTTGTTGTTCCTGTTATCAAAGCCAGAACAAATGTTTAGTGGAGTCTTCTCTTCTCAGAACAGCTAACTTTGTGTCTTCGCTCGCTACGTACATAAATATCTTTTTAGCCTCCTATTATGCATATATGGAACCCCTCGACTTTGACCCAGGGTGCAAAGGCAAGACCACTGAGGATTTGATGGCTTTCATATAAAGATCTGGAACAACAACAAAAATGGCTCAGGTGGTTACAATGTTGGACTGGCATCAGCTTCTGCCCTGTTATCAAGTCTCTAAACAGCAGAAGGGGCTAAGCAGAGGGGTACTGCCAGCTACCGGAAGATTCTGAATACAGTGGGGTTCTTAACTGATATTAAATACACAAGATAGATTATATTTTGATAGCATTTGATAAACAAAAGAACCTTGCTATGTTTATATTCCCCTAATGTTGATTAAAAGTGATGTGAATTATCTTAATAAATAAATACATGAATTTCACCATCTATTTCATGAGCATAAAGTTACTTATCAGTTTTGTACACATATCTGGTTCACTGCTTCTGTATTCCTTCACAGTGTGACCTCTTCTCCAAACCACATGCTTTTACTGACAGTAAACAAGATCTGATTCTTTTAAAACCGCGTAGCCCTAAATGAGACTGTCTGTGTTCAAGAATAGAGGCGTGCATTATAATATACACAAAAAAGGTTAATATTAGCACTAACCTGTGAGTGATCCGTCTGCTAGCAGGTCTTGGACTCTCTTGATGGCGTCCTGAGTCCTCATCCCAAAATGAGAGGCCAGATCCTCCAGCAGCATCACCTTTGTGTTCTGTACAGACAAAACATCACTGCTACACAGCACTAGAGTCTCAGTCTAAATACCACACAACTGTTTAATTTAAAGTAATATTGTAGCCATTTTTGCGTTATAATTAGAATTTCCTTGTGATTATGAGATTCATTTGATAACACTAATGCATGCACTTAACTATCTTGTATTTTTAAGTGACCTTTTTTTGAAGAAAAGGGGAATTTAAAATTCGCTTTGGTTGTGCAACAAGGTAGAACATAATTGTATTTATTCTGAAATATTTTAATAACAAAGATGTTTTTTGCATTTTATTTACCTCGATATACTGGATGAATTCTTGCAAGAGGTTACGAGACTGTGAGTAGAAACAAATGGTCATATATGAGTAAAACAGTATTTAAAATGTTAAAATTAGCCTATTAGTATTGGATTGTGGTTTGTACCTCGTCCTCTGTGAGCTGCTCCGCCTCTCCCTGATCCTCAATGACAAACTCCGCCTTCAGTTTCTGGTACTCCTCCTCCTCCCTCCTCTCCTGCTCCTCTTTGGCCCTCCGCTCTGCTTCCTCCTGTTCAAGAAAAATCAAGATTTGCTTTAAAAACAATTGCATATTTTCATTTATAAATATGTGAACACCAGATACACATTTCTAACAATATATTAAAAACTCTTAATTACAGCATAATCAAGGGAAGAAGACGCTAGACCTGCATGATTTGTGAAAATTATATAATTGCAATTTTTCTGTCAAGCATTGGGATTGCAATTAGATTTGTGATTTATGTTTTAATAAGAGGATTTTGTTCCAAGTTCACATTTATTTCACAAGAACTGATAAAAATGTTTATATATGAACTGACAAATTCATACAAGAATCACATTTCAGAACATGTTTGTACAGGTCTAAACTACAAGGTTAGTTTTTATGGGGAATAAGACAGGAGATTTTGTTGTTTTTGGAGGAAATTGTGGTACAGTCTTTTTGATTTTTCTAATTGCGTCAATAGGACTGGTGATTATTACATTATAATCACCAGATTATAAAGATAAACACTAGGATAAGTCATTTGCCAGCAGGATATTTTGCAAACAACCAATGATTTACATAATGTCTGTGTTAAATAATTAATTAATTAATACACTGTGAGTAAAAGACATTTGTAGATTTTAAACACTGTTAGTGTTGACCTGTTTGAGTTCCATCTGCCTCTCCCTCTCCTCTTCTTGTCGCTTCTCCTGGTCTCTCAGCTCCTGCATCCTCCTCCTCTCTTCGCGTTCCTCCATCTCAGCCTGGAAAAACAGACAAGTCCTGTTGTGACCACAGTTATGTTTACAAACTATTGTGACAGACAGCAAATTTTTCACACCTCTCTCTGAGCTTTCTTGGCCTGTTTCTCCTCCAGTTTCCTTTGCTTTTTTGCTCCGATTTTGGCAGTGGGTTGAACATTCTGTGGCTCTACTTCCTCTTCATCCTCAGGCTCGTCTGCAACTAAAATAGAACAAATAAATTATTTTTTAAAGTATTAAAATAAATCATTCATCAATACAATCAATTCATGTATTCTTTTTAGAGAGAATGTTATAATAAAAAATTTAAATAATGTACATAGCACTTTTCCAGAAGCTTCAAGCCACAGCTGGCCTGGGGCAGTTTTAGGTCCCAGTCTGGTTTTGTCTGCAACCTTTACATCTTACTTCAACAAAAGGGGCTAGTAGTAATTATCTTAATATCATTTTGAGAATATTCTAAATTATGTGTCCTTACACTGGTCTGGTTCTGGTCTCTCCTCTGCCTGTGCTCGTCTGTTGGCCATCACAGAAGCCATGCCCCTCCTCCTGCGGGGCATACCGGCCCCTCTTTCCTCCGGGACCCTCGGACGGGCCACAGCGGCCTGGATCACTTCACGCCGCTGCTCAACATCAGCTGGAAAAAATAAAATATGATGAATGCCAGCAATAATTTTGTTTAATGACATAACATAACAACATTAAATCACATAACAACATTCTTTTTAATATATAGTTACATGTTTGATATCTTACTGTATTAATGAGAAGTTATAATTTGCTAAATGAATGAATGATGATTGTGGGAAAAGGTTTCAGGAGTAAAAGTTCAAGCAAATTTGTAATTTTGACAGCTGTTTTGGTGACGTAGCATTCGCTTTAGCTCTGTCATGTCTGTCAAAGATTTACATTAAGCTCGCTTAACTACAGCCTTTGCATACACAATAAAAGTATAAGGACGAGTTTTGTGGAGATCTGTTTGTGGGATCTTGCAGGACTGAGTGTTCTTAACAGCACATTTATCACATTTATCACTAGCTTAGAAAACAAGACAACAACATGATCATACCTTGGTGCGTTTTCCTCCGGACTTTCACCGCAAACAAGATGAGGACGAGCAAAATGAGGGCGGCTGCTATGTATAACACAGGGTCCATTGTGCCAAGGAAATGTAGCGTGAATAAATATCAAATAAAAGTTGTATTTTTATTTCATAAGGCCTGATTCAGTATTCGCAGAGCCGTACTGTTGTGATGTGCAACTGCGCATGCGTGACCTGTGACCTGTTACGTCACAGCAAAGAGGACGGAAGTGTCGCCATCTTTCAAGATTGTTTATTTGTCCTATGCAGAATCAACACAAGGTCAACAAATGAAATGCTTCGGATCAGAAGATAGTCAGAAGTACTAATAACATGCAATAATAGTACATGGTAAAAAAAAAAAAAAAGTGTTGCAAAAGTGCAGGGGAAGAAGTAAACAATATCATAAAAATATGTAATAAAATGTAATAAACCAGGGCTCTCAAGTTTTGAGCGGCGTCGTGCGTGTGACTGTAATTTCCGAGGACCGGGGGGGGGGGGTGTGTGCGAGTGAACAATTTTTGGCGCTTGAATTGCGTGAGAAATGCCGTGTGAGCGTGTGAACACGTCGAATTGCGTGTTGAGAGCCCTGTTTGTCTAAAGAGCAAACTTAAACTACAAAGCAACTAATGACAGTTATATAAATGAAGTTATTACCTGATGGTTCTCAGTTTGTTTTATCATCACCGCACTTTGTCAGTGCGCGCTGAGAGGGGCGGGGAGGAGGGAGCGGGACATTTTTAACGGATTCATGTAAGAGTCTGGTCAATGCACCGGGCCCGCGTCTCACCGCGTCTCATCGCGACTCACCACGGGCAGTTCGGCTCTGGGCCGCGCGTATTCCGCGCGTAGGCCGTCGGGGGGGACACGTTACGCACAGACGGAGACACCGGGACCGGAGTCGGTGCGTCTCAGAGGAGACGTGGCACCGGGACTGAGGCTCAGGACGTGCCCGGGGGACGGCGAGCAGACGCGCCGTCCCCCCCTCCCCCTGTTCCCCCTGCTCGGGGGAGCAGGGGGAGGGGGCGGTGCTGAAAACGCGCGGAGCCTGCATAAACTAAGCCACACAGACCGATTTTCTGGGCACAAAAAAAATAAGAAATAAAAAAAACACTAATCAGCGTGAGAAATGCCATGTGTGGCGTGTGCGCGTGTGAATACGTCGAATTGCGTGTGTCACACTCTCAATGCGTGAGCCTTGAGAGCCCTGAATAAACATACAATGTACAATGTATTAGATCAAAGATCAAAGGCAGGATTAGATCAAATATCAAATAAAGTGTAAGTAGAGTATTTCACAGATTGCACATAACATGGTGTAGTTAACAGGGCTCTCAAGTCTCACGCATTGAGAGTGTGACACACGCAATTCGACGTGTTCACACGCCACACATGACATTTCTCACGCTGATTTTTTTTTTTGTTTTGTTTTGTTTTGGTGCCCAGAAAATCGGTCTGTGTGGCTCAGTTTATGCAGGCACTGCGCGTTTTCAGCGAAACCCCCGCAAAAATCTGAAACCACCCTAAATACGCTCCGCTGTAGCGTCTACGTGTAAACTGCCCAAAACGCAAAACTGGTCAGATCTGCTCACGTCGGTACGTGTTTACGTCACATAGATGCGGCATACCTTGATACCACGGATGTTCAAGCTGCGCTAGCAGCTCTAGTCAACATACAAGAGTCATTTCAACAATTGTATAAATCGCATCCACACACGTCTACGGCGTACAAGTCTTTTTCACACAGACGCCAAGACAAGCGACTTCCGCATGAGGCACTTCAAATGTAAAACCCGATGTGATTTTATATTTTCTAATTCACTGTAATCCTCCTGTAATGTAACTATTTTCAGTACAATATTCAAAAACATGTAAACAAAAATACAAGTCACTGAAATGTTTGGAGCGGAACTTAACAACTCATTTAAAACGCAACTAGAACATTTTATTTAGAAGTTTTACCTTTCTCTTTTCCGGTACAGTGGTTAGAAATGTAACTTGACGCTGTTGTGATGTTTTTTTTTTTGTTTTTGTTTTTTTCAGTCCAGCGCCTCCCTTCCCCGAGGAGCGGGGGACGGGGGGGTACGAGTGACTTTTTTTTGCTGAAAACGCGCGGTGCCTGCATTATCTAACCGATTTTCTGGGCACAGAAGCGCTGTGCGCTGCGCTTGAATAGTGTAACTAAATTTCAGCGTGAGAAATGCCACGTCGAATTGCGTGTGTCACACTCTCAATGCGTGAGACTTGAGAGCCCTGTGAAAGGTAGTTTAGTGCAGTATTATTGAGAGTTCAGTATTATTTAGAGTATTATCCAGAGTTCAGTAGTCTGACAGCTTGGGGGTAATATCTGTCTTTGAGTCTTTTTGTGCGTGCTGGCAGGCTCCTGTATCGTCTACCAGAGGGTAGCAGACGGAAGAGTCCTTGTGCCGGATGAGTATGGTCCTTAGTGATGCTGCGTGCCTTACGCAGACCCCTGCTGTGGTAAATGTCCTGGATGGAGGGGAGACTTCTGCCAGTGATGTCCTCTGCCGCTCGCACCACCCTCTGTAGTGCTTTGCGGCTCTGAGCAGTGCAGTTCCCATACCACACTGTGATGCAGCCCGTCAGCAGGCTCTCGATGGTGCGCCTGTAGAAGTTTGTGAGGATGCTGGTGTTCATACCAAACTTCCTCAACTTCCTCAGGAAGTAGAGTCTTTGCCGGGCTTTCTTAACCACAGTGTCTGTATGTAGTGTCCAGGACAGATCCTCAGTGATGTGTACCCCAAGGAACTTGAAGCTGCTGACCTGCTCCACCTCAGCGTTGTTGATGAAGATGGGGGGATGCTGGTCTACACGCTGTCTCCTGAAGTCCACGATCATTTCCTTAGTTTTGCTGACGTTCAGAGAGAGGTTATTTTCCTGACACCAGCTGGTCAGTGATTTCACCTCATCTCTGTAGGCACTCTCGTCGTTGTTAGTGATAAGGCCTAAGATGGTGGTGTCGTCGGGAAACTTGAGGATGATGTTGGAGCTGTGCCTGGCGGTACAGTCATAGGTGAACAGGGAGTACAGGAGAGGGCTGAGAACACAGCCCTGGGGTGCACCAGTGCTGAGGACATGTGTGGAGGAGAGGTGGCTGCTGATCCTCACCGCCTGTGGCCTGTTGGTGAGGAAGTCCCATATCCAGCAGCAGATGGACGTCCCCAGGCCCAGGGCGGTGAGCTTAGAGACCAGTTTGGAGGGGATTATGGTGTTGAATGCCGAGCTGTAGTCAATGAAGAGCATTCTCACATAAGTGTTTCCTCTCTCCAGATGACTGAGAGGTGTGGACTGCTAGAGCAATGGCGTCGTCAGTAGACCTCTTTGCTCTATGCAAACTGCTGGGGGTCCAGGGTGTCGGGGAGGGAGTCACAGATGTGTCTCTTAAGGACTCTTTTAAAGCACTTCATGATGACAGATGTGAGTGCTATGGGCCGATAGTCATTAGGACAGGATGCTGTGGGGATCTTTGGTATGGGGACTACAGTGGAGGTCTTGAAGATGGTGGGCACGATAGACTGGCTCAGAGACAGGTTGAAGATGTTGGTGAACACCCCGGCGAGTTGGTCAGCACAAGCCCTCAGCACCCGTCCGGGGATGCCGTCGGGTCCTGGTGCTTTGCAGGGTCTCACTGTGGCGGTGTCTATACAGAGTACAGCGTCCTCACTGTCCACATGAGGTCTGGTGACAGGCGTGGTGTTATCTGCATCAAACTGGGCGTAGAAGGTGTTGAGTTCGTCCGGAAATGATGCGCTGGACAGTTCCACGGGCCCGCTCCTCCCCTTGTAGCTTGTAGTCAGTGATGCAGCGTAGCCCATGCCACACCCATCTCGGGTCACTGCTCTGCTGGGCAGACTCCTCTCTCCCTGTAGTCCCTCTGGGAAGTCCTGATGGTCTTTCTGAGGTCATACTTGCCTGCTTTGTAGGCTTCGGGGTCTCCTGAGTTGAAGGCGGCGGTGCGAGCACACACCTCCAGTCCAGCCCAGGGTTTTTGATTAGGGTAAGCGCAGATGGAAATTTTGGGCACCGTGTCCTCAATGCACTTCCCTATGTAGCCTACGACAGAGTCTATGTACACATTAATGTCCCCATCCGCTGCGTCTGCAAACATCTGCCAGTCCGTTGTTTCAAAGCAGTCCTGTAAACCTCATCAGACATACTGCTCCATTTGTATATTTGTCTGGGAAGCAGTTTTTCCAGTTTAAGCCTTTGTTTGTACGTGGGCAACAGCAAGATGGCGCTATGGTCAGATTTATCAAGGGCTGAGCGGAGGAGGGGTTTGTAACTGTCTTTAAATGGGGTGTAACAATGGTCCAACTTTGATGGTTAGCAGCTCTAGGGCTGAAGTGCAGCGGGTTGTTAAAATACATGCATCTGTTGCCCACAAAGAGTTAAGAGTATCTACTGGTAGAGGAGCGTCAATGGCGTTAATTGGGTTTACATTTATACTATTATACTACTACTACTACTATTTATACTATTGTCAAACTCTTGTAAAACTCAAAGATCAAAGTCAGCTTTATTGTCAATTCTGCCATATGTGTTCAACATACAGTGAATCAAAATTTAGTTTATTTCTGGCCAGATAGTGCAAAAAGACAGTGTACAAAATACAATATAAAGACGAAACAATACAAAAACTATCTAAGACAAAAAATCTATATCTAAAATCTAAAATCTTATAGCAGTGCAAGATAATAAATAAATACCTATTTACAGATGTCCAAAATGTGCAGTGTGCATCAAAAATGTGCTATGGAAGATACAGCAGTGAAATAGTAATGTGCAATAGAATGTGCATTGAAAGTAAAGATAAAATAAATGTGCAACAGTAGTAATTCCAGTGCAATAACAGTAGTAAACAACAGTACAACAGTAGTAAAAGTCCAGTAGTAAATGTGCAACACTGCTGTCCTTAGCAGCAGTTTTTAAAGTGTCTACAGTGATATGTCTTTTTATGGAATACAGGTTATGCCAATATGGGGGGGGTCAGCTTTTTTTTTTTTTTTAATCCTTTATTTATCCAGGTAAACTGTTTGAGATCCACTTCTCATTTACAAACATGACCTGGCCAAGAGGCTGCAGGAATAAATAAAAACATACTATACAAATGTATAGACATACACATAACACCATTAAACAAACGTTTACATTTAAAAAGCTTCCTGACAGCCTGGTGGATGAAGCTGTTTGACCGTCTGGATGCTCTGCAGGTGAGGCGGGTGTTAAAAATGTCCAGGAGGGAGGGCAGAGAGACACCAGCGATCCTCCCAGCTGCATTCACTATGCGCTGCAGGGCTTTCCTGTTCTGTTCAGTGCAGCTCCCGTACCACACAGTGATGCAGCTGGTCAGAACACTCTCAGTGGTGCCTCGGTAGAAGGTGGTCATGATGGGTGGGGGGGCTCCAGCTCTCCTCAGTTTGCGGAGGAAATAGAGGCGTTTCTAAGTGCCAGTGAGGCAGTGTTCGCTGTCCAGGAGAGGTCCTCACTGATGTGCACCCCCAGGAATTTGGTGCTGCTCACCCTCTCTACAGCAGCACCTTTGATGGACAGTGGGGGGTGCTGGGTGGGGCCTCTCCGGAATTCAATAACAATCTCCTACTACCACTACTACTGTAAAAAAAAAAAAACCCTGTCAAATGTCAAATCACTTTTCATCTTTTATCTTTGCACTGTTTCTTTTTTTGTATGTGTAATTTTCTTTTTTCATTTTCTTAAGGTTATCCAGTGTAAAAAAAAAAAAAAAAAATCATAATCATAACAGTCATAATAATAGGCAAAAGGAGAAATTCAATTTGTCAACTGGACAAAAGTTTATTTAATTATTTGACACTGACACTGCTGCTTAAATGAACTTTATTACACTACACACTGTGTGTTTTAACTTATTTACTTATTTGTATTATATACAAGCCCTTTGAACTTTTGTTATGTGTATGTCTTACTGTTATACACCAGCATCATACAACCCGTCCTTCTCTACTGCTTCCCCTGTTACTTCAGTATGCTCTCCCATCACCAACAGAAACAAACTCACCAGGGTTACCCGCACAGCATCCAAAATCATCAGTCGGCCCATCACAGACCTCTCACATTTTAACAATAAATCCATCACACGTATGGCCCGGACAATTATCAGAGACTCAGATCATCCATTACATCACCACTTCTGCCTGTTGCCCTCTGGTCGCAGGTACAGGACTCTGAGGTGGAAGCGGGCATGCTTCGGTAAAAGCTTTGTATCCTCTGCCATTGCTGCACTTAACAACAATATGTAACCATCCTATCCACTCCTCATTTGCATGTGTGATGTCCTGTGTGTAATGTCCATATGTGTTTTTGTTTGTTTTGTTTTTTTCGACAGTGTCTGTGGAAACAAATTTCCCTTCGGGGACAATAAAGGTCTATCTATCTATCTATATTATGTGATGTTTTAATCATTGTGTTTATTGTCTTGTTTATCACGTTTTATGTTCACTGTGGGCCTAGGGGGGCTGCAATTTCAAATCCTGTGTGTACAACCTGTACATATGGTTTTTGACAATAAAGCTGACTTTGGAATGTACTACAAAGATAGATGTAAGCTGAGAATAATATAACAACAAAACATGTTGAACACTGCTAAATTTATCCTGGTTAGATAAGACTTAATTTCGGACGGATATGAGTAACACTCAGTGAGCGGTCTGCCCCGTATAAAGGAGACTGCACTGGCATATTGCCCAATGTTTACCCCAGAGATAATTCGTCACATATCTCTGCCCAATTACAAACGGGAGCTGGCTCATTTAGGGCCAGCTGGCTATGTGGAAGTTCTAGTAGTTGAGGCATTGGTTCCGCCCTTGTTCGTTTTTCTTTATGTTCATTTTTCCTTGACAAATATTCCAGGTTTACTCGCCTGCCAGGCAACTTACTGAGTTAATACTGAGAAAATGGCGACTGCACTAAGCATAAATTACATTATGATTAAATATGACCATACTTAATTTGGTCAGTTACAATATAAAAGGTATAAATAATCCGATCAAGGGCAAGAAGCTTTATGGTCAACTTAAAAACCTGGGTTGTTCTGTAGCATTAATCCAGGAAACCCACCTGTCAGATAGGGAACACTTAAAACTAAAACGAGAGTGGGTAGACCAGGTTTATAGTTCCTCATGTAAAAAAGGGAAGAAGAGAGGCGTAACAATACTTTTCCATAGATCAGTATATTTTCAAAATGAAGAAACTATCCAAGATGATGAAGGGAGATTTGTCATGGTAGTGGGCAAAATTGATAATGTACAAGTCACTATACTGAATCTGTATGCCCCCAATGAGGACTGTTCCAAATTCTTTGTGAAAATTGCATCCTTCCTCGCTGAAAAAGGCAGAGGAATGATAATTGTGGGTGGGGACTTCAACTGTATATTGAATAGAAAACAAGATAAACTACCAAGTGATGTTGGACCCAGACTTAAAAAGACTGTGGCACTACAGGGTGCAATAGAGGAACTGGGCCTGGTGGATATATGGCGTTCCCTTCACCCAAGAGAGAGGGACTACACTTTTCTGTCTCATGTACATGGTCAATTCTTGAATATGTACATGGCACATATTCAAGAATTGACCTCTTCCTTATATCTAAAAGAGACTCATATAGAGCTCTGGAAAGTAAAATTGAACCCATCACAATCTCAGACCATGCACCAGTCACACTACGCATTTCTTTAGGTTCAGATTAACTATTTAAATATTGGAGGCTTAACGTCTCCCTACTGACTGATCCAAATGTATGTCAAGAGCTAAAATCATATTTGGAAGAATATCTCAATCTGAATGACAATCTGACCTCCATTTTATGGCAAGGGGCTAAAGCAGTAATGCGAGGGAGGATAATAGCCATAGCGTCGAGAATTAAGAAACAAAGATTACATGAGCAACAAAAGCTGGAGACGGAAATTAAGACACTACAAAAAGAGCATAAAAAAACAGGACAAAAAAAAACTTAAATTAATACAAGAAACAAAGCAAAAATTAGATGACCTATTGACTTATAAAGCAGAGGGGGCACTTGGATTTGTAAACAGAAATGATTATGAAATGGGTAATAAAGCAAGTAGATTACTTGCTTTTCAATTAAAGAAAGCTCAGTCAAGTCGAATTGTAACCAAAATTAAACACCCGGTAACTAATAGCCTAGTAACACAACCAAAGGATATAGCGGAAGCCTTTGCAGCTTATTATACCTCTTTATATGAAACACAAGACCAAACTGAAGCAACAGAAAAGATAAAGCAATTCCTGGAACCACTTAACATGACCAAATTATCAGAAGCTGAAGTAGTTGATTTAGAAAGTCCCATCACAGAGAAAGAAGTTAGAGAAACTATTCTTAAACTGAAAAATAACAAATCACCTGGAGTGGATGGATTCCCTGGGGAATACTACAAGTCATTTATTGATGAACTCTCACCAGTGCTCACAAGACTATATAACTATGTTCTTGACAACAGAGACCCGCCTGCTTCCTGGTCAGAAGCCTTAATAATAGTGATAAAGAAAGACCCAAAGGGTAAAGACCCCACATTATGTACAGGATACAGACTGATAAGTCTTTTATGTGTTGATTTGAAGATTTTGACCAGTATCCTGGCTAAAAGAATACAAAAATATATTAGACGGTTGGTAGGGCCAGATCAAACTGGTTTTATCAATGGTCATTTTGGTTCAAATAACATAAGGAGGACTCTAAATCTACAATCACTTGCTATCTCAAAAAAAGAAACATCAATGCTTCTCAGCTTAGATGCTGAGAAGGCATTTGATCGAGTAGACTGGTTATACCTGAAACACGTACTGCTAAACATGGGATTCGGGGCCAAATTTGTCAATTGGGTTATGTTGTTTTATCAAAATCCAAAATCAAGGGTGAGAGTCAATGGATGCTGTTCAAAATGTTTCAATCTGGGCAGAGGAACGAGACAGGGCGATGGGTTAAGCCCTGTCCTGTTTGCCTTGAATATAGAACCATTTGCAGAGGCAGTAAGGCAGAGCCCCCATATTCATGGTATAAGAGATGAGAATGGAACTCAACACAAAATTGCTTTATTTGCGGATGATGTGCTGTTTTATCTTGAAGATCCATTAGTGTCCATCCCTGCACTGCTGAAATGCCTGGATAAATATGGCTCCATCTCTGGATTCAAAATTAATGAGAGTAAATCTGAAGCCATGATGTTATCGGGAACATGGCCAACACAACTAGCATCATTTAAGCATAACAACCAGGGTCTTGGGTATTTAGGTAGGGATTGTCCTTTCACCCAACCCAACTCAGTTGTTTAATCTGAAACATCTCTGGAAATGCTCCATATGACACCAAAGTGCTATGGGTGAGTAAAACAATTTGTTTTATTACCGAAATAAGGCTCGAATTGTAAAAAACGTTACTTTTCCTTTAAATCAAATTATAATAAACTAATTACACAAATTAAAACAGATTTACTAAGATGGGATGTTCTGCCGCTGTCTCTGTTTGGTAGAATTGAGACGATCAAAATGAACATTCTGCCAAGACTTCTATATCTATTTCAGTCCTTACCTGTATGGATCCCTTTGAACACATTCAGTCAGCTAGACAAAATGCTCTCTAAATTTATATGGCAAAATAAAAGGCCAAGAGTCAGACTAAAATTGTTGTGCTCGGAGAAGGACAGGGGCGGGGTCTCTCCCAAACCTCAAATACTACTACTACTGGGCTGCTCAGTTGACTGCTATAACACACTGGATTTATAATGACCGGGAGGTGGGCTGGGTCCATATAGAACAAAACTCAGGAGTTGGCTTGACTGTGTTGCCATTTCTAAGTGAAATACTCTGGAAAAAACTAAAGATAAAAAATGTGTGGACTAAACACACCTTGCGCATATGGAACTGTGTGAGAAAGAAACTTGGTGGTACAACTTCTCTAACAAGAGCCATGCCCATAGCTGGGAACATAGATTTCCAACCATCTATGTGGGACAGTGGGTTCAAAAGATGGATGAGTAGCGGGCTAAAGACTGTTAATCAGCTCTTTGAGGGCAATCACTTAAAATCTTTCACTCAAATACAGAACCAGTTTTCCTTACCCTCAACAGACCACTTTCTTTATTTACAAATAAGGCACTATATTCAGAATCATGCTGAATGGGAAAAAATTAAAGTAGAACCTACAGGCATTGAGCAATATTTCATAACAATACAAGAGAAACACCTGCTGACCAAGAAACACGTGTCACTAATATACAAGATGTTGATGGGAGATATGGGAGAGGATACATTCGATATCAGAGATAAATGGGAATTGGAGTTAAATGTAATTGTTTAGGATAAGACGTGGAGGGATATGTGTGTGGCCAGTCACAAAGGTATCAACAGCAGTTTGTGGAAGGAATTTGACTGGAAGACAAAAATTACATATTTTAGAACCCCTTTAATAATCTCAAGCTTCTATAAAAACATACCCCCATTATGTTGGAGAAACTGTGGCATGGTGGCAGACCACTTACATATTTTCTGGGATTGCCCAGCCCTCTGTAACTACTGGCAGGACATTAAAATAGAAATAGAGAAGATAGTATCTTGTAAACTTCCTATAGATCCGTTGATGTTTGTATTGGGAGCATTACCAGAAAACGCATGTGTAAAAGACCAACAATATGTTCTTCGTATTCTTTTGATGATTGCACGAAAAATGATAACGGTTAATTGGAGGAAACTGTCTCCTCCGACAAAGACAGAATGGATACAAAGACTAAAACAAGTTTATATCATGGAACAGTTAACAGCCAAACTTCAGATGAAGATGGACTTGTTCGTGGAAAGATGGACCCCGGTGACTAAGTACTTGAGCAATGGCTAAATGCAATGACCTGTTGTCAAGGATTGTTTCTATTGTTCTATATGTTTATTTTTAATGTAAATTTTTCAATAAACTAAAGTAAAAAAAAAAAAAAAAAAGCTGACTTTGAACTTTATTTGGTCAAATACGTTTCGCAGCTCATCCAAGCTGCTTCCTCAGTTCTGGCCAGACGCTGGTGGACACTGCCTGAAGGGAGGAGCTAACTACAATGAAATTGAGACTGCCACACCTATTTGTTGTGTGGGAAGCTGTGAAATGTATTCGACCTAATAAACTTTTGTCCAGTTGACAAATAGAATTTTTCCTTTTGCTATGGATTCTATCTGGACAACTGACAGATTCTACACAAAAAATAATAATAATAATTAAAAAAAATAAATACAAAAAAATAAAATAATAATAATAATAATAATAATAATAATAATAATAATAATTATTATTATTATTATTATTATTATTATTATTATTATTATTATTATTATTATTATTATTATTATTATTATTATTATTATTATTATTATTATTATTATTATTATTATTATTATTATTATTATTATTATTATTATTTTATCCAGGCATGTTTTCATGTCCATATATATAGTTTTTTTTTCTCAAAGTATTTTATTTTGCCTATAATTCCTTGACCCCCTTTGTATTCTTTTGATCATGCATAATTCTTTTCTTCTTTTTTGCTATCATATTCATTTAGCAGTTTTATATTATTAATTTGAATTTCATTATTTTTAATTACTTTATATTACAGGGATTAATTTAAATTCCTGAACATAATTTTGATGGGGTATGTAGGCAAAATAAAATGCAATAAGTTAGAAATGAGAACAACATCAAATGTAGAAAACATGACAGAACCCAAATGAAAAAAGAACACACAGAACAAGAACAAAGCAATAAATATAAAACAATAAATAAATAAATACAAATAAAAATTATGAAAATAAAATCCAATCAAATAAAAATGCAAAAACATGAATAAAAAGCACAAAAACAGAAGCAATATCAAAATAACAACACAATACCCCACTACCTCTTATAAATAACTAAGATATTTTTTCATGTTTACGATTTTTCTTTTACATAAACTAATTGTAAAATCGTATGTTATTTTATATAACTATGCCTTATTTGAATTTTAGACCCAATCATGTTTTGCTTTTTATTATTATATTGTAATGTGCGAAGTACCAGAGGTGGGGACTAGTCAGACTTGAGTCCCTATTTTTAAGACTTGAGGCTTGACTTGATAAATGGATAAAGACTTGGAATTCGACTTGGACTTGACCCCTGTGACTTGAGAAGACTGATGCTTCTCCTAAAAAAATAAAATACTTTTCTCTTTACAGTTGATACCTGCGGTACTTAATTTTACAAGAACACACTGAAACATCCCTGTGAGATGTCTTACAGTAATATGCAGTACAATACAGTAAAACAGAGGGAACTACATAGAACATTATTCTTCCATGTCAGTGCAGACTACATGACAAAAATAACTGCAATTAACTACTTTTAAATCTGAATTCTTTCTATTCTGACTGTAATGATTCACACTAAGCTCTTGTCAAGACATTTAAAAATGAAAAATCTGCATTTCTACAACTCATATATAAATATTCCATGACATTTTGAGTACAATTTAGTTTAAAAGTCATATAAATTGCAAAGCTATACTTGGTACTTTGGTTTAAAGACTTGAAATGACTTGAAGCTGACGACTTGGACTTGACTCGGACTTATGTGCCAGTGACTCGAGACTAGACTTGGAGTTGGTTGGCTTTGACCTGGGACTTGACTCGGACTTGAGGTCAAAGACTTGAGACTTACTTGAGACTTACAAAACAATGACTTGGTCCCACCTCTGCAAAGTGCTATGACCAAGCAATTTCTCCTGTGGACCAACAGTTTGAATAGACCTATATCTGTATTTACAAAGTCTAGGTTTTGATGAATGATAAGATACATTTGTAGTCCCTGCTATTGAAATGCACAGTACCATTCACCTCCACTAGGTGCCAGACTTAACTTTTCCACAGTCCTGTCTGCTGAGTAAGCGTGCAGAGGTCATACATACTGAATATCACTGTTCTCCAGACCCTGTTAACACTACACCTCTCATACTTCATCTACAATCACCACCATTCAAATTTCTAAAACAAAAATGTTCAAATAAGTTGCAGTGACTGTTCTAAATTAGCATATTATTATATTATTTGAGAGAAGATACTATAGGACAAGTTGATTGAAGTGTCATGCCTAAGGCTTGTCCACTGATCTGAAGGTTGGCGGCGCGATTCCCGCTCCCTACTGATGAATGCTGTCTGTGTGTTCTTGAGCAAGACACTTAACCCACCCCGCCCCCAGAGTCTGCCTACACTGGTGGATGTGTGTGTGAACGGGTGAGTGGTTCCTTGTCGTAAAACGCTTTGAGTGCTTTGAAGGTGGAAAAGCGCTGTATAAAAATGTGACCATTTACCAAGGACACCACTGCAGTATGTGCTGGCTTCAAACTTTAAAATTACCATGGTTTCTTTCTCTCTGTTCTATTACTTTATCACTAATCACTCTAATGTATGTTTATGAACTAATGCACAATTCTAAAGAATAGACTCATTACTCAATATTCATTCTAATGCCACATGATAATAAAAACACTCTTTATTTAGACAATAGAATATTGTATTTACATTAAAACTAACTTATTTTATACTAACATTGTGTCCTTATGTGTGTAATCCCTCAGTGGTCCAGGTAGATTCCATAGTGGTCCATGAGTATCTAGTTTCGATACTGTTCATATGAACACTGTACTTTCACGTGAATCTATTTTTGGCACATGTATATGTTTGTAGGAATGAAAAGCGCTGATAGCATGCTTTACATTTCGCTGACTCATGAATTCTCTGAGTGTTTTAATCAGTGACGGTGTCTGCAGAAGGACATATCAAAGTCATGACTATTTTAGGCACCATGCTGTATGATGCATTATGTCATTGCGATATCACAAATTTAATGACACAACAAGAACCTTTTAAATGGTCATTGCTACGGTGGACAATTGATTTTATGGGGGCGATTCTTAAACTAGTATGTAGCTATGGCGAGGTTCTAAAGGAGGACAGGCAGGTAGCTAGCACATAAATAAAAGAAAAAGTAGAGAAGTTATTGCACAGTTGTGGGGTGTGAGTGCTGTGATGGATGAGCTCATATTTATAGCACACTCTCAGTACCTTGTTTGGGTTCTGGTTCGATTCTAATTTCGTCCCCATGTAGGTTTAGTTCTGGGTTCAGTCTTGTCTCAGTTTTGATGGTGATGTGAAAATGTGGGTGAAATAGTGTATTGAACAAACCAGACGTATATGTATTCCAAAGTCAGGAATCAAACTTGCAGCTGTCAGGTTAGTGGGCGAATATTCCACTGACTCAGCCACTGGTCCATGCTTAAAATAGCCATTAGGGTAGATCCAAGTGGTAAAAGATGTCTGTAATGTTTTAATAAATATTTGGAATAATTTAATATTCACTGAACAAATTAAATGATCTAAACCTTTTTCCATAATTCATTTGAACACTGAATCAAAGCTATACGGTTACAAAATGTCCCCTAAAAAGTGTACAATAGTCTAATTTCTGGTACTTGCAAGGACATAAGTCTAACTAGGCCTCCTCCTCTTCCCATATACAGTACAACATGATTTCTGTTCTCTCTGCAAAAATACATCTTCATCAGCAGTTTCCTCCTCTCAGCAAAACTGGAGCAGCGTCACATCCTCGTCTCCAGGTGCACCCTTAGAGCCCGCACAAAATGGTCCAGGTTCAACGAGGACACACAGCACCCATGGGATCCACAGCACCTAGTATTACAGATATACAGTATAAGTTACATAGTGCAGTTGTGTAATAGTGACATAGTAGAAGTGGTTGTAGTACTAGCATTGTTGGCAGTTCATTGTAGTAAAAGTAATAGTAACGGTGCCAGTAGTAGTTATAATCTAAGTCAGGGTCAGACTCATTTTGGTCCGGGGGCTGTATCCAACCAACTTTGATCCCAAAGGGGCCGGATCAGAAAACTCATGGCAGATATACCCCAAAAATAGCAATAAGTCCAAATATTTGTGCAGAGAAACGCAAATCTATTACAGAAGTCTTTTTTATTTAATGAACTCTTTCTTTTACAAAATATTATAATATTATGAATAACCTGAAACTTTAAGAAAAATGACAAGCATACAGGTTTCCCATTCACCTCCGTGAACAAATAGGAATTAGTCTATTTGTCTTGGAAAATCCTGCACTCGGCGTCCACTTTTCTCATTTTTGACATTTTGCTGATGAGTGTGTCACGGTCAACAGTCAAAACGATGGTCCTTTAAGAGTGTTTGGAAAGAGGCAAGTCTTTTGTCATTTGCGCTGCTCTGGTGGGAGGGGCCACGCACAGAGGCGTTGGAGATGCTGCTATGCTAAGCTGCACAGAAAAGAGGCGCAGAAAATAATATTTTAATCGAAAATTAAAATATAATGAAAATATTTTAATAGAAAATCAGCCGAGGGCCACCCACAGTTGCAGAATTTACTTAAGGCTGTCTAGTAGTGCCTCATACTGACTGAATGTAACAAAAACTGCATTTCCCAGCACCCCACACTCTGCACTGCATCATACAACATTTTTGGAGGGAAATTTTTAATATTGGAGGGAATATCACATTCCAAAGTCAAATGACACAGCTGCCTTCTACTGACCACCCAGCTCTTTTCTGGATCAATTTTAACCAATCTAAAAGTAAGTATACAATCTGTAAAAAAAAAATTCTTTCATTCATAACATGTTTAGTGTTAGAAAAGTTAAATATATATATATTTTTTTATTATAATAAATATGATTTACAGTGATTTATGTAAATGTTGCAAAAACGCAACACTGGGTTACAAAGGGTGCACCTTTTTCACAGAGAATCCCTAACCTTTGTAAAGTGGCTGTTCACAAGAGGATGTACCAACACAGACGGGAGAGCCAGAGTGGACCTGAGTCTGCCGTACATCTCCACCTAAAAGGACCTCAGTCTGCCGTACATCTCCACCTTAAAGCCACGGGCCACTCCTTTGAGGACAGTGAGGTACAGGTTAGTACCAAGGGAGTGTGCAGGGTAAGCCTGCTAGGTCTGAGCTTGGCATATCAGGAGATACGGTCATGAAGCTTGCATCAACACTACGGGGCAAAACTACAATGTGTATGCAGACAACTTTTTCACCTCTGTGCCTCTGCTTGATAATTATTGTGGCATACACTTTGTACATTTTGTACACTGTCTTTTTGCACTACCTGGCCAGAGAGAAACGACATTTCGATTCACTGTATGTTGAACACATATATGGCAGAACCTTTGATCTTTTTGATCCCTGTGAAGGAAGTGCTGAACAGGAGATGGTTCCAGGTACAGCTCTCTGCCTCTCTCATTCAAACTAACACCGTAAAGAGAGGTAGACCTTCAGTGGATGAGGAAATATCACCACTAAGTGCTAAAAAGTGTACAACACTCCGAAAAGGACAGCATTGGACACTTTCCTCATAAAGATAAAAAAGAGGCCGGTGCAGGTAAGAGCGGATACACATCCACCTCTTGTATGGAGTGCGATGTCCGCTTGTGCTTCAGAGATGACAAAAACTGCTTTCTTCAGTTTTATATTTGATGAGTGACATGATAAAGAGAAGAGACCTGCAGCACATCATTTAATGTTCTTGTTCATATACAGGATTGTTGTATTAAATATAAGTTTTGAGTTATGTTCATATTAAAAAAAATCATTTTATAATATGTTTTGATTTTATGGAGTGAGCAAAAACTAATACAAAGTTGGCTTTTATTAAATGTGAAGTTGTAATTTTGGTAGCCACTAAAGCCCAGTGTTGCAATTTTGCAACATTTCCACAGATTCCTCACAAAAAAAGAAAAAAAGATAAAACAAATTATTTTCTGCATTAGAGGCTTAGGAAAAACATGTTAAACAGGTTTAAAAAAAAAAAATCATCCAGGAAATGAATGCTTGGGTCTCAGAGGTTATTAAAGGTCTTGGAGGGCTGGATCTGGTCCCCGGGCCGCATGTTTGACACCCCTGATCTAAGTAATAGCAAAGGCGTTGGTAAAAGATAAGACAGTACAGTATAGTAAAGGTTGTAGTACAGGTAGAAGTAGTGGAAGTGATTGCTTTAGTTTTAACAATACAATTTTTTATTATGGGTATTAGATTTTGGTATTGGATTGTAAAAGGGAAGGAGGGGGCAAATAACATAAGATTACTCTTCTTTCTGCTCCGTACCCTTTCATTCAATTTTTTTGTATTATTATCACACTGTTGATGTCTTTTTATAATTTATGAGTGAAATAAAGAAACAAAAATAGAAAATAAATAAATAAAAAATTTGCAATATTTATGGGTGTGGTACAACTACTGCTACTACTACTAGGCTACTACTGCGCGAGTGCGACGGCCCTTGAGTGGATACGATAAGGGAACGATAGTGTCACTTTGGAGGTCAGGGAGGGCACGCGTGGCTCAGGTGCGGCGGGAGGCCATATAAGGCAGTGGGCGGGGCCTATGTATGCATGAGGGGATGGGGTAGGGGCTGTGTGTGGGCTTAAATGTTCTCCAGCTCAAGGTGACTCCTGCACGAGATAAGAGATATGGAAGTAAGCTCATTCATCACGGCGGCACGATTTGTCAAATTTAATTGGAGGAGAATCACATCAGCAAAAAGAAAACTAAAGTAGAGGTTTCGATACCGAGAAGGGGACTGGAAATAAGTACACGTTTTAGTTTTAGCTCAAAAGATCCACTGTACACTAAAAAGAAAAAAGAAATGGTGGCAAGCGAATGTTCTAATTATTCAATTCCAAAACCTATTGTGGTTGTGTCCTTAGGCAATACATAAATGTACTGTACACACATAAGTGGAGAGTGATTGGTGGTGGTTGTTTCTGCCATCACTTATCAATCATTGTAATTTGTCAGAATTGGTCATCTAATAGTAATATTGTAGTAATAGTAGTAGTAGTAGTAGTAGTAGTAGGTGTGTGAGCTGTAGCAGAAGGAATTGTGCAGTAGTAGTAAGAGTAGTGATAGAAATAGTAGGTTGAAACAGAAGGAAAGAGTAGTAGTAGTAGTAGTAGTAGTAGTAGTAGTACTAGTAGTAGTAGTAGTAGCAGCAGCAGCAGCAGTAGCAGTAGCAGTAGTAGTAGTAGCAATAGTAGTAATGGTAATAGTATGTAGAAGCAGAAGGAAGTAGTAGTAGCAGTAGCAGCATTAGTGGTGGGCTAGTAGCCATAGCAGTAGCAATCGCAGTGGTAGCAGTAGCAATCGCAGTGGTAGCAGTAGCAATCGCAGTGGTAGCAGTAGCAGTAGCAGTAGTAGTAGTAGTAGTAGTAGTAGTAGTAGTAGTAGTAGTAGTAGTAGTAGCAGTAGTCCCGGTGAAGGGCAGGGCGCCTCCTGTGTCCTTGTCTCTGTTGACAGTTTGTTCGCCGTGATCCATATCCACACACTGCTGTAGTTACTGTACACACTCTGTTCTCTCCTCTTCATCTGATGTGGGTTAAACACACTCACAGAACTCCACTCCCGATTCAAACTACTGCCTTTGGGAGAATAAATCTGTAGACCTCATAAATCAATCAAATACACTCACAAAGTCTGGGCATCAATCCTTCATTTAAACTTGAAACAAACAGTGCTATCAAAGTGATAGCACTTTGAGGACACCATAGAGCATCCTCAAAGTACTATATAGAAAAAGTATGCATTATTCTATATCTATGAGCATGTGAGAAGAATTCAATACAGTATTCATTTTGTATCTAAAAATGATGACTATTAAAGTGCATATGACAAGTTAGACTACTAATTTCTCCAAAACAACATTTTTGCCTAGTGTTTCTAGTTTTTTTCATTTTGGTGAAGGCCATAATTTTACTTCTTGGTTGGACATGGGCAGCAAATATGACATTAAAGTAAAGGTTTTTCACTTTAAAACTCCCTGCTGTTTCCTACTAATGATTTAATGCTATATAGTCCTAACATGGCTCCCTGTGGAACCCCTCCTCTTTACAGCTGGAATGTCAGAGATGTTTGGTGTGACGTCAGAGCACAGAGTGGGAGGGGGTATAATGTCCTACCTGCTGCTCACCTTGGACTGAAGGACACTGGGCAGTTTCCTTCATTGCGTTTCCTTTGCCCCGCCCCTCCGGATTGTTACCTGTCAACAAGAGCTCATTTGAAATCATGTACGCGGCTGAAACCAGACTGAACCGCTATCTCTGCTCGCTCCTGTGTGGAATTGGTGGTCTAGCTGTAAGCACTATCATGGCAACATTAGTGCAACATTATAGAACGTATTTGAAAAAACATATTTAATTTTAATGTAGTGTGACTCAAAGGTCCTATATTACACTAAATGGATTCTTGTGAGCTTCAAGCCATGTTAAAATGTATCTCCTCAAAAAAATTACCAAGACTTGTGTTTTGTTTTATTCACACACATTTGAGGAATCCTGAATTATTAGACTGTCTACATCTCCAAAGCTCAAAGTCTCTGTTCCACCTTGTGATGTAATGTTGTGGTAGTTTTCAGGGTAACGGCTACCTTTTACCCAGGTCTGAAATCATCCAAATGATTCTAGTGAAGGTGTATGAAACATAGTGGTGCACTTCCTGTATTACCACATGACATCACAAGGTGGAACAGAGTGTGTTCTGTTTGAGAGAACAGGAAGCCTAAATATACAGTGTTTGTGTGTTAAACATGTGTGAATGAAACAAAACACAACTCCAGGCAAGTTTTGACATTGACCCTTTAACCTTAACCCTTAACTTTTACCTTCCTTAACCTAATTTAGTCCCATTTTCTTTTTACTTTTTGGCCTTGGTTTAGTCCAGTTTTTGTCCTGATTAGCCTGTTTAAACTGTGTCGGGCACAGTTTTAGACCAAGTTTAGACACATTTTAGCCTAGTTTAGTCATATATGAAGTTAGTATTAGTGTGTTATTGCAACTGTATAGTATTGCATTGCTACTTTGGGCTTGAGGCAGGGAACATAGAGAAAATATAGATATAGCCTAGATAAGTTACTGATAAGTGATTTGCTACTATTATTGTATCACCATTTATTGTTTTGCTCTTCTGTTATTATATTTTAAAGTATGAGCTACGGTGTCTATGCGAAAATTGTTCGTAAAGAATCACATTTACAGATGGGACCTTTAAGTCAAAAGCCAATGTTATGTTTTGTGATGTTTCATAATGTCCTTGATATGCAAATGAGCATGTTACAATACAAAAATATGTGCGGTGTCAAAGAGTGCTCGCCGATATGCGCTGATCTATTAGGCTCAAATATTAACCTCCTCATGAATGATTGCGGGACAGGGCAGTAAACTTTGTCCTGCTGAGAGTAAGGCACAAAGGGATTAATCTGTAACCAGTTTTTTCGCAACACTTTTACAATACTTTCAAATGGGGACGGGAGAGTGGCGAGAGAGTACGGTGGCTTGGAAGGACAAGTTAGAGCAAAAAGCACAAAACTGAGCTTGCATTTCCCCCTCTATGCAGTATACATAGATCTTAGTATTATTTTCACAATAAGAAATTCGATATCACTGCCTCCTGTATTGATTATTATTACTGCATATGAAATCTGCATTCTTTTATATTAATTATTAAAATGCAGTAATGTTTGTCAATTATGGTGTTTATTTGAGCTGTTAACCAATAGCTACTTATGTTGCAGTTCTAAACTATTCTTAACCTGAAGTAAGGGTACTAAGTAGAGGACTGTATTAGGCCAAAGGTCTGTCTTCAGTGTGGTTAGTACTTAAAGGTACACAGTGTAACTTTTCTGATGGAGGGTTCACAACAGCAGGTCTCCATGAAGATGTAATTGCTTTGCCTGGAATGTTCCACAGTCTATCTCTATGAAAACCAGGTCAGATCTGTGAAAAGGCAAGCCTGCTTACTGTAGGCAAGCATTTTTGAGCAATAAACCACCTGTATTTGAAGAAATGTAAGATATGTCCATAAGTTTAAGTCCATGTTGTTGAAAATTATATGCAATAAAATTACATCTCCATGGAGACAAGCAGAAAAGTTACATAGTGCACCTATAAATACTTTACATTTGAAGATGAATTGGGATGTCGTATGATTGCTTGTTGAAAAGTAGTAGGAAATAGTGTTGTTGTTTTGAGCATAAAAACAAGGAAGCCTTGTATTGCGTGAAGAAGCCTTGTATTGTTGGTTGATAGCTATAAACATTGTGCGATAAAACCAAATTATGTAAACAAAAAACATACATTTTTGTCTTTTTTATTTATTCCACATTTAAGAAGTGATTTACCCCCCTTAATAAAATAAATTCCACCGCTTGGATTCCTTCCTCGCAATACCTACACATTAACTTATGTCACTGAGAGCGGCCATTTAAACTTTCCATAATGATCCTTTATCAATTATTGACCCCGGGGGGTAGTGTGGAGCGGCCTTGGCCTGGGAATCACACACAACACATTCACATCCAAGAATAAAAATAATGCGAGTGGGTGGAGTTACGCAACGTCACCTGATGCTGTGGTAGAAAGTATTCCCGTTTGCGCCCTTTCCTCTCACGACAATCCAAGAATAGATTTGTTAAATGCAATGTCTAAAATATTGCATCAATTATGTGTCACTTATAAATTCAGGATTTTCCATTAGATCTCTGCAGGCTGAGTGGTATTTTATTTGCAGTTTTCTTCCAGCGAATGCAGGCTGCTGTATGTTGTTTATGGTGTATACATTGAGCAGTGATGCAGGGTGTGAATTTTGTAAACATGGTTGTATGAGATGTTGTTGACATGTGAAACAGAAATACAAGTTAAGTGACATTTTTTGACATATGTTAAAGCGTACATAAGTTGTAGGGGATAAATGATAACAAGAAAAGAGAGGGTCAGAAAAAGAGAAATTATTTATGCCATATGCACGCGTGTATATACAGTACGTAAACTTGCAAAAAGGTCAGAGAACATTAGCACGTGCATCAAAATCACATGATCAAAATGGGTGATAGATAGTGGAAGAAGTCCTAAATTTTATTACTTAAGTAAACGCAGATACCAAAGCAAAAAACAAAACAAAAAAAACCCCTCAGGAATCTGTTTAAAAATGCACTTAAAGAGTATCAAGTAAAAATATTTTGTGCATAGTTTGGGATCTTATGAAGCTTCAAATGTAGTGATTTTGATAAAGGCCTGTGCTGAATTTTGTTTAGCAGAAAAAATTGAAGTGAAATATTTTTTCTCCTATTAGTTCTTATTTGTACATTTTACATGTGTACACAAAAAA
This sequence comes from Paratrypauchen microcephalus, assembly GCA_036785185.1. NCBI lineage: Eukaryota > Metazoa > Chordata > Actinopteri > Gobiiformes > Gobiidae > Paratrypauchen > Paratrypauchen microcephalus. The sequence continues at coordinate 1,424,605 of JAVJIX010000124.1, read as the reverse complement.
TATACCTTCAGCAGGTCTCAAACAATTAAAAAAAACAACTTTCCTTTTAGTCCTGTTAGAATGTAGTGGATTAGAAAGTACTATGCCTTCTCCCCAGTGTAGTGAAGTAGATATCTGTACAGATATACTGTGCTTTCCTACTGTGCTTTCCTACTTTTACTTCACATGATAAAACCTGACTGCCACCTGCTTGTCTGCATGGAGATGTTCTTGTCTGGAATGTTCCATGGTATAGCATTAATTATTATTATTTCTCTGCAGTAGGCTATCTGACCAGACCGAGTTACTGGTCAAATCTGTGGAGAGCTGACCCTGTAAGAATGCATGTTTTTCAAGGTATTTATGAGCAATAAAAATATTTGTAATTAAATAAATGTGTTGTCCAGGCTAAATGATAACATCTCTATGGACACACAAGCAATTAGCAGAAAAGTTACCTAATGCATCTTTAAATAAAACATACTTGAGCATTTTAGTCTTATTTCCAGAAAGGGATCAGCTGAGTTTGTGTTTGTAAATATTTGCACAGCATTTTTTTTCACTCCAGTTTCCAAACAGAAGTGTGATTTTTACTACATGTTACTGATTAATGAAGAAAACAGGATCCAGAGGTGGAAAATACTCAGTTACATAGTTTAATATTCTTAAATCAGTAACTGTACTCTTACTTGAGTAAAAGTTTTGGTTCCTCTTCCCACTGTGACTAAGTCTACAAATGACAAAAGCTTTATGTTAATGATATTAACCGATTTGACCATTATTACACTGCTCCTTCAAATATGATTTAGTTTGTCAAATTTTTGCACATTATTATAATATTTTGCCCTTCAAATTACATTAACTTTAAATTAGAATTCAGATGTTACCTCCCGACTCGTAGGTTCCATGAATACTTTTTAAACTTTTCATAATTAATAAATGACTAACAGCCTGGTACTATAGGAAATACCAGGCTTTGTGTACATAAGTGACATTGCGTGGCATTAACTGTGAAGAAATCAAGGAAGTGTGCAGTAAAACGCCACTACAGCATACAACAGAGGAGTTAATGAGTTATTAACCCCACAGACCTTGACGGACACTGCGAAAAGTCCTTGAAGGCACCTAAACCTGCTGTCTGTTCTTTAGAGACAACTGGAGCAAGAAAAAAAGAATAATTTAATGGGCATGCAAGAGTGTTGTCTATGCAAAAATGAGGTTAGGGTTAACCCTAACCCTAACCCTAACCCTTTCTATGTAATGATAGTGCTTCATAGAATTTGGAAGTGGCTTGAAGCTTAAACGAAGGTTGTCTCCAAGAACCCTTTTTCCTATTGAGAAATGATAACCCCTGTAGGCCTAATTAGCCACACGTGAGCTATAGTAATTAAAGTAACAGAAGAGCTATGAAACACTGTGTATGTTATCGCATGTAATGTACATATGCCCATTCTACCCAGAGTTACAAGCTCCTTGTACAGGCGTCTGTCAGATTGCCCTATTTTATTTGTTGCCGTTACTAACCAGAGACCATATTTGTGTTTAAAACAAACAAAAAGATTCAGGATATGTTTATTTAGTAATAGTATTATCATTATTATCTATGACCATTTGGGAGAAATATACTGACATAGGCCATAAATCGTAAAGCGTAACTGAGACCTATGAGATTCAATTATAAGTAAAAAAAAAAAAAAAGTACTAATGGTGAAAAAGTGGTCACATAAAAGTAAAAGCAAACAAAAACAACATAAATAAAGATTATGTGTAGAGCAAGTAAACTGGTCCAAAAACTGACCCCTGGGGAAATCCTTATGTATGAATGAAAGAGTAAATAGATAAATACAATTAAATGTATATATTAATATGACTTATCTTTTTTATTTTTTATTAGCTAAGGCAATCTATTGATTGTGTTTGCATCTAATCATTGCATTCCTTGTATTCCCTTTGAACAAATGCTGATATAATTCTGAAAAACATCCCAGTATAACTTGTAATTCCATAAACTCAACAGATTTCCTTGTAAATCTGCTTCTTAACTCTTCCAAAGGTTGACGTCACAGTTTTCCCTTTAGTGTAGGCGATTTAGGCTCTTCCCACAGACTGGTGCTATGGTCTAAATACTGGTTTGAGTGGAGAGTGTCTTTCACCTTGACGCGTCCCTCCCCCAGCGCCATTACGGCCTGTTTCATGTGTACACAGCTCCACAAAGGTCTGCGTATATAGGTGTGGTCCAATCCCGCCTTTCACTTTACAAATGACAGATAACTCTGAATACATAAACAGGATATCAGGGGCAAATTGAGCTAAATTTGGGTAGAAAGAAGAAGTTTTGTGACAAATTAAGATACAAAGCAGAAGTGGTGCAATGATTTTACTCTATTACTCATCTATTCTACTGTATAGTTGAAAGGGGCTATCACACTTCTATGGGGTATTAACTGCTAACACATAATATTTCGATCATCATGTCACCTTTTATCATTATGGAAATACTAACAATGCTAATAACATTATAACATGTTATTAGCATATATAACATATATATATGCTAATATATAACATAATAACATATAACACTAACACAGCTCCAAAAAGTTGATTTTGAAAGATGAAACTCAACTGGACTTCAGTATATAAAATATTAGAACGATTGTGAGAGGTTAATCCCTTTAATCTATTTCTATACAAAGTACTTTGGGCTGGAAAGGTTAAGTGTTTAACAATAAAGCAATTAAGCTAGGAGGCTGTGGGTTCAATTCTCATTACCGTCAGACTACTTCCCATAGACGGATTAGTGAAAGTATTATTTATCATTTTAACTCTTAACAACTACTTCTAGTATGGTGAGCCTGGTAAGAGTGTATATACATGGCCTTAAAATGTATCTTATAAACTACTAATTCATATTTTAAAGGACCAGTGTTGTCTTAAGACTATACTGTACAAACAGAGTTACGATTATTTTATTTTATTTATTTATTTTTTCATTCATTTTTGTCAACTATAGCCGCCCTGGTTAGGGATGCCACATTTTGCGCCTCCAGATCTCAACTCTAACCCTATGGAAGGATGGTTCCTTGAATGCAATAAACTGCTGATATGTGTACGTCTTCTTCTAACAGTATTATGATGAAAATGCATTTGTGCTCCCTCAGCCAGAGTCGTGACGGTGCTCTGCAGCACGAACGTCCCTAAATGCATCGCGGAGGGCACACACACCATTCACCTTATTCTAATCAAGCTCATGTGGCCATTGTAGTGTTACCGAAGTCTGAGCACTTCAGAAACTCTCGGAAAGTGGAATTACAGAAGACTTATTGTTCATGCTTTAATAACTGTTTTGAACAAGTTGGATTGCGCTAAATTGCAGGTTAGGTTCATGGGCAGTGACTTGGCAAAACATCCAATTGTAGTTTATGTGTCAATGTATTTATTTTGTATATCTGTAGTAGTAGTTATAGATGACTAGAGTAACAAATACGTAAAGGTTATATTAAATATAGGAGCTACATTAAATCATAGGTTATAAATAGCACGACTGCAGATATGAGAGTAATATAAGCTCTGTTAGTGAATATTTACAGAGGTATTGTTTCAGTAATGCATATGTTTCTGCGTGTGCTGGTGAAATATGATGCAGTGTCCAAAGAGGATGACCACTGGCCACTGATAGGCCCGCAGTCTTATGTAATGACCTTGCACGATAGTTACATGCGCATTTGGAATACACGTTTGAATGGGCTTTTGTTATTTACCACTGAATTTAAGGTGCACTACTTAACTTTTCTGGCGGATATTTTATCTGTCTGTCTCCATGGATATACTGATAATTTGCTTGTTATACCTGAAACATTTCTTCAGTTTTACTGTGCTTGGATGACTTATCTGACCTGTAACTTTGCCAGGTGTTTGTTTCTATGGAGATGGAGATTTACTGTGGAACATTCCAGGTACCGCAATAACAAATCCAGGAAACAAGAACCCTCTGATTAATCACAAAGGTTACATAGTGCATCTTTAATTCATGTAAAACTATTTTTAAGATATTTTGGGCCTGTTCGTTTAGGGACAAGAGGACAGATGTTTGTAGGAACTGGGGATGAAGAGTAGAGAAAGACATTCAGTTAATCACCAGAGCCAGCAATCTAGATAAGATAAGATAAGGTAAGGTAAGGCAAGATAAGACTTTATTGATCTCACGCAGGAGAAATTTACTTGTCACAGTAGCTCCAGGTAGGGACAGTTTGAACAAGAAAGAAAAGTGCATGCAGGCAAGAATGGCATAAAAATAAGTAATAATAATAATAAAATAAGTAATAATAATAATAAAACAGTAACAAGGAGAGTATTGAAAAACGATATTGCACGTTGGAAAAACGATATTGCACGTTAGGACCATACAGTGGAGTTATACAAGTAATAATAATAGGAAACAGTAACTAGGAGAGTATTGAAAAATGATATTGCACGTTTGGACTATACAGTGGAGTTATACCGTCTGATGGCGGTTGGGATGAAGGATCCCAACCGATGAAGGATCCATCTCATTGTGCAAGAAGGATCCAACTCATTGTGCAAGAGATGATAAGTTTTTCTTTACTAATTCTTGAAAAGTTTTCAAGTTCTCAAAGTATAGTATGACACATCCTTCAGCTCGTGTCTTGTGATCGTCTCCAGGTCTTTGCCAAGCTGGAGGATGTCCCTATAATGATATTTAAGTCAAAGAAGAAATTCAAAAGCTACGGCCTGATAATCGAACCAGACGTGCTTATTATGAGGAAATGCTCTATATACAACCAGTATTTAAAATAAAATGAAGTTTCAGTGGGATGTTTATTGCTGGCATTGAATTATTTTAGAGTATTTTGAGACTTGAATACTCCTTTTCATGTCGGCAAGCGCAGGTTTCACCGTGGTAAATCTGCTGTAACCAATCTAATTTGAAGAAAGCTATTTTAAACTTACAGTTATCTACAATCTACTGTGACAATGAACTCTACCCAATCCCCGCATCCATTGGCATCCCCAACCCACCCAAACCACATATGATCAATATTGTATATCCTCTGTATATCTCTGTGTTATAGTTCAGCTGGTACATATCTTGTACATATTGTTCATAAATATTATATATATTCACTTATTTATTTATAGCACACCTGTATACTTGTTTAGAGCTCATCATATATACTAATAGTTCTACTGTATACTTGTTAATAATACATCTGTTTATATCCCCTACACAGATTAACAACAAAGTACACCCACATGTTCATATTGTCCTATTTATTTGTACATAATTCACTACAACCATACTGTCTATATTGTATATACTGTATATATCGCACATATGCTGCTCCTGCACTTCTGATCAGATGCTAAACCTCATTTTGTTACCTGTATTTAAGCATGTGTAATGACAATAAAGTTGAATCTAATCTAATCTAAACTAATCTAATCTAATCTAATCTAATCAGAACCAGTTATGGAGTTCACTCCATAACTGTGAAAGGAGTTAATTTATGGAATAGTCTTGACAAGAAATCAAAAGAATCAATTGCACTACCTGGCCAGAGAGAAACGAAATTTCGATTCACTGTATGTTGAACGCATATGGCAGAATTGACAATAAAGCTGACTTTGATCTTTGATCTTTGATAATAATGGCATTTAAAAAAATACATACAATCTAGTGTAATGTGTAGGTATGAAAAAGAAAACTAAATTGTTGTGCTTAAAAATTAAGCTTTCTGTTTACAATTGATTCATAATTGTGATGGAAATGGAATGTTTTGATGTTTTATAGTCACTATCGGTGTTAATGCTAGTCATGTTCATCTCCATAACAACCATGTAATAATAACAATGTGCAATATTATTTAGTGTCACTTTACCAGCTACTTATTTATTTAACTACCACTGCCCATCACTGCACTGTACACAATCATCTGAGCCACTTTATTGTAGTGATATTATAGATTACTGAACTGGAGTCACTTTAACTGCTGTTTGTTCACTGCTCAGAATCAAAGACATTTATTGTGCAGCGTTCCTGTGCCTTTTAACCTTACAGTGTTGTGTTTTTAGTTGATTTCATTGTACATACTTATTATTATTTATCTTAATTTTGATGCATGCTCATATTTTCCTACTGTTTCTGAAACTTGCAATTTCCCCATTGTGGGACAAATACAGGATTATCTTATCTTACTATCTTATCTTAATGTCTGGAAAAGGGAAGAGGGACAGATAACAATAAGATTGCTCTTCTTTCTGCTCCCTTTCATTCAATATTTTGCGTTGCTATCACACTGATGATGTCTTTTTATACTTTATGAATGAAATAAACAAACAAAAAATAAATCTAATCAGTGTTAAACTGTTGGGAGTTTGCTTATGGAATAACCTTTAAAAAAAAAACAAAAAAACAAAAACATAAATAAATAAAAAATAGTGGGCTGGGGCTGTGACATCATAAGGCATCTCCGCCATCCATCCCCAAATACAGACCCGTGTGTTTGCCCGTTTGCTCAACGCTGTCTGCCGCTCTCCCTTACGTCAGTTTACGCACGCCGCTACCGCCTCCTGATTGGTCGCCCCGGCCCCGCCCACCCCGTAGGTAACTCGTTCGAAATTTGGGGCGGAGCCGAATGCTGCGCCGCTTTATATTAGGTAGAGTTCAATTACACCGAGCCGCTTGTCTCCTCGTCTCCTCAACCACCGCCGGGGACCTCATTTTCTTTCCCTCTTTTTTTTTTTAGGTTTTAGGAATTTTTTAATCTAATCCTCACAACATGCCCAAAGACAAGGATGACGGCGGATGGAAGAAGTTTTTGTGGAATTCTGACACGGGAGAGTTCCTGGGGCGCACTGGAGGAAGCTGGTGTAAGTAACCAAGGAGGAGAACGAGACTGGCCTCGTCACACACCTGTTAGCGTTTTTGCTGCATTTCGGTTTGTGCATCGCCCTTGTTGTATCTTATTTGCTTCCTTCAACCCTTTATTGCAATCTTAAAAAAAAAAAAAAAAATACCACACTAGTTGTTAAATGCCGAATTTTGCTTTTGAAGTTATTCAAGGATATATTTATTTAATTTGGCTTTTGGTTTTTTCGTCGAAAGAAGCGTCCCTTGGCATGACAACCACTGTTTAAAATGAATTTGCTAGTTTAACTGCTACGGCACAGTTAACAACATGCATGGATTTGTGAACATTAGAAAGTGAATGATGAAGATTTAAGACAATATATTTGGGGTGCACTTTAGAGCGTTGCACCTGTCCTAAGCTTCAGCATCCTCACTTCCAAACTTTACGCACAGTGGAACTTTCCCTATTACAATATCAAAGTCTTTAATTAAAGACGTACCAAGGGGTGTATTCACTTTAACGTAAAGCTTGTTTGGGAAGCAATAGGGTTAAAACTGCATCATGGCTCAAGGTGACTCGAAGGTTAAAAAAAAAAGACAGGTTGGAACTGGAGAGAGCCTATCGATCCGTCTCGGGTTCTTGTGATCAGGTGTCGTTGTAATCTAGGCGGAATACCACTGATTAACGCGCTCCGACCTTTCTCCTCTCATTTGGAGTGGCCCCAGTGCGCATGTCCTCGCTCCTTCAATGTCACCCGCGTTAGACTTTGACACCTGCCTAAAAGGGAAGAAAATGTGCATGGTTTGGTGTCTGTGCGTCTGTGCCAGCGGAGTGATGTGCGCGTCCTTCTCGGGTCACGGGAAAGTGCTGATGCGTCGGGTAGTGTGACATGCGCAGTGCTGGGGTTCAGACAGAGATGTAATAGGTGATTTAAAGTTTTTTTTATAGATTTTTATTGGGTGGGGAGTTCCGGTTTGTTTCTGGAATTCAATGACTTGGTGACCCTTTTGACATTGTGCGGTATTGTGCGTAAAACTAGAGGCTCTTTGGTCAAATGCAGTTCTTTGCAGTTGTTTGGGTGGCTTCTTAAATCCATTGGTATGGCCTAGCAAGTTTCTGTTCTAGCTTATTAAAATTACAACATTCATTGTCAACTTGCTATCAGAAGTAGGCCAGTTAATTTCTGAATGACTTCAAAAGTTTTTCTGCAAGTTCAGATGGTCCTGTAGTCGTACTACGTAGGCTGTTCCTTGTAAATGTCTGGAACAACCTACCTGCAATGTCAAAGTGCAGACCACCTTTGCATAGAGGTCAACGCTTTTTTCCCAAGTTTTATTTAAAAAAAAAAATCTACATACTTGAAACTCACAGCATCCAATTTCAACAACATTCAAATGAATACATTTTAAATATTCAATTTGCCTCATCATTGCCACAAGTAGAAGTATCAAGTTATTGTTCACCACCAGTACAACTTCCCTGCCTTCCCCGAATCCAATGGAGCCCTAAGTTAGCCCTAAGCATCCATTATTAATTACTTTTCTTCTTACCTGTAACTGTATCCATGTGTGTCTTTCCTCCTGACTCTGGTTCTTACTGACAAGTACATTCTTCGGAGCGGGTTAAGACAATGGGCGCCACTGTTCCACTCCGTGTGAATGCTGCCTTTGTGGTTCCTTGTGTCACATGCACTGACGGCCAATTCCGATGCATTGCGTCTTCATGTCCTTGAAGATGGGAACAGACACTTAGTAGCAGAACAACTAGAGCATTTATTCAGCCATGTTAATGTGTGGGCTATTACTGGAACAAACCCATTGAGTGTGGATATTCATTTAAACAGTCAGCTATCTTAAAAGCCTTCATTCATATTTTTATTTATTATAATTTTTTTTTTTTTTTGCTGAAATGCCAATTGAGTCCAAAGTTTTAAGCTCTGTCTGCAACTCAATTATGAACTAATTGGCCAAACTGAAATGGTAAAATATTGCTAAACTAGTTAAAATGTTCATTTAGGAACACTTTTTCAGTATTTTGTATTTGTCTGTTTTCACTATGGAACTTGGGCCTCCACCAAGACATTGCTCTTCTCCCGCAATGATTTAGTTTACTAGCTCTAGATAAGCTCAGGGATGAATGCTAGACAAAATCCTCAAAACTAGAATTTGTTTGGTAATATCTTCATTCTGCTTAACAAATTCTCGGCTGACACCATTTTAAAATTCACATCTCATAATTTCACATCTCATAATTTCTATAAAACTAACAAGCAAGCAAAGCAAAACGGTCAAAAGCTTCAGTTTGTTGAAAAAAAGAGCTGTTTAGCCTCAAGTCCATTTAAGTGGCCTTGTATCTCATCAGATGAAGCAGAGTGAATCCTGCCGACCAACTCGACCCTATTTATGGGCCTCATAAACCAATAAAGGCTGATTGTATTTGACAGTAGTGCGCCCTTTTGAACAGGGCATCGCCCCTCAATCGCCTCATGTGTCTCTGAACTGCTCCGATGAATAACTAATGCCCTGTATTCCTGTTACAGTAACCTTAAACCCAACTGTAAACTACTGTTCACTGCACTGACAAATGAGCAAAAGAGATCTAACTGTGGACAGGTATTGTGATATGATTTATATGGGACTTGGTTGAGTAGAGCATTGATGATATTGTAGATGAACTGCCATAAAAGGTGTAGCTCAAAACAATTTTCAACTAACAAAAATGCCAGATTGAGGATCATCATTTTGTCATCTATTGCTCATTGTTTACTAAACCAATGGTGCATTAAGAATCATAACCTATTGACTGCAAAGCCACAATAATCCTAAATGCCATAGAGACAGGATATGTGGTTGCAAAGGACTTTATATTCCCTAAAAATGTGATTTGCTAACTGTGTCCATGCTAATTGCAACTGTGATTAATCTTGCAGCCCTTCTGACATCCATCTTTTTTCCCCACAGTTAAAATCACATTATTCTACATCATCTTCTACGGATGCCTGGCTGGAGTTTTTATCGGGACCATCCAGGCCATGCTGATGACTCTGAGCACCTACAAGCCCACCTGGCAGGACCGCGTGGCCCCACCTGGTGAGACACGCGCTCTCTGCACCAGACTATAAATAAAGACACAATGTGGGTTGTGAATCTGGGTTTATGAAGACGGCAGCAAAAAAGAAATGCTTTGAAATTTTCTTCAACTTTATGTATGTAACATTAATTACACTGCTGGATTAGAACTTGAACTTCTCTCGGTTGGAACACAGTACTTTTGTGCAAACTAATTTTAGAATTGGTTCCAGTTTTATGCTTTTAATATGCAAGTCTGCCATAATTTTTGGGTAATCATTTAACTTCATGTTTTTTTTAGGAACCATTCATTCAATTTTTTAAATTTGAGATGGGTATGTACAAAACTGACAGTTGTACCTGATGAATGCATCACTTCTAATCCTAATTAGAATTTGCTAAGCAAGGAAAATCAGCTGCCACAGGGGGGCGCTAGTCACAAAAAAAACTTGTTTCCTTAGGCAAGGCTCTTCAACCACATTGCCTAGTATGAAAGTGGCGTGTGCGTGCATGATTGAGGTTGGAAGGGCCAGTGGTGCAGATTGGCAGCCATGTTTCTGTCTGTTTGCCCCAGGGCAGCTGTGGCTACAATAGTAGTTTACCACCAAGTGTGGAGTGAATGAAAAATGATCTGTAAAGCCTGTTTGAGTGTCTAGAAAAGCACTATATAAAACTGATGCATCATAATAATAATAATAATAATATCTGAAAGGTGTTGGGATGGATAGGGATGTAAGAATTTAGCCAGTCAAAGAAATGATATTACCCATTCTATCCAAAATATGCAATATAATGGTGGTAACACTAACATGTGCTATCCTTGTAGCACTAAATACACATCGAGAGTTGTTTCATCCCTATTCGAGAAGGCTGTCCAAGTCAATTCTATAAATTAATAGAGTGGAAGTGGCTTAATTTGGCCTCATTGTTTGACTACATGAATGTCCCAGGGCAGAAGCAGTGTTGACAGCATCATCCCTTATGTACACGCCGCGACCTGGTCACCATAGCAATGAAGGCCAGATTGAGCATGTGCAAAGTAGTCATAGTGAATTTACTGAAGGGAGACTGGTGTTACAAACCTGCTGTTAGACATTGGGGTCAGCTGACTTGTGCAGTGCCATTGCTAATATATTAGTGTTGGGATCTGAGCCAGAGGAAGGCTGGGTGGAGATGGACATTTTCACGCGGGTCACATGCACTCCTATGTTCAGTCTATGTGAGAGTTTACTTTAGCATCACTGGTGTGCAACAAACAAGACTCATGTGAGATACAAGGCACTGGAACCAATCTGATTATAGATTGTGAGTCTTCTACATGACAACAAGTCCAGACAGAAAACTTCACCTCGAGACCAAGTTCAAACCAACTGACTAACATTATTCTAAAATTCATCTACCATAATTGGAGGTAACATGGATTAAACCTGAAACCTTTTGCTACACTGTACTGATAACCGTCAACATACAGTTTGTCTATAATGGCAATTTTGAAATTGAATAGCATTTTTCACACAAATTGTTCAATTGCAGATTTGTAATTATTAACAAATTATGCAATTTAGTGTCAATACAGACTAAAATGGGCTGCTAAACTAAGACAAGAGACCCATGCATTTATAGAGGCTGAAACTACAGAGTTGGCAAGCGTTGTTGTTAAGTACATCCCCATGGCGACTAATATTGGCAGAGGGCGTTATATTTCCAAGATAATTGCTGATCCTATTTTCTTGATTTGCAGGCCTCTCACACACCCCGACCTCAGACAAGGCCGAACTCTCCTTCAACCTGAACGACGTGGAGTCCTATTTGCCCTACACCAAAGCCCTGAAGGAGTTCCTGGCCAAATACGATGACGAAAAGCAGTCCGACAACACTAAGTTCGAGGACTGTGGAGGTGCGTTCAGTTCACGTTATTTGGGCTTTTGTTTACGCTGTCTAGGAAAGAAAAAAGTAGCATACTAGATGTTACAGGAGATGTATTATGCAGTTTTTAGATCGTAACTTCCCTCATCATAAACCTACATTAAGTTCAGCTTTATTCGTGTTTTAAATGATCCATCTCACTGTCTGAAATTTTGTTTTACAACTGTCAAACTTGACCTGAAAGTGCCCATTTCTGAAGTATGAACTAGCTGTCAAATTGCCTTCACTATGAAATATTTATGACCAATAATGATCATTGTCTGAAAAGACATCTCATTAAGATGATTTAAATCACACATAAACCACACGTATTATAACAAAGGAACTGTTGTCAGAAAAATTTGATGATTTTGCAGTTTAAAGTGTAATTTTAATAATCTTGTAATTGCAGCAAACATTTCAATTTTTTTTGCTGGGCACTGATTCAATTTATTTTTTGGTTGAAAAGAGAAGTTAAAGTGTGTAAAGTGGTCTTTTAAATGTCAGCAAAACCTTTTTTGAAGTAGCTGTCTCTGTTTGTCAGATGTGCCGGCGGACTTCAAGCACCGAGGGGACCTGGACAGTGACGTGGGTAGGCGCAGAGCCTGTAAGTTCCCCCGCTCTCTGCTGGGACCCTGCTCTGGGATCGAGGACCGGCACTTTGGCTTCGCCGAAGGCAAACCCTGCGTCATCGCCAAGCTCAACAGGATTGTCAATTTCAGGCCCAAAGTAAGCACCCTCCACCCCTCACAACTGCACCCTCACAGCAGGGCATGATGGGTTTTTTGGGAAAACGGTAGTAATGTTTTAAGTGGAATACAGGGACCAAGGGACTAAACAGGGTAGGGGTATAAAGTACGGAGCGACTAAACCAGGCTTCAAGCCATGCTGATGAACAATGAAGTGGTTTATGGCTCCATCTAGTGGTTGCTTTATAATATTGCCCTTACCCAATTAGAAAAACTGATTATAGCCTTATTTGGAGAGCCTCAGGTTTGTCACATTTCAATTTTGATGTGTGATATATTGCTGAATAGAATGCAGTAATATTGAAACCAGTTTATGCCACTGGCACAATAACACTAAAGCAATAATAATAATAAACTGCTTTAGTAGATAGTAATGATAACAGTATCAGTAATGAGCCATACATTTTAATTATTCAAGCTCAAATCTCATCTAGTATAGAAAAGTAACAAATAACAAAAGTTTCCCTGCTAGTACAAAGAAGAAGTGCCCAAGATAAACCTGACTGACCCTCAAACATGATCCCATCTACTGAACTAATGAAGTCCATATAGTGACTGGCCTAGAGGTGCACTTTAAATACAACATCTCCGTAGCACAATAATAGAGATGTAAGACCTAGTACTATCCTGGCAGGTAATTTCAGCAGTTGCCAGACGTCAGAGTTGAATTTGAGTTGAGCCATGAAGGAGACGCGTGTGGGGGTAAGCTGATCTGTTTTTGGGTCTGTCCTGGCTCGTGTCCTGGGTGTCGACTGCACTCCTGTTACCTCTGATGGACGTGTCACCTGGACAGGGGGAGAGAGAGGGGAGACAAGGCAGTGGAAAGAACTGTCAGTCTGTCAAGAGACCGCTTTCTAGTACTAGTGAATGAATGCTGTGAACTGTGTCATTTCAGCCCCCCTTGTCTAATGAAAGCGTCCCGCTGGAAGCCCAACATAAAGTGCAGCCCTTTGTGATCCCCCTGTACTGCACCAACAAGGTACGAACCATAATGAACATGGCGAAAAAAGCGATTTTAGTAATTATGTAATTATTTAGTATATTTATGTAATTTTTATGTACAAAATAATTGTACTTTATCTTGGCATGAGCTCTTGTATTCGTTTTGAAGAAGCTCAAACTAAAATACTAAGCCTAATACTCATACCAAAACTATTCAGGAAAGCTCTAATTCAGTCCTGTTAATGTGATTTTATTTTATTTTTTTATTTGCTCAAATGAGCGTCAGCATTTTTATATTTTGGTATCAATTAGTGTCTGATTTGTGATACTCTTGATAACTCTACTTTTTAGTACTACGACAGAACAGCAGATTAACGATTACACCAAACTGAAAGTGCAATTTGAATGGTCCTTGACAGCTAAAGTATGAAGTTACAACTTTTACTGTAGTATGAAGTTAATATTTCCACCTAAGCACCTCTGATGCTCAAAATTATTCAGTCACAGCACCAAAGCAATGTCTGTTTCAGTTCTGTGGTATTGTTTATGAACTTGGATGTTCGTATTGTTAGTACTTCTATTAACTATTACCTTCCCTCTACAGAAAGAAGAGGATGCCGGCAAAGTGGGTGAGATCAAATACCACGGCATCGGCGGCGGCTTCCCTCTGCAGTACTACCCCTACTATGGCAAGCTGCTCCACTCCCAGTACCTGCAGCCTCTGGTGGCCATCCAGTTCACCAACCTGACCATGAACACGGAGCTGCGCATCGAGTGCAAGGTTTTCGGCCAGAACATCGACTACAGTGAGAAGGACCGCTACCAGGGCCGCTTCGACATCAAGCTCCAGATCAACAACCTATGACCCGGACAATAGCGCTGCAAAAATAAAAAGGCAAATTATATTTAAAAAAACATTAAAAGGGAGGTAGTAGCTGTAGCGGCTAGTCAATCACTGAGAAATTTTTAGCTTTTAAACTCTAGCTTGTCCATTCTGGATGCTTCCAAATAGCAGTAGGCGTTTTTAGTAAAGCTGCATTCACGTGGTCCTATGTGTTTCATATGAGGAGGGCGAGATAAGGGTGTCCACTTGCTCAGTAATTATTTATTGAACTATTTATTAACACTAAATGAAAAATCACTCCACCCTAAGCTACCTGTATGTATCCTAAACCTTTATTTGCTGATTTGGCTTGTAGTTAGACATTAAATCAATAAGAGGACCACTTGAATGCAGCTAGTATTTTCCATCTTTTAAAAACTTGTAGAGTGAATTTTAATGTGATGGTCAAAGATGCACAATTGATGGCTTGGTTGAAAGTGGAAGACCATGATTTGGGATGACCATGCTTGCCTTTTTTTTGTTTTGTTTTTGTTTTTTATTTTTGTTTTTTTTAGAAAAAAATCCTAAAGGATTAGTGTGGGAAATAAAGCCAGCACAAGTTGTGTCTTAGATTTTAGAGACGATTCTTGAAGCCATGGGGCAAGTGTCATTCCATCACTTTTAAATCGCCTTACCTACCACACATTTTTAAAATTCCATTTCCCTTATTTTTATTTTTGTCGCTGTGTACATAAGTGCTAAGTGACCCTAACGCACACTTAACTGTTCTCTGATCTGAACAGGCTACACTCCAGGGAACAACTTTCTCATTTCTTTTCATTTTTAATCTTTTTGTGCTATTTTAAATGATTCTTCTGCCTTGCATACACCTGGTTAGCCACACCCTTTCCAGTGCCAGCTCTTCCTTAGCTGGATTCCTCGCAGTGTCCTAACTCTGTGAATGTTTTAGCCATTAAACATGAATTTTATATTTATGCAGCTGTGTACATGTTGTTTTTGTTCTTTTGTGATGTATAAATGCAAACCAAAGTGCTGACGATGGAGAATGGTACGTCTGACAGCGTTTCATTATTTCATTCAAGTCTTAATTTCCCAAGCAATGTTGAATGTACTGCGGCAGTGGTAGATATTTCTGCACACATTAAATATATGCAAGAAGCTCTTTATGACCAATGAGAATTATGATGGCAATATCTTCCAGGATTTCTTGTACATGTAAAAAGAATAGAGTGTCAAAATGAGCTCATTCAATTTCAAAATAATTAAAAAAAAACTATAAATAAATTTGTCTTGTCTGTGCTTTATTCAACTGTGCAATAGATATAATACAAAATGAACAGATGAGATGAAACCTGCTATGTATGCAATTAAGTTATTAGTTTCTATTGGCATTCACATCTAAAGTACAGCCATTTTAGATGGGAAGGTTAAGAAGGTTTTAAATTAGAAGTATTCCACATTAGCTTCTGATTAATAGTTAGGTCTTGCATTAAAACAAGGATGCTATGTGGTTTTATTATATGTATAATACAAAATAAACATAAAAGATAGGAAAAAAGATAAAGCCATACAGTGGAATAAAATAATGTCATTTCCATGGTGATAACCAGGTAGCGTACCTCCTCCAGAAATATTATGAAGTCCATCTTTAAATGTATTTCTATAAATTAGTTTGTCTAATCATCGGGCAAGAAAGAGGAAGTATCTGTCGTTGGGCACGTGGCTCTTTAATTACAGCGTGGAGTGGACAGGAGTGCAGTTTCAGACCTGGTGTTGGGTGTCTGTCTGGGACAACACTGTGGACTCAGGGGCCCTCAGGAGATAGCCAGGGGCCCTTCAACAGCTGCTGTTACTATTCTCTCATTACTACTACACCAGCTGGGTGAGCTATTGATTGAAGGCACTGTCCAAGCCAAGAATCAAACTCTTGTTAATGGTATGCGGTCGTTCCAAGCCAGCTGACAGACAATCTCCCTGAGTAGAGTCTATAAGGGTCCTCCTGTCCAAACAATTAGATCATGTAGTTAGCCTCTAGTAAATGAATGTGAGTCTTTCAGTGTATGTATTTCCAGTATTAAAATGCACTGCACTTCAAGTTTAGTTTGTCTTTCAAAATTACTTGACTTAGAAATGCATGTTATTTAAGACTACTGCAACTAGAAGTCAGCGATTATTTTTTCGATTAGTTGGTAAGGTTGGTAAGGTCCTTTTTTTTTTTTTCCATCATCTTCCGCTTTATCCAGTATTCAGGTCATGGGGGCAACAGTCCAAGCAGATCTGTTGCCCAGATCTCAAAGCACCAGCCCCCATGGATCCTCCTGTGGGTGGTGGGTCCATGGGAGGACAGCTCCATGTCACTTGTTAGAGAATATTTATAAAGTGTATCACTAATGAAAATTGTTTGTTGCTAATTTGTTGGTGCCTTCATTCTGTATCTGTATTATACTGCCTTTTTCAATCCCATTGGTTTGACTGACAAATGTACAATTACTGTAAAATGCTTGTAAAACACACAGAATATTAGATCGCTATACCACCTAGTAGAAATATCTGCCTTGGTTGAAATGGAAGGAGATGGAAGGAGTGTGATGTCCAGAGCCAGTGTTTTGCTCACATGCACAGTGCTAAATGAAACACATGAATTATTCAGGAGCAGGAGGCAGCAGCTGAGTGGATCAACACCCAAGTCTATCACTGTTAATGAAGAGATACAAGAAACCACCAAAACACATGGGCTCCAACAGTACTTTGGCATCCATTACATTTTTTGAAATTGATTTAAATTAGAGCTGACAAAAAATATATAAATAAATATACACTCCTGGATTGATTTGTCTAATCTCTGATTAGATTGACTGCATCTCCCCATTTTAAATCAATAACTGTAGCACAAAATTAATTATTCTGTAGTACAACTATGGATTAAGCTTTCATTTAAATCTGTTTTGATCAAATGTCCAGTTTTACTTGACCTTATTCTTCTCTCATTTATGTCCCATTGTGTATTTATTTTACACCCTCCACTTTACAAAAAATCCTGAGTTAATTTGGCTTTTACTCTACGGTCTGCCATGTTCACCATGTGTGTCACTGTTTTACCCTTGTGTACTTTAAACTTGAGTAATGGTATTAATCAGGAAGACTGTATTTGCAATAGTGTTGATGATAAAATCCACAAATTCATTTACATTTAATTTAGAGTTTATTGGCCAACAGCTCCCCACCCGCACTGTAAACAGTGTTGGTGAAGCACTGCTTCCCCCTCCTGAGGCGCCGAACAGTTTGCCAGAATTTCTTTGAGGCCGTTCGATAGTCCTCCTCCATGGCCTCTCCGAACTCCTCCCAAATCTGAGTTTTTGCCTCTGCTACCGCCCGGGCTGGTACCGGCAGGAGATGCCGCCTGGGCAGGAGTCCCATGAGCCAAGAAGGCCCGATAAGACAAGGAGTCTTTAGCCTGACGGCATCCCTTACTTCCGGTGTCCACCACCAGGTTCAGGGATTGCAGCCACAACAGGCACCACAGACCTTACAACCACAGCTACAGGCAGCCACATCGACAATAGAGGCTGAGAACAGAGCCCACTCGGACTCTATGTCCCCAGCCTCCCCCGGATCCAGGAGAAGCTCTCCCGGAGGTGTGAGTTGAAGGTGCCCCTGACAGAGGGCTCTGCCAGACGTTCCCAATAGACCTTCACGATACGCTTGGGCCTGCCAGGTCTCTCCGGCTTCCTCCCCTGCCAGTGGATCCAACTCACAACCAGGTGGTGATCAGTTGACAGCTCTGCCCCACTCTTCACCCGAGTGTCCAAGACACACGGACGGAGGTCAGATGACACGACAACAAAGTCGATCATCGACCTCTGTCCTAGGGTGTCCTGGTACCATGTGCACCGGTGAACACCCTTGTGCTTGAACATGGTGTTTGTTATGGACAAACTGTGGCTAGCACAGAAATCCAATAACAGAACACCACTCGGGTTCAGATCAGGGAGGCCGTTCCTCCCAATCACCCCTCTCCAGGTGTCACTGTTGTTGCCCATGTGGCGTTGAAGTCCCCCAGTAGAACAACGGAGTCCCCGGTCGGTGCACTGTCCAGCACCCCTCCCACTCACTTCAAGAAGGCCGGGTACTCTGCACTGCTGTTCGGCCCGTAGGCCGACACAACAGTGAGAGACCGGGACGCGACCCTCTCGTTCATCGGGGTGAACTCTAGCACATAGCGGCTGAGCTGTGGGGCAATGAGCAGGCCCACACCGGCCCGCCGCCATTCCCCACGGGCAACGCCAGAGAAATGGAGGGTCCAGCCCCCCTCAAGGAGTTGGGTTCCAGACTAAAGACCGAGTATAAAAACAGGGAGCTGATGGTATCCATATAACTAAGGATGCTCATGAAAAAGGGCCCAATGTTAGAATATTTAAAAGCCTTTATTTTGAAAAGGCAAGTTTGGTCATCCTCCTCTTCATCAGTGTTCAGTAGGTTGAAGGAAACAGTGCGTCTCCTGTTGTATTTCTTGTCCCAAACGTATACACAAGAGCATTTGAATGTTCTTCAAGATGTGTGTTTATTTGTTTATTTGTGTGGGCCGGAAATGAGTGCACTTTGAGAGCATGTCCAGCAGAGGGTGCCCTGGTCTGTCTCACTGCTTCCACATCGCTCTGGAGGCATCTGCAGTCAGGAACAAACATGAGCTACATACAGAATATACCTCCAGCACATGAACAAGTGACTGAGACAATCTTCTGCAGCCTTGTACTGTGGACCCGTTTTCTTCTCAAGTCCTTCAGTCATCGGTACATCCTGCTCTGTGTTGTAGTGGAGCTTTTTGGAGTTTTTTGTCCTATACTTTCAGTTCTTCCTGGTAGATGCCTGTTCAGTGTCTAGCAGGGGGGGCATTGGTCTCCTTCACTGTGAAGAGAGACTGTAGATTAGATTTACGTACAGTCACATTTGCATGGACATAATATACATTTTCTGCAAAATGCCACAGTTCACACGTACCTTTAACGCAGCACCTCCAAAATTCACATGTGTCAACTGCTGTGATGACACGAGTCCACAGTGTCAGACCATCATGGACATCTCCTGTAGGGGGCAGCGTCAGTCGCTGGCCGTTTCCCAATTCAGTGACGGCACGCTTGTGAGTGTGCACTCGGTCTGTCGTCGAGACGGCGCACACTCGCTCTGTCCTTAGTGCACTACGTTTCTCACATGGCCGTCTGCGAAATGGAACAGGTCCCGCCTCAGCTCAATGAGCCTGGTGGTCTGCTCCTTGTTCCCTAAAGACAAAAATATTATACTATTGCGACTAGTAATACTTGGAATTGGGACATGGCCAATGTTCCCCCTAATTTTTAATGTGTGCAAACACACTAACTCCACATCCGAAATGCCCCCCCCCCCAGCACTGCTCCTCCTACGGCTTCTCTGGTCACAGGACAGACATCCCAAAGATCCACCAACATCCATGACCTCTGAAACACAAACTTGAAATCAGCACATGAAATGCTCAGTGTAAAACAAAGGAGTCGTACTCACCTGGGCCCTTACATACCTACATACACCTGAGCCATACATACCTGGAGCTGCACTTATGAACAGTGAAAGTGTTAAACAGAGTCACAGTTCGCAGCTGTAGGCAGAGTGGTTAAAGCTTGCAATCAGGGTCTCCTGGAGCACCGGGACAGAGGACTGGGGCACCCAAGGGGGGGTCACCAGCATGAAATGTGTGGCGGTGACGTACAGGCCGACCTCGTGTGGGCGTGGCAACGTGGGCAGGACCAGCTGCACAGACAACAGTTCAGTCAAACTTTGAAAACAACCACCGAGTGATCAGAGCGCTCAACACGCCACAGTGAATTGATCCTGATCTCTAGTACAGTCTGATGTAAGTGACTTCAATCCTGTGTAACATGTGACAGCGGGCGAGGCTTTAACATACCTCAACATACTGGGCGTCGCCCACGTGCGGCCACAGCGGGGGCATCTCAGAGAGCTGCCAACCTGCAGGCTGATAAAAAACCATACAGGTTATGTTACATACATGTTATTCTACTCATACAAACACATCAATGAGAACACTCACCACAAGAGGGTGGTCCACATAGGCACACAACTCCTCAGGGGCCAGGGGCCCTGGGGAGGTGGGCCTGGGGCTCCTGCTCCAAGAGAGCTAGCAAACACACAGGAAAGACAAATATGGTTGTTTTCTTTAACCTCATAAATCAGATTATAGAGAATAGCTGCTCAAGGACTCACCAGGAAGGCAGGGGGAGCCTGGTGTCCACGACTCTCCTCCCGCCTCACAGGGGCCTCCTGTGGGGCAGAGCTCAGGGGCTGTGGGGGGCTACTGCGCGTACGCTGACCAACAAGAGGCAAACGTGTTTGTTTTTCATACAGAAAAAAAAACATTTCAATGTTCCACACAATGGACATAAACAGTGATTTTTGTGAAGGGCTTACCTGGTGAGCACTACCACGCTGCTCCTGACCCACAGGGGGTGCCACAGAGGCAGTAGAGGGGGGCCGAGGGACGGAGCTCCTAGGTGACTAATGGACATAAAGAAAGAATACATTTATGTAGACTAAATTCAAGTATGTAAGCTTAGATTTGAACAAAGGATCCAAAAGACAAAGAAGAAACTGAAATGAAAGCCAGGGCTCTGCACAGGCGAGGCAGAGGAGGAAGGCCCAGGGCTGCGGCTCTCAGCAGGCTGACACAACAACAGGGCTCTCAAGTTTTATTTTATTTTATTTTATTTATTTGAAAGGGACAGTGCACATTAATGAACATATAATATATATGTAAATATGCCAGGTTATAGCCACAGGCTAATTTCCATCTCTTGTCCCTGGACAGGTTGATGGTGCCAATTAAAAGGTCACAAATACAGTAAAACAAGAGAAAAATACATTAAACACACAGATTACACGCAGGAGCGATTCACAATCAAAAATAATCAAAAAACATAAATTCGGGAGGGTTACACAGTTCATATTGCACAAGTCCTAAAGTACTAAGTGCTGAATGTATTGCACAAGTCCTAAAGTGCTGAGTGCTGAATGTATTGCACAAGTCCTGAAGTGCTGAGTGCTGAATGTATTGCATAAGTCCTAAAGTGCTGAGTGCTGAATGTATTGCATAAGTCCTAAAGTGCTGAGTGCACTGCACCAGTTCCAAAGTGCTGAGTGCACTGCACCTGCCCTAAAGTGCTGAATGTATTGCACCTGCCCTAAAGTGCTGAGTGCACTGCACCAGTTCCAAAGTGCTGAGTGCACTGCACCTGCCCTAAAGTGCTGAGTGCATTGCACCTGCCCTAAAGTGCTGAGTGCATTGCACCTGCCCTAAAGTGCTGAATGTATTGCACCTCCCTAAAGTTCCTGTTCTTATAGATTGTGCTCACATGTTTGAGTTGATCTTAGCCATTCCTTTAGGTAACTTTTAAACATTGTGAAAGTAGGTGCCTCTCTTACAAAGGTGGGCAGACTGTTTCACTGGCCTTTATATGATAGAACATTTTGACCAAAAGTAGTTTTTCTCCCTGGAATCTCACAGTCACCTCTACTTATTGCTCTGGTAGTTCTTAATAAAGTGCTCCTGTGCTTAATGTATTCGTTTAGAGGTGGTGGTGCCAGCCCATGTAAGCTCTTGTATATGAGACATGCATTTTTAAATTTTATGAAGTTTTCAAAACTCAAGAGATTATATTTTAAAATCATGTTACAGTGGTGAAAGGTGAATGGTTTTTTGTCCATAATTTTCAAAGCTTTTTTATATAGCCCTTCAATTGGTTTTAGAATGGTCACCCCTGTCAGAGACCAGCTTGTTATACAATAGCTTACATGGGAAAAAATCATACAGCGCAAAAACATTACGGCAGCTTTATCTGTTAAAGATCTTCTAATTTGATTAAAATTGGAAATATTATACTTAATTGTGTAAGATATCATTTCAACATGTTTTTTGAAGGAAAGTGTGGAATCTAACAGGACCCCTAAATATTTGAATTCTGTTACCAGTTGCAGTTCATGATCTCCAAAAAACACGTTAGAACGTCTGATGCTTGTAGCTTTTTTGGAAAACATCATACAAACTGTTTTCTGTGTATTCAAGAGAAGGCAAGATTTGGTAAGCCAACTCTGAATATGTCTTAGAGCTAAAGAAAGAATTTGAGCTGCTTCTTCTGATGATTTTGCACTTGTATAGATCACTGCATCATCTGCATATAACTGTATGTCCACATCGTTACGAACATCTGGTAAATCATTCATAAATAGAGAAAATAAAATCGGTCCCAGAATTGATCCCTGAGGGACACCTAGCGAACAATTTGCAAATGATGATTTAACTCCATTGACTACAATGCACTGTTTTCTGTTGGACAAATATGAGGCCATCCGTTTTATAGTCAGAGAAATTAAAAGAATGCAACTTTGACAAAAGCACAGCATGATTTACTACATCAAATCCCTTTCTCAGGTCTAAAAATACTGCCCCTACATAATTATTTCTATCTAATTTACTTTTAACTTTTTCCAAAAACATTGTTATTGCAGTTTCAGTTGAATGGTACTGACGAAAGCCAAATTGCATGGGATGGAAAGGAGCCAAGCCACTATTAAGGTGTTCGATTAGCTGCCTTGCAACCCATTTTTCCAGTACCTTGGAAAACACAGGCAATATACTTATTGGTCTATAATTGTTCATATCACTTTCATCACCTGCTTTAAAAATCGGAGTTACAGCGGGGTCGTTTGAGCGGGGTCGTGCGTGATATTTCCGAGGAGCGGGGGGGTGCCTGCATTATCTAACCGATTTTCTAGGCACAGAAGCGCTGTGCGTGTCTGTGACTGTGACAGTCTTTTAGTCTTTTCACACACAAAGCTGCAGCTAAAATAGTCAAACTAGTGCACATTTAGCAAAGGAAACACTTACCTGCACCAGAGCAGAGGCTCCAGTCTGCAGAGACAGAGGGCTTCTGCTGCGGGCAACCTACAAAAAGGTCATATCACGTTAAACCATGCAGACAAATGATGCAGCTTAAATACATCTTTAATGTAATATGTTATATACAAGTTATACAGAGATAATAATATGAAATTTGTCCATCCAACACATGTGGAAATGACTCTTACCTGTTGAGGAGCCGACACTGACCCAAAGGTGGAGGGCCCAGGGCTGTCCTCTCTCTGGAGCTGGAACATCACCAACACAAAGATCACACCAACGTTTTTACAACAACACAACAACCACACAACTGTCTTTACACAGACAGTCTTTACAACACTGTCCCTAGAGAACAGAGTCCATGTGAGCAGGCCTACCTGTGTGGAAGAGGAGGGGGACGAGCGATCCCTCCGAGGTCCCCTATGCTGGGTTCTCCTAGAGGTCCCAGGCATCGCAGACCTCTTCCTCTTCCTGCCGCCCTCCTGTCACACAAAAAACACACAAATCAATTCTTTGGTTCAATGACAAGGCAAAATAGATCAAACTGGGCTGCAAAATTAATCACAGTAAAATTTAAATCTAAATTTCATGTTGAGAAAAAGGTGTAGTTACTCTTCCCACTGCAAGTTTACAAAAGATTTATGTTGAAAACATGTGAACATTTGTGTTTCTTGCAGCGCTGATCATTTCCTCTCATTTTTGTGTCTCTCCTTTGAAAATAGCACACATGAGCACTATTTCATGTTTCGTCCTTGCAGTTACATTCACTTTTGATGACAAATCTGAAGTTTGGTCCACACACTTTGAAAGTTACTTGACTAGTACTTTCCCATAATACTTTTACTCTTAGCTACTTAGCACATTTCTTGGACTTTTTACTTAGACTTAATATGTTTTTGAAGTAACGTTACTCTTACTTTAGAGCAATTTGTGGCTATTTTAGGCAATTTTCCTGAAGCCAATTTTCGTTTACTGCTACTCATGACTACTACTAGCATTAGAGCAAATACATTTAGTATTTGTTATGAATGAAATGGCCTAAATGTCTGCAGAGTATCCTAAAAAACAAAGTAAAGTAATCTGACCTGGGGCATGTTCAGGTGGTCGGACTTGAGGCTGTTAAGGTCAAGTTCTGCTGAAAAACGATTAGCTGCTTAGCTTGGTGCTATTAGCTGCTTAGCTTGGTGCTATTAGCTGCTTCGCTTGGTGTTTTTAGCTGCTTAGCTTCACTTGGATCTATCAAATGTTGTGTTTCCTCTTGGACAGCAGAGTGAAAAGGGAAAATCTGAATGTTGGGGTTTATATATGAAACCCGTGGAAACCATGGAACGTGTGAGCGTCGCCACAACAAACATGAGCTTGTTTTGGTTTAACTTGACATTGGACTTGAGAGGCCCTGCTCCCGCCACAGCCGCGGGGAAACTAGGGGGACCAGACGTCCCTGTTTACCCTGGACAGTCCCACTTTGGAGCCCTGTGTCCCCTGTCCCAGCAGATTTATCCAAAACCACTGATTTGTTACAGTTTTATACAAGAAATGTCCCAGGTGTCTCTATTTTGGACCAATCTGATCCCTGCCAACAGTAAAGAGAGGCGTAAATGGTCATTTGTTTAGGTAAAATACAGAAAATCTGCTTAAAAATGACCAAAACACAAAGAAAATGTGACTATACTGACGCACATTAGTGCAGAACAATGGTTTCCTTAATTATACATTACTTGTTTCACAGTTTTATTATTACCAAAGTACCAGATCTTTAAGTTACTCTTACTTGAGTCGTACTTTTCTCTAATACTTTATTATTTTGAAGTAATGCTATAATTTTTGGCCATTCTACCAACCTGTGCTTATATGTTCAATAAATGTCAGCTTTTTCTTTGCACTTATTACTTAAATTTGAAGTACAATAACATTTGTCCTGAGCTGTCAGTCTATCCATTCATCCACGATCCATTCATGGCTGTGGTTACATGCGCATTCAAAGTCTGATTGAATTTTAGAGTTATAATATTATTTAAATTATATATCAAAAGCCATATCAACTCATTTCTTTCTGATCATGGGTCCTCTGAATATTTTTTGCCCTTTACATGCCATTTGAGTAGGTTCCAGAAAGCAGAGTACAATCCGATTTTGGTGTGCATGTGTGTAGAGGCATAAAGTAGTTCAAATATTAGAAATTAATGTGATATTTTTGTAGCAGTATATTGGTATTGCACAAATGTGATCCAAGTTTCTCTTGTCTTTGTGTCTGGAGAAAGGAAGAAGAGATACTGCTTCAGAGAAATACCTGAAGACATTATATCTTACTGTGGTAGGCAGTTTCAAGGTTTGTAATGACCCACACATTATTCTTCTTTTATGGTCATAGGTCTTCCACATTTTGAGGAGTATCAGTTGAGACATCTGCTGGATAGAAGGAGCCTGGTAAGTCCACAACTCAAACTCAACTAAAAACAAGATTTATACAACAAGATCTGTGTGTGAAAATGAAATAAATTACATAAAAATAAAAAGTAGTAATTACAGCGAGTGACAGGTCTCCCACTTTTTAGCCCCATTCAGACTGCTGTTTTTGTCTCTGTTCTCCTATCAATAGTACATTAAAACTCTTTTTGGAAAAATTAAAACAGGCATTAACCATTTTTGAATACTTTCTTTATTGATGCAACTGTACAACAATGGATGCAACTGTACTGTATGGAAAACACCACCAACCTAATATTGTTTAAAAAACAAACAAAAAAACACACACACACATACATTTCTATTACAATAAATATAAAACATAAGTTATAATTACATCACTTTGCGGTCAGTGCTCAATTGCATGTGTCTTAAGGTCACGATGTATTGTGTCTTTATAGCTGTAGTCATGTTATGTATATCTGCACGCACAGCTAATCCTGGACTTTACATCTGTACAAATATGTTCTGGAGAAAGAAGGGGTACAGAAAACAATGTCTTCACTTCCCCTTCAGAGCACTATTACAATACAATCTGCATGCATCATGCTAATGAAACTAGTGCATATGGCATCAGGTTGGTGACGGAGGCTTGTGAGCGGCGCATTACAGTCTTACAGCTAACCATAAGGAGGGTTTGAATAGGGCCTGCAGATATGTATTTGTTATACATTACACAAATACAGTAACTTACCAATGTATGGAGGACATCTAAAACCTCTTCCAGCATATTTTTGATGAGGGACGTTATAACATGGTTATGACAAGAAAAAAGCTAAAGCATAATTCTCCCCTTTAACAATAATGTAGACAGAAAAATCAGTGCTCATTTCTTTGGCTTCACCAGGAGCATTTCGGCTGTATTTTACCGGTGCGTTGTCATGTGGTATCGTAGACCCTTCGCCTGAATAAAGGCCCTGCCACAGAGCGAACAGATGAATGGTTTCTCCCCTGTGTGTATCTTCCGGTGGTCGCTCAGCTGAGATTTCTGTGAGAAGGACTTCATACAGAAGGAACAGCTGTAAGGTTTTTCGCCCGTGTGCGTGGTCATGTGGGCTTTGAGATGAGATCTCATCCGAAATCCTTTATCACAGACGGGACAACTGAGCGGTACTTCTCCTGTATGCGTTACTAAATGGTACTTCAGTGCGGCAATCTGGGCAAACGTTTTACTACAGACGGAACAGCTGTGCGGTCTTTCCCCTGAGTGAAGTCTAAGGTGGATTTTTAAATTTCTGTTTGAAGCAAATCTCTTTAGACAAATAGAGCATTGGTGTTTCTTCCGCTCTGCTCCTTCGGCTGTCCCTGACATGTCTCCATTGTCCACACTGGTCTCTGGGGTAGACTTGTATATGGGGGATAGACTGGAGTTTTCTGCAGTAGTTCTGAACTGGATTTGGTTGTAATGGTCTCCATCAGCCTCTGAATAGCTGAATGGAGCTCTCCAGTCTTCATCATTGCCAAAGAGCTCTGTGTCTCCCTCAGTCCTGATGTCCTCTCCCTGTGTGTCCTCTCTGGGTTCACTTTGTCTTTGTTCAAATGGCGAGGACACTTCTGTCTTCACATAGACTCCACTGAACTCTGGGACAAGCCTGAAAAATAAATCACAATTACACTTAATTTAATTATAAAATATGTTTAAGCATTATTAAAAGGTCCTAAATGACACAACATTGACTCTTGTGAGCTTTGAACCATGTTAAAATGCTGCAACCTTGTCAAAACCATACACAGAAATTTATTATGTTTCATTCACATATGTTTGAATAACTTTTAAAACTCAAAATGCTCTGTTCCACCTTGTGATGTCATGAAACGATACAACAAAACACAACTCCAGGTCTGTTTGTGATGAGGAAACAACATTAGAACATAGATCAGCAAATAATAGTAATATTAAGCAATGTGTTTGATTAATGTCTTCTGTGATGCTTAAATTAGGGTTGCACAATTAATCATAATCTATTCAAAATCGCAAATTGAATGGACACAATTAGCAAAATCACATTTTTTTTCCCCCAAATACCATCATTTCCTTCACAAATAAAATCTCCAGTCTTATTCTGCATAACATCTGCTAAGCCTGTAGTTTATATCTGTACAAACATGTTCTGAAATGTGATTTATATATTAATTTGTCAGTTCAAATTTCAGTCTTTTTGTAAATTCATTCTTCTAGGCACAATTAAAATGTGAACTCTGTGTGAATGTGAATCCTATTATTAAAATATGAATCACAATTAGATATTTTCCCAAATCATTCAGCCCCATCTTAAATGTCCACGTGTCACTGTGGGTTCTATTCTGCCAGCCGCATGGGGACAACATCGACAGCATGACGGACTGTATAACGGATTACATTGACTTCTGTGAGAATACAGCCGTCCCCACACACATGGTTCGCTGTTATCCTAACAACAAGCCCTGATCACCAGCCAGCTGAAGGAACTACTCAGGACGAGGTGAAGAGGGTGCAGCTACAGCTGAAAGTCCAGCTCAGGCAGAGTAAAGACGCATACAGGAAGAGGCTGGAGGCAAAACAACACCAGAGATGTGTGGAAGGGGATGAAGAACTACTCCCACAGAGGAACCCAGCTCAGAGAATATTGTTTTTTGATTTCACCAGTGCCTTTAACACAATCCAGCCCTTTCTTATGAGTGAGAATCTGCTCAGGATGGGTGCCAGCTCCTCCATTGTCTCCTAGATTACTGACTACCAGTCAGGCAGGCCTCAGTACATGTGAGTGGGAAGCACCCTGTCTGACACTGTGGTCAGTAATGTAGGAGCTCCCCAGGTTACAGGCCTGTCTTGTTTCTGTTCACTCTGTACACATCTGATTTCCAGTGAAATGTTGCATATTTTGTGGACTGGTCCCAGGCAAACCATCTGCTCCTGAACATTGACAAGACCAAGGAAATTGTAATTGACTTGAGGAGGAAGAGGACACCAGCGGAGCCCATAGCCATCCAGGGCCATGACATGGAAATAGTGGACTGCTACAAGTACCTCGGCGTCCATGTGAACAACAGGCTGGAGTGGAGGGACAACTATAATCCTGACCTGTCTACAAGAAGGGCATGAGGAGACTCTACTTACTGAGAAAGCTCACGTCTTTCAATGTGTGCAGTAAGTTATTGGAGATCTTCTACCAGTCTGTGGTGGCCAGCTCCCTGTATTTCACTGTGGTCTGCTGAGGGAGCGGCACCAGTAAAAGGGACATTGGTCAGATAGACGTAAAGCTGGACATGTCATCAGCTGTGAGCTGGAGACATTTGTCACAGTGAGGGACAGGAGGACACTGGACAAACTGCTCTCCATCATGGTCATGGACACTCATGGCACTGCTCACCCACTGCACCAGACTATAGAGAGACAGAGGAGCTCATTCTCCAACAGGCTCCTACAGCTCCGCTCAAACAGTGAGAGATAGAGGACTATATTCATACCATATTCCATACAACTGTACAACTCAGCCTATGTTTCTGTCAATCATCATATCATCTTGCGCTGTTTCTTTACCTTTTGTATATAACTGTGATATACTGTATTTATATAACAGTATTTGTGTTTTACTTACTGTACATACATTTATATAATTTATTATATATTGATACCAGTCTCTTGCCATTTTTTTACTGCTACTTACACTATATTGCCAAAAGTATTTGCTCACCTGCCTTGACACGCATATGAACTTAAGTGACATCCCATTCTTAATCCATAGGGTTTAAAATATCAGTCCACCCTTTGCAGCTACAACAGCTTTGTTCTTCTGGCAAGGCTGTCCACAAGGTTTAGGAGTGTGTTTAGGGGAATTTTTGACCACTCTTCCAGAAGTGCAATTGTGAGGTCACACACTGATGTTGGACGAGAAGGCCTGGCTCTCAGTCTCCGCTCTAATTCATTCCAAAGGTGTTATATTAGGTTGAGGTCAGGACTCTGTGCAGGCCATTCAATTTCATCCACACCAAACTCTCTCATCCATGTCTTTATGGACCTTGACTGTGCACCAGTGCACAAACCATGTTGAAGAGGAAGGGGCCATCTCCAAATTGTTCCCACAAGGTTGGGAGCATGGAATTGTCCAAAATCTCTTGGTATGCTGAAGCATTCAGAGTTCCTTTCACTGGAACTAAGGGGCCAAGCCCAGCTCCTGAAAAACAACCCCACACCATAATCCCCCTCCACCAAACTGTACACTTGGCACAATGCAGTCAGACAAGTATTGTTCTCCTGGCAACCACCAAACCCAGATTCCATCAGATTGCCAGATGGAGAAGCACGATTTGTCACTCCAGAGAACGCCTCGCCACTGCTCTAAAGTCCAGTGGTGGCGTGCTTTACACCAGTGTTTCCCAACCTTTTTTTGTCTTGTGTACCCCCTGGTCCTTTTTGTCATACCTCGAGTACCCCCTCACTCATACATGTTGATAATTCTCCAAAAGTAGAATGTGACACAACAGATTATTAAATGAAAATCATTTTTATTTCATCTCCTTAATTTGAAAATTTTATTCTCAGACATTTTCTCTCTTTTCTTTAACTCAAATTTACTCAAATTAGAATTTAAAAATTCAAAAGAATCTCCCCCTGCGCCTAGCAGTGACACTGCCGAGTACCCCCTGCAGTGTGCTCATGTACCCCTAGGAGTACTTGTACCCCTGGTTGGGAAACACTGCTTTACACCAATGCATCAGACACTTTGCATTGCACTTGGAGATGTCTGGCTTGGATTCAGCTGCTCGGCCATGGAAACCCATTCCATGAAGCTCTCTATGCACTGTTCTTGAGCTAATCGGAAGGCCACATGAAGTTTGGAGGTCTGTAGCGATTGACTGAAAGTTGGCGACCGCTGTGCACTACGCACCTCAGCATCCGCTGACCCCGCCCTGTCAGTTTACGTTGCCTATCACTTTGTGGCTGAGTTGCTGTCATTCCCAATCGCTTCCACTTTGTTATAATACCACTGAATATTTAGAAGTGAGGAAATTTCATGATTGTACTGTCACAGTACCATGCTGGAATTCACTGAGCTCTTGAAAGGGACCCATGGGTGAGTGAATACTTTATATAGTGTATTTAGAAGTTTATTACCATTTTATCCTTTTTTTTAAACTTTTTGTTATTGTAATATAATGTGACATGTGAGCTACTGTGTCCAAGTAATTTCCCTTGTGGATCAATAAAGTTATAATCTGTATGAAGCCTGCTGATCACGGTTTATTATTATTTAGGTGTGTTACAGTAGTTGAGACTCACACTTGTAGCTGCTCTTCTTCCTGTTTGACGGTCTGTTCTTCTGGCTCCTCTTTAATCACATCAGGGACAGTCAGAGCTCTCACTGAGGGAATCTGAACGCCTGTAGGACAGAATGGACTAATAATAATGACTTAAATCAAGCAACGCAACTCAAGTCTCACGCATTGAGAGTGTGACACACGCAATTCGACGTGTTTACGTCTCAAAACTTGAGAGCCCTGGACAAACATTAGCATAAACAAGTAAAGGCAGTACTCGCGGTAGATGAGGGTGTAATACCATATGAATGGGATAATAGTGGCAGCCTGGACGCGGACAGTGCTGGTTCCGCTCTGTGCAGCACGACCCTCGGGCTCAGAACCGAGTCCAGGGCCTCCTGTTTCCTCTGGTTCTCCTCTTTGGAGAGGCGCAGTTCCTCCTCATATTCCGCTATTGTCCCTTCAAACAGCGCAAAGATCTCCTCCGCAGCCGCAATGAGCCGCTCATTGAGCAGAGCTCTGAGCCGGAGGCTTTTGGACATGTTTACGCTGTTTTAGCTTTAGCTTCGAGCTAACCGCAGGGAGACGGTCACAGTGAGATGTTCTGCGCATGCACACATGCACACACACACACACACACACACACACACACACAACACACACACGCGCACACGCACACATACGCACGCACACACAACACACACACGCGCGCGCGCACACACACGCGCTGTGTTGTAACTAAACAAATGACTTAATTAATTGTATCTTATAGCAATGGCGCTATTATTAAATATTGATAAGTGTGCCTGTGTCTAAAATAAAGAAAACAGTAATGTAGCCTTTAAGTAAATCACCTTTTTACTGTCAGATCTATGGAACGGCAACACAGCTCACAGTATGAATGCATGTTATAAATAGGCAGGCTTGGGGAGTAACGGATTACATGGAACGGCGTTAAGTAAAAGGATACAAAAAAAAGGTAACTGTATTCCCCTACAGTTACAAAGAAAAAGACGTAATCAGATTACAGGTAAATTTAGTGAAAATGGGGATTACTTAGCAGGATTACAATTTGAAAGCATTTTATGTTATTTCATTTTTTCATTTAAAGCCGGAGGTCATATGTAGGGAAAACAGAACGTACAGACTCGCGCCGCACACCGTGCGCCGCGCGCGCTCTGTGAAACAAACTTGCAGCGGCTCGCACTGAACTTCACGCAGGTCGCGCACTACGGACTAAACTTGCAGCGGGCATGGTTTCAAAAAACGCATTTAAAACGGGTGGAAATTTAGGGAGAATTTTATTTTTAAAGAAGACAAAGGGAACAACATCACAGTGCAGTGCAAATTGTGCCTTCCAGCAGTTAAACACCTGTCAATGTCCAAGGATTCTACTTCCAATCTCAAGAAACATTTACAGGTAAGATCGCTAATATTAACACTTTGATACTGACAAGCCCTAAATGTCCTGCTTCAGTCATGTTATGTGTGAATATGAGTCATTTCTTTGTCTTGATTCATTGGTAGGAGCCAGTTTCGAGTTAGCTATCGACTAGCAAACTATTAGCAAGCTAGCTAACGTTAGGGTGACCATACGTCCTCTTTTGCCCGGACATGTCCTCTTTTCAGAGGCTGTCCGGGCTGTCCGGCCGGAGTTTATAAAATCCTTCAAATGTCCGGGTTTTTGATTCCCTTGGAAACGCGCTCTGAGAGGCGGAGTTCGAGTCGAACCCCGGAACGTGTATTCATTCATTTACAAACAAGCGCAAAAAAGTTCCCCTGTTTTCCAGTGTTGCCAACTCCCCAGCATCGGAAGTAGCTATTGGCCCGCCCAGAAGTAGCTAAAAGTAGCTAGACGAGCGAGCGGTCCAATCCAAACGTGAGAGCGGGGCACATCCTAACCTTCCTTACCCCGTGACACTAACCTTTTATTGGTGTTGTTATTACATATACTTGTTTGTTTTTTATTTTTTTATTTGGTTTTTATTTTTTAGATATTTTTGGAGCTGTAGTCCAAGATTTATAGCTTGCTTTTTTATTTTGTGCTGTAGTTTAACTAAAGCTTTTTATTTATTTTTTATTTTTTTGTGCTATAGTGGGCAAACTATAGCTTTTTATTTTTTGTTTTTTTTTTGGTGCTAAAGAAGTAGCTTTTTTAAACTTTTCTGTGCTGTACAACTAGCTTTTTCCCACTCCCGTCTGTACTTTTGTGTATACACTTTTGGTTGTGGCATTGCGATTGAATACAAGAGGAGAAAAAAGAAATGCTCTAAAGAATGAGAGGGATATGCACGTGACGAGAGAAACTGAATGACAGAAACAGAGAGAGGAATGACCAGACTCCGAGGCGATCTGACGAGATGGGAGGGAGCAGAGGAGAGACTGGTGAGTGTCTCTTCCACTGCCCCTCTCTGTCTGTGTCTCTCTGTCTCTTTCTCTGAACGGGGAAAGAGAGAAAACGGCGCAATTATTTTTTTCCCTCTCCCGCGATCTTGGAGCCTCTGATCACCAAAAAAAGTCGCTAGATTTGTCGCTAGTCGCTTTTGTCTAATTTTCTCGCTAGGGGGGTCCAAAAAGTAGCTAAAAATAGCGACAAAGTCGCTAAGTTGGCAACACTGCTGTTTTCGCCCGGGGCGTGACAAGTGGGAGGCAGAATGACCAGGGAGAGGAGGAAGGCAATGAAGACTGAAGAAAAGGAAAAAGGGACTGTTGACTTGAGGCATTATTTGTATATTTTTTTTCATTAGCCATTAGACACATTATTTTGAAGAATGGGCTTACTGAACATTGAAGAATAGGTTAACTCTCTTTTTATTTTTGTTTTTTATTTTTTCTTAACTAAGGTGTAAGTGTCAGCCTTAAGATTGCTTATATTAATAAATATATTATTTATAAAGCAACTGTTTGTGAGTGTTTTGGGCTATTTTTTAGTATATCCAGGTAAAGTGTTCTTTTCTGGGGAATTCAGAAGCACAAGTACGGTCACAAGTCCACTTTGTGCATTTGTAGAACGATATTACAATATTTAAACATTATCTAGGCAACATAGTCATGTTAACTGATCCATGAAGACCCTTTAGACAATTCCGAGCAAAGCTGTCGTTAGATGTAGGCCAGCACGCAAGCTGGACGAACATCCTGTCCAGCTGCGGAGATCGGGCAAGATGACTGTCCCGGTAAAACTAAAACTTTAACTGAAAATATAATTTCGTTGAAGTCATAGGTGTTTAGGTGTTTGGTTTAGTGAGTGACCTTGTTTACTAGTGACTTGGCTTATAGTGAGAACAGTTGTTAAAACTACACATAGAACTGTACTTGTCCTCCTAAAAACTTAATTGTATTGTAATTTTCTTGTTTTCTTGTTGTTATAGGATATTTGGTGTTAAAGTAATCCAAAAGTAACTGAAAGTAATCAAGTTACATTACTTTAATATTATAGTAGCGGGATTACGTTACTGAATACATATTTTAAGGAGTAACTAGTAACTGTACCAGATTACATTTCTAAAGTAACCCTCCCAACCCTGTAAATAGGTTATAGGCTGGAATTTTTAATTGTAAAATTGCTGTGTTTAATGTCATACTGTGAACAAAGCCATAATTTATCTACAGGGTTGAATAAGTAACTTCTATTGGGCAACGCATTATAAGTGTTTCATTCTGTTATCTATCTAGTAAATTTCTCCTGTGTGAGATCAATAAAGTCTTATCTTATCTTATCTTATCTATCGGTCTATTTATTAAGCTAGATACTCATTTGAGCAAGTATCCATACTAAAAAAGTCATATTCACAGGATAGAAATGAGCCTTTCCTGAATAGCTTTAGAATGAATGGAGCTGTATCAGAACAAGTATAAAAGCACATAGAGTAAAATACACCCATGGACCACTATGGAACCTACCAGGACCACTGAGGGATTACACAGATATAAGGCCACATGGGAATATAAAAGAAAGAGTATTATTACCATCATGGTATCAGAATATCAAGTCCCTGTAGCACAAACTTCTGGGCCCTAGGTACAAATCATCTTGGGGGCCCACACTACATGTTGTCTAATGAACAATGTATATTAGAAGACTTTGTGAGGGGCCCCTCCTTGCACTTTGTCCCTGGGTAAACAGTATCCCCCCAGGTCAACGCCTCTGCTGAGTCTATTCCTTAGTATCATAACTGATTTTGAAATTTTAGTATTGTGACAACACTAGTCAGAGGCATAAAGTAGTTCCAATATTATTTATTTTTTCTGTTTTCTGTAGCAGTATATTGTCCTTCAAAATGTGTTGTTGTAAAAGAACTAAAGAGTGAAGGTATACATAAGTCAGGGTGACTTTTCGGTTTTATACAGTTTGTAACATCATTTTGTTTTTGTTTCAGGAGGAAGACAGAAGATGCTGTTTTGGGAAAACGTTTCCAGACTTACTGTAGTAGACAGTTAAGGTTTGTAATTACCAAAAGTCAATTAGCATAAGAGAGCATGCTAAGTCCACAACTCGACTTGGGTTCAATAATATATCTTGCTTATTAAAATGAAGTATAGATTCTTTTCTTTTTTTTACCAGTTTTTGCAATTTCATGTAAAGCTATGCTGTGCTAATCAATAGTTCAAACTAGGGAACTGTAGCATGCACATTTTACACATAAAAGATCTGTGAGAAAATTTAATGGAAAAATAAAATTAATGTAGAAAATGCATAATATAGTACACTGATATTTAAGATTAAAAACTTAGAACCAAAAGTTCATAACCATGATGCAATACATCAAACTGTTCACTGTACACTTTTTTTTTTACACTTTCTTGATACTTTTACTGTACAGTTTTGAATGGAAAACAGGCTCCACCAACCTAATATTGGTTAGAAAAGATGAAAATAATAAATGAACAAACAATTCACATGAGTTCCTTTTCAGTCATTGGCTTCACAAACTATGACCTAATGCTCCTTCTAACGACAGTTAAATATGTGCAAAGAAATAAGATATTCTCTTTTAAGGCCATAGTAATAATGTCACATTAAACAGTATATTACACGTTTCTACTACAGTAAATATAAAACAGAAGTTACAATTACAACACTTTGCTGTCAATGCTCAATTGTGTCTGTCTTTAAAGTCAATGTATTGTGTCTTTATAGTTGTAGTCATGTTATATATATCAGCACACACCGCTAATCCTGGAGTTTACAGCTTTACAAACCTGTTCTGGAGCTGAAAGAGGAGATATTTTTACTTCTACGCGTTATTAACTGCTAACACATACTTTATTTACATCACCATGTTACCTTTTATCATTTTAAAAATGATATACTCGCTGAAAACGTGTTCTCCACACTAAGTCACCCCCTTCAGAGTCCTATCACAACACAATCAGTGTGCATCCTGCAAATTAAACTACCGCACATCGCATCAGGTCTGTCAAGTTGTTGTGTACAGTTTTTTTAAATCACGTTTTTGTATATTTCTGAAGAGTTGTCATGAGGGAGCGTGGATGATGTAGGCTTGTGGGCTGAGCATTGGACAGAATCTTACAGCTAACCGCAAAGAGGGGTTCAAATAGGGCCCGAGAATGATTATTGGATGACATCTAAAACATCTTCAGACATGCTTTTGATGAGGGAATGCAATAACATGGTAACACGGAAAAGAAATTGATTTCGTCTAATACACACTCTTTGAATATAATACAATGGCATCAGCAGAGAATGGCACTCATTGCTGTATCTCTGGTGTTTTTTACTGGTGCGTTGCCATGTGTGACCGCAGACTCTCTGACCGAATAAAGGTCCTGTCACAGAGTGGACAGCTGAAGGGTTTCTCCCCTGTGTGTATTTTCCTGTGTATAGTCAGATGACTCTTCTGTGAGAAGGACTTCATACAGACGGAACAGGTGTAAGGTTTTTCGCCCGTGTGCGTGGTCATATGGGCTTTGAGATGAGAGCTTATCCGAAATCCTTTGTCACAGACGGGACAACTGAGCGGTACTTCTCCTGTATGCGTTACTAAGTGGTACTTCAGTGCGGCACTTTGGGCAAACGTTTTACTACAGAAGGAACAGCTGTGCGGTCTTTCCCCTGAGTGAAGTCTAAGGTGGATTTTTAAATTTATATTTCTTGCAAATCTCTTTAGACAAATAGAGCATTGGTGTTTCTTCCGCTCTGCTCCTTCGGCTGTCCCTGACATGTCTCCATTGTCCACACTGGTCTCTGGGGTAGACTTGTATATGGGGGATAGACTGGAGTTTTCTGCAGTAGTTCTGAACTGGATTTGGTTGTAGTGGTCTCCATCAGCCTCTGCATAGCTGAATGGAGCTCTCCAGTCTTCATCATTGCCAAAGAGCTCTGTGTCTCCCTCAGTCCTGATGTCCTCTCCCTGTGTGTCCTCTCTGGGTTCACTTTGTCTCTGTTCAAATGGCGAGGACACTTCTGTCTTCACATAGACTCCACTGAACTCTGGGACAAGCCTGAAAAATAAAATCACATTATTTTATTATAAAATGTACATATATTAAGCAACACATTTAGTAATGTCTTCTGCGATGCTTAAAGAAGATATATTGTGCTTGTGTCTGAATTATGTCTGTGTCATAATCTTTGACACCTGTGGATGTTATAAATTGGACATTTTAAGTCGCAATATTGATATAAAACGACTTCTTAAAAGAAACAAGTCTGCTCACTTCCACATTAGAAAACTGAGCTGACATTACCCTAAACGTCATAACAAAATGGAGTTATGCAACTACAGGCACCTCTGATGGATAACTGCACATTACACTACTGAGCTGCAGATTTTTTTCCCCCCATTTGTACCACAATGGCTGTGTGACGCTGATGAGTCCTACGCATATAAGATAAGACTTTATTGATCTCACGCAGGAGAAATTTACTTGTCACAGTAGCTCCAGGTAGGGACAGTTTGAACAAGAAAGAAAAGTGCATGCAGGCAAGAATGGCATAAAAATAAGTAATAATAATAATAAAATAAGTAATAATCGAATAAGTAATAATAATAAAACAGTAACAAGGAGAGTACTGAAAAACAATACTGCACATTGGAAAAACAATATTGCACGTTAGGACCATACAGTGGAGTTATACAAATAATAATATTAAGAAACAGTAACTAGGAGAGTATGGAAAATGGATATTGCACGTTTGGACTATACAGTGGAGTTGTACAGTCTGATGGCGGTGGGGATGGGCAGAGGTGTAAGCGTCTTTGACATTTGCATAAAAAGGGTCCAGAGTCTTCAGAGTATTCAGAGTCTCTCGTGGGGCACGTGATGTATTGCGTGAATGTGGGAAAAGTAGTGGATAGGGAAGTGTGATTATTAGTATCATTGACTAAGAATATAAAATTGGGGTGTGAAGTGGGATTGTGAGTAGAGCAATGGGCTCATGCCAGTGGCAAGAGTTGATCATTTGGGGTTTTGAAAATTAGTGATTAAAGATTGCGCAAACATTCACAAATCCCTCCTAAAACAACTTTGGGTGAGTAAATGGTGAGAGGAAACAACTATAACATGGTTAAAAGCTCTGAAAATTCGATTTTGCACAATAGGTCTGCTTTAAATTAATCTAATTGAAGTTGCAAATTGAATGGATGCAATTAGCAAAATCACAAAGGCTGAATTTCCTTCAGAAACAACAAAATATCCATTCTTATTCTGCATAAACTGCTAACAACGTAGTTTAAATCTGTGCAAACATGCTCTGAAATGTTGTATTAGAGAACTAAATGTAAACTCTGGCCAGAATCTTAATATTAAAATATAAATTGTAAATCTAATCACAGTCACAATGCTTGACAGAAAAATCACAATTAGATATTTATTCCAAATTGTTCAGCCCCATCTTAAATGTCCAACTGTCTCTGTGGGTTCTACTCTGTATGAAGCCTGCTGATGACGGTTTATTATTATTTAGGTGCGTTACAGTAGTTGAGACTCACACTTGTAGCTGCTCTTCTTCCTGTTTGACGGTCTGTTCCTCTGGCTCCTCTTTAATCACATCAGGGACAGTCAGAGCTCTCACTGAGGGAATCTGAACGCCTGTAGGACAGAATGGACTAATAATAATGGCTTAAATCAAGCAACGCATTTGACAAACATTAGCATAAACAAGTACAGGCAGTACTCGCGGTAGATGAGGGTGTAATACCATATGAATGGGATAATAGTGGCAGCCTGGACGCGGACAGTGCTGGTTCCGCTCTGTGCAGCACGACCCTCGGGCTCAGAACCGAGTCCAGGGCCTCCTGTTTCCTCTGGTTCTCCTCTTTGGAGAGGCGCAGTTCCTCCTCATATTCCGCTATTGTCCCTTCAAACAGCGCAAAGATCTCCTCCGCAGCCGCAATGAGCCGCTCATTGAGCAGAGCTCTGAGCCGGAGGCTTTTGGACATGTTTACGCTGTTTTAGCTTTAGCTTCGAGCTAACCGCAGGGAAACGGTCACAGTGAGATGTTCTGCGCATGCGCTAATGTTTATCGGGTGAAAAAACAAAACGCAGGCTAAACAGAAACTAAACCAATGCCTTTTCAGTCACCTGAAACCTCTAGTAAAAGTGATGTCCTTCATATTGTCTATTTAGGGTATTGGATTACACAGCAAAAAGTAATTATTAACTATATTCAACTTGTAATATTCATATCTATAAGCCCTAGCTCACTACACTGAAATAGCTCTGAAACTATCAACTAATCTGTCTCTTTGTATTTCAAATTTCTCTGGCGTCCAATTCCCTATTCAAGACAACGACCCTCTCCACCCCTCTGCAATGGCTTGTCTGTCCTAATGTTTCTTTGTTTGAGAATCGAATTATAGATGGGAGACAAGTTGTGTCTAACTCCCCCATTTCTGTTTAACGACGGATTCTCTTTTTTGACAAAAATAGCCTCTTTAACTCCCCTCTCAAACCAGTTCTTTTCCCTGGCTAAGATCTGAACCTCACTGTCCTCAAATGAATGGCCCGCGGCTTCTAGGTGAAGATGAACGGCAGATGACGGTCCACTCTGGCCCGCCCGCCTGTGTTGGTACATCCTCTTGTGAAGTGGCTGCTTGGTTTCCCCAATATAGCGCTCACTGCAGTCTTCACTACACTGAATGGAGTAAACCACATTGCTTTGTTTGTGGCTCGGTGTTTTGTCCTTTGGGTGGACGAGTTTTTGTCTTAAAGTGTTTGTGGGTTTGAAATAAACTGGAATATCATATTGTCTGAAAATCCTCTGTAGTTTTTCCGAAACGCCGGCCAGGTACGGAATCGCTACCCCTTTCCTCCTGGGTTCGGATTCTCTGTTTCTTGTTTCTTGCCCTTGTCTCTCTTGGTTTTGTTGACAGCCCATTTAGGATATCCACAAACAGAGAGGGCTTCCTGCACATGTTGTTCTTCTTTCTCCTTACCCTCTGTGCTTGTGGGAACCACTTGGGCCCTGTGTTGTAATGTCCGAATAACACCCAGTTTGTGCTGCAGTGGGTGGTGTGAATCAAAAAGCAAGTATTGGTCTGTGTGTGTGGGCTTCCTGAAGACTTCTACTTGGAGTCCCCGGTCTCCTATCGTTTGAAATACAAAGAGAAATTTGAAATACAAAGAGACAGATTAGTTGATAGTTTCAGAGCTATTTCAGTGTAGTGAGCTAGGGCTTATAGATATGCTAATACAAGATGCCAGAGGAATTCGTAAAACAAAAGAGAGTAGCTGGGATAGGTGCAGAGCTTTGTTCAGGGTAGTTAGCTCCTCCCTTGCAGCTAGATATAAACAGGGTCTAACCAGCATGAGGGCCAGAGCTGACGAAGCCTCTCGGATGAGCGGCGAAACGTTTTCAACCAAACAAACTTTTGTCCAGTTGACAAATTGAACTTCTCCTTTTATCATGGATTCTACCTGGACGACTGAGGGACTTTTCACGCAATAGCTGCTGTTTTGCTATTTCTACAACCACTAGTCTACCTCAGCCTCCTAAAGCGGAAGTTTTTTTTCAGATCAGCAACCCCAAAATTACGGATATAAAGTCTCACAGAAAATCTTTTTTGGGGGGTGTCAATAAAGTGTGCGCTCACTTCGCAAAGTGTGTCCTCATTTTGTGAAATCGCGTCCACATTTTATTAAGTCGCGCATCCGTGTAAATAAAGCGTGCGCTCGTTTACCTAAATCATGGAGTCGTTTTAACAAATTCAAATTCTGCAAATAGTACTCTTTAAGTACATTTTTAAACTGGTACTTTAATACTTTTAGTAATGTAGATACATTCATGTGATACTTTTACGTTTTTTTTAGTATCTGTAG
Organism: Paratrypauchen microcephalus; assembly: GCA_036785185.1. Taxonomy (NCBI): domain Eukaryota; kingdom Metazoa; phylum Chordata; class Actinopteri; order Gobiiformes; family Gobiidae; genus Paratrypauchen; species Paratrypauchen microcephalus. The sequence continues at coordinate 1,383,314 of JAVJIX010000124.1, read as the reverse complement.
GCCTACTTTTACTTCTTCTGCCACTGCTGTCATATGCACTTTAAACAGTGAGTGTGCCTAAGAATAAAATTAAGTTTGATTGCATTGATTGCATACAATACTACATTCATACCATACTCCATACAAATGTACAACAACACAGTCTTAAGTAATAGATAACTTTATGCTCTGTTAGTCAGTATATTATTGCACTGCCGTTCTTGTCTCCTGTATATAGCTGTGATTTTATATTTTATTTTATAATTTATTACTTATTTTTGTATTTTATTTTGATTTGTACATATACATTTAATTTTTTTTATTAGCCTATGTCTCATTTGACACCGGTCTCTTGCTATCTTTTTTATTGCTATACCATCTATTTTTGTTACTCTCTGTTATATATTATATTGTGATGACTCATCACAATATAATATATAACAGGGTAACAAAAATAGATGGCAAAAATAGATACCAGCACTCTAACCAGAACTGACGAAACCTCTCGGATGAGCGGCGAAACGTTTTCGACCAAACAGACTTTGTCCAGTTGACAAATTGAATTTCTTCTTTTATCATGGATTCTGAGGGACTCTTCTCGCATCTTAAGAACAACTATGAGCCTAACATCATTAGACTGGTAAGAAAGCTGGAAAAGGACACAAGAAGTTTAGCTGAGAAGAGGAATCATTTACGCTTTAACCTTAGATGTCGACAGGAGCAATTTATTCCCAAGGTTCTACAGAAGAAAGCACTGGAACCAGGACAAAGGGCAGCCAGGTTAACCCAGCGCTACCTGAGAGGTATACTCAGCCTTAGAATTAGCCGTCTCAATTATGAAATTGATCACTTAAAATTTGAAATAGACAGCTTACTAAACAAAATAACAGGTCTAGTGCCAAAAGAAATGTTTCACAGGATTAACGACTTCATAGCTACGGGTCAGTTGAGGCAACACAACAAAACCAAAGAGCGGCACATTAGGAAGTTTGCACAACTCCAAAAACAAACATAAAAATAAGGATCGGAGTGACAAAAGGAAGGAGGACAGACCTAGCCAATTAGTGCACAAAGAACGCTGGGTGAAAAATCTTTCCAACCGGGTACTCACTCAGACAGAGAAAGAAGTACTGTGCAAAGGACTGATTTTCTCTGTGGCGCCTAACCACATCCCCACGGTGGACTACATCACGGCAGCTGAAACCGCCATTAGAAACAACAAGCTCACAGAGACAGAAGCTAGTGACCTTAGGCTGAAATTAACAGCTGCACTGAGCAATGCTAAACTTCCACCCTCAAACGTAACACCAGAGGAAAGGAAGGCCATCATTGCTCTGGCGAGGGACCAGAGCATCAACATCCTGCCTGCGGACAAAGGGAGATGCACGGTGATCTTGGACTCAGCTGATTATGAGGTGAAGGTGAACAGCTTACTCAGTGACACGACAACATACGAAGTACTGAAACGGGAACCCACCAATGGGTACAAAAAGAAGATCATTGATTGCTTGCAGAAGTTGAGGAAAGAAGAAGTCATTGATCGACAACTGTATTACAGATTGTACCCTGGTGATGCTATCCCGTGCATCTATGGCCTCCCTAAGATTCACAAACAAGGAGTACCACTCAGACCCATTGTGTGTAGTGTTGACTCCATTACATATAATGTGGCCAAAGACCTAAAAACCATCTTGGCTCCATTGGTGGGTAACACGGAGCACCACATTGAGAACACAGCCGAATTTGTAAACAAAGTTAAGTTTCTCCAGTTTGGTCAGGATGAGACAATGGTTTCCTTTGATGTAACCTCTCTTTTCACTTGTATCCCCACAGCTGTAGCGATCGAAGCAGGGAGAAGGAGATTACTACAGGATTCCAAGCTAGAAGAGAGAACCAAACTTTCACCTGACCAAATCTGCCAACTGCTGGAAATTTGTCTGAATACCACCTATTTCCAGTTCAGAGGGAACTTCTACAGGCAAATCCATGGCTGTGCGATGGGCTCACCGGTCTCCCCTATCATGGCTAATTTATACATGGAACAATTTGAACAAAGTGCCTTTGGCTTCATATCCAGGCACCCACACACTGGTTTCGTTATGTGGATGATAATTTTTCAAAAATCAAAATTCAAGATTTGGAACCTTTTACTGCACATATCAATTCTGTAGATCCTAATATCAAATTCACCCGTGAAGATGCTAATGATAACACATTGGCGTTCTTAGATTGTGCAGTAACGATAGGAGGAGACCAGCGACTCCAAGTAGAAGTCTTCAGGAAGCCCACACACACAGACCAATACCTGCTTTTTGATTCACACCACCCACTGCAGCACAAACTGGGTGTTATTCGGACATTACAACACAGGGCCCAAGTGGTTCCCACAAGCACAGAGGCTAAGGAGAAAGAAGTACAACATGTGCAGGAAGCCCTCTCTTTGTGGATATCCTAAATGGGCTGTCAACAAAACCAAGAGAGACAAGGGCAGGAAACAAGATAACAGAGAATCCGAACCCAGGAGGAAAGGGGTAGCGATTCCTTACCTGGCCGGCGTGTCGGAAAAACTACAGAGGATTTTCAGACAATATGAAATCCCAGTTTATTTCAAACCTACAAACACTTTAAGACAAAAACTTGTCCACCCAAAGGACAAAACACCGAGCCACAAACAAAGCAATGTGGTCTACTCCGTTCAGTGTAGTGAAGACTGCAGTGAGCGCTACATTGGAGAAACAAAACAGCCACTTCACAAGAGGATGTACCAACACAGACGGGCGTGCCAGAGTGGACCGTCATCTGCCGTACATCTTCACCTAGAAGCCACGGGCCATTCTTTTGAGGACAGTGAGTAATTCAATTAATTAATTCATTCATTGCATTTATATAGCACCTTTCATAACACCCAAAGCGCTTTACAGTTAATTGTTCATTCACCCCACACTTGGTGGTGGTAAGCTACTTTCTGTAGCTACAGCTGCCCTGGGGCAGACTGACGGAAAGCGAGGCTGCCAATCTGCGCCATCAGCCCATCCGACCACCTCCAACACTCACGCACACTCCACTTTCATCCTAGGCAATGTGGGTGAAGTGTCTTGCCTAAGGACACAACGACAGTTTTTGCAACTGGCGCCCCACTGTGGCACCTGGAATTCCCAGCGGTCTCCCATCCAAGTACTAACCAGGCCCTGCCTTGCTTAGCTTCTGAGATCTGATGGGATCAGGCTTTGACAGGCAGGTATGGCCACAGATCTTGGTTCAGATCTTGGCCAGGGAAAAGAACTGCTTTGAGAGGGGAGTTAAAGAGGCGATTTTTGTCAAAAAAGAGAATCCTTCTCTAAACAGAAATGGTGGAGTCAGACATAATTTGTCTCCCATCTATAATTCCATTCTTAAACTTAGATCAAACAAACAAAAGATACAATAGGGCTAGCCAGGTCAGGGCCAGAGGTGTGAAAAACAGTCGTGTAGGGATGAATAGGTATGCTAATCTAGACGTCAGAGAAACAAAATACAGAAACCAATAGGCGAGATAGTTTCGGAAAGTGGTTAGCTAGTTAGCTCCTCCCTGCAGCGAGATATAAGCAAGAGTCTTACCAGCACTCTAACCAGAACTGACAAAGCCTCTCGGATGAGCGGCGAAACGTTTTCGACCAAACTGTCCAGTTGACAAATTAAATTTCTTCTTTTATCATTATTCTATTTATTCATCATGTATATTCAACATTACTGAAGTTTTAAATATGAAGTTTGTGTATGGTGAGAAACGGTAGTTGAAGTATTTCATATTTCTGTGTGGAGTTTGCATATTCTCCCCGTGTCTGGGTGGGTTTCCTCCGGGCACTCCGGTTTCCCCCATCAACCCAAAACATGCACCATAGGTAAAAATCCTCCAGCTGAGGTCCTGACCAAGCCGAAGCAAGAAGATCATGGAGATGGTCCCCGGGCGCAGTCATGTGCTGCCCACTGCTCCTAATAACAGGATGGGTCAAATGCAGAGGACAATTTCTCCTGTGAGATCAAAAAGGCAATCTTCTTCTTAAACAGCAGATGGCGACAGAGCATTGCTGAACTGTACGTACTGATTCCAAGGAAACCATCGGGATAACTCGTGGAGCTTTTAGGTAAGGCGGATGTTGGCGGTGGATGCTGGCACTGAGTGGGTGTGTGTAACGGGAGGAGGGGCATATAATCCCCCGGGACAAGACAACCGGAGAGACTACCGCGACTGAATACTGAACCAACGTGCAGGCGAGCAGGCAGCGGCACCGCAGCGCTACCTGTCCGCCCTTTTCATTCATTTTCCAAGCGCTGAGATAGTCTTTACGCATTTTGGAGACAATGGAAACAGCCGTGTTGAACCTCGCCATTATGCCGGAGGTGGTGGACTGCAACAGCAACACCTTGAACGCCGAGCTGGAAGTCAAGAAGCTGCAAGAACTGGTGAGAAAACTGGAGCGCCAAAACGAGCAATTGCGCACCCGGGCACAGCCTCCTCCGTCCCCGCCGTACGCGCTGGGCAGGACCCAGGGGGGGTACCGTTTGTCCGAGTTGGACGCGCGGTATTTGGAGTACTTGCAGCCGAGCACGGAGGAGGACGGAGCGGTCAAAGCGGAGGACGAGTCGCTTCTGGATGATCTGGAGCTGCTGGATCTAGACTCCATGTGTTCCTCCTCGGAAGACTCGCAAGAAACATGGTAAGGTCACATGTGTTGGTGCCAGTGCCCTTTGTCTGAGCAGAGTTGTAAAGAGGAGCAGACAGGTGGCAGACTCATTGATCTCATGCCACTCAAAGATGCAGGCAGAGCATCTGATGTAAAATCTAAAATGATTTGTGGCACCTGACTAAAATAAGGTCATGTGAAAGTTCACTTTACAGGTAATCAACACAGCTTTTTGGTTGGATCCCCCTGTAGATCAATAGAAAGGCACAAGGCAACTTTACTGATGGGGGTTTTTGCCACCTGCTTCTCTCTGTGAAGCTGTCATTGCTCTGGACCCTGTCATCTGGACCCTCCCTGGACACTGCATCGCCCATGTTTTCCCCCAGACCCCCTTTCTTTACCTGGGATAATCCCTTTGGACCTCTTCACTCCCCCTGTTTTCCTTCTCGGCCTTCCTTGTATTTCCCCCAGGTAGCTTCAAGTCCCTTAGCCATTGTACCCAGTCGTGTTTGTTTCCGTGCCCACATCCCCCAATGTGTCTTCTGAGTACTTTGCGAATGTTGTTGTGGTTTTAAAACATGTAACATTAATAATAAAAGATTTTAAAAAACTTTGCATTTTATCAATTACAGGCTTTTAATCATCTAAAATATGGGGTGGCCTGTCCACAGATCTGACCTTGGCCTGATGATATCAAATGCGTGTATCCATGGAGATTAAACAAAAAAAGTTTAATGTCATACTCTGGAACATTCCAATTAAAAGAATAACATCAAAAAGCCATGCTAGTAGCCACATGACACATCTTAAGTGTTGTGTGCAGATCTCTTTTCCCTGTGCTTAAGCCGTCCTTCTCACCTGAATATGCAGTGTGTGTGTGTGTGTGTGCGTGTGTGTCTGCAGGTATAATGTATAATTCAGATGAGCACATCCTTGGGAGCTCCACTGTCACTGTCACTATAATCTGATCGGCCTTTGAAGCGGTAGCAGCACCTCGGCGTGTGTGGAGGTCTAATCCTCACACTGCCTGCTCAGACTTGGGCTGGGAACACAAAGGAAACGCATACAAATCAGTGCATTAGTTTTCACCGCTGCAGTATGCTTCATATTTGATTCTAATTTCTTTTCTGCCTCTATAGAGCTCTTACTTCTGACTAAAACATGGTTGTAAATAGAAAGGGTTCTTACAGGTGCCTATCTTGTGCTGTTTTCTGATGTATGATATAATGTTGTTTCCTCATCATCAAACTTGCCTGAAATTTGTTTTGTTTATTCACACATGTTTTAACACAGAAATGTTTAACACCATAAATGTGCACTAGAATCATTTGGATGATTTTAGCCCTGGAATTTTCAATCTGTACTGAACAAAGTGTAAAAGGAGCTATTAACTATCACTACAAGGTGGAACAGAACATTTTGAGCTTGGTGATGTAGACGGACTAATAATAAAGGATTTCTCAAACATGTCTGAAAGGAGCTCAACAGTGAGCACCCACTACTGGGTTCCTGAAATGTATATCCCATTCATTTTTTTCCATAGAAAAATCAAGTTTAAAAGCTCAGCTATGTGGTATCTAAACACCATGCCACATGGCCTATCATTTTAAAGACAAATCTGTTTCTGAATCATTTCATCAAATGGATAGATTAGATTTTGTTTTGTTTTTTGTTGGGTTTTTTTGTGGTTTTTGAAGGTTTTTTGGACTGAACATCTTTATGGACATTGGCTCCTAAATAAAACCACAGAGGCTAATCAGCTATTATTTAGATTATTTTTCTTGAATTGAAATTTACTTCTGAAACCACAGCAAGCTTTGACCTGGGCGGGACTGTTGAGGTCCAAAAAAATGGTCCTGGAAACTAATCTAGACCCTTCAGATTCTGTTCAAATTGAATATATTTGTCTAACTCCAAGCCCTTAGTAGAATGAAGCCCCACTCCTACAGGAACAAAAGCCTAATTCTTGATACTGTCTTCCTTGTTTGTTATTTAGGTTATACATGACCCAGAGGTCTGGAGAATCGTCTGATGGCTCCCTCACTCCTCTGCAGTGGTGTCGACAGACTCTGGACATGCCCAAATCAGAGCTGGAGGCCACCAGGAGATCTCTGTCTCTACGACTAGAACAAGGTACTTGGTCTATATCAGTATACAAAAGGCTCTAAAGTTACATGAAGTAATAATGATGCATTAGATTTGTATAGACTGACTGAAATGAAGCTCCCAATGTGCACTATTAGCCACCATACACACACCATATTCATACCTAGCAATGCGTGTCTTGCCCAAGGACACAAAAACTGGCATTTTAACCGTAAAATCCTACAGGGATTAAACCTGGACTGAACTGGGTGTGTAGAATCAGACATGTATTTTGCTCATGCACATCAGACTGTAAATTATGTATATTATTACATTTATGACCATTAAATGAGACACATACTGAAGATCATTATGGTCGAGGTTTTCTAGTCTTCACATGCCTTCATTCAGGATCACCTCTGTGTGTCTTCTGTGACCAAGAGTAATCTGTCTACTCGTCAGCATTAGCAGATCAGGGTCAGAGCTAGGGCACATGACCATCAGACCATTTACGCTCACTCTGCAACAAGGCTATGGAGACATTTGGATTATTTATTGTACCTTTTATTTAACCTCTACCAGGACCATTACTGAAGATCGCGCTATAAATGCAAATATTCCCAGCAAATATCCATAGCTGTGTAGCTGTAGGCCTGTACTCCCTATAACACATTTTGAAATATGACATATTTCTGAGAATGTAGAAGATAAACATAATATTGAAACAAATGTATCCCACTGACTATCCAAAAAGCAGGATCCTACTTAGCTGCAAAAAATAAATACCAAAATGAAATACTTTAGTAGTTAGGGTACATCTAGAACAAGTAAAAGAAGTTTTTCTGTTTTATTAAATTTTAGTTATTTATTCACCCCTCTTCAGCTGAAATCTAGAAAAGGAACAAAATCTTTACCTTTTAACTGTTCCATCTTTCATGTATTGAACATTGAGTTGATATAGTAATTATCATGATGAGCCTATTGATGGTGTCTTGGTTGTCCATAATGTGTATTCGTTGACTAATTTAGATAAGGATTTATATGGGACCACAGCAGAAATGAGGAGATGGTGAGTGAGTTAGACAGATTAAACTTGTGATGTATGAGGATAATCTGCCTTTTTACTGATTAAAAATGCCATATCTTCTGTTTCCTATATAAATGCATTCTAGTCTATAAATGTTTCTAGTACTTTTTCTGTATAAATAGTTCTTTTTGCATGAACTTCCCCTGCAAGTGTAGTGTGTGAGTGCAGTTTGGATCAGATACATATAGATGTGCAATAATTCTGAGTAGGGTTATCAAAAGTATGAAAAATCAGATACTAATTGATACTAGTAGTGAAACTAAATACTCATTTGAGCAGGTATCATTACTTTTTTTATTACCATCATAATATCATCATAATCAGTATTGACAATCGAGTCTATTGATTAGTATCAAAATGGTGTATAGAATCCCTCAGTCGTCCAGGTAGATAGAATCCATGCCAAAAGGAGAAATTCAATTTGTCAACTGGGCAAATAAAGAACTGAAGAAGCATCTTGGATGAGCTGCGAAACATATTCGACAAATTAACTTTTGTCCAGTTGACAAATTGAATTTCTCTTTTTGCCACAGTATCGAAATGGTTTCAGATGTTTGAATCGTTCACTGTTCCAAGAGCTTTTGACACTCCCACTTTCTTTTTATTTGACAAATCAATCAGCAGGACATGTCTTTCGACCAAGAATTTCCTTAGTCGACTATAGCGCTGCAAATATGAATAAAAAAGGCTGCTAAAGCTAAATGCATTTAGAAATCTCTACATTAGTACTTCATCCAAGCTCTTGTCTATTCCGCGCACACTCCCACATGTTCGTCCCAGCTATGTGCATCCTTAATGAAAGCGTGGGTAGCGGTTTAAAAATGCACTCGCGCCTCTCTCCCCTCTGCACTGTGAGGTTCAATTTAAAACCACCTTGCCTCACTGTACGTTCTAAGTGACAGGTTTATTAACACGGAAAAGTAGCCCCTCTGAAGTTGCAGCATCCATACACCGTGTTGCATCAGTGACCCAGCGCATCCACCCACCCGCTCCCACAGTTGCCATGGAAACGCGGTACATGAAAGTGCCCGTCTTGTTAAGTGGCATGTATGGGTATTAACATGTAGCTGAAATCCCTCCACTCTCTCCACTCCGGCATTGTGCGGAGTTTGTTCTGAAAATAGTGCCAGCAGACTCCAGGATCAGAACTGCTTTTGTCTTCTGTTGTTGTTGTGAATAGATCAATCGGTGGCAGTCACATTGCGGATGAGCTAACAGCTTCACAATACGCCCACTGTTTCATGAGCTACAATGATGTTTTTTTGGGCTTATTGTAGAAACCAGCTGTGTAATAGTCAAATCTTGAAATAAACGTTTCTTTAATCACTCCACTACTCTATCCAGCAATGTCAAGAACTATTATGTGTGACCTCTTTGTCGGAAACGGTAGTTGTTGAATTAATGTAATGCGTGAGATGTGCTTTTACGTTAATACATCAATATCAGAAAACCCCATCAGTTAGTGAGGGGAAAAAATGGAAAACTGGGAATGTCCTTAGGCAACACAAAACAATAGCACCAAAATGTACCATAAGTATGAATAAAAGGTATGTATGAAAGAAAACGTCACCAAAGACAGGAAAAGTAAGTTTATATTGCTGTTCCAGGTGTGAACTATTGTCTGATGCAGGAGTGTCCAGATTCCGGAAGGCCGGAATTGATGTTTTGAGATTATCTAATTTGATAGAATTTTTGTGCTGAAAATCCTACCAGTGGTTAGAAAGTGTACCAAACGGTGGCTATTCCTCTATAAAACAATAATACGTTCTATAAATTCTTAAATCACTTTGCAGAAAAGCGTTTTAAATGTTGAAACAAAATTACGTTTCGTATGTGTCATATTTATCCCAGGGATTTATTTTGGGCCGCAGAAAAAAAAAGGGTACTATTGTTTAGGTCTAATGTGTTTTGCCTGTATCTGTAGTCTCTAGGTGGCGTAGTTCCCTGTCCAGCCCGTCAAACGCCTCCTCTCCTCCCCCGTCTCTCAGTCGAGTCACTGGAATGTCCCCCATCAGTGCCTCCTCCTTGGCCAAAACCTGCTCCACTCCGCAGTCAGAACGGCATGGTAATTCAGAAAAATTCCTAATCCTATTTCATAAAATTATACAAAACTGGTAACTGTAGCACAAAGTGTCATTGTAATATTTTTTCATAACCAAACATTACCCTATATAAGCTTTTCTCCTCTGGCCTCAATGTAAAAAGGGGTTCCCCAGGGATCAGCACTTGTACCACTGATCTTTAATTGCATTTACTTAGAAATAAACCAAACCGTTTCATATTTTGGACATGCTTTTTAAAATCCAAATAACAAATAATACATTTTTTCTCTCTTCCTCTTCAGCCCCCCTGTCCTCCCCGCGGCACCCGATCCACCAGCGCACCCTGAGCCCGGTGCCCAAGGACCTGTCTCCGGTAGCAGAGAGGACACCCACTTTTCTCCCTCACCTCGCTAAACGCAGTATGAGTCTACAATTTTTACTATAATCTGATTACGAGGTATTCTATAAATGCAAATTAAAAATGTCAAAATGTGGCGACGTTGTAGGCCGGAGTCTGCAGCGCTCCGTGTTCAGCCCTCAGTCTTCTGTTGAAGAGGAGGACTCGGTTTGTGTCGGGTTTAAACTACTGGACCTGACAGATGTTCAAGTTATGGCCCGGATGCAGGAAGAGAGTAAGTCACCCAGTTAGAATGATGTATTATCTGATGCTTGGTAAAGTTTAAAAAAAATGTATTGGATTCAGAAAACTTTTCATCTCAAATTCACCCAACACTGGTGAACTATATAAATATAAATGTACAAGTCAAGTGTAATTTGATGTACTAGCAGAGTTTTTTGGTTATGTCTAATGTACTTTTTCTTTTCTATTACGTCCCTTTATTTTTATTAATCTAAATTTAACACAGACCTCAGAGCCCACCGCTACTTCAGCTTCATTAACCCTCAGAGGTGATCTATGTCATGTTTGTGTGTGTCAGAGGTGGGGAGAGCAAAACTCCAACTATGGGGGAAAAAAAAGAAAAAAAAAGCTAAAATTATACAAAAATAAAAGCACAAAAACAATGGTAAAAGTTATGAACGTTGTCTTGGCAATTAAGAAAACCCATTTTTTACACATTTAATAATAATAATGCATGAGTAGTAAGCCCCTCCGACCACCACCATCACTCGCGCACACACCACTTTCATACTAGGCAATGTGGGTGAAGTGTCTTGCCTAAGGACACAACAACCGTTTTTGCGACTGGCGACTATTTTGTGGCACCTGATATTCCCAGCGGTCTCCCATCCAAGTACTAACCAGGCCCGGCCCTGCTGAGCTTCTGAGATCTGATGGGATCAGGCTTGTCAATCTGGGATGGCACTCCCTGAAAAACGAACAAAGCGAAATGTCGTGATTGGTCATGATTGATATTTGATTTATTGAAACAGGAGAAATCAAACTTTATATCCAGTTGAGGGAAAAGCTTGGACATCTTCCCTGTCCACAAATGTACAAAGAGCTTAAATTTAGCATGTTTTTCACAAACAAATAGCTAAAATAGGCTGATGTACATGTATTGGTAAGATTGTTGCTGTGTAAGGTTCGGTTAGGGGAACACATGAACATAAAAATACAATGATCATTTTCAGTCTTGCAGAAATACAGTGTGGAAGGACAATAAAATGATACAAAGGAAATGTATAAAATCATCAACAAGTAGTCTTCCATTTGAAAACCCTCATGCCTCCCCACCTGTGCTGTGTGATGGTGCGTGCCCCTCCTCACCTGTCCCCTCCCCCAGGCCTCAGACAGGAGCTGGCTTTCCCCGCCCGCCGCAGCCACAGCCTCAGCTCCTTCCCCCTGAGCGCCGGCGCCCCCTCAAGCCTGGCGCGGGAGGACGACGAGGAGGAGGAGGACGACGAAGACTACGCTCTCCTGCCCCCGCCCGCCCCCCGCCTCACCACGCGCCTGCCCCACTCCCACACCTTTCATACCCTCAGCCAATGGTCCGGAGGCAGCCCCAGTTCACTGCCCCTCTCCGCTGGATACGACTTCCACACACAGGAGCTGGAGTGGGCACTGGGCAGTCCCTGCGTCGACCGGGGATATACACCTGGAGGTATGGACCATATTCACCATGTTATTTCATAATGCAAGATCAATTTGTTCAGCTATTGAGTTATAATGTTGTTCCATCATCAATGCCTGAAGAGGTTTTCAACGTCATCCATGCATGTTTTAGTTATTTAGTGATCTCTCTTGGGTCCTGTTTGAAACCTCTGTATCGTTAGTTGTAAGATTCTGTCCACAAGCATGCAAGCCACTCACGTTCTCACATAACAATTCTCCATAAATACACAAAAACACGATACAAACTGTACACAACAACTTATGTGATGTGCAGCAGTTTCATTAGCGGGAGTGCTCTGAAAGGGGAGCAAACTAAGGGGGGCTCAGGTCATCAAAAACAAAAGTGAAACTTATAAAAAATGTTAATGTGTTGTTTTCAGTGAGTACAGCATTTTCAAAACAAGAAAAAGTAACATGGGGATCTAAATATGTCATGTGTTGGCCGTTAATACCCCACAGTAAAATGCCTCCTGTCCTGGCCTGAAATGATGGGAACTCTTGCTCTAAAATACCTTTAAAACATGTATTCTTACTGTTACTGGCTTGTCCCTACATAGATTTGTCCTGTAACTTGGTCAGGTGGCGTCACCCACTAGTCTCCATGGAGATGAATACGTTTAATGCCCGATTGTGAAACAGTCTAGAGAAGCAATAGGATCTCCATGGAGAAGAGCAGGTAGCATACCCAGAAGAGTTGCATAGTGGACGTTCTATGTACTTCTAATTCTATGTACTTTGGATTTGGGATGGATGGACAATATATCAGTGGTAATGCAGATAATTGGTTGATATGAGACAACCAAATTCCTAAATGTAATCTGACCTGTCCAGTGCTGTGACCCATGGGTGCACAGTGTGACCCTCTGTGTCTGTGGGTGGAGCTAATCTGCTTGTACGAGCTCTTAATCCACTGTTCCATTCTGAGAGTCAGACACAGTGATAGATTTAGACTCTGCTCCTCTGCCCATATAAACTGTTGTGTAAAGAGATCAGCCATGTTGGAGTGACCGACGTCTCATGCCCCAGGGAGAATTGGAAGAACTACCCTCTATCAAAAGGCCTGTTAGCTGAACTATTGCAGATTCTGTTACCTAAACCTAAGTCTGACTTGGTTTCGTGGGGTAGTACCTGTGGTCAATATTTATCATAGTTTTACATCAGTTCCGTGGCCGTTTGTGAAGAAAGGTTGTATTTAAAAACTTAAAATGATGGCGCCAAGTTCTATTTGGGAATCTCTCCATGTCACAAGGCCAAGTTACAGGTTTGTGGAAAGGCAAGTTCCCTCACAAAAAGAATGCATGTTTCTCAATGTATTTTTTAATCACATGCTGTAATAAATTTTGTGCACAATGGACATGTTTAACCCCATACTGTGGAACATTCTAGGCAGGATCAATGGCTCCATGGAGACGAATAGGTGACATACTGTACTGCCACTTTAAAGAAAAAGTAGTTCTCCAGGACCATGATCCTTTGTGTAGACTATCCCAGATAAAGTTCTGACACTGCAGATGAGATGTGTAAGATATTTGATCCTCTGATATGTCGTGTGTCCTCAGATAAGGTTCTTCGGAGCCTGCCTAACCTGGTGCGTGCTCCCAGCATGCCCAGTGTGCCCCTGCCCCCCTCCCCCTGTGCCAGCCCCAGAGCCTCCCCTTGTCTGCTCCGCACCAGCCACAGCTTTGACCTAACCACCGGGCTGTCCTCACTGCACTCCTCCAGTGAGTACTCTACCATCTGCAGTCTGTATCCATTTTTGTTCTTATAGAGCAATCTCTTATCAATTTTATTTAATCTTGTCAAAAACAGTAATTGATTTCATGAACATAAACAATGCAGACTTTTAGTCTGTGACACTGTTTTGACAAAAATGGTCAAATTTCTTCCTCTAAAGTCTTATAATTGTGATGACTTGATCTTTCCATGAACTGCCCAACCCAGGCTTGGATCTACAGTCTGTCTCATGTGTCCTCTGTGTCCAGTCCCTGCTCCAGCCCCGCTCCAGTCCAGAGTCCACAGTGTGGGGAGCTTCTGTGTGTCCAGACCCACAGTGAAGGCCACCGCCTACGTCAGCCCCACCATCAAAAGCCCCACCTACAGCACTGGGCTCCCCTCCAGCACCCTGTACTCCTCTAGCACCGGGCTCTCCTCTAGTTCCCTGTCCTCCTTTAGTCCTGGTCTGAGTCCTGGTCATAGTGGGATCCCTCTTCGGAGCAAACACACAGGGTCTCTCACCCCGCCCCGCAGCGCTCTGCCACGCCCCGCCTCTTTCATCGCCACCTCAAGCTCCACCCCCCGCAGCAAGCTGGCCCAATCAGGACGCAGGTAGGGTTTTCATCAATCATACTGTTAATTAATTTTCAGTTGGTTTTTTTTTAGTTTTTTATTTAAAAAACATTCCCCGAGACAAGATGAGTCTGATAAGCAACAAGAAATGTGTGTACAAATACAAATAATAAACATATTTTGCCAAAAATGCAATGAAAAACAAAAATGTGCAAAAATGCTAACAATAAAATTCAAATGAAAAATAGTAAATTGTGTCAAGTGCTGACAAATACTGTTAACACAGTCACACGCAGCTTAACTTTGACAACGTGCCATCGCTGATTTAAAATATAATAATGATAATAATGTGGTGATCTCCTTTCCTGGATTTGTAAGTTGCTCTAAGAATGTGTCTGTCCCATTAGTTTCCTGACATCTCCAAAGAGCTTGTCCGCCCTGAGCGCTCTGAGGGACAGCGCGTGGAGAGATGGCTGCTACTGACCCGGCGGAGGAGCGCACCCTGCAGGACGGGGATGTGCACCAATCACACCAAAAAGGCGCTCCACTGGGGTCCCACATGATTCTATGCACTTTTGTGTTCGGTAAAACGCGGGTGGATCAGACCGTGCCAAAGGAGAACATTTGTGGATGTTTTGTGCAATAACCCACTGGCTCGACATGCTAATCCTACGTCTGCTCTGATGCCAGTTTTTAAGGGAGTACTAATCCAAGTAATTTATTAAATGATTTATATATTTATTATTAAAGAGTATTTAAATAAATCAGGTGTTGTCTTCAGGCTTTAAATGCCACGCTGCTAAAATGTACTTTGGGTCAATGTTAAAATATTGTAATTCCTGTACAAAGTGTCAAATTTCCATATTCTAAAACACGATTTACATTTTGATGAGTGTCACAAAACTGCCTAATGTTTTCACAAGTGTCCGATTATTTCTACACAAGTTCTTCACATTCTTTCTGTTTTTCTTGCACTGTGTGTCTGTGTGTGTGTGTGTGTGTGTGTGTTATCAATGACTGCACTTTTCACCCCACGGTCAGGCCACTGCAGAGTGTGTTTGGTGAGTTCACTATTTTACATCAGTCTCAATGTAGCTTTTCTTTTTCACTGCTCACAAACTGTCATTTTGGTATTTGGACAAAAGTACATTTGAATAAAAATCAGCAAAAGCGAGTCTTTTTGTTGTGTTTTTGTGGGTTTTCCATGGAATATAATGTTCTAAAGTCAGAGGATAGGAGGTGGGATTCGAGCGTGTGCAAATGGCAGTAATTTGGGTTTTAAAGTGCGCTTAATCACCTCGGGTTTCAGGATGTCTGTTCGTCTACATAGAAGAAGGTATATTTCCGGTGAGTTCTTCACGGGGATATAGCTCAGTGGTAGAGCGCATGCTTTGCATGTATGAGGCCCCGGGTTCGATCCCCGGTATCTCCACTTTTTGCGCCTGATGTTGTGAACTGAAACTCTAAGCTTCGATAACCTTTACTAACTTCAGAACGTATTAACTGAATATGAAAAACATACAACCTCAGAGCGTGGTAATTAGCACGCAGTTTCGTACTTAATTTTTTTAAACCAGGAATTATTCTGAGCTGCTGCTGCTACTGCTGTAATTTATCCTGCAGTTTGTGAGCTCTGCGCTGTGCGTGTTTGTCAGATGAATTTGTCCATCAAATTCAAAATGAACCATTATCTTGCGCTGACTTTAATGACAGTTTGACTTTCTCCCAGAGCCAAATGTGACTTATGCCGCCCTCTTGTGGTCAGACTGTTCAATATCAACTTTATACATTCACGTTGCCTGGAAAAATCCAGACTCATCGCTGTTCCAGCAGCTGGATCTGTATAACAAATACAGAGAGATATCCGTCTGGATTTCCAGGCAAACATTCATTTATTTATATCACTTATTTGTCCCCAAAGGGAAATTTGTCCTCTGCCTTTGACCCATCCCTTATTCAGGAGCAGTGGGCAGCACATGACTGCGCCCGGGGACCATCTCCATGACCTTGTTGCTTAGGCTTGGTCAGGACCTCAGCTGGAGGATTTTTACCTGTGGTGCATGTTTTGTGTTGATGGGGGAAACCGGAGTGCCCGGAGGAAACCCATCCAGACATGGGCAGAACATGCAAACTCCACACAGAAAGTAGACACATTCACAGTTTACTGCCACGAAATCAGAAATAAACACATTTCCTTACTCAGCATTTGGGTTCGTTTGTTCTCTGAAAAATGTAGTCAGTTTTACAATATCTCAGTCACAGCGGTTAAAAATATCCACATTTATTGGAATGTCAAAATATTTCCACAGAAAAAATACTTTACAACATATCTACACTTAGTTCACAGTAATGCCCTCACTCACACATGATCTGGACAGTGACTTGTGTTTCCGGTGACCTTTTCTCAGTAGCTTTAAAATGTCTTCAGGTTCTGGTTTATTTCTCACCATTTTATGAATCGGTTATAACACTTCCTGTGACAATTAATCATCTTAATTTCAAGCTTTCCAACAGGAATAAAAAAACATCTTCAAGATAATATCTTCTTTACAAAATTTTCCAATTAAAAACACCAGTTACTTCTTTGTCCTTCAGTTCTATGGCTTAAGTCCTTTCAGTCCATAGCAGTAGTTTTGGTGACATATTCCAGATCTTACTGTAAACACATTATTGGACTTCTCATTGTGACTGTCGGTTGGAGGCAGGGCATGAGCTCGGGAGCACGCCCCTCAGCAGGTGGGCAGAGCTAAAGTCCAGGAAGTGGCTTTGGTGAGATTTGGTGAGCTGGACGTTCCTCAGGCAGCCTCGGAACGGAGTGGTGACCGTCAGGCAGTTCTGCTTCACGTCAGCTAAAAATAAAATTAAAATATTTTAATTACGGTAATCAACTAAATAAGACAATGGCCAAACACTGCTTAGCTAAGATGCGTGAAGAATCCCTCAGTCGTCCAGGTAGAATCCATGATAAAAGGAGAAATTCAATTTGTCAACTGGACAAAGTTTGTTTGGTCAAAAACGTTTCGCCGCTCATCCGAGAGGCTTCGTCAGTTCTGGTTCGAGTGCTGGTTAGACACTGCTTATATCTAGCTGCAGGGAGGAGCTAACTATACTGAAATTATTCTGAAACTGTCTCAACTATTTGTTTTTGAGTTACTCTGTTTTGTTATACCAATTTCTCTGGCGTCTAGTTTAGCATACCTATTCAACCCCTAACGACTGTCTCCACACCTCTGGCTCTGACCTGTCTGCCCTATTGTTTATTTTGTCTGTTTTGACTTCGGTTTGAGAATGGAATTATAAATGGGAGACAAGTTATGTCTGACTCCCCTATTTCTGTTTAAAGAAGGATTTTCTTTTTTTTGGACAAAAATAGCCTCTTTAACTCCCCTCTCAAACCAGTTCTTTTCCCTGGCCAAGATCTGAACCTCACTGTCCTCAAAAGAATGGCCCGTGGCTTCTAGGTGAAGATGTACGGCAGATGACGGTCCACTCTGGCACGCCCGTCTGTGTTGGTACATCCTCTTGTGAAGTGGCTGTTTTGTTTCTCCAATGTAGCGCTCACTGCAGTCTTCACTACACTGAATGGAGTAGACCACATTGCTTTGTTTGTGGCTCGGTGTTTTGTCCTTTGGGTGGACGAGTTTTTGCCTTAAAGTGTTTATGGGTTTGAAATAAACTGGGATTTCATATTGTCTTCACAAGAGGATGTACCAACACAGGCGGGCGTGCCAGAGTGGACCATCATCTGCCGTACATCTTCACCTAGAAGCCACGGGCCATTCTTTTGAGGACAGTGAGGTTCAGATCTTGGCCAGGGAAAAGAACTGGTTTGAGAGGGGAGTGAAAGAGGCGATTTTTGTCAAAAAAGAGAATCCTTCTTTAAACAGAAATGGGGGAGTCAGACATAACTCGTCTCCCATTTATAATTCCATTCTCAAACGAAGTCAAAACAGACAAAAGAAACAATAGGGCAGACAGGTCAGAGCCAGAGGTGTGGAGACAGTCGTTAGGGGTTGAATAGGTATGCTAAACTAGACGCCAGAGAAATTGGTATAACAAAAGAGAGTAACTCAAAAACAAATAGTTGAGATAGTTTCAGAATAATTTCAGTATAGTGAGCTCCTCCCTGCAGCTAGATATAAGCAGTGTCTAACCAGCACTCTAACCAGAACTGACGAAGCCTCTCGGATGAGCGGCGAAACGTTTTCGACCAAACAAACTTTGTCCAGTTGACAAATTGAATTTCTCCTTTTATCACTGCTTTGCTAACTTAATATACTTTTATTATTATAATAATAATTATTATTATAATAATAATAATAATAATAATAATAATAATAATAATAATAATTATTATTATTATTATTATTATTATTATTATTATTTCATACCAGCAATTTCTAAATGGCTCATTAATTATTTGTCAGTATTTAAAAAAATTACATGCATTATGAATTACTAGTAACAAAATATCAAAATTATTATTAGTGGTAAATTTAATATTTCATTATAGAATTAATATATACATTAAATATGAATACATAAATAATAAAGTTTTACATGGAAAAGGAGTTTAGGATATATAGATAATGTGTACTTACAATTCTGCTTATTTGAAATGTCATTAATTAATTATTTTTTATTTATTTTACTATTTTAAATGCTTTTTTTTTTTTTAACACAGCTCTTTAAATCGTCCATGGTGATCGGGGAATCATCCAAAATTCAAATGAACCTTTAAGCCAGGCAGATTAAGGCAGATTAAATTATATTTATCTTTTTTTTAATATTACACATACACTGCGTGACAAAAGTATTAGGACGATTGTGTATTTCTGAACTCTGGACCAAACTTCTGGTTCCAACAAGATAATGACCCAAAGCACTCATCCAAACTGTGTCAGGGTCATTTGGAGACGTGTGAACAGCGTCATCGACTGCAGGTTATGACATGGCCGCCCCAGTCTCCTGACCTGTCACCCATCGAAAAAGTGTGGGATTATTTGGATATTAAAGGCAAATTAACGTTTTTTTTTACAATCTGAGCCTTCTTACGGCAATAAAACAAGTAGTTTTACTCACCCATAGCAGTTTGCTGTCAATTGGAGCAGTATCGCAGAACTTATGTTGAGCCGTTCTGTTCTACCAATGATCCCGTATCCGTTAGCGTGAGTGCTCGGGGCATTACTTTGCGGTGTCCAAATAACACAAACTTTAGCACTTTTCAAATCACAGAAGATCGCTGTGCCAGGGTAGACTTTGAGTGGATTCCAAAACGGCCTGAAACCCGATATCCAGCTATAGTTTCATTTGATGACGTCATCAGAGAGGACAGTGCGCATGCGTGAACTCAGCTGTTTTGTACACACAGCTAGTCCGAAAGAGGCTAACACCGCTCTGAACTGTTGCGATATCGGGTTTCAAGCCGTTTTGGAATCCACTGAAAGTCTACCCTGGCACAGCGATCTTCTGTGATTTGAAAAGTGCTAAAGTTTGTGTTATTTGGACACCGCAAATCAGTGCCCCGAGCACTCATGCTAACAGATACGGGATCAGTGGTAGAACAGAACGGCTCAACATAAGTTCTGCGATACTGCTCCAATTGACAGCAAACTGCTATGGGTGAGTAAAACTACTTGTTTTATTGCCGAAAGAAGGCTCAGATTGTAAAAAAACGTTAATTTGCCTTTAAAGTGCGCTCCAGGAATCCGACTAACGTTAAACACCTGTGGAAATGTCTTCAGGAAACCTACAGAGGATGGATATCTTGTAAAATTGTTGGGACAGAATGCCTCGAATTTGTAAAGCTGTGATTAAGGCCAAAGGTGGTTATTTTGATGAAAAAGCTATTTAACTTGATATTGTTACATTTTTTGCAATAATATGCCTTTACACATGATGAAATTTGCTTTAATATATCAATAAATTGATTTGTTGTCATTACCAATACGGCTTGTTATCATTATGAACGTTCAGGAATGCACAATCGTCCTAATACTTTTATCACGCAGTGTAATAGTGGCCTAATAGCTCCATGCACACTCAAAATCAGACTTCAGTTTGGTGTGCGTACCCGGGTATCCTCCCACATAGACGGGGTTGTTGGTCTCTGCAGAGGTGGATTGTGGGTAAGGGTTGGGCGTGTTGTAGTGCTTGTGGTCGATGGCGAGGCTCATGGCGTGCTTGGTTTTCTTGGCGGTCACAGAATGCCACCGTCCGTCACACAGGAAGGACCCCAGGGAGTGCACAGAGACGCGGCCCGCGCCATTGTTCACGTGAAACACCACCTGGAAAGAAGTAATACAAAAATACACTTATTATATCTGTAAAATATGAATGAGCAAGTACTATTAGGCAGAGTTGATTTTCTTAACTACTGTATTTGTTGTAATCATTTAAATGAGCAGTTTTCTGGTCAAAAATACCTAAATCTAAGTAACTGGTGACATCACGAAAGACTGCTTTGGTTACGGCTAGGTATTTGACCCGGCGGAGTCTGAAGTGTGGAGACCTGTTCGACCAATCACACTGCTCCTTATATCCCCAGACCCCACCCCTCCTCCCACCGCACTCCCCCCTTTAATCCTCCAGGTACTGTCCAGTTTAAAGGAGAATTAACATTTTTTACAATCTGAGCCTTATTTTGGTAATAAAACAAGTTGTTTTACTCACCCATAGCACTTTGGTGTCATATGGAGCACTTCCGGAGATGTTTTAGATTAGCGATATCTGTAACGCGAGTTCTCCAAATAACACAAAATTTAGCACTTTTCAAATCATAGAATCTCAATGTCATAGTCTACACTTTCGTTTGAGTCAAAAGTGGCCTGTAATCCGAGATTTATCCATAATTTACAGCTTTGCGTTTCATGTTTGGGTCCTGGGAGCTGAGAGCGAAATAAACTGTGACTCCGCACATGCGCACTGGCGTCCTCATCTACTCGAAACTATGGCTAAATCTCGGATTACAGGCCACTTTTGACTCAAACGAAAGTGTAGACTAAGACATCGAGCTTCTATGATTTGAAAAGTGCTAAAGTTTGTGTTATTTGGAGACCGCAAATATGTGCCCCGAGAACTCACATTACGGAGATCGCTAATCTAAAACATCTCCGGAAGTGCTCCATATGACACCAAAGTGCTATGGGTGAGTAAAACAACTTGTTTTATTACCAAAATAAGGCTCAGATTGTAAAAAACGTTAATTCTCCTTTAACAGGTCTATTTGGAATGCGGTTGTGGGCGGAGTTTAGGTGTTTAGTCCTACTTTAAACTTAAACTTATTCGGTCAGATTGTCCGTACCTGTCCGCTGACCAGCTCCAAGCCAATAGCATCCACTTTTGCGCTGCTGATGCCCAGTAAAACCGCATCTGATTGGCTCGTTGCGAACTCCAGAGAAACCGTCAAATCAGAGCCCACCTTGTAGCCACTGTGCACTAAAAAAGACATTTACATTTTTAGCATAATTCAGATTAAATTCTAGCAAATGCAGTGAACGGTTAATATTATACTTACTGAGGACGGCATACCCAGTGCCGTTAAAGTGCGCCCCCTTCTGGTCGCTGCTGAAACAGGAAGTGATGTGGTGTTGCGTTTCGGGCTTGTTTAAGTCCAGAGCTGCATTGTTTAAAGCCACAGAGCGAATACAACCTGGAAAACTGCTGCTTACCTGAAAATATAACAGCAATACAATAATTCAACTTTAGATTTAATTCATTAAGCAATATTTGTAGTATTTTCTGTTTTTAATAACTATAAGTGCGTATGACAGACTGGAGTACTTTTTCACTATAACATTAACATACAAAATATCTTGCCTAGTTTTGTCTTGTTTTTTAATTCTAGTGAAGTTTATCATTTTACTTCCTGGTTGGACACATGCAGCAGATGTGAAATACAGTGGGTACAGAAAATATTCAGATCCCTTAAAGTTTTTCACTCTTTGTTATATTGCTAAAATATTTGCTAAAATCATTTAAGTTATTTTTTTTCCTCATTAATGTACACACAGCACCCCATATTGACAGAAAAACAGAATTGTTGACATTTTTGCAGATTTATTAAAAAAAGACCCTTTGCTCTGACACTCATTTTTAACTCAGGTGCTGTCCATTTCTTCTGACCATCCTTGAGATGTTCTACACCTTCACTGGAGTCCTGCGGTGTTTGATTAAACTGATTGGACTTGATTAGGAAAGCCACACACCGGTCTATATAGGATCTTACAACTCACAGTGCAGGTCAGAGCAAATGAGAATCATGAGGTCAAAGGAACTGCCTGAAGAGCTCAGAGACACAATTGTGGCAAGGCACAGATCTGACCAAGGTTACAAAAAAAATCTGCTGCACTTAAGGTTCCTAAGAGCACAGTGGCCTCCATAATAATTAAATAGAAGATGTTTGGGACAACCAGAACCCTTCCTAGAGCTGGCCGTCCGGCCAAACTGAGCAATCGGGGGAGAAGAGCCTTGGTGAGAGAGGTAAAGCAGAACCCAAAGATCACTGTGGCTGAGCTCCAGAGATATGGTCAGGAACTGGGAGAAAGTTGTAGAAAGTCAACCATCACTGCAGTCCTCCACCACTCGGGGCTTTATGGCAGAGTGGCCCGACGGAAACCTCTCCTCAGTGCAAGACACATGAAAGCCCGCATGGAGTTTGCTAAAAAAAAAACTGAAGGACTCCAAGATGGTGAGAAATTAAATTCTGTGGTCTGATGAGACCCAAATAGAACTTTCTAGCCTTAATTCTAAGCGGTATGTGTGGAGAAAACCAGGCACTGCTCATCACCTGTCCATTACAGTCCCAACTTCTCCAGAGTGCTCAGGACCTCAGACTGGGCCGAAGGTTGAACTTCCAACAAGACAATGACCCTAAGCACACAGCTAAAATAACAAAAGAGTGGCTTCACAACAACTCAGTGACTGTTCTTGAATGGCCCAGCCAGAGCCCTGACTGATCGTTTCTGGAGAGACCTGAATATGGCTCCACCAATGTTCACCATCCAACCTGACAGAACTGGAGAGGATCTGCAGGAGGAATGGCAGAGGATCCCCAAATCCAGGTGTGCAAAACTTGTTGCATCATTCCCAAAAAGACTCATGGCTGTATAAGCTCAAAAGGTGCTTCTATGAAATACTGAGCAAAGGGTCTGAATACTTATGACCATGTGATATTTCAGGTTTTCTTTTTTCATAAATCTGCAAAAATGTCAACAATTCTGTGTTTTTCTGTCAATATGGGGTGCTGTGTGTACATTAATGAGAAAAAATAAGATTTTAGCAAATG
This sequence comes from Paratrypauchen microcephalus, assembly GCA_036785185.1. Taxonomy (NCBI): domain Eukaryota; kingdom Metazoa; phylum Chordata; class Actinopteri; order Gobiiformes; family Gobiidae; genus Paratrypauchen; species Paratrypauchen microcephalus. The sequence goes on along the minus strand of JAVJIX010000124.1, from coordinate 1,359,811 downwards.
GCTGCAATAGAACAGAGTGAAAAAATTTTAAGGGGTCTGAATACTTTCTGTACCCACTGTACATAGAGGTAACTGTTACCTAGCAACCATAACATAAACAAGAGCCAGAACATTTCTAAATTACAAATAGTTATAATCTGACAAATAAAAATAGATGACAACATGTTTATTTTGTTAAATGAAGGTTAAAACTGTTAGAAAAATGCCTTCATTGTGAGGAAACAGTCCATGCAATTTTTCATTTTAGTACTCTGCTTTTCAGCATTTTTTCACAAATTTCCACTGTATCATAAAGATTGACCACAGGTACTATCCCACCAAACCAAAGTCATAATTAGAAAAACACAAAAACCTGTCATATCCACTTTAATTCCTACTGTACTATCACTGTCTGTAACTTACATTGATTCTCCTGGTTGTGTGAGTGTGAGGAAGCCCGCCCACGTACACCCGGCTCTCCACGTCCAATTGGTTGCCTTTGATAGGGGCGGAGTCAGAGGCCCCGCCCACTGAGACGGACACCGACCTCCGGCTGACCTCTGCTGTCACCTGAAACACGCAAGTTCAGTTTTACATTAACTCTTTTCGTAGATTCAAGATTTTTAAAAACAATATCTGAAAATGTAGAAATAGTTTTAGTGTCAAATTCACTTTTTATCTAACTCTTATTTCACACTTTCGTACCGTGTGCCAGTTGCCGTCGTTGACTGAGCTCGACGACGTCACGGAGGCGGGGCCCTTTCCGAGGTCAGCTGACAGCACCATGTGACCGCCGACCAATCGCAGCACGGCAAAGTCCATCTGGTTCTTGCTGGACATGAGCAGCAGGAGGCCGTCCACAGCCCACGTCCTGAAGGAGATCCTGATGGACAAGCTGAGAACAAGAGTGGAAATATATCAGGTAAACTTCTTCATGAACTCCACCTGACTCTGACCTTCTAAAACAACAAGCATTTGAAAATGCTGGACTTCTAAAGAGGGCGTATTTGATTTCTATTCAGTAATAATTGCTAACATATTACATATAGCTCATCATGGTACCTTTTATTGTTTTGAAAATGCTTTTGCCCAAAACAACGTATGAACTTTGTAACATGTAATTAGTTTTGGCTTAGTTTTTGAGGCTCCAAGGCTAACCCTCCTCTCTTTGCTCTCCATGCCAAGTCACTCCCCCTTCCGATAGCTATCACAACACAATCAGCATTTCGCTAATAAAATGACTGCATGTTGGATCAAGTGAAAGTTGCAGTGTAGTGTAGGAGGTGGGATTTGAAAAGTTTGACTATAACAAATCTGAACCATACAATTCTCACTGCTGTGTTGTACTATCATGCAACTTGATCTTACATATTTATTCTTGTGTTAGAACATCTTCTCTTACCTCTTCTTAACGGTGCTGGGGTTGATGCTAAAGGTCATGTGACTGTGTTTGGTCGATCCAAACTGGACACCGGATGACAGATAGCTCGGCTCCACCTCGGCTGCACACTGGAAACCAAAAAAACAACAACAAAAAAACGTAAGTCTTTTTACAACATCTTCAAATCAAACAAAATCTGTGTGTTACCGTGAGAGTTCCGGGTGTGAGTGCGCTCAGGTAGGTGGGTGGGGCTACAGGTAAGTGGGCGGGGTCAGGGGTAGGGTCCAGATCCTGATCGCCGTTCAACACCGCTCCTTCGGCTCGCTCCTCCAGTAGGCAGCTGTCTAACTCCGCCCCCTCGTACCGCGGCGCTCCTGATAGGTCGACCAGCCTGAACATCAAAATCAGAATTAAAGGGCCAGTACAGACAAAATCAATCTGTACTGGCGTACCGCATCAAATCTGGCGTACCGCATCAAATCATAAAGTGTTTCATTGTCCAGTAATTAGAAAGTGTGCTAGAATGATAGTTATTTTTGTTTCTGTTATATTGTTATGTTAAACGTACACTCCGTTCAGCGCCAGGTTTTGGATGCAGCCCCGGAACGACCGCGACAAGCTCTGGATCCTGGTTGACAGGCGAGACTCCACCCCCACTGGCAGCCCTCCAATGAACAGCGACGACGGGGACAGACTGGAGACTGCACCCGGCGACAGGTGGATGGACTTGACAGGTAACTCATCAACATGGATGGATAGAACCCTAGAAAACACATTTATTATTTAAATAAATTCATAAACTCCTTCATGTATTTTAAAGGGCCAGAAGAATGGATATACTGGTCTAAGCGGCTCTTGAGATAAGTAAATGAAAATAAGTAAAAACGTGTGCTATCTATATCTGATTATACAGTGTTTCATTATTGTTAGCCTGCTAGTTGTTGTTTGCATGAAAAGCTTTTGAAAGTTGCGAACAACTCTTACAAACTTTATGTTTTGAAATATTAGCATGAGACGTACTTCCTGCTTAGGCTGATGATGACGGAGTGATGGTGTCCGTCGGAAAACTCCCCCACGATGATGGCTCTCTGGGAAGCCTTGCTCACTTTTCCCAGCTCCACCTCCAGAGTGCCGGAAATGAGCTGTACAGACATGAAGTGCTGGAAACACAAAGATCGGAAATTAGCCACAAATAACATATAACTGTATTTAAACACAAGCTGATGTAGCCTAAATGTATTCATGTCCTCTTCCTGTTATGCATGTCATTTTGAGCACTTTGTTGTTTGTAGCAAGTGTTTCATTATTCTGAAAGCCATAGATAACTGGAACCACTAAATACTGCGTTTCTGAGAGAGCTTAATACTGTATATTAAAGGGGCTGTACCCAGTTCCATTTTTCATTTGATAAAGTAAAATGCATCTTGCCTCAGTACAGATATATGGGAAAAATTAGACTGCAGTGTTCTGTCTGCATCTAATTATAGAGCATTTTTATCCTCCATGAGTTTTTAGTTGTTGTTATTTGTTGTTAGCAGTGGTGTGACAGCAAATTCCACTTTGGAAAATCTAAAGGTGCTTATAAACTCAATGATGAGGATGCTCGGAATGCGTAAGGTAAGTGAGGAATAACACTGCAAATTATTCAAAACAAAATAGTTCTGTTTTTCACATTTTTAAGACAGCTACAGTATGTAACCTTCGGGGAGAGAGGGGTTTATTGAGAATGTGCTTTCTTTGTGGTGCAGTTGCTAAATAATATAATTTAATATAAAAGATTAGGTTGAACATTTATGAATTAAAGCACCAACTAATTGAAACAAGACGATACGTACCTGTTTATCATGGCTGAGAGCAGACAGTAACAGCCCTGACTGGTTCCTGGAGGAGAAGGTCATCAGAATCTCCGTGTCTTGGGTGAAGGAGCGAGGGGCCAGCTCCACAAAACCAGGGCCGAACAGGGACACACTCCGCACCGCCTACACAAGACCAAACATACAGATAATGTCCCAGTAGTAAAATGGCCAGTAGTCGTAGTGGTAGTAGTAATTGTAGTAATGGTAGTAGTAGTAGCAGCAATAGTAGTAGTGGTAGTAGCAGTCAGGGTCTCTGGTCCTGGGCCCCAGGGTTTAAAGGGATATGCCACCCCCAGGTCAAATTTGGGCATCTCCCCACAGTCCAGAGACTAAAATAAGTGGTGGAAAGCGTTTTCCTGCTCACCCAGCCATTGTCCGAGTCTGTCGCCACTGACCGCCGCGGTATCTGGTGCTCCTCCGCCTTAGACTGGAGTCTAACGTCGCCAGAGAAAGATTTCGGCCAAAAGGAATTAATTTGCTCGATGCGTTTCCCAATTACTTTGTGTGTAGTGCGCATTCATATCGAGTGCAAATAAATGTGCAAATCAACACGGAGAGCTTGCCTTGGTCATTTTGGGTGGGAACTATTTTCCAGTGCGTAAGAATACAGCCGTATCACGCAGTACGCTACCAGGGGAATCCCAGTTACGCACCGGGAAGGGAGTTCCCCTGTTGCACAACGTGGTGCGTGATACGACTGTATTCTTACGCACTGGAAAATAGTTCCCACCCAAAATGACCAAGGCAAGCTCTCCGTGTTGATTTGCACATTTATTTGCACTCGATATGAATGCGCACTACACACAAAGTAATTGGGAAACGCATCGAGCAAATTAATTCCTTTTGGCCGAAATCTTTCTCTGGCTACGTTAGACTCCAGTCTAAGGCGGAGGAGCACCAGTTACCGCGGCGGTCAGTGGCGACAGACTCGGACAATGGCTGGGTGAGCAGGAAAACGCTTTCCACCACTTATTTTAGTCTCTGGACTGTGGGGAGATGCCCAAATTTGACCTGGGGGTGGCATATCCCTTTAAGGGGCGCATAATTTGACCCTCTTCCTGTTAATTTATATAATATTAATATTAAAGGGGGTTTCACATTTCTGTTGGCGAGCCTAGATATTCGATATAATATTGAATTGTTCGATACTGGTGTCAAGATTCGATACAGGTGTTCGGTCAGTATGCACGTGTCACTTCATGCGCGCTGTGTTGTCATTTATTTTGGTCTGAAAGGAAAACATTTATTGCGGCGTTCTCCTCAAATGCAGCAAGAAAACCTCTCCATAGGGACTTACATCTGAAATATTCTAACAGAGGTGGGTTTTATCTTTCAGTCACTTTTTATTTTACGTTGATAGACCCAGGAATGACAAAGATATTAACTTTGAAATACTTTAGAATCGCTTGTCTTTACATTTGCTTTAATCAAATGTGCTCATATACGCACATACGATGCGACTCACGATAGACGCGCTCTTTTTCTCAGACCCAGAAAACGGTAATGTCTCTGTAGTATAACATAGTTTGAGTGTAACAGTATGGGAGGAGCTACTGTCTGTCTCTGCTGCAGGGGGACAGAGCAGCGTGGATACAGGCGTGTACACAGGCGTGTTACTACTAGCACTAGTAGTATCAGTAATAGTAGTAGTGGTAGTAGTAGTAGCAGCAGTAGTAGGAGTGGTACTAGTAGTAGTAATTGTTGTTGATTCTCTGGCATGCTAGAATCAACCATGAGGCACAGCTTTTTTTTCCACACTGGCACTGCTAAAAAAAAAGTAATAGTAGTTGTTGTAGTAATAGATGAAATGTGTGTGTGTGTGGTTTTTTTTTTATGTATAAATGGTGAGATATTCAAAAAGTCAGACTTTAGAACACTTTTATGTAATACTATAACAGATAAGAGTAATGTTCCAGTAGTAAAATGGCCACTGTGTGTGGTTCTCGAGAGGCTGAGGGGGGTGGGGGTGGTACCTCCAGAGTGCAGCCTTTCCTCACTCCGAACGCGTCCCGGAGCAGGTCGAAGTTGGTGCGGGCGATTTCCACGTTCTTAATGCAGCCCACGTAGGATCGCGACACCACCTGACGCCTAGGAAAGAAAATAAGAAAATATTTATTTTCTTTGCCAAAATGTGTCTGACATGTGTGGAATTTATCCGATCTTTATACAAGATACCCTTACTGGTGCAACAAAACATATACTATGAATTGTGGGGGAAATATACGCTAAAGAATGGTTCAAACTAGCTACCCTCTGGTTAGTGGGCAAATATCTAACTAATTATGCCATTATTACCTTTTATAACAAACCATTTAGTATATTTTCAGTAGATTAAAAAAGGTAAAAATATTAGTGTTTACGATATTAGCGTCTGTCTTGGATTGTTCTCTCACCTGATTGGTCGAGAAGCAGGAAGTCCCCCGATGTAGATGGGGTCGAGGTCGTTGCGGTTGAGATCGGAGGCGGTTCCAGGAGCCTCTGCCTCTAGGACCTCTTTTTCAGATGATTGCTCAGTGGCCATGATGGACAGGTAGCCTAAAGAATAAAAACATATCTTTTTAATGCCATTTTCGTGATTACATTTAGCATGCGGAAACCCTCTTTAGTGTTGCACCTTTGCGTTTGTTTCTCTGCAGGGTGATCTTGTACCACATCCCCGTGTTGTACTTCCCCTTTGACATCAGCACCAGGACCCCCGAGCCCAGGTCAAAGGTCAAACGCACATGTCCCTCCATCAGCTCCATGGACAGGAAGTCTCTCTGCAGACACAACCACAGTCAGTCATGTAGTGCTGACGCAGCTGGCATTGACACTGTATTGGTGTTGTTTAGTTGTTAGTTTGATATTTTTTTGTTGTTGTTTTGGAATTGTTTTGTTATAGTTGCGGCAATGTTAAGGTGTTTTTTAGGATTGTTTTGAAGTATTTCAACATATCTTTTAGTTATTTTTGAGGTTTAGCTTATGTGTGATGCTTTGATTGGCTATTTAGTAATGTTCGCCTCTGCTTCAGTTTTCAATCAATTTCATCAATTTTTCTGGCCTGCTCCCTTACCCAGCCGCCCATTAAGATTAAGCTTGGGCTTTTAGCCTTTATTGGTCTCACACACAATGACACACAGTGACACACGGGAGAAATTTGACTTCTGCATTTGACCCATCCTTTTTCAGGAGCAGTGAGCAGCCATCTTTTTCGGCGCCCGGGGGGCAGTACCGTGAAGGGTCTTGCCCAAGGACCCACACTGGTTAGCTCATTGCCCAGGGGGGGTTTGAACCTACAACCTCCAGGGGGAAAGTCCATGACTTACCAGTTGACCTAACCAGCCCAACTGGCCCATCTGTCACCAACGAAAAAAATGCCGTGTGTTTTACCTGTCCAATTGTTTTTTGTCGTAATATATTTGTGAATATTGTTCATTGATTGTATTGCATCTCTTTCCACCCTGTTATCTCCAAGTTGGCGGCGCGCAAATGTGCAGCGGCCCTCCCCGGCCACCCTCTATCACTGTCTCTGCTTGAGCAGGGGGAAACGAAATTTCAATTCACTATGTGTTATGTACATATGGTTTTTCGACAATAAAGCAACCAATGAACTATGAACTATGATGATGAACTAAATATTGTTTACTTTAGAAGTCACGTTGTTGATTAATATTGTTTAGGCACATTATTAACATTGTTTTAGTGAACTTTTAACATTGTTTAGGTGTAATTTAAACATTTTTTGTGTACTTTTAACATTTTTAATGTACATTTAGCATTGTTTAGGTGTAGTTGCATTGTTGTTTTCATGTTATCTTGGTACAGTGGTGGAGTGTCTGTACCGTGTTATTGGAGGCCAGATACAACAGTAATCCGCCCGGTGACAGGGTCTTGAACAGCAAGACGATGGAGGTGGAGGTGGATCTCAGCGACTTCTGGACCACGGAGTATCCAGAGCCATCGAAGTGGAAGGCCGTCTCCTCCATCTGTGGACTGTCAGCAAAATAAACAAGATACAGTAGTCCTTTAGAATACAAGGAGAGGATGGCAGAAATGTCCCTCTCTCAAAGAGCTCACCTGCTGAAGCAGCCTCCACACTGGCCCTCTCTGCTCTCATAGTTCCACAGCCCCAGGTTCCTCTCGTTCAGGGAGGCCTCCTCCAGACAGCCCTGGAACCAGTGGGACCTGAGCAGGGGACTCCTCTGGGGACAGGACAGATACACAGGCGATTAATGTGACTTTGGAACTACAGTCTACAACCATATGCTCTTTATCACTGTTATGTAGGGATACCAGGAAACATCGGATAGATATGAATCTTCATAAATGATAGGTTGTATAATTATATAGATTTTATAATGCTTCCTGTTACAAGATCAACAAAATCAGATATGCCAAATCTTAGCTATAATTATTTCCATGATTTTGAATAGGGATGGGTGATATATCGATTCTGCTATCAGGATCGGTTGATATCAATATTCGATAATGCTTTTTCGGGGCTGCCCTATTCTGTGTACACATGTATTATTCCTAGACTTCCCAGACCTGTCTTTATGAACAGACTCATACGTAACAATGGAAATAGAAGAACAGTTTTATATTTATATTTTGCTATTATTTGATTTGTGATCTCATCATTCAAATCCATAGAGGGCCGTCTCAAATTTCGAACATTTACCTGCATGTTTTGGCTAATTCCTCCGATGTAAATCCTGGTGCTGTTGTCGATGTCCAGGACTCGGGCTGTTCCTGGCGATGTGGCTGTTACTGGAGGAGACAACGGAGGGGCGGAGCCTGGGTCCAGCTGGTACACGGACAGGGAGGCGTGGCTTCCAAACCTGGCCAGTACCAAAATATACATATAATAAACCATTTTCCTTCAAGACATACATTTTCATATTTTACAGTTTTGTGTTTACCTCGTGACGTTTATCCTGGTCCACTTGTTGTTGCTGATGTCTAAGCCAGGAAACTCAAGGCGCTTGCTCCCAGATCCAACATCCCAAAGCAGAGACACTTTACCAGCATGTTCTTCTACAGCCATGAAGTCCACCTGCACAATAAAATTTTTATTAAAATCAAAACATTTTTCCATCTAATTAAAGGTCCATTTCCAGCTCCCACAGATGAGTGTTGCCATTGTGTTTTTGGGCAACACACTTAACCCCACCTCACCCCCAGTGTTTGTGCACACTGGTCGAGAGCCCCCATGTCAGTTACATCAAGGCCGGTCAAACGACATGAAGCCATCCTCCCATGGACCCACCACCCGCAGGAGGATCCATGGGGGCTGGTGCGTTGAGATCTGGGCAGCAGATCTGCTTGGACTGTTGCCCCTGCGACCCGAATACCGGATAAAGCAGAAGATGATGAATGAATTAATTAATTAATGAAATGTCCAATATAATACCTTTTTGGCGCTTTTAGAAATACCTTTGTCATATTTCATGTTTTATAATTTTACAATAATAATTGTAGGTAGGGAAAATATATTCTTTTGCAGCACTTCCACAGAAAACTTTTGGGTTATGTATCTTTTTCCCTCTACTGGCAACAGTGGGAAAAGGAGCATGCTGAACAGGTGTTATAAACTTCAATAATAGATAGTATCAGTATTTGTGAATAAAGAGACAGCAGTTATACCTTAAAAGTTATACCTTAAAGCAGACATATGCAAAATTGACATTTCAGAGTTTTTAACCATGTTGTAGTTGTTTCCCCTCACCATTTACACTCTTACACTCTCCAAAGTTGTACAGTGGTACCTCACCTTACTAAATTAATTTGTTCCAGAAGTGGTTTCGTAACGTGAATTTTTCGTAAGTTGAGTAGCTATTTCAATGGAAAAAGCCTGATTCGTTCCAAGGCCCCGTTCCAAGTTTTTTTTTTATAGTGTAACATTTTTTTTTATAGCGTAACATTGTGTTCTGCATCCTGATTTGCTAAGAGACTGTAGAGCCAGGACTAAACGTGGACTAAACCAGAACTGGACCAGGTCTAGACCTGGACTAAACCAGGACTAGACCAGGTGGATTAAACCACCGCGTGAGGGTCTATTTCCAGGTTTCGTGCTAGCTCTGCTATTAGCAGCAGCACCGGTGTACCTCACGAGTCACGGCTGAGGCGAGCAGCGACTGCGTGCGTGGGGGGAAGGGGGAGGGCGGAGAAGTGTGCGCGCGGACACATGTGTGATAGCGCAGCATGACCCGGCGCGGGGCTGCGAGCACGAGACCCGTGCTCAAACCGTGCCTCCTCTAGACCAGGTCTAAACCAGGTCTAAACCAGGATTAAACCACCGCGTGCGGGTCTATTGTATATCTATATCCTGGTTTCGTGCTAGCTCTGCTACCTGTACCTCACGAGTCACGGCTGAGGCGAGCAGCGAGGAGGGGGAGGAGGGGAGGGGATGTGCCTTCCATCGGGACCGCATGCAGTCGGAGCGCATGAACGAACGCAGGCAAGAGCCGCGGTGGTTTAATCCTGGTTTAGTCCTGGTCTAGAGGAAGCACGGTTTGAGCACGGGTCTCGTGCTCGCAGTGTGCGTGTCCGCGCGCACACTTCTCCGCCCTCCCCCTTCCCCCCACGCTTCACTATTAATACATTTTGTTGAAAATCTATGAAAGTTTGAGTGTTTAAACGAGAGACAAATGTGAGAAAAGTTTAAATCCAGTCTGAGAAAAGCGTATAATGTGTGTGGCTGAGCGCGCATCTGAGTGCGCATTATTTGAATTTTTGAGATTTCGCGTTTCGTAACTTGAATTTTCTTTCGTATCTAGAGACCAAAATTTAACGTGAAGGCGTTTCGTAACTTGGAATTTTTGTTTGTTGGGTCTTTCGTAAGGTGAGGTACCGCTGTATTTGGAGTGAACATTGAGTGAGATCTTTAAATTTGATCTTAAATCATGTATTTTCAAGATGCCGTATTGCAGATCAACCCCTGTTCTCACCTCCACCAGTAGTTAAGTTAGTTAAGTTAGATGAATGTTGCAATTTTAAATGTGCAAATTATAACATAATGATCCAAGGGTAATCCCGTAACCCCACCACCCACGGGAGGATTCATGGGAGCTGGTGCATTGTGTTCTGGGTGGCAGATCTGCTTGGACTGCTGCCCCCGCGACCCAGAAATGGAAAAGCGGAAGAAGATGGATGGATGGATGATCCAAGGGTGCGATAGATTATAACTATATAGCAGGCCCAAGCACAAAATGTGTTGGTTAAATAAGTACGCTCAGTAGAATTTGTGTGTGTTCTGACCTGAGAGTTGGAGCCCAGGTAGAAGAGCAGGTTGTTCTTGGTGCTGGTCTTCAGAGTGAGGGTGAGGGTGTTGAAGTTACTGGAGCTGATCTGAGGTCTGTAGGAGCGCACACAGCTGCGGTCGGCCTGCACTGCCACTTTGATCTGAAATAATAAACATATAAAAATAAATACATTATTTTATCTTTATTTCTATAGCACTTTTCAAAACAAAGTCACAAATTGCTCCACAGACCATTGAAATACACAGTAAGGCACAAAGGAAAAAAAAAAAATCCAAATATCCAAATAAGAAAAGCTGTGACCTTAATAATCGCATCTTTTGATTTATTTACTTGGAATAATTATTTTATTTAGTGTATTTATGTCTTATTTAAATATGAAACTCTATTTTCTCAAGCAATCTGTCAGTTCTTTAATTTAGGTCTAATTGTGTTACTCAACTAGTGGGTAATTTTGCTTATTAAGAGACAAAAGGTCCTCAAACCAGTCTGAAATATAAAACAATTACTCAATGAATCTGAATGATTCAAAATGAAATGCACAAAAACAATTAGAATCATGATGTTTTTTGGGTTTTTTTACTAAAGTACTTCCCTCAATACTAATCTGTCAATCATCCAGATAGGTTCCAAAGCAAAAATAAATGTATTCTGTCAACTGGACAAAGGTTTGGAGTGAATGTTTTACCACTCATCCACTTGGCTTCTTCAGTTCTGAAACTTTTGTCCAGTCGATGAGGTGAAACTGAAGTGGATATTATTGTTTACAGTGACAAACCACAAGTGTCAGTTCGCAGTACTGTAATTCTCACCGAAGCGGCCTGCCGTCGGGCCTGCTCGATCAGCTCTCTGATCTCAGACAGGTTACGGCTCAGGTTTTCTCCCAGAATGCTCAGCGGCTTCACTCGCTCCATCAGGCGCTCTGAACGAAGCTCCGCCTCCTGCAGCTGTTTCTCCGCTTCATTGGCTGAAAACAGGAAACCTCATTACACTTAGAGCATCAACGTATAATTGTTCATTTTCAAGTTAAGTTGTGTTATTGACATTGATGGGAGATATTTATCTCCACCGCAGCAGCAGAACCAACAGCCTCCTCAGCCGCTCCATCTCCTCCTCTCTTTTAACATTTTTGAATATTAGTATCAAACCTGTATTGTCTGTGCTGCTCATGAGCTCGTTGGTCTGTTTCACAGAGTCGTTTGCGTTGTTCACCACAGAAGAAGACACCCGCAGCTGCTCCTGGATCTTCTTGAGCCTCTTCAGCGCCTCCTGCAGGTGGGAGTGGCTCTCTGTTTGAAGTTGTGTCGCCAAAGTCATAGAAGAACCTGATTCCACAAAAATAGTGGGTGTGTTGCTTTTCTAAAAACTCTTGGTCCCGGCGTTCTGAATGAGTACTTTTTTGTTTTCGCTTACCATTTGAAATAAACTGAAGCTCTCTGATTGGTGGGACAAGCATGGAGCTAGCATTCAGGAAGTTCTTTCGTACCACTTCTAGCCGCGATGTTATGGAGGAGATATCATTCTGTAGGTCTGGGAAGAAAAATGGGACATTTTAACACTTTTATGAACCTTAATCAACGTTCAGCATGCTAACAGCACACTTCCTGATACTCGGACAATCAAACGCTTATAACTAGATGCAGACAACACTCAATACTATATATCTGTACAGGGGCAAGATGAATTTTACTCAAATACATGAAAATAATTGGGTACAGGCTCTTTAATATATAAGTAACATCAATAAAGTATACAAAAATAAAATATTGAAAAGTGAATAATTATTACTAACCTGTAGCAGAGTCATTAACCCTCTGACTCTCCTCTAAGACGGTGGAGCTCACGTTGAGGATGACTCCACTCTCCTTGGACAGAGACTGCTCAGAGAGGATGCTCTGAAAACACAGAACCATTATTTAAAAATATCTTCACACAAAAAATCTCCTCCCTGCTGCGTGTGCTCGTTACCATGTCGACAGCGATGGAGGCGGCGCTTTCTGCACTCAGCGCTTCCTGGTGGGCGGAGTTAACCTGCTCCGTTATGTCCGTGTCCAATCGGAAGAGACGAGTGCCATTCTGAGAGAAGTTACACACCGCCGACAAGGAGCTGCAACAAGAAAATAATTATGAAAGGTGCCGCACATGATGTCTTAAAAATGTGAAAAACAGAACTAGTTTATTTTAACGATTTACTATGGTTCATTGTTTTTTCCACACTTTCCTCATGCTATCTCAACGAGTTACGGTAAATAGTGTTTTCCATAACTTTCAGTGGTAGGAGTGGAGTTTTGTCTATAGGATGCTAGCACTAAACTTCCTGGTTCGCAGACAATAAAAATGCTGTATAATTAGATGCAGACAACATGTTTCAGTTTGAGCTGCTTTTACAATACATCTATATACATTTTACTAATTTAATATAATAACTAATTTAAGTGTTATTATATGATTCTGTAAGTGTCACCTTTGAAGGGAGAGGGTGTGGCTGTCCATGGTTTGGGCGTGGCTTTCTGCTCTGAACACTGACTCCAAAGCGTCTGTCCTCTTCAGACCGATCACCAGACCGTCCACCTGTTTCCTCAGCATGGAGCGGGACTGAGAGAGCTGCTCTGCCAATAGCTCGACCTCCTGGACACGAGCCCGCATTACACCCATCAGGACACATACAGTAATATACAGTAATATACAGTATGCAGTGTGTTAGTGGATGATTTTTGTTACCGCTGTGGAGTTGGTGAAGTCCTCTGTCAGGTTGAGAGTGTCTGAAAGCAGCACCTGACTGTCCTCCATCAGATCGTTCACTGAGTTAGATCCAGAGTTGGTTTTCTCACAGAGAGACTAGAAAATAAAATGAAACAGGGTAGCAAAGTAAAAAAAAACAACCTTTTTATAGGGCAAACTCTTTATAACTACACTATAACTATAACTTTATTTGTTCTTAAAGAGGGGGTATTATTACGCTACTACTGCACATCGCATCAGATTTGTGAGGTTGTAGTGTATTTATGGAAAATATTTATGGGTGATGCAATCTTGTGGGTTGAACTTTGGACTTGTACTGTTATAAAACCCAGAAAAGATCTCTAGATTACTCAAACATGCATGGACCTAAAAAAAACCAAACACTTCAGGCATGTTTTAATGAGGAAAAACATGGTAGAAAGCTCTACGTCACAATTAATATCCCCCTTAATTAAGGAGCCAATAAGCCTTCTATATAAACTATTTTGTATTTACTAATTAATATTTTTTATACAACGCTGTCATACTGTATGTACAGGTCAGGACCTTTGTTAATATGTTGACAAAGGTAGTAAAGACATGAAAGCTAACCTCATAGTGGTGCAGTTTGCCAGTGGCTGTGCCCATCAGCTTGTGAGCCATAGTGTTGTGCTCTTGGGCGTCTTTCATGTGCATTTCGGCTGACTTCAGAACGTCCATGTGAGTGGACATTTCAGAGGACAAATCGTGAAGCTGTCTCTCCACTGCATCGGCTGAAGACAGGAAGTCACGCACAGAGCTGGAAGTGGACTCCGACAAACTGCAAATAATTTTTTTTTTTTTTTTTTAAACCTTATAATTTCTCAAATACAGTATAGGTATAGGGTTTTTTTTGTCCTGTGGCTAACCTGAGCTCCTGGTTGGCTGTAGCATTGGCGTACGACAGATCAATTGTTCTCATGAAGTCCACAAGTGACTCTGCCTCCTGGAGCATCTGCGTCTGATTGGTCCATTCGGGAATCTCGGGGTTAGACTGGTTGAGAAGTTCCATTTCTTGGGTCAGCTCTAGCAAATCATATTTAAATGCATACAAGATTGTCTTTTGCTTGTGCGTATTTTCACATGGGTAGTATTTGCACCAGTTATTGTAATAGGAGTAGTACTATCTGTAGTACTAGTTAGTAGTTTTGCACTCCTCACCTGTGACTCTCTTATTCAGTTTGCTGACGTTCTCCAGGAGCAGTGCACTCTGGGAAACGCTGTGGTCCGTTACCCCGCTCACTTCCTTCAAAAGTCCAGTGACCTCTGACGCCTGAAGAATTGCATTACAAATTCATCAATGTGACACAGTTTACATTTTGGAGTTACTGTAAAAGCAGGTGGAGAGAAATACCTGCTTGGCGACCGCAGTGAGCTCTGAGGCCACTGTGGTCAGCTGATCCTCCACGGCCAATAGCATCGCAGAGGGAGAGCTGGTGTTGGAAAAGGACTTCTGAAAATACAAAACCCACATTTCTGATTAATTCAATTATTTATTTCAACTTATTTTACCGTTCATTGGTGTTGGAATAATAATAATACTGTTTTAGAAGATTTTATTTAGATTTTTTTAAAAATCTCTATTTCACAATGTTATGAGGATGTGTCATATACCTGTATGGTTCTTGTCCTGTTCTCTAGCGCCACCAGCTGGCTGTAGGGGGCTCTGAGGAGGCTGCTGATGTTCACAGATGACAGATGAAATTGAACATTGTCCAGGTCATCCAGGAGGACCCCAGTGCACTCATCATTACAGGCTGGAACAGAAAACAGCATTTGAAAACATGTGCTATACTATTATAACTTTGTACATATTGCTAATCGAGCGCTTTTTCACTTTAAAAATACAGTCCCTGACAAAAGTCTTGTCACTTCTCCATTTGGTAAAAAGAACATCTTATAACCTGACTTTTAATTAATCCATTGGTTTTAGAAATGGCTCATATGAAAGCTAAAACTCTCCCAAATTATGTTTTATATACTAAAATAGATTTGCTTCACTCAAGAAAGATTGATCATTTAATAAACACAGAAAGGTCAGATTTTGGCAAGATAAAAGTTTTGTCGCCTACAGAGGGTAATGTGAAAATTGAACAAATAATTTACTTCAAATACAAAAATATGTTGCATAACATCAGTGAATTAAATAGTGGTGCTGTGAGATCCATATTTAATATCTTGTATGACTTCCATGAGCTTGAAGGACTGCATCCATGCGGTTTGGCAGTGATTCATACAGTTTATTGATGAAGTCATCAGGAATAGCAAAGAAAGCAGTCTTACATGCCTCCCAGAGTTCATCAAGATTCTTTGGTTTTGTCTTCCATGCTTCCTCTTTCATTCTACCCCAGACATGTTCAATGATGTTCATGTCTGGTGACTGCGCTGGCCAGTCCTGGAGAACCTTGATCTTCTTTGCCTTGAGGAACTTTGATGTAGAGATGGAAGTATGCAATGGAGCACCATCCTGCTGCAAAATTTGACCCCTTTTATAGCTGGGAATGTAAGATTTAGCTAATACTTCTTGATATTTTAGGCTATTGATATTGCCTTCCACCCTGCAAATCTCTCGCACACCGCCATACTGTATGTAACCCCAGACCATGATTTTTCCAGCACCCAACTTAACTGTTTTCTGGGTGAACCTCGGATCCATGCGGGCTCCAGTAGGTCTCCTGCAATATTTGCGGCGGCTGTGATGTAATTCAACTGAAGATTCATCTGAGAAATCCACATTTTACCACTTTTCCAGCGTCCATCCTTTTAGCAGGCTGTGGGCCTTAGCAAATGCCACACGTTTTTTTAATTGCCTTTTGTTTTGTGCTGGTTTCTGGGCACTGATTCGACCATGGAGGCCATTTCGAGCCAGAATTCTACAAACTGTTCTGGTTGACACGAGGACTTGAGGTGACCAGGCCTGGTGGAGCTCTGCTGCAGTGGAAAAGGGGCTGGCCTTGGATTTTTGAGCCAACAAACGGTCCTCCCGAGCAGTTGTCTTGCGGGGTTTACCGGACCTGGACTTGTCAAAAACATCTCCAGTCTCTTCAAATCTTTTTCTTATTCTTTGTACTTGACGCTGAGACACATTGAAGGTGTCAGCCACTTCAGCAGTGGATTTGGTCTTCAACCTCTTGATAATCAATGCTTTGGTCTCAGGGTGAATCTTAGGCATGTTGTCAGAGGTCAAGTTGCAGTTGATGTGAAGGTCTGGTGTGTTGGGGTTCTTTTTGTACACACCCACTAATTGATTGACAAATTATTGATCACAGGTGAGGCTGTAATCTAGGATTGGGTGCAAGGCGACAAGACTTTTGTCTTTGCAAAAACTGACTCAGTGGGCTTTACCAAGCTGTGAACATTAGAATGCTTTTCAGCAGTTTCATTTGGCACCAAAACAGTATTTCAAAATCTGCTGGGATTGAAATGAGACATTTCTTGTCAAAAATAAATTATTAGATATATATTTGGGGGGCACTTAAGGTCAACTTGTACCCAAACGACAAGACTTTTGTCAGGGACGGATATGTAATTACATTTTAGTATTCTGTTTCATGCTAACCTATGTGGCCCTATGTTTAGTTTTTAGTGGCAGCAGATAATAAATTAATGTTTCATAAATTCATGAAAATAATCTTTAAAATAATTACTATTTAACAAAAAAGATAACATTTTAACTGTCTTAAAAGATTTTTAAAAAGAGTTAATTTCAAACGCTTTGCAGTGGTCCAAAGTTATTCCTCACTTACCTTATGCATTTTAAGTATAAGGTAAGAGTTTATCACTTTTCTTAACTTTCATAGGCAGCCACACTAATGCTAACAACCACTAGCATGCTAACGGCACACAAACCTAGTTTTCAGGCCATAAAATGGATTTTTAATTAAAGCTTTTACAATATACCTGTGCTGGAAAAAGACAAAGCTTCGTTATTACGTGAAAAAAATAATGTTCAGTCTGTTTAAGGCGACTCACAGATGCAGTGTCTCGCCTCCATCACGTAGCGCTCCTGGCACTCGTCGCAGCGCTGACCTTTGACCCCGGCCTTGCACTCACACTGCCCACTGGTCTTGTTACAGGAGGAACTAAGCGCACCCCACTCGCTACAGCCGCACCGCTCACAGGCTCCGCCCATCATTTTTGGGTTGCCATAGTAACCATCTGAGCACCTGAGGACAGAGGGGAGGGGCCACAGGATGAGGTTCTTGTTTACTTTATATGGAAAAGGCTGCATTAATATAATATATATAAACAGATTTTTTGGCGTTACATTCCAAGGTGTATATATTTATTACATTTGTTCATCTACTGAATTATTTTCCTTGTGGATCAATGTTGCCTCTAAAACAAAAATTCTGATTTGAGTGTATTTTTCACAGTATCATATGTCATAGTTGCGGTCTCAGTCCAGGTCATAGACAGTCCCCTCACCTCTCGCAATGCTGTCCCTCATATCCGGAGCTACAGTTGGTGCAGATGTATCCGATGGTTGCCGCGGTTACCTCACACGTGGGGCTGAAGCTGTTCCCTCGGAGTGGACAGCCGCACAGGGAACAGTCGGACACGGAGCCGCGCACGTTTCCATAGTAACCCGACGCACACAGCTCGCAGTTATGGCCGGAAGTGTGGTGGTCACAACCCTACGACAGAAAAGAGATATATTACAATAGATATGCTGTAAATCTATAATGGTGTCACTTTTCCAGTGGACTTTAAGCCACCTGCCTGTTTTTGCTTTGCATGGAATGTTATTAAATGCATCTATGTAGGATTTACTCAGTTACATGTTTTTACTGCTCAAAAATCCCCTGAAAAACACAGGAAAAGTAGCGCCCCTGCTTCTCTACGTTTAAGTTTAATGCCAACATTCTAGGCATGTTTCTCAAACTCTGCTCTTTCAGGCGACTGGAAAAGTCCTGTTTTATACTTGATTTAGTTGGAAGGCAACTCTTTTCTTCGGTGGCGTGAAAGGTTAAGAGCCACTATTCTATGCAAAGCAATAACATCTTCATGGAGACTAGCAAGTGGCAGATATTTTACCCAGAAAAGTTATATAGTTACATATTTTTTCCATTTAATATAAGCGTAGTGCGGTTTGTACCTGGCAGGCTCCTGTCTCCTGGTCGCACATCTGGCTGTGATTGTTGCATCGACAGGGAACACAGGCCCGCACAAACAAACTCCGCTGGTTTCGAGGAGAGATTTCCGAGAGGGGCTGTCGGAAAAAACCTGGTGCACATTCCTGGACACAACATATTTAGTTTATTCTTTCATTTTTTACTTTACTTTATTTTCCTTCTCATTGTTTGCACTGTCTAGATTTAAAAATGTTATCAAATGTTTTTCGTACCTGACAGGACAGACCCGAGTATCCCCATGGACAATCACACGACTCGATTTGTCTGGCCATGCCCCCTGTGACCTTTGCCTCCTCCTCAACTGCGGTTTCCATGGTGATATTGGAGATCCTACGAATGCCAAGTTAGTATTATTTCACAGTATTTGTCAGTATATAAGTTGAGTTTTATACATACCTGCTCTGTTGTAGCCGGCTCCCATAAGAAGCTTTGACAATGATGTATTGAATGTTACTTAGCACCATCATGAAGTCAAATCGGGTCACTGCCTTTTCACTGACCGAATTAAAGTAACGCCAGCGGTGCTAAAAAATACACCAAAAATATACAGTATATAAATGTGTACTTTTATATTTATACTAATATGGCACTGAACGGGTTTGGAGGTACCTCTGTAAGCCTGATGTCATGTCTCGCCCTAACTCCATTGCTAGGAGCGGGCATGTCGGTGTAAATGACCAGCTTCCTCAAAGTCCCGCCTCTCATCAGCACCTGAGGCTCCTGATTGGTCAAACCCTGTCCGTCCTCAGCGTAGAATACAGCGGAGTAAGACAGCGTTCCTCCATATGACAGTAACTGGAAAAAATAAAACAATTGATTTTGATTTTATTTCTTTAAAGTGGCTGTACTACACTTCTATGTGGAATAAACTGTCAAATAACTATTTACTTTTAGTCAGAAAAAAAAGACATTGACAAAAACTATGAAAATATACAAAATACAATAATATTTGAGTAGACAAAATTAACTCTGGTTGAACGGTGATATGAGAACAAAATGGCGCAGTTACCTTTTTGCCAGTGAAGAGGTGAGGTAGTTTCCAATAGAGGGGTCCAAATAGGCTTGAAGTCTCCAAGTGTCTCATGTCCAAAAGAACATCCCCATCTTGCACAAACACCCCAGACACCACGCCTTTCAGATTCGACTGAGACACCACCGGCAGCAATGAGGGGGAGGGCACCAAGAGCTGAAGAGAGCACAAGACAATATATAAATAGTACCTTTAATATAATTGGGAAATTGTTTAGTTTTTTGTCCTGTACCCAATTTTCTCCCAGCTAAATCTGACCAAATTCTTGTCCCAGTACAGAAAAACTGTATAAGCAACTCTTGAGCTCACAATAAGTGCATGTTGTTTGATTTTACTTTCCAATAATCATTTTCTAGTTGTTGGCTCTATCATTGCAGCAAAACTGTATTAAAATTCCTTACAGTGAATGAAAGGGATGCTCAGAATGCATAAGGTAAGTGAGGAATAATTCTGGACCACTGAAAAACGTTTAAAATGAACAACAAAACAAAACATACAACAAAAACAGTGTGGAGTAAAAGGTAAAACATTTTAAAACTTGGTAAATGGTAAAAACTAAAAACTGAAACGGTTGTTGACATGTATATAAAAGATGACACCGCTTTTTCCACGCATTCCACTGTCCCCGGCATCCTCTTATATACTCTATAAACTATAGGATTCAATTACCTTTAAACATGCAGATTCTGTTTCATAACTTCTGTTGTCCTCCAAGATTCATAGAACCATAGATACCTTGTTAAATTTAGTTTTCCGTAACAGGTGTTGAGTACCTGAAAAGTGGTGAAGCCTCCCTGCTCCTCACAGTCCTGGCTCAGTCCGGAGCAGTAACACTGAGAGCATCCTTCAGGGTTCAGAGCGGAGAGAGCGAACCGCCCGGACACGCACTCCTCACAGCGACGCCCTGATACCCCAGACTGAAAGAAAATCACAATATTTAAAAAATAATAATAATAATAATTGAAAATATTTTCCAAAAGCAAATTCCTAAATCTTAAATCTAGTTCTTGTTCACCTTGCAAACACACTGTCCGTCCTGAAGACAATCGCAGATCCCTGTGGTCCCGTTACAGAACTCTTCCTCCGTGCCCGCTGGGTCACACCCACAGGGGGCACACTTGGGGTAACCATAGTAACCAGGGGCACAGCGGTCACATGAGCTGGCCCCGAAGCCCTCTCTGCACCTGCACTGTCCGCTGCTCAGGTCGCACTGAGAGATAAAGCTGCCGGACGAACTGCAACTACACGGCTATGAGAAAATATACGGAAATTAGAAGCATTTTAAAGGAAAAGACATTTGATTTTTTTTTTAAAATTATCATTGTGGTATCAGAATGGGTATTGAGTATCTACGAGTCTATTCCTTATTTGAGTGGGTGTGTATTTATATAACTTACACGGCAGCCAGTCACCGAGTTGTGGCCCCAGTGATCAGGTTTGCACTCCTCACATTTCGCCCCCTGTGTGTGTGGAGGGCAAATGCACTCTCCAGTCTCAGCGTTGCAGTTGCCTCCAGTGTGGGCACAGTTGCATTCTGGGATATCAAGATGGGCAGTCAGACAGATGTAAAGACAACAATAAGACAGGGTATTTTGGTACTAATTATGGTACTTTAAAAAATTGCAGTATTTATTTGCTGCTTGCTATTTCGATTTGGTTGAAATTGATCTAAATCTAACCTTAACCTAAACAAAATTCTAGTGTCTCCGTACCTGTGCACTGTCCATCCTGGTAGTTGTAGTAACCGCGAGCACATTGGTCACACTTGTCTCCGGCCACGCCCTCCACACACTGGCACCGCCCCTCGGAGTCACATGATTCTGACACAGAACCTGATTGGCTGCAGCTGCACGGCACACAGCCTTGTCCGCTTTCGATGCCGTAGAAGCCAGACTGGAAAATAGGAACAAGAATATCATAAGCAAAACAGCGAATATACGTATTGGAGTTAAATGGAGCATTATTTTCACTTAGCAGATTAGTAGCCCGCAACAGTGGAGGGTTACACTAAAACGCTAACAAATAGAAAGTCCATAATTCTGAATTGAATGGTGGAAGTTAAGCCACCATTATCTTTACCAGGTTTATACAATTATTATTTAGAATTTGAAAGTCTTTTAATTGTTTATATTGTATTTCTGAGTAAAAGTAATATCATAAAGAACAAATAGTTGCACCCCCTGTCATATTACAATTGTCGTGCATTAACTAACTAGCTAAAATTAAATAAATCAATAAATATACTCTACCATGCATCGATCACAGGCCCGGCCCTCCACGTTGGCCTTACAGTCACAGCGCCCACTAGACACATCGCACACAGAGGACACAGCTCCGTATATGTCACAACCACATCCTGAAATAGAAAAGGACAACTAATTATTAGACTTAGACTTAGACAAACTTTATTGATCCACAAGGGAAATTATTATTATATCACAATTTCTCCATCTCTTTAGAGTTTAGAAGTGAATTCCCCTGATGTGAATATTTCATTTACATCACATCTTCTAAATAATGTATGACCTCAAATGTTCCTGGAGTTGTTTACAATGTGCACTCTAAACCGAATCCTTTTAAAAGATATAACACAATTCTAATCAAAATCTAATCGAAAAACTGACATTTTTTCTCAAAATTGTGCAGTTAATTCTTTTTTTTCTTTTTCTTTTTTTACTACAGTAACATTACTACATATTTTTACTTCAATGTTCAAACAAGTGAGACTTTTCTAATTGGATTCTAATTTAAAGGGCCCAATTATTATAACTATTTTCTGATCTATGTTATAACGTTAGAGCAAACGTAACTGGAGTTGTGTTTTGTTTCATTTACACATGTTTGACACACAAATCCAGTATATTTAGGCTGAGTTCTTCTCTAACAGAAAACACTCACCTTGTGATGTGGTGATACAGGAAGTGCTCCACTGTGTTTTTAAGCTCCATACTCCTTCACTAGAATTATTTGGATGATTTCAAACCTGGAATTGCCAGTCTCTACTGAACTAAAGGTAAAAGGAGCTGTTAACTTACCTACCACAACATGATATCACAAGGTGGAACAGAGCATTTTGAGCTTTGGAGATGTAGATAGACTCATAATAAAAGAGTACTCAAACGTGTGAATGAAACAAAACACAACAACAGGTATGTTTTTTAGGAAGTAAAGATGCTCGGACATGGTTTAAAGGTCACAAGAGTTAGTTTTGCGTAATATAGGACTTTTAAATCGTGATTATTTTACCCAACTATTCCATGTACTGTCAAAAGATAAACGTGACTATAGAATATAGATGCTTTTCAAAACAATTGGTTACAACATTTAATTGTAATCCTCATCTCCTGATTTGACACTTGTTCATTTACCTGTATTGCCTAATATTTACTAAACATTATAAATAAACTCTCTGACACCAGGAAGTGAAATGTCCCCCATGTGAGTGCCTTTTGGGGACTTTGAGGTCGGGGTGCCGTAATCCCCTGTGGCCCCCGAGGCACAAAGCCCTGTTTCTACTGGTCAGTGCCTGAATAGAGCCATGTGACCAGGGGAACAATGGGGTCAGAGGTCAGGCGTGATGTGGATTAGACAAATCTACATTCCTGCCCTGTGCTCCGGTGGAGCCATGGCCTCCAGCTCCACAGACGAAACAGAGCCCTGAGGCAGAGTATGCCAACGCTGATAAAAGCAGCCACAACAGCCACTCATTATTATGAAAGATTACAGCGGATATTATAGTTTCCTTTACAAATGTGTGCCAAGATTCATGGTCAAAACATTTGTATTTGTAGTAGATATTTTGGATAGAATAAATGAAGGGCCCTGAGTTATTGAATTACTTATTATAATATTAAAAAGTGCAACTTTTCTCGAGGAGGGTACGTCACTATGGAGGAACAAAATGACAAAATTGGAAATAAATGCAAAAATAAATGCTGGGATGTATCAATCAAAATATAAATGTATAAATAAATAAATAAATGTAAAATAAAATGTAAAATGTAGAATAAATTAGTTAAAAAAAAGAAAAAAAAAAAAGAAAAAAAGATTGATTAAAAAGTATAAATAAATATATTCTTAAAATAAATACATGTACAAATAAATAAATAAATGTAGAAATAAATATATTAATACAGAAATGTAAAATATTTTATAGCATATTTTGGCTTTTTAATGCCCAGAATGTATGTATTAATGTGTAATGTGCACATTTATTTTTATTCATAATACATCAACTAAAAAAACATTTATTCTTGTACTTCATTTATTATTATTATTTTCAATTATGACATAGTGTTTCAAAGTCTGTATTGAAACGTAGCCATATTATTTTTAATTGGGCAAACTAATGATTGATCAATATGAGAAAAAGAATTGCTAATTTTTGTCATATATTTGTCCGTTCCTTTACTTTTAAAGGGACAGTGTGTAAGATTTTTACCCGTTAATTACTGAAATTGAAGATACCCATTCAAAAATACATTGTTTTCCAAGCCTTTTCACTTCCATCATGAAATCAAAGTATTCTTTTGGACTTAGATATAGTCACATAAAAGGGGGATCTTCCCCATATAGAGGCAGCCATTTTGAATACGAGAGCCGCAGAAGGACATTTGGGCTCATCCTTCGCCTCGGCTCCTGCTAACAGCTGCTCAGCCGCGCTGCATATGGGAGCAGAGGAGCGAAGGAGAGAAGGGGAAGGGGAGGGGGAAGTGGGAGCCTCGTGTAAACAAGCATGCTGCTGTATCACACATCGTAATGGATATAACACGTATTTTGGACTAAATTGTTTTACTGGATTTTATTCGCTGGATCCTTATGGACAGATTGAGACCAAGTTTATGGTGAAATACAGAGTTTGACCTGTGCAGAGCCTTCAAAGGTAAGCTAACAAACCTCATTTTGTGCTTTTCTGTATAAAAGCCCCATGTGCTCGGGGAGTGATTGTTGTGCAGGGAAATGAATTGCATAGTCAAAAAGAGGAGACTGTAAGGTTTCATTTGATGTGTAGATTGTCATGAATCATGATCGGGATTGTGTGTTTTCATGCGAAAAGAAAAAAAAAAGTGAACGGGGGACCGCGTTTTATGTATACAGCGGCGCGTGCACGCGAGCTATCGGCGCTACGGCGCGCCCGGGTGACCCTCGTGGTCTGCCATAGCCAAAAGAGGAAGTGGAATAGCTACTAACCACCTATGCGCCACGAATCCTACACACTGTACCTTTAAGAGACTTTTGAAGAGTGAGATATTTCACCTTCCTTTTCTAATGAATAAAAAGTAGTTGTAAATGCCATTCCTCAAGAGTGGCATGGATAAAAGTGAAAGAAAACACAAAACATGGTGACCTTCAGATTGACACAAGTTCCTGAGGAATAAGCTCATATCAGGACAAATGTTTCAACCATCTTCAACCTCTATCTTCAGGAGACTAAACTAATGATAACGGACTTTTCTTGAACTGTACACAAAATCTTTTCTAACACTAGAGAAAAAAGGAGGAGAGAGATCTAAAGATGTATTTTATTCAGAAGATTCGTTAGGGAGATTTTCGGCCTGTATTTAACGTTGTACAATGTAACTTTCTGGTTGAGGGTCTGCCACCTGCTTGTCTCCATGGAGATGTTATTTATTTGCCTACAATGTTCCACAGTATGGCATACCACCAGGCTAAATTAAATGATTTGTAATCGTAATTAAGTACTGCATAATACCATACTGTGGAACATTCCAGGAAAAAGCAATAAATAACACCTCAAGTATCACAGTGCACCTTTATGAAAAGTGTGACCTATTATTCAGCTCTAACTGGCTATTTGCTCCTCACCTGTGCAGTTTTTGGCGTGCAGGGCGTCGCCATAGTAACCATCCCGGCAGCGCTCACAGTGGTGTCCCGCGGTGTTCCGGGTGCACAACAGACACTCCCCGGTCACATGATCGCAGTGCCCCACCTCCTCCCAATTCACGTTCCCGTTACACTGACACCGCGAGCAGGACCCGCCCAGCACCTGCGGGTTGCCATAGAAACCACTGGCACATCTAGCGAAACAAGACAGAGGTTTGGTGTCAACAACTGGTTTTAAAGTTAGCTTACCTTATGAAAATGCTATTGCTTTGCCTGAAATGTTCCACAGTATAGTATTAAACTTATCCATTTTTCTTTTATTCAATTACAGACTGTACACTGGCCTTGCTTGTCTCCATGGAGATAGATATATTCATGTTGTACTGTGGAATATTCCAGGCAAAGTATAATTCTATGGGCAATTTGAAGTTATAGACAGAAAATGATGTTAAAGCTTGCATTGTGTAACTTTTCTGGTGGAAGGTACTTTTCTCCATGGAGATATTATTGCTTTGTCTATAATATTCCACACTATGGCATTAAACCTTTCTAGACCAAATCAGATCAAGTTACAGGTCAGATCTGTGGAGAGGCGACCCCGCTCACAGTCAGAATGCCTGTTTTTCTAGGTATTTTTGAGCTTTAAAACTACCTGTAATTTAATACATGTAAAGTAGCGCTGTTTAATGTCATACTGTGGAACATTCCAGGCAGAGCAATGACATTTCCATAGAAACAAGCAGGGACAGAGCTCTAACCAGAAAAGTTACACAATGCACCTTTAAATAATGTTATATATTTTGTTGGGTCCACAAACTAGGCAAGGCATATTTATTTGTACAGCACAATTCGTACATAAAGTAATTCAAAGTGCTTTACTGAATAAGAAAGACATTAAAATCACAATACAAACAAATTAAAACATAAAATAATCATCATAAAATTAAAAAGAGAGAGAGACATTAAATGAGAGAGAAGAGTGCAGAATGAAAACTTTTCAGTCATACGTACAACTGTAGAACTGTTTTGAGCCTGGATTTAAACAGCGTCAAAGAAGAAGCCCGTCTCACATCAAGCAGCAATTTGTATAAGTGAAGTAACAACAATCCCACCATTGTGACTATGTAATGCCACCACTTTTTGAAAACATAGTGAAGTGTTAAAATGATCAGGTTATCGAGAAAAGTCTTTGAACTTTGTGTCAGTTTTTGTTTTTATATGAGCAGTGTTTAAAGAAATATTAACCATAAACCACGTCACTGGAACATTCATATGACAGTTTTAAGCCCTCCACCTCAATTTTGAACTATGAGCTCTTGAGAATGAAGTGAATGCACCTTTAGGGCTTATTACTACATTTGTATGTTATAAGTGTCGACTATTGAATATAATGTAAAGAGTGCAGACTCACCTCTCACAGTTGTTGCCGGTGTAGCCCTCCTGACAGCGGTCACATGTCACTTGTCCATTAGACTGGCGCAGGCAGGTGGGACTGAAACTGTAATCCAAGGCATTTACATATAGATTACAGTAATAGTATTAATAATAGTATTTGTCAAATCAATGAAAAGGACTTTTGTCTAGCATATTGTCCACATTTGAAGTTAAAGTGGATATGACAGGCTTTCATGTTTTTTTCTAAATATTATTTATACATTTGATGGTGTGGTACCTGTGGTCAGTATTTATCATAGTTTTACATCAGTTAAGTGAGTTTGTGAAAATGGAAGTCACAGAAATACAGGAAGTAGTGCTGAGTGGTGAAACAGGTATTGATGACATAGCTACAGTATGTCATCAACACAGAAAACTCCATCTAAAATGTAGAGACAAATAACATTTTTCTGACAGTTTCAAGCTTCATTTAACAAAATAAAAGTGTTGTCATTCATTTTTATTAGTCTAATCATAACTAGTGTGTAATTTGTGTAGTTTTGGCCCTTGTCAACATTATAGTTGCTAGATAATAGTGTTTTTTTTATGGAATTACCTCTATATATGTCATATATGGTGTAAAATTATAAACTTCACCAAGATTTAAAAAACCTAGAACAAGATTTTTTGTAAAGTTTAAATATAATTAATTATGTTTTATTACAATGAGTAGCCTAACCTGTCATATGCATTTTAAAGTGTAATGAGTTCAGAACAGACATTTGAATCAGTGGAAGCTGTATGTACGTAACAAACCTATTTGATGCGGCGGTCAAAGGACATGGGCATTTCTTACAGTCCTGCTCCGTCCCCTCGGTGGCATCGCCATAGAAACCGGGCAAACAATGCTCGCAATGGGGCCCTGTGGTGTTGTGGGAACAAGACTGGCGGAAACAGGACCAGCATTAAAAGTCAACATTAATGGTTTTCACATTAAATCACCATGTTTTTTTAACTTGTACTCACCAGGCACAGTCCATGGTAATCGCAGACAGAGGAGTGGTCATTACATTCACACTGGAGACAGTTCCCTCCGAATAAGACTCCTGCAACGCGATAGAAACCTGGCAGACATGACTATAAGCAAAAAAAAAAAAAAAACATTAAAACTATATGGAAATTATCTGATTACATTTCATTGTCACGATTTGCAGTATACATCAAGTGCCAACCTCACAGGACGTGCCACTGTAGCCGTATGGACACTCGCACGTCTCCACGGCAACCGCCTTGTCCCCAGAGACGGACACCGGGTCAGCTACATCCAGAGACACCAAGCCCAGGCTAGAAGATAAAAGAATCAACAGTTAGAAGTATGGAAATGTACTGTAGTATTTGTACTGTACTACAGACATTTGTATCTCTTTAAAGGGCCTATATTAGCTTATTTTCTGATCTATGTTACAATGTTTCCTTATCAAAAACACACCTGGAGTTGTGTTTTGTTTAAAAGTCTAAAAGTGTCACAAGAGTCTATTTTGCATAGTAGTGGTGGTGGTAGTAGGATGTACCGAATGGGCCCTGCAGCAGAGGAGTTGAGCAGCACCCGGACCCTCAGCGTGGTGACATCTCTCAGCACGGTCATCAGGTCATCGCGGGTCACATGATCACCTCTGACATCATCCACAAACTGATGAGGGCCCATCACCACGGCAACGGCCCGCTCCGACAGGGGGGACAGGGAGATCAGGTGAGGGCGGGACAGACGCAGGGAACGGCCATTTCCCTGGAAAATACGAAATACTTTTATTTTCCACCACAGAATAAAATAGGACAAGACAAAAGTGGAGTAGATCATTAATTCGGGCAAAATGTAATCTCAAATAAATATAATATCCAATGAAACTTTAGGATGGTTTATGAGGTTACAAAAATGTTCACTATAATGTAGCTGAAAACCAGTGTATGTGTTAGTGCAAGCATGTGTAATTGAATATTTTTGAGAAATGGCTTGAAAAGGTTGAACTGTATGGAAGATTGTAGGGAAGCTGGCCCGATGTGGTCAATGTAGGAGGGTGAGTAAAAACTTTAATACATTTTTGACCAGATGAAAATGTATTAAAGTAGACTTCTGGACTTAAATAACTTAATAACAAATAAACTGTTAACATAACTCAAATACAATGTAACAACAACATACCCCCAACTGCACAGAAGTGTTTTCCTTCCCTAATTGACAAAACCTGCTTACTTTTATTCCCCCAGCAGGAAGTACCTCCCCCGAGTAAGTATCATTTCCTTTACAGGGAACTTTCAAAAGTCTAAAGCTCGCCTTTCTGTTTAACAAGGGTCTAAGCTGCCTTAAACATTGTGTTGAAAATAAACTATAAAAAAGAAATACACAAAAAACAATGAATGAATGAATGAAAACAGAGATTAACCCAGTTCTCCCCTTCACATGGTCCAGCCCACCACCTCCTCCTCCCAAGGGTTTAAAAAAGGACCATGTGGAGCTGCAGATAAGTATAGTGAATATGGATGTAACTGAAATTAATTAATAAAGTATAATTAAATGAATAATGTGGTATGTGATAATTAACAAAAAGAACTGTGTGAAATTAAATGAATACTTCTTTAATGGGACAAAGGCCCACTTTATCACAAAGAGATACGTTCATTTACAAAAAAAACATTGGAAATGATGGGCAAGTTGTTAATAATTATATTAACATTATTATTAACAGTATTATTCAATCAGAAAGCAGAGTTTCACATGAGTCTCTCATTTGGGTTGCCAGGTTCAGTATAAACCTAAAAGGACTCTTTCTGATTTGTCACTACCTAATCTGCTAGTTTTTTAGTGTTTTAGATTTAGTGCTTGAATTCTGAAGGTTCTCTGCTTTCACATGAGAAAATATTCCTTTAAAACTATTTAACGGTAATTAGAATGCAGCTTTTAGGATTCATTTATTCACAAAAGCCTAATTCAGTCCTTGAATTTAACATTGACATAATAATCAAACACAAGCTGGACTACCTGTATGATGACATCAGAGTGGGCGGAGACAGAGCGGTCTAAATTGTCCAATGGGACGTCGTAGAAAAGCGTGTAGTTCAGTGTCCCCCTGAAGGAAGTCAGCTGTGCGGGAACAACGGATTCAAGTTCATTCTCAATACATTTCTTTACTCTCTAAAAAACATTAAAAATGTTAGCACGGACCTTATTGGCCAAAAAATTGCTAGGGGCGTCCCATGACATCTCGTACTGGTGGGCGTGGCCTCGGGAGTGGTTGATTGGCAGGAGGAAGTTGTTGTCGTGGACTACAGTGAGGGGGTGGAGCTGGTCAGTGGGTTGAAGCCAGGCGTTGGAGAAAGTCACCTAAAGAAAACACAACATCAGATTTAAGTTAAAGGCACTATAGGTATATCTTTTATTTATTTTTTTTGCCAGAATTGACTTTGACATTTGACAGGTTACACTAATCATTTCGTAGTTTGTCCTCGTTTGATCTTGGTCATGTTTTTAATTTTTTACTTTCCTTTTAATTTTTCAACTTTTCTTCACTGCCACCTGTGAACTACTGTCTGCTTAAACCATACATTTTGCTTGTGGCCCTAAATTTCTATCACATTTCTATCTAGTATTTGAAATCCTCTTTATTGACATATTTTCTGACCTGATTGGTGGACCAGGAGGAGCTCTCGCAGACGTCAGACACTCCGAAGCAGAAGCAGTCTGTGCAGCCATGGGGGTTTTCAGGCTGGAGGTTGTAGAAGCCCGGTTTGCACAGGTCACAGTTGAAACCCATCACATTTTTCTGAACAAAAAGAATGAACTCAAATTAACTTATCACAACAACAAAAGGCACTGCATCTGAGTGAAATGTACTGTTTAAAAAAGTATTAAAAATGTATAAAAGATAGATTTTGGTCTGAAAAGACTAAACCAGCTCTAACACAAGACTAATGCGAGAATATATCAAGATTAAACCAGGTCTAATCCAGAAGTAACTCAGGTCTAACCCAGTAATAAACAATATAAATGAAAAAGGTAGGTTTTGATCATAACTTAGACTTAGACAAACGTTATTAATCCACAAGGGAAATTACTTTAACTTTCCTTATTAAGTAATAATTTAGTCTCAGTTAAGCCAGTTGCCCAGTAATTTAGGTCATTTAAGTATTTTCATTATTTTCCTGAATATATTGTAATAAAAAATGACATGTTTTAGATTTTCTTTTATTCATATCATGCATATGTAGTTTGTCTATTAAACTATGAATTCAATAAATGAACTTGTACCCCAGTGTAGTAGTTAGTCAGTATTTACCTTGCAGACACACTCCTCACAGGGGTCAGTGTTGGTGCTTCCTGCCAGGTTACACTCACATTTGGAGCACAGAGGGAAATCTCTGTATCCAAAAGCACAGCGCTCACACCTGCGCCCAGCAAAGCCCTCTCTGCATGGGCACTGGCCTGAAGACGAGCCTGGAGGTATAACAGCAGACTGTTATAGGCCATATAATAATAATAAATAATTCATAGCATTTATATAGCGCCTTTCATGACACCCAAAGCGCTTTACAGTTCATTGTTCATTCACTCCACACTTGGTGGTGGTAAGCTACTTTCTGTAGCCACAGCTGCCCTGGGACAGACTGACAGAAGCAAGGCTGCCAATCTGCGCCATCGGCCCCTCCGACCACCTCCAACACTCACACACTCTCCACTTTCATACTAGGCAATGTGGGTAAAGTGTCTTGCCTAAGGACACAACAACAGTTTTTTGCAACTGGCGCCCCACTGTGGCACCTGGAATTCCCAGCGGTCTCCCATCCAAGTACTAACCAGGCCCTGCCTTGCTTAGCTTCTGAGATCTGACAGGATCAGGCTTTGACAGGCAGGTATGAGGTATGAGCCTGGACTAAACCAGTTCTAGACCAAGAGGAAAAAATATTTGAACCAGGACAGCTTTGAACAAGAACTAAACCAGGTCTAACCATAGACTGTATATATAAGTGGATATGGATAATGCACTAGCTGCCGAGTTCCAAATAAGAAGTTCGCATGCGGCTCTTCCAGCTCTTTCTGACGCTGACTCCCATTGACTTACACTGGAATATTGCCGTCCCTCTCTCTGTAACTACTGCTGCGAGCCTCGTCATTTTGGTCTTAAAATGTTCGTATTAACCAGCCCTACATGATCCTATTTTGCTATTTTGTCCGTGTAACCTGTAACCGCTAGAATTGCAAGCTTCACTTGAGTGGAGCAGAACGCTGTTGGTAAAGTCACACTCACTTAGTCTTCTTTAGATACAGTCTATGCGTCTAACCCAGAACTAAAAAAATCATATACCAGGATTAAATCGGGCCCAATCCAGGATTAAATCAGGCCCAACCTAGGACTAAACCATGTCAAAACCAGACCTAAACTACGAATAAATAAATTAACATTGTCTAATTCTGAACAAAACCAGGTCTAATCCAGAACTAAACAACATCTAGTCAAGAACATACCAGAAATTAACCTGATCTAACCTAGGTCTAAATCAGGTCTAAACCAGGACAAATAAATAATAAATATTAATAAATCTATCTATTTATTCATATAATCAAGAATTAACCAGGATTAAAATAGCTCTAGCCCTGGTGCAAAATAGGACTAAACCAGTTCTAACCAAGGACTAACCTGGTCAAATATGTGTTGAACAATGTTAAACAAATGAGTGTTTAACAATGGAGCGTAAGTGAACTGACCAGGAGTGGAGTCGTCCCTCACACACACTGAGGAGAGGGATCCTCTGAGGTCACAGTCACACGGGACACACGGAGAGTCTGAGTACGGGGACACCTGGAAAATACATACACAGTTATTCTGTCCAATCTGTCATTCAATAAGTATGGTGAAAACTGCAATATTTGTTTTTATTTTAAAGCTGCATTGTGTAACTTTTCTGCTGAAGGATCCGCCAAATGCTTTTCTCCATGGAGATGTTATCACTTTATCTATAATGTTTCACGGTATGGCATTAAGCCTTTCTATCGTCATGGAGACCAAACCAAACCAAGTTACAGGCCAGATCTGGAGAGGTGACCCCACTCACAGTCAGAATGTTTTTCTAGGGATATTTTTTATTTTTTATTTTTTATTTTTTAGCTAAAAAAACACCTGTAAATTAATAAATGAATAAATGTAAGGCTTAATGTTTAATTTCATACTGTGGAAAATTCCAGGCAAAGCAATCACACCTAACCAAAAAGTTACACAGTGCACTTTTAATTGAATCTAATTTCTATTCAATAAATCAACAGTGTAACTTTCATAATTTACCAATCAACCAACTTTGTAACAAAAAGACATTTTGGGGGATCTATAAACATTTTTCAATACATCATGATGTATGAAATGGGGGTGAAAGGTGGAGGGAGACATTCAGCTAATTATCAGTGCCACGATTCGTTACAACTCGAAACCCCTTTGACCAAAATGAAGGACAAAATCAATACAGTTTAAATAGGATTAAATTAAATTGAGAGGTTCATTAATAACTAAACCTCTGGCGACCCTCTGGAAAAATATTCTAGAGGTTTGCCATGGCAACCGCCGGTGATGGTGCCCGGGCAACCTCTGGAATATTCATATTCATGAAAAACAATAACGTGTCATGTGTCTCCTTACTGCTTGCGGCCTGTAGAACCCATCTGCACATGTCTCACAGTTGACCCCGGCGGTGTTTTGTTGACAGCTGATGCAGACTCCGCCCCCCAGCCTCAGTCCAGCCGCGTTCAGACTCAAGCGCAGATCCGATACGGTCTGATTATAGAAGCAGTCCTCCGCCTTATTGTGGCAGTTGCACTCTACAAGACAAAGCAACCGGAAATCAGTATTATAGCAACATCGGTGTTCAAGAGGTCAGTGTACTTCATTGTGGGAGGGTCTTGCTCAAGGACACAACTACAGAATGTAATCAGCTGAGGTAAGTTGGTGGGTGAATGCTTAACTTGCCACTGACCATTTCTGATATTATTTTTAAACATTTAACACATTTTAAATGAATAAATTATCCTTTTTTTCTCTCATTATGTATTTTGGCCTCAGAGATTCTAATATGGTTCCACTTTATAATAACGACATCTTAATTAATCTTAACGAAGCACTTAATTCACAATAAGCTTAGGAGTTATTGCTATTTACTGATCGATATGTATTGGTGGACTTTTTCGCGTACTCTCGCAGGTGTTGCCGTCGGTGATGGTGCCCGGTTGCCATGGCATCTGGTGGTACCCAGGGCAGCACTCGTTGCAGTTCTCTCCACACGTGTTGTGTTCACAGACGCAGTGTAGTTTCTGATACAGCACCAAAACAGACATATGAGTAAAGGCAGTAGTAGTAGTATTAGTAGTAGTAGTAGTTGCAGTGGTATTTGACTGTACTTACCTGGGTGACTGGGTCCAGGGGGCAGCTCTGTGCATGGCCGTAGCAGATACACATTCCTCCGACTGAGATGTCTTTGATGGAGTAGAAATACTAGAACAAACATTAGCAGAAACAAAAGGCCTTAAACATATTCAAATACAACAAATGTTAAAGAGTTATCAAGACATCCTGGGCTTGTACTTTGGATATTTAAGATGACCCACAAGAGCCTAAATATGCAGGGTTTGAGTGTTAAACATGTGTGAATGAAACAAAACACAACACAACTCCAGATATGTTTTTGATGAAGAAACATTATAAGATCAGAAAATAGCGTAATATGGGCCCTTTAAGTCCAGTTGAAACCTCAGTTCTAACAGACGGAGGACCATGTTCTTACCCTCCGGGTGACGATGGGGTCGATATCACGGGGGTCGTGCGTGCTCAGGGTCATGAGGTCGGCGTTGAGTGTTCTGATTCGCTGCAGTCTCAGTCTGATGTAGCGCGACGAGGTGAAGTCCAGCAGGGCGGAGGTCAGGTCATCTGCCCCGGGGCGCCCATTAATGAGAGACGTGTGGATCTAGAGACAGAGACAGGGACACAGCACGATGGGTTAGGACCACAGACTTTGGGTTTAAAATGTTCATATTAACCTGCTCTAGCCCCTGGTGGTTTAATTTTGTCCGTAAATCAAGACATGAACAAACCGACAAATCAGGTGTCTTCTTTCCTGGAGGTCGCTCTCACTATCATTAGCAACAGGTTTGACTGACAGCATTGCTAAGCCAAGGGAAAGGATGTTACCTTCAACACTCTTGATCCGTATTGGCTCTTTGGTTGCTATGATACTCGCCGTCAGAATTCCAAACATGGAACTTGACCCAAATTCACCTCTATAACTGCCAGCCTCAATGAGCTCCATTTGGCTGGAGCCGAACACTATGAGTGACGTCACAGTTCCTTAGTCCAATTATTTATACAGTATATGGATAATAATAATAATAATAATAATAATAATAATAATACATAAGATTTATATAGTGCTTTTCAAAACAACTCAAAGACGCTTTACAGAAAGGAATAAAAAAAATAAATAAATAAACAGAACAAAACAAATTAAATTAATGTGGGTCAAAGGCAAAGCTTAGGATACTTAGGGTACATTCACATTAGTGCATACACTCCATCAAAATAAGGACAAAACTGAGACTAAGCACCTAACTAGTAACTTGTATACTGTATTTAAAGAAGTAATGTTCCACAGTATGGCATTAAATACACTGCTCTCAACTGAGACAAGCCAAGTGACGCCACCAAGTCAAGTTAGAGGTCAGGTCAATTTATTTAGTATTCATAAATGCGTGTCCTCCGTCCCCACCTCTCCGTGCTCCAGCGGGTTGAGGCGGCTGTAGTAGGACGTGCAGATGACCTCTGTGTCGCTCTTGTAGGTGGGCGGTCCCAGACGAGGCGTGATGTTGTACCGCGTCAGACACTCGCTGTCGCTGATGGCGTAGAACTGCCATGGCTCAAAGTTAACGCCATCCAGAGAGCGCTCCAGGATCCAGTTACCTACGCATCAACAGAGGATTTATTAGTTAAAAATGTGCTAAATGTTATGGTTTGAAAGATTTTATAAGATTGGTTTAAAGATAAACCTGGTCGTGGAGAATTAGCTGCTTTGATGATGATGTAAGCTACTTGAAAAATCTGAAAATTAAGAAAAACAAAAAGTTAACTATTTATAGAAATGTATAGAAAATATACTGTAGTTATAGAAGTGACAAATATATATTTTTAACAATGCTTTGCAACACCACAGGTAGAAGAGGACAATATACTTTTTAATATATTTTTTATTAGGACATAGAGAATATTTTCTATTATTAAAGAAACACAAAAAATGTTTATTATCCTATATTATGCAAGATTTAGCCATGTTGTAATGTTGTTACATCCTCAAAAACACACTGGGAGTTTGTTTTATTCAGATTTGTTAGCGTAACCCTGCATTATTATTCTGCATTTTTATCTCAAAATGCTATGCTCCACCTTATGATGTCATGAAGTGGTAGTTTTCAAGTTTTTCCTTTTGTTAAGTACAGATTGGAAATTCCAGGGCTAAAATCAATCAAATGATTCTAATGAAGTTGTATGCTGTTGATGTTGATTTCAGCTTTTTTATTATTTTTATTTTATTTTTGTATCTAATTTACAGACATGATTTAGCACATTTGTGGAAATCAGGTGTCTTCTTTCCCGGAGGTCGCTCTCACTATCGTTAGCAACCAGGTTTGACTGACAGCAAAGGAGGGATAGTGAAAACATGATACAGAGGAGGGAGAGTAACTGTAGTGAAACTGGATAGTGTGAGAGCAGAGGATGCATAGGAGACTTTGATAAAACTTATTCACTATCAAATATTTGCCTGTATATTTTGTCTGCACTTCCAGCAGCTGCAGAGCTCAAGGTCACATGTTCCCCGTCTCTCAGACAGACAGAGCCTGGAGCGTTCACATTAGATTTCAATAGGCCACAGTGACTAAATAGGACCCGGGGCACTACACCCACTGCTCTGTACTTACGCAGCTGGGATTCAGGTGTAAGGCAAGTTCATGTGAGAACTCATCCTGCAAAGTATCTTCAGACTGTGCTGAAGTTTTGCTAGATGACTAAGGGAAGAAGTATCAGTGAGGTTTAAGTCTGTTTAGTTTAAAGAAGACTTCATATGCATTTGTCTGTGATATAGCTGTAATCTATGATCCATTCGTGATTCATTATGTTATATTTTTGACATTTCAATATTCATGTAAAATGGGTGACTTCTGGATGAACAGGAATGGCGTTGTGAATACAGGAAAATAAAGGAGAATAGTTGACAGATTAGTCAAACATGTATGAATCATGTAAAGTAAAAGCTCTTAAAGGGGAACATATTATATAAAATCAACTTTTAACCACCAATACCTCTACTGTATATGAAGCAATATATCAGCCACTGCTATATTTAGCTGTACATGATTTTTATGGTCTTACAAACAGAACTAGCTCATTTTAAATGGTTTGAATGGTCCAAAGTTATTCCTCACTTATCTACCTACCTTGAATACCAATAATTCACCATGATGAGTGCTTTTCACAACTTTCAGAGGCCAAAGCGGAATTTTGTCATCACGGTAATGCTCACATCTCATGTACACTCTGTTGTAATGCTGGTAGTGTTTCACATGTAAGGTGTAACTGACCTGTTTGAGGTCCAGAGTGATGGTGACCCAGTGGAACTGTCTCCCGTTCTTAATACTAGGACTCTGCCACCACTGGTTGGTCCCGTCGATGGCGTTGGTGATGGGGTGACGCTCTGCTCGGAGACAACACAGCTCAGTCAATCAGACATTATTATTACATATTACATATTATTGTGTATATATTACATATATACACAATTAGACATACAGTATTACTATCGAGCATGTCTATACATCTATCCATCCATACCCCTAGCCATCTATATTTCAGTCCAATGGTTGATCTATCAATCTCTCTCTCTTTCTTTCTTTATTTATACATCTACCCATTAGAGGTGAGCAGAATTGACAAATATGAGTCTCGATATTTTTTTGAGTATCTCGATATTAAGACAATATTATGAAATATGAACTCATGTATTTAAAGATATTAGTTGAGGTTCATGTATCAGACAAATGTGAAATAACACAACAACTGCCCACAAAAGTGCAGAAATATGACTTTATACCCTTATTTGGAAGTTACAAAGCTCTTTTGGAAGCAGTTTTATAGCATATTATTTTACATATGTTCAAAACAACATTACCTATCTATCTGTCTATAAATCTTATTATATCTATCCTATGTATCCATTCATCCATTTGTCGATCCATCTATCTATCTATCTATCTATCTATCCACCACAGTTAAAGGGACATCATTAACAAAGACAACAGAGATGTTTAGGAGAGGGAAGGAAGTGGCAGACTTTGTATGGGCCCTTTAAAGTGTGTGCGAGTGTGTGTGGAGGGTCTGCGCGCATAGTAACCTTTGTGTGGACAGTAGTGTTCACAGCAGGGGCACGTGGGAAAATCTCCGGGGACTGTTACATGCACAGCTAATCAGAGACGGCTGCTCAGTACATGAATTAAATCTGACCTGTCTGTAATCCTAAATAGGGCTCAACCATTTGGGTACAGTATCTAATTGCATTTTTTCTGACAAACATTGTGATTAGATTTGTGATTTGGTTTCTGTTCAAAATTCAAATTTTAAATGCGTCCAGAAGAATTCACAAAAAGTCTGAAATATGAACTGACAAATTAATACAAGAATCTCATTTCAGAACATGTTTGCGCAGGGTTGGCAGTTTTTATGCAGAATTAGATAATTAGATAATCCTAAACTACAATTTTACAGTTTAAATGAATGAATCCAATGCTTACTTAAAGATAAATGCTCTTGTATGGGGTATACACCATTTGCCTGCATGTTCCATATTAATACATCTATCTAATTAGAATTTTTTTTACTGTGCATGTTTTAATTATTCAAAAATACCCTGAAAAAACCTGCATTTTTACTGTGAGCGGAATCGCCTCTCTGCAGATCTGAAGTGTAACTTGGCCTGAGTCACCCGGGAGTTAAGTTTAATGTCCTACTGTGGAATATTCTTGGCAAAGCAATAATATATCCGAGGAGAGAGGCAGGTGATATACTTACTTAGCGCAGTTGAGTAAAACATTTACTGGCACTGTAGACTGGGAGTAGTGGGTCATTGGATTAGCTGGTCAATTGATCCCTGCTAACTACATTCCACAGTGTTTTTGAGCCTCAGGGCAAGATGGGCGAGATTACTGCTCTACTTTGTTTCAGCTAATGAGTCTTTTCTTTCCTGTGATGGAGGACTAAGGGAGCAGAATGACAGCCGCCAATCTGTCCCCAGGCAGGTCTAGCATCAAAACAACTCCAATAGGTGTGCTAAAGAGTATACACCACAACTTTGAGTGTGTACATAAACAGAAGTACAATATCTCAGTGTCCAACAGCACCAGTACTGTTACAGGGTATCGGTACAAAAAATGCTGGAAATTGTGATCCGTTTGTGTCTAAATAAAGCTGGCTGCTAAAGAATAAAAAAATATACTGTACTGTATGTACCCTAAGCCCTAGTGCTCAAATGGTAAGTGAATGGGCCAAGCTCTGCCTTAGTGCCTTGGTACATCCAGTTGCTGTGACATATAAGTGCAAGGAGCGAGGTCTTGTGTACCACATACTGACTGAAGGATTTTAAACTGCGAAAAAGTTTATATAGATCTGAAAATAGGCAAAAATCACCACCAAATCCACCAAAAAAAAAAAAGCTTTCTGAGCTGCAGAAGGAACCAATGGACTGGCTACTAGTCCACCTCATGACAGGTTTAAGCTAGTAATACCTTATCCAGATTTTATAATAATATATATAATGATGTACCTTTATATGATGCTGATCGGCTGTCACATCTGGGGCAGTGGGGGTTCTTGATCCTCCTCCCTGGTACGTGCTCCACCAGTTTACAGTAGACCTCGGGCTCAGTGTCTCCACAGGTGGCATTGGCGCTGATATCCGCGTTGGACGCCAGGTTCAGGATGGCGGGGAACAGACCTAGAGGTCAGAGGGCAGAGGTTAGAGGTCATGCAAGACAGGAACACAGGAAGGAAGAAGCCCAAAGAGCTAATTACAGAGATTTAGAACATATGGGAGGGTGTGGTGTGGACAAAGAAGAATGGTGAATACATTTTAGAAGTCTAGATACAATACAATTATCATCCAATAACACATGAATTACTACTACTACTACTACTACTACTACTACTGCATGTAATTAATGTCCCAGTGGCAATTCTATGTAAATGTAGTGGGTTGTGTCAGGGAAGAGCATCTGGCATAAAAGATTAGCTGCAATTAATGTGTAAATGACTGCCCCCAGGAGGTAGATAGTTTGTTGTGGTAATCTTATAGATGAAAAAAAAAGTATGAAAGAAGACTATGTTTACATGCACACTCAAATCTGATTATTATCTGATTTCTGGACATTTAGATTTATTTACATGTCATGCAAACTGCGAAATCTAATGTGTCTTATCATTCCAAAAATCTGGTAATAATCATATTTAGAATGTGTGCATGTAACCACAGCCAGTGTTATCAGTGCCAACCTATTCACGTATAGCTTATTATTCATTTAGTGTAAAGGGTAAAAAGAGGGTAAAAAGTTATGTATATTTTCCATTTGAATTCAAATGCATGACCATTTTGCACTTTCTGATGGACTGCAAAAATATCAGATTATTATTATCAGGAGAATCAACAATATTGCAGATTTATTAAACTATTTGTAGTGTAAGTTAATTTGTTATATGTCATGGATTCTACCTGGACAACTGAGAGATTCTACACACTTTTGCTATACTCAAGTCCGTTACAAAAAGTGTAGATTCTTTAGTAATAAAACCTGACCGTCTAAGTATAAAACTAGTCCAGGGGTACACAATTATTTTAACCCAAGGGCCATATTGAAATCCAGGCATGTGGTGTAACAAATGGTCATTTCTGTAAAATATAAATTACTGTACTGCTATAAAAATTATAGACACAGATTAAAACAAGCCAAGGGCCAGATGATAGAGCTCACAGCAGAAGTCACTGTCCATCTGTGTAAAGAGACTTGGGGCCAAAACATGCCGTTGGGGGCGACTTCCCCCCTCTCTCTCCCTACTGTGAGTCTGTAAACCTGAGGGCCCCTCTTGCGTCCCCTGTGTCCCCCTGTATGCTCAGCTGTGTTGTATATGTGTGAAGAAGACTTTGTGTGGTCTACAACAACTGCCTTTTGTTGCCCCTCCACTGACTGTACTGCCCAGGGGGTACTGCACTTTCTTTGGGAGGGGGGGCTCTGGACAGGACAGTGGGGCTAATGAAAGGGGGCGAAGGGGTGGCCATTATCTGGAGGAAGGGCGTGAGGCTTATCACAACAAACAGTTCCCACAATGCACCGGGGCTGTCGGCACCTCTGTGCCCCCCTTCGAGCACGTAGCGGTCAGGAGTGTATTGGGCCTAATTGGATGAAGTTTTTGGACTTGAGCGGGGGTCAAAGTTCAAGCTGTGTAAATCATTGAGCTTAAGAAGTGTTGTCGGAAAAACCACAAGGGGGAAAGTGCTAGCAATCTGTCAAGTAGTTATTGAAAATGATATTCTTAAATCGGTTGACAGCTTGAACTAAGAATTCATTTCAGAATTTGAGAATATTTTGAGAATGTATAGGAGAGTATAGTTTGTTTGTTTTCAGTAAATATTTGTCAAGATTCAATTACATTTTGACTAAATTTTGAGAGAATTTCAGAATTTTTTTGTATATTTTGACAAGATTTAAACCACTTTCATAGATGTGGGTTTATTTATTTATTTAAACCAAATTTGAGACCGTTTTTACTAGTCTCTCACTCACCAATGGCATTTCCTGAATAAGCAGTTTGCTAATAGTAGTCCTTGATTAGAGCAAGTTAAATACACCAATTTCACCTTATTTTAACTGCTTTTGTCATTTTTTTTCTCAACTCCCAAAATTTAAAAGGAAACAGATTCAGAAATATGACACTTTTCCAGTGGCTAATTAAAGAGTTTGAAAATTGCTCTTCAAAATAAAAGCTTGAGCCAAAATGAGTTGTATCTACAGTGAAGACCTTTATTACGTACGCAGTAAACCGTACTTCACAGGCAGTTTACACAAAGCTAATCAATGGCTAGGCAAAGTTAGCATAGCCGTAAATGAACTTAACAGAGAGTTTTGTCTGGGGCTTTCATTACAAGCAAACACACCTGGGCTATAAAAATAATCTGAAAATTCAATACAAAATTTGTAGCAAATCAGAAAAATTGGTGTTACGTGAATGAACTGTGTTATTATAATGTGTAGTGATCCATGCTTTTTGTAAAAGTGTTGTGACGCTAAACTGCTAAAGGAGACAGATGTTGCAGTGAATTAGCAACACCGTGTTACTTCTTAAAGGTGTGTCCTGTGTTGTCCACTGAGGGTCACATGAAGGTGATTTTGAGCTGTGAATGTTTTAGTTTCAGAATGACTGTAAAATATTTCAGCCGTTATCTTGACATTTTTTTACTGGAATTTTTGTTTACGTTTTACCCTGCACTGATATAAAGTGCATTCTAAGCATTGGCAGCAATTTTCTGTTTCTCCAATTATTTTTAGGGATGAACCGATCTAGCCTTTTCATTTCCAATACTGATTCTTTGACTTTAAGCATCTGTGGATACCCGATATTAACCAATAGCGGTGTAGGGACAGAGAGTGGTTCTAATTTAACTAATTTCATTAACTTATTACATAAGAGATCCAGTTGGGTTAATTTACTGACTGAACACCTTCATATGAATACAATTTCAAACATTATGAGATGTTCTGGGACAAAATCAGCCTGTAAATATCTTATTACATTTAAATAAAAGTCTGACTAGGATATCTGCATAACCGATATCATGGAACTGATACAGCAAATCTTCCTGGATCAGCACCGATTCTTGATACCAGTCAGTATCGGTGCATCCCTAATTATTTTCTGTATGAATAATGGATTACACCCTTGTTTCCTTACGAATTATCATTTTGAAATTCCTAATATTGATAAATCACATTGTTAATTTTTAAAAAAATCTTATACATTAAACTGATCTAAATGTAAATGTAGTTTTTCCTTCAAAATCTGAACTCTGCTCCAAAACACATGCTGTAGATCACTATTAAAAATATTGATGATTAGAGGTGAGTGAATCTTGATTCAAATCCAGTTAATTGCGCAGATCTATTTTAAAAATCATATGGTAATCCAAAGGTAAAATTTATATGTTTGAGACAAATAATTTAGGGAACCTTGGCCTATTTCAAAAAAGCATTTCATACTACTTGCAATTTGCATTTGTAAGTCACAATTTATTCAAGCAAACTTCCATTACCACACATTTTAAAGCAATTACTTGAGTCACTACTTTTGCTATAACTTTTAATATAAGCAATACTAGAAATACTACTTTGGCAGTACAATTTCTGGCCATACTACCTTCCTTAATCATTTCCAACATCCTAAATTTGACTTAAAAAACAACATACTGAACATTTTCTAAACAAATCTGCATGGCTGATTTAACTCTACGCTACAACCCCACAATGCATTTTGCTTCGTTACTTCTAGTTTAAAGTCAGCAAACATGTTACAGTATATGTTACCAATTACCATCACACTAACTGCAGACATAGAACTATAGGACACCCAACTTAAATAGGGTAAATAACTGCTAATCTGCTAGCTCCACATTGTCCACCATTGTGAGATGCCATGTGAACATGCTAGTGTGAGGTCTGGCTTATGATTGGACGCACATGGATACTAGGGATACTAGAAATAGCACTTGTTTTTGTTACAAAGTAAACTTGCTTAACTGCCAAAGAATTTAATCACCCGGATGTTAAAGTGATCGAAAGTAGTCAGTATTTGAAATCAGAAATATAACTACATTTAAAAATATCTGTCAAAATGTGTGTGTTTTAGTTGTTATGATGTGTTAAAGTTACTAACCTCTTTCTTGGGCCTTAACTTTCAAAACCAGGAGAACCAATGGCAGCAGCAGCCTCATCTTGACCACAATTTGGCCCTGGTTTGGTAAAAAGACAAAGATGGAGCAATAAGCAAGGCACTTCAAACTTGTATAGAGCTTGGACCACTTCAAGAGCATGCAATAAATCATGCCTGGATACTCTGGGATACTAAAAGTGACTCCAGGAAAAGTTATGGGAAGAATTGTCAAACTTACTGCAGCAGCTTTGGTACCACCGGTTTAGTCCTGGTCTAGGCCCGGTCCGAAGCCCCCGGTCTAGTCCTGGTCCTGGTTCGGTGCTGGAAATACTAACTAGAGGAAAGGTGGAATGCGTCGCTGAGCTCTTCTCCCGGAATCTGTCCCCTTGCTCTTCTGAATGAGCAAGCCTTTATTCCATTCATTCAGAGCGGCTGTGGGGGAGGAGGAGGAGGAGGAGGAGGAGATGAGGGGGTGCCATGTGACTGGAGCCGGGGGAGAGGGAGAGGAGGGAGTTTGAGGGGTCCCGGCAGGATTGTACCATCAGCACCCAGGGCCCGGGGGAGGAGGCTCTTGGACCTTTGAACCTGCATGAGAATGTGATGGTGAACTGTCAATACAGCCTGTTGACTTTGGCAATTAGCAAAAGAAAGGATAGAATTTTGATTTCAAATTGTGAAGCGTATAAATGGAAGGCAGTGAGCTTACTTGGGTTCGAATGGGGGAGTGATTGTAGTTATTCTGGTACACTGATGCAGTAATGGTTCATTTTCTTATTTCTTTTATTTATTTGCCTCTTTATTAACTATAACGTGATATCTTACATAGCCGAAGAAATTCAAAAG
The DNA here is from genome assembly GCA_036785185.1 of Paratrypauchen microcephalus. NCBI lineage: Eukaryota > Metazoa > Chordata > Actinopteri > Gobiiformes > Gobiidae > Paratrypauchen > Paratrypauchen microcephalus. The sequence continues at coordinate 1,315,323 of JAVJIX010000124.1, read as the reverse complement.
AATGGCCAAAGAATTATCTAAAAAATGTTCTGTATTGGTAATGTGATTGACTCATTCCTACAATATACTGTAGTTTTGAGTTAGTCATGATCAGGTGGGTTGCAGAGTGTGCAGGATTTTACTGTGCAATCGACATGCAATAAACAATCATGATTTCTGGGCTTACTGGCTTAATTTGGCTCTTTTTCTTCCAAGTAAAACATAGGGAAGGACTGTATAGTTCTGTATAGTATATTATATAGTACATTATACATTATAGCTATTTTCTTCTGCAACTCGATGTATACAAACCCTAACCTGGAATTAGAAGAGTTTTAGTCCTATCTGACCCCTCATATGGCAACTTTCATCTGGTATTTGCACTGTAGTCGTCTAATAATACAGGTGTGGCTACACCTACATCATTGTTCTCCCTGTGTCTGGATGGGCTTCCTCCGGGCACTCCGGTTTCACCCACCAACCCAAAACATGCTCCAGGTAAAATCCTCCAGCTGAGGTCCTGACGAAACCGAAGCAAGAAGATCATGGAGATGGTCCCCGGGCACAGTAATGTGCTGCCCACTGGTCCTAATAACAGGATGGGTTAAATGCAGAGAAGAATTTCTTCTGTGTGAGATCAATAAAGTCACTTCTTCACTTCTTCTTTATATACTCACATGTTACTGCTGCCATGACAAGTTCTCAACACTTTTGTTTTGTGTAGATTCATTCAAGGGAATCCATTTCAGCACCAACAGATCTACAATCAAAAATATTGGTTAATAAACAGATAACAAGATATTCCAAATAAAACATAACAAGATATTCCATAAAACATAACAAGATATTCCAAATAAAAGCAATTACTCCAGGGTGACATTAAAAAATTGTGTAACGAGTAATGTCAGTATAATCACATTTTCTTTGTTTTGGTCAATTTTAAGCACCTGGGACATTTCTTGAATAAAACTGGGACAAATCAGTAGTTTTGGATAAATCTGCTAGGGGACAAAGGGCTCCAAAGTGGGACTGTCCCGGGTAAACAGGGACCCCTGGTCCCCCTAAGTTACTCACTCCAGGAAGAATAGCTCTGCTTCCACGTCTAATGTAGGTCAAAATAAATATAAAAAATATAGCGGTCTAAAAAGGATTAATTTGTTTCCGACAGTACATAATGCATGTTTAATAATGAATGGTTGGCTAATTAGCAAAACTAGACAATTAGCTAGCTACATCCAAAGGTCAAACATCATTTTGTTAGCCATATCATCACTTAATTGTTTTGAAAATGTTACGTTCCTTGATGTCAGAATTTATAATAACGAGAATCAACAAGATATTCGAGGGAAAAACAAGAAATTAGGATAAAGTGCAAGTCACCACAGGACAGCAAAATGTGCATTGCATATTTCTGGAACCATTAGATGGCAGTGTTTGTTCAGAGATCAGCAATTTCTATAAGATTTAATTTGAAAAAAATTTAATGGATCATACTCCTATCTATACGCACTTTTTGTTTAAGGTTACAGAAATTGAATTTAATTAAAGTTACAAATAACTATTGAGCTCGTCCACTGCGGAACGTTCATGCAGCTCCACTGGTTCCTACCCGGAAGCGTATATTAAAAGCACAGTAAAAACATGGCAGCCAACATAGAGCAAATCTTTCAAGATTTTATTTTGAACAAAATCAAAGAAATTGAAGAACAAAAGGAGGAACACACGTAAGTCACGGCGCTGTTTTGAAGTAATCTGCCGGCGTTGAAGATGCCTTAATCAACGCTCTGATGTTACTAATTAGAACAAATAACGTGGATTTTAGGGATTAATGTAGCATTGGTGGACTCCGAACCCTTGAGTTAATGGAAAAAACGAAATGTTCTTTATGTATCTCGTTAATACATCGTCTGTGGCAGGTTAATAGCTCTTGTTCTGATCTGTTTCTAAACTTTGATTATTTCGATGGCAAGCTACGATGTAAGACCTGTTACCATGTCATTTTAGGATGCATTTACCTCCCCTAGGTTTTAGGATGCATTTACCTCCCCTGGGTTTTAGGATTGCTGACCATTGCAAGTTTAGATGAGACAATGGACATTTATAAATCAGATTATGCAAGATTTGATAAGCACTTCTTCTAACCTTCTGTTTTTGTTGAGGGGCCACTATTGCCAATGACTTGCCTCCAGCTCTGTTGCTTTTTTCCCTCTTGAACCAATTAGACTTGGACTTGGACTTAGACAAACTTTATTGATCCACAAGGGAAATTATTTGGACACAGTAGTTCACACGTCACAATATAATATAATAACATAATAAATGTGAATAATGAATTCTAAATAGTAGCAAAAAAGTTAGCAAGAGACAGGTGTCAAAAAGACATAAGATAAGATAAGACTTTATTGATCTCACACTGAAGAAATTTACTTGCCACAGTAGCTCCAGGACAGTTTGAACAAGAAAGAAAAGTGCACGCAGGCAAGAATGGGATAAAGTAAGTAATAATAAAAATAGTAATAATAATAACAATACAAGCATCAACAAGGCATCAACAAGCATCATTATATAATTAAATCTATATGTACAAGTCAAAATAAAATAGAAAAATAAGTAATAAAATATAAAATTACAGCTATATGCAGCAAGAGACAAGACAGACAGTGCAGTGATATGATGATTGAAAGAACATAAGGTTATTTGTTATATAAGATTGAGTTGTTGTATAAATCTGTTATTATCTTATATTAATTTGAAGTTAACTTTCACTACACTTTAATCTGTCATAAATTTGGAAGTGCAACATAAAATAAGAATATGGCAAAAATGACAATATAATGAAATATTGAGCCCTCATAGATATTGTGAATTTCTCATTTAATCTCACTAGAAGTACCTCCGGTATTAACATTTCCACAGTCAGCCTTCTTGTGTCAGTAAACTGTAAACTATGGAACTCACCAGCCCCTGAACTGAAGTGCGTAAAGTTGTTCAAGGCTTAAGTCCTGGTTAAAATACTGAAATACTAAAATACTACTTTATGCCACTGACACTTAACAATAAAGCAGGATAATCCCAGTCAGTCATTTTTAAATAGACTGTATCATTCAAAAGCCTGAACCCTCAACAGCTCGAATCTTTTTCAAATCAAATTGCAAAACTCTCCCCGTTATTGCAAAGAAACTGTACATGCGATAAATGTTGAGCCCCTGAATATACTGAATATCCAGTTTCATATATTGAACTATATATAAGTCGATACAATAATTATAGTGACAGGCCGAGGTTAAAAACAAACCAAAGTTGCGCCCACCTGTGTGTGTATGTGTAATGTGAACGTGTGTTTGAACGTGTGTTTGAACGTGGGAATGTCTGAAATGTGAAACTGCTGTTTGTGCTTTTAAACTGTTTTATGTGAGGGAAATGTGCAGTCAGGAACAGGAGTTGAGAATTGACACTACCGATATACTCTACTGCAGGGGTCTCCAACCTGTAGCACTCCACCCCTTTTCAAGTAGCTCACCAAGGGATTTCTGAATTACACGTAGTAAGTCATGTATCATGCATATGTCATTTTGATGCCTACCTTTGTGCCCTACTAAGGATAATGGTTTATGTTTTATAGACATCTAACTGTATCTCATCTAAGGCTCTCTATGGCTCTTATATTTACTTATATTTCTTGTGACCACTAAAACTAGTAGCTCTCTGGCATTTTCGTTTGGTAAAGGTAGCTCAATGGAGTAAAAAATCTAGAGATCCCCTGCTCTACAGTATATGCGTCACATCAGCTGCGTGTTTTGCCTGTGACTATGCATGAGTGCATTGTCCCTGTCAAATATAGAAATAGTAATGAATAAATAGTCAATATCGTAATTCTCCTGACAGACCAAACTACATTACAATCACATTTTTGTTTTTCCTCAAGTCTTCTCTTCTCCCAGATATAAATGTAATGGTATACATGCCTGACAAACACAAGTCTTTAGCTTGAGAATCTATAAAATATTTTCATTTGCCATTAGCTTTAAGTAAAAATCTAATTTGTTCCTTTACTTGCAGTTGCTTGTGCTTTCTCTAAACTTGAATACATATTATAGTATTCTTTATTTCTCCTCTTCCAGTGTTCCTGTTGCAGAGAACAGCCACACAGAGGCATGCCGAAAGACCAGCTCTCCTGAAAACCGCCTTCGCAGCTCCAGTCCACAAAATAAAAAACACAAGAAGAAGAGCAAGAAACGCAAGAAGAAGAAGAAGAGCAAAGGGAAGGATAGAGACAGCAGTGATTCAGACGATAGCCGCAGTAAACATCATAGGTATGCTTAGAAAATGCTTTCCCGTGTGGTTGACATGGAGGGGAAAAAAGCAGACCAAACCAAGTATACATTAAGACTAAAGCAATTTTTTTTCTATATTCTCTTATTTACTTATTTTATTAGTATTATTACTATCTTGTCTGCTTGCACTTTTTGCTCTAACTTTCTTTTGCACTAAACTGCCTGGAGCAAGTGAATTTCTCCTGTATGTGTATGTGTATGATCAATAAAGTCTTATCTTATCTTATCTTATCTTAAAGTGAAACAAAGACAAGTGTAACAGTGTGTAACCTTTCTGGTGGTTGTTTCTTTTGTCACCTGCTTGTCTTTATGGAGGTATATCTGCCTGGAATCTTCCACAGTATGGCATCAATTCAATTATTCATTAACTAATGTTCTATTCCAAAAAAACTTAAAAAAAAAAAAATTCACATTGAATGGGGTTGCCTAACCTCAGACCTGATCTATAAGTTGGCTTGATGGAGTCACCTGCTTGTCTCCGTGAAGACACATGAGTTTAATGCCTTACTGTGGAACAGTTTAGGCTACGCAATACCCGCTCCATATCCTAGATTACGCTTTGACCACTTGTTTTGGCTGGTGAACTAACTTTTAAGCAAAAAGCATCATCATTTTGTCTTATTTTATGGTGCATTTGTTAAGCCATACTATTTAGACACTCTTGACTGTGACCACCATTTTGGCAGCTTTGGAATGATTAAGATTGTTTTCTCATCATATTTTTATTGATGTAGCTTAATTAATAACAAACATGAATGTTATTGCACTGTGTGATTAGAATGGAAGATATCAGGTTTTTATTGACAACATAATTATTTGTTTTCTTAGATCAAAAGAAGAAAGGGCTAGTAAAGATAGAGGTAAGCATGTTCAAACTTTAAGCACATACACTCACACACCCACACACTCTACTATACTTCTACTGTACACCAGAATTTATGAAGTTATGTACATAGTTAACATCGTATTTGTGTATCTGGGTGCAGACAATGATAGGACATCTAGCCGACATCGCCACAAGTCCCCAAACGAAGACAGGAGGAAGAAGAGGAGGAAGAGGAGTAAAGAGAAAGCTAGTTCTGATTCGGACAATGAGGGGAGGGAGGCCAAGAGAGACAAGGCCAACGGACCCAGTCACCAACCACAGCTGCCAGACATCATCCCCAAACAGGTACACCAGAAGCAACTAAAATTACTCTGAAATTGTAGCGTGAAATCTGTTAGCAGTGCATCGCCCATAGAACTGTAATATCTTCTCTTTAATGAATTATCCTTCACTATTTTATAGGAAAGTTCCAGTAAGACGAACAGGATACAAGAGTCCACACACAAGTCCTCCCGCTCCCGGACAAGATCCAGGTCTCGGTCTCATTCCCCATCCCAATCCCATTCCTCTGTACCCAAGAAAGAGTCAGACACCGGAGACCACAGGAAATCCAGAACAAGATCTCGGTACAAATATAACTTTATAACTTCATAAATCATTGTCACACATTTTTGCTGCATTAGGGCTACAAGTGAATGGCAACAATATTTTACATTAACCTAAAAATGAACCAAAAATGTCATTGTCTGAATTTTCAACAAGGATTTAAATGTTTTGATAGATCTGCCGAGAAAAAGCCCCCCTCTGTGGACCTTCCTGACCCTGCGCAGACCTCCACCACTGAGCCCCTGGGTGCTGAGGTACTCACCAGCTCCACCGAGCACCAGCCCACAAAGGAGGGCCTAACCACAGTAGAGCCAAGCGCACATCCAGCCTCCTCTGAGAAGGGAGGAGAAAAGACTGAAGATAAAACACAAGAGACACCAAAAAGTGAAGGTAAGAGATGTGACAAAATCTAAATGTTTAAACTATATGTGATGATACTGGGGGTATTCCATCAAAGTCACTTAAGATGTCTAGGCTTCTCCTGAAATCTGGAGCTGAAACTAGCTCCGTCTCCAGTTTAAGCCTCAAGATATTCCATGACCTGGTAAGCCTGAGCCTGACCAAACTGAACTTTTCTTGTCATCGTGATCCGAATCCCCCACCTCTCCTGTTCGCTCACTCTCCTCTCCTGGTCACTCTCCTAGAGAAGAGGCTGGCTGTGTAGTGCGGAGTCTGGTTAATGTAGAGAACGAAGTTACCTGACCCTTCCCGATGAGCAGTAGTCTTCCGCGTTTGGAGATTGTCCTGCCGTGCATAAAAGTAAAGCTGAATGAAAAAAGAGGTAACGAAAATTAGCCGATAAAATCTGTGCAGATGTTTTTGACAGGGAGTGAGAGACGGTGGAAAGAGGAGAGAGAGCATACAGCCAGAACAGTGGCTCATCCTCTAGAGTCCAAACCAGCATTGGTGCGTAAAAGCTTCACTGTCCCTCACAACAAGATAATTTTAATAAAGTAATTGCCATAGTCTTTTATATTACGTCTTTTTGATGAGTGCAGTGTCCACAAACACGTGCGTTCCATGCTTAGGAGCATACAGCCGGTAAAAGTTTCAAGCGACACACGACTATAGAAGATTCAAGATTCTTTATTGTCATTATGCAAGCATAACGAAATTTTGACGGACTCCTGGCTATAGAAGTATAAAAATTAAACAGAAGCATAATGTAGTGTTTGTATGTTTTTTGTTTTTTTGTTTTGTTTTTTTTGAAGGTTCTCAAAGGTGCAATGAAAAGTCAAATGAAAAAGGTAGTACAAATATACAAAAGAACAATCAAAATTGTAATGTCCAAGAAAATTAAGATTAAGCCTTTATTTGGCCTCACACACAATGACACACGGGAGAAATTTGATATATAACATAATAACATAAGTAAAAAAAATCACTTCCATTTTCCCATGATAATTCTTATCTGTTATGAACTCTTCTTTCTTTTTTACTTGGAGAAAAGTAACCATATAGTTAAGGATACAGGACCTGAATACTAGTACCAGCAAAGGTAAAAAAAAAAAAGCGCATACCAGTGATGTAAGAGAAAGCAAGTACCATAAGGTAAGGTTCCGGGTTCGATCCCCGGGTCGCCCACGCCTTTCTGTGTGTGTTCTGTGTGGAGTTTGCATGCATGGTCTGGGTTCGATCCCCGGGTTGCCTGGGCCTTTCTGTCTGGAGTTTGCATGTTCTCCCCGTGTCTGGGTGGGTTTCCTCCGGGCACTCCGGTTTCCCCTATCAACCCAAGACATGCTCCAGGTAAAATCCTCCAGCTTAGGTCCTCACCAAACCGAAGCAAGAAGATCATGGAGATGGTCCCCGGGCACAGTAATGTGCTGCTCACTGCTCCTAATATATAAATGATGGGTTAAATGCAGAGAAGAATTTCTCCAGTGTGAGATCAATAAAGTCACTTCTTCTTTTAAAAGCACATACAATGATAAGAGATGTTCCAGCAGAACTAGTTTTGCAGAAGACAGTGATGAAATGACCTTAGACACTCTCCATATACTGTGACCTGACCATATTTTTGTTATGTAATTTAAACGTATTGACACTTTGGTATTGCTTGTAGAGTTTGTCCAGACTGTTCCAGAGTTTCACACCATGTACAGACATGCAAAAACGTTTTTTAGTGTTTCTCACTTTAAGCAGTTTGAAGTCTCCAGTCATTCTCAAGTTGTTGGTTCTCTCACTCAAAGTAAATAGTATTTGCAGAAATTATTGTTGCAATGTAAAGTGAGTGTTGCAGTAAAGTGCACTTGGTGCCAGTCAGTTAAGTCACTAGTGTCCATCTGAGAGTCTGGGCTTATGCGCTGTGTCTGTAAGGTGATGGGGGGCCAGTTTTGTGGGTGTTTTGTACCGCTTCCCTGGTGGGAGAAGTACAAAGGGGGAAGAGTGCAGGGCTGAGCACACAGCCCTGCGGTGTTCCCGTGTTGAGGATCAGTGGTCAGATGTGAGCTCCCCTATCCTCACCACCTGGGGCCTGTTGGTGAGGAAGTCACTGATCCAGGAGCAGAGTGATGCTGACAGACCTAGGTTGTGGAGCTTCAGGGCCAGCACGTCTGGGAGAACGGTGTTGAATGCTGAGCTGAAGTCCACAAACAGCATCCTGATGTAGGTGTTAGGACGCTGCAGGTGAGTCAGGGCCATGTGGAGCATTAGCGAGACCGCATCCTCCGTGGAGCGGTTCTCCCTGTAGGCGAACTGTAGGCTGTCCAGGCCCGCAGGGTTGACGTCCTTGATGTGTCTCGGGAGGATCTGCTCGAAACACTTCATGATCACTGGGGTTAGTGCAACCAGACGGTAATCATTGAGGCAGGTGATTGTTTTTTTTTTTGGGGCACAGGCACGATAATGACATCAGGCAGGCCGGGACCATGGAGAGCTGTAGGAGCAGGTTGACGATGTCCAGGAAATCACCTGCCAGTTGGTCCATACACGATTTCAGAGTCCGACCTGACACCCTAAGTGAAGGTCACCTGGTGCAGCTGCAGGCTGAGGGGCTGCTGCTGCTCTGATTGAGGGAAATGTATGGTCCCTCTGCTGTTCAGAGTCAAAGCGTGCAAAGAAGCTGTTTAGGGTGTCAGGCAGAGTGGGATCATGGCTGACCTGCTTATCACCACATCTGTAGTCCGTGACAGTCCTGATGCCTTGCTTGTGTCTCCGTTTGGCCTTATTCAGTTCTTTACGGGCCGGTCTTTCCCCTGATCTATAGTCTGCGTCTCGGGCCCTCAGCAGGGACCGCACTGTGCTATCCACCCATGGCTTCTGGTTAGAGAAAACCGTGATTGCCTTTGTGGGTTGGACAGCATCAGTGCAGAATAGGGATGTCAACAATTAATCGACGTACGATTAATTGTCGATCAAGACGTTGGTCGATCAAAATGCATTAATTGCAATTAATCGCGGACACGCACACCCGCGTGGTCACGAAACAAGGCAACCGCGCTGCGCCAAGCTCGACTCACAGCCGGCCGCAGGCGCCAACGGCACTGCTCAGCAGCCCCTGTGTACACCGAGGCTCAGCAGCGGGCCTTGCGCAGGCCTCGCGTGTACGTACACCGGGGCTGCTGAGCACGAGATCGAACCGCGGCGCCCGGAATGCGTAGCCACAAACCAGCGGCACGTGGTGGTTTAATCCTGGTTTAGTCCAGGTTTAGTACAGGCCCAGTCCAAGTTTAGACCTGGTCTAGACCTGGTTTAGTTCTGGTCTAGACCTGGTTTAGTCCACGTTTAGTCCTGGTCTAGTCTCTTAGCCAATCAGGATGCAGAACACAATGTTACACTATAAAAAAATGTTACACTATAAAAAAAAATTTTGGAAAAAAAATAAAATAAATAAATACGTGAACTGCGATAGAGCGAGGGATTACTGTATTTTGTTATTCAGCATCAATACATTTGTCTGCTTTTTACAAAGGAATAATTAATTGAGGAATAAACAATATAATAATACTATGATATATTTTTAACTCAGTGTTATGTATACTATAGCTTATATTCTTAAAGACCCTATTGAAACACTAAAATTCAGGTGAAAAACGCCGCTTATCAATTAATCGTAAGTCGATCGATAAGGTCAGTCGACTTTAGATTAATGAATTAATCGATAATTTGCATCCCTAGTGCAGAAGTGTATATAGGACAGCACAGATGACGTGTAGCCCTCCAGGTCTGCGTCCACGTTGAACACCCCCCAGTCAGTGTGCTCATAGCAGTCCTGTAACGCTGAGGTAGCCTCCTCAGTCCAAACCAGGACAGTTTTGATGGTGGGTTTAGTCCTGCAGATGAGAGGTTGGTATGCAGGGATCAGCTCCACAGAGATGTGGTCTGACATGCCAAAGTGAGGAACTGCTGTAGCTTTGTATGCTCCTTTAATGTTGCAGTATACCTGGTCCAGTATTTTGTAGTCCCTGGTTGGAAAGTCAATGAATTTGTGGAATTTGGGGAAGACAGCCTTTAGTTCCACATGGTTAAAGTCCCCAGGTTAAAAGTCACTTTTTAAACTGTTTGTGAGTGCATGTGCTTCTTACTACAGCTCACTGCTCCTGAAAAGGATGGGTCAAATGCAGAAGTCAAATTTCTCCCGTGTGTCACTGTGTGTCATTGTATGTGAGACCAAATAAAGACTTAATCTAAAACTCCCTGCCAACTCTGGTAAGTCACTTTGGTGGAACTGAACTGAGGTTTTGACAAGCCAGGATAGCCCAAATAAGGTCACTTTAGGTCGTTTCATAGAATACCCTCACTGTTTTTATTATATAAAGTTTTATTATAAAGTAAAACTCAACCTGATTTTTCTTTTTTTAAATGTAACCTTGTTTATATTTGTATATATAATAATAAATAATATAATCAATATATTTTAATTCTAGACTTCCTATGTCCTTTTTGCCACATTGTGATTTGTTATTTTCCTTATTCTGAACAGTATGCAGATAAGCCATATTCTGTCTGTGGGTTTGATGCTTTGTGCGACAGAGAGGAAAAGAGAAGGGCACACAGCACCTTTAACATGAGCTGGATTCTGAGTGATGGTCTCAAAGCACCCACTGTGTATTCTGAATATAGCCCATGAATAAAAGTTACCGGAGAGGGGCATCCAGTCCTGCCTGTTGTACTGCATAGTTGTGTGTAATTTGTAATAATAATGGTGTAATAATATTTTAGGTCAAAGTACTTCTCAATCCACTACTGCCAAGTTGGTTACTGAGGACAAACCCAAACGTACGTCGTCGAGTGCGGACTCCCCGTCGAAGCACCGAAAGAAAAGCAGCCGCTCACCGCAAAAGAAGAAGGAGCACAAGACCTCCAGGAGAGCCCGGGGGTCTAGGAGCAGGTCCACCAGCAGGTCCGCCAGCCACAGAAGGCGCTCAAGAACCAGGAGTCCACGCAGGAGGAGGTCACGATCAAGGTCACTATGGAGTTTTAACCTGGGATTAGATGTTAGGCAAAATTTGTAATCAAATAGTTTCAGAAACGTGGCACAGTCAGTAAGTTAGTCACCTCTAACCATCAATTATGAGCTTGACGTTTTTTAATCCAGAGGTCCAGAGCCAGTCCTCTGTCAGTAAAATTGTGGTCTGGGGTTTAGACTTTGGAGGAAGAAATTTGAAAATTTCTTATCCATCTTGTATATTTCTAAAATAATAATGCAAATAATTTATATTAAAAAAAACCTTTATTCCATAGTTTCTTAAGTTTTTCAAGCTAATTTTGAAAATCGATTCTGAATCATTAATCAAGAATCACCTCAAGAATTCAACATTTTCACTTTTACTTGTGATGCGGTTGTGTGTGAAGGTCGAGAGGTCGGAGGTCACATCGCACCCGTAGCCGCTCCACGTCCAAAGATCGCCGGAAGAGGAACCCTTACAGCCAGAGGGACCGCTGGAGGAGGGAGCCCAGTCACTCCCCTGTACTCATCCTCCGAAAAAATAGATCCCCCGCGAGAAAACGCGGCAGCTCCAGCAGTCCTCACCGCATCAGCGATCTTGGTCAGTCTAGTTCTATATTATGGTTACCGAAAATAAAGACATATTATGCTTTTTTTGAATTTTTGCCATAAAACTATAACATAAGTTCATTTTCTACGCAATTTCATGAAGTTTTAACGTAGCTTTAACACAGTTTCATGAAGCAGGTCCATTGACTTCCTGTTCAAAATTACAAAATGGACATTCATTTTCATTGAATGGCTGAGTGACTACAATTTTTGAATAATCACAAGTAAGTATAGAGCAGTGGGCGGGGATAGGGGGTAATTGAAAAGAGGAATTTCCTTAGCACTCAAACTTAAAATGCAGGACTATACAGAATCATGAATCAATCCAAAGACTACTTAAAGTAAACTAATGGTGAAAAGAATACAGTTATGGTTAAAAGCTCGTTAAAGTACATTTTGTGTAACATGTTCCCTTTAATGTTTGTGTGCTTTTGTGCTTAGATAAGGAGCAGCTGTTGGAGATCGCTAAAGCTAACGCTGCAGCCATGTGTGTGAAAGCCGGGATGCCTGTCCCCTCCAGTCTGCGGTCTACAGCGGCTCCACTCAACCTGCCTATGGCCATGAACCCGGCTATGGCCAGTATGACTGCAGGTGAGGCTCCCACTATTACTGATGGCCAGAATAATGATGTCATATTATAAAAGTATGTACAGTAGATCTTCCTTGGAATGTTAAACACTGAGGTGCTGCCAAGAAGCCAGGATGGCTCTGTGGAGAGGCAAGGTCACTTACAAACATAATGCGTGAAAAGTCCCTCAGTCGTCCAGGTAGAATCCATGATAACAGGAGAAGTTCAATTTGTCAACTGGACAAACTTTGTCCAGTTGACAAATTGAACTTCTCCTGTTATCATCTCTTACAAACATAATGTTTTTCAAGGTATTTTTGGCAATAAATGCAACTGTAATTGAAAAATGCAAGATATAGAAGGTTTAATGCATACTGTGAAACATTCCAGGCAAAGAAATAAAATCCATGGAGACAAGCAAATGAAAAGTTACATTGTGTGCCTTTTAATATCTAATAATAATTTAGATTCTGTTTTATTTATGAAATATAAGGCACAGGTGATCAATGATAAGCATCATATAATTTTACTTGAATTAAATATTTATGAACTATTAGTTTAATTTAGTTATATTTAATCTTTACTTGTCAGGGACCATGTACAAATTCATTAATCTTTCCAAAATAAAAATAAAAAAGAACAGTACCAGATTTTGCTACTGCCACTTCCCATCTGCAGCGATCCCTGGGCCAACACAATACACATTAAATTACATTACAAGAATCATAATTCATTTTAGCAGTAATACACAACTGGAAATACATTATGGTTTCCTATAAATACCTATTCTTTTGAGTGATTTATAAAATAAGTGTGTGAACTTCAGTGAAACAGGAAATGTCCAATCATAACTTTATTTCAGTAATCCCCAAACTCCAAAAAGAATTCTATGGGAATAAAAAGTAATCTTATCTTCTAACTGTGCCCTGTTCTGTCCCACTTCCAGCCTCCATGACTGCAGCCCTGTCCAACATCAGCTCCATCCTGCCCTCCCTGAGCAGTAAGCCCTCCTCTGGTTCCGTCTCGATCAGCTCTGCCCTGGAGGAGGTCAAAAAGAGTGTACAGAAGCAGGCTAACATCATTAGCATCAAAGAATTCACTGAGGTAAAGACCAGACCATTACAGACTTAAGCTGCTATTACCAAAAATGTGTATATTAAACATGTGTTGAATGTGTGTGCAGAAATGTAAGATGATCGTGGACAGTAAGGGCGAGCTCCCGGTGGCGGCTCCTCACGTCTCAGATGAAGAGGACGAAGGGAAACCATTTGGAGGAGGAGCGGTTAAAGAGCAGAAGGCTATCCGCTTTAGTATTACTGTAAGAGCAAATCCACACACTTCACATGTCATAATTAGAAAATTACAATTACGTCTTGTCTACAACTATTAGTTTAGTTTAGAAAAGTACTCTTTACTTGTCAGGGACCATGTAATATAAGAAACCACAATTCCCAGTTTATTTTAGATTATATATGCATTCAATTTTGTGCTTTGTAAAGTTATTTTAAACTTCTTTTTTACACTGATTGCATCTCTATTCCTTCCCGTCCAGAACACGGGCGTCCGTCCAGCTGTCAGGAGCGACGCAGGCATCGCCAAAGAGTTCCCCGTGTCCTCTGGGTCCCAGCATCGAAAAAAGGTTTGTCAAGTAGCTTTATAGTTTTTATAATACATCGCTTATGATAATTCCTTTTATATTATTGATTTGTATGTGTGCGCAGGAGGGCGAGGGGCAGGGCGCATACGGAGAATGGGTCCCAGTTGAAAAGACCAGTGAGAAAGCAGCGTCCAATCCCAAGAAGAGCTCCTCGACGTCGGGCAAGTCGTCAGCAGAGACTGGGCCCGGAGCAGAGCCAGAGCCGGCTGTGGACAGTGACAGTGTGTTCCCAGAGCCCCCACTACAGGTAAGACGCTGCTTTACATTAGATTAGATACATTGGGTAAGACAGGAAAATAGAATTGACTTGAAAGTGGGTAATATTGACAAAAATGAAAGGTGTATTTTGTAACTTTTCTGGTGGTGAGTTTGTCACCTGCTTGTCTCCGTGGAATTGTCACTGTTTTGCCTATAGAATTTACCACAGTATAGCTTTAAACTTATCAATTTCCATAGAGACAAGCAGGTTCATCACAAGAATCCATGTTTTACAAGGTATTTTGAGCAATATGATGTATAATTGAATAAATGTAAAATAGATCTGTAGGAGCCATTTCGTACATTCTGTGTTCTGGAATATTCTGTTTATAACAGCACTTCCTGTCCCGCCTTCTGGTTCAGGAAATGCATTGTGATTGGACCACTTTGATCTTTGTTCCTTGTTCTTTTATCTTTGATCTCACCTACTATAAAATACAGATGTAGGGACCACACGGGCTCAGAGAGGACACAGACACCGAAGAAGGCACAAGACAAGACACACCACATAACACACACACACGAAGAAAGAGACCACACTACATGTACACACTACAGGTAGTGTGGATAGAAGCCGCGGTCTGGTGGCCAGGAGGTTACCTCGAGTCAAGGGTTGACGGGGTATTAGGACGTCCTGGACCACAGAAGCTACACAGTCTTTTGACCGTCACGTAAACGCAACGTAGGGTGAGTCCCGTCGGGAGCCGAGAAGCGAAGAAGCACGGTCTCCCGAGTGACAGACGGGAAAACGCGACGCTACAAGGCCCGTACGAACAGCAAAGAAGAACCAATAGCACCGTCGACAACGCAACGTAGGGTGAGTCCTGTCGGGAGCCACGGAGTACAAGGAAGCCCGGTCTCCCAGTGACAGGCAGGAGCTCACCGCTATACGACACGCAAAGACGTCAAGAAGGACATCACCACACATACAGAGCCTAACACAACACACATAGGAAAACCACAAGCCTCAGAAATTCATCTTTCCATTTCCCTCTTTATTCACCTTATTTGTACCCGCTCTGTATGACCTTTCACTTTAGTAAAGATAGAAAAGACAAACTTGGATTCAAGACTCTTTATTTACTTTACGTGACGCGTCGGAAAGAAACTTCTAGAAACACCGAGGCCGAGGCTAGTGGGGTGCATTGCCGCACTCACATTTAAGTCAAAAGACTTATTAGCAATTTTAAGTCAAAAGACTAAGCTTTAAGTCAAAAGACTTTTAAGCAACATCAAGTCACGAAGTCTACGGCATCACGTCGAAAGTCTAAACATCAAAGTCAAACGAATCAGTATCAAGTCAGGAGACTTGGTTGAAGAAAGAACCATCTGAACCAGTAAGAAACGCCATCCACGGCTGAAGCAAGCGTTCCCTGGGTCAGGTCTAACAATTCTCTTCTCAATTCTCCTAGTCTGCTAGCTACCGGAAATAGAAGTATGTGCCCTAAAGACACATCCAATAACTCCTTTCCCGAGTGTCGGTGAAAGTTAAGAAGAGTTGGAAGCTGTGAGGAATTCGAGGAATTGTCACAGGCTAAGGATGTATACGGGAAACATGATGTCAGGAGCGAGTGCTGGCGTGCTGTCTGACTACTACTATAAAGCAGATATTGAGCGACTAAAATACGAGAGAAGCGGAATCTTGTCACAACTAACCAAGCAACGAAATGACAATGAAACAAAGGAATGTATCGCAACTGCTAAAAGGGCCACGGATAAAGATCAAGATGCCATTGGATCGGAGGATAGCATTTTCAGGGTTAACTCAGTTACGAGTCGCACATCTCAACGTTCCACTACTAGCTCAGTGCGGTCAAAAGCCAGAGTAGAACGTGCAGCTTTGTTAGCAAGCCAAGCGACTATGAGTATGAGGCTACAGCTTGAGCAAGAAGTAAGACGCCTGCGGCATGAATTTGAGGAGAAAGAGGCGTTACTGAGAGCTAGAAGGGAGCAGCTGCAGATGGAAGCTGCCATTGCAGCTGCGAATGCCAAATTAAGAGCTTACGACCAGAATAAAGATGCTCAGAAGTCAAGAGCTGGATCGAAGCGTACGACTGGTGGAAATGAAAGGTTCACCAACTATAGCAGCGACCAGGCTGGAATTGAAAGGCCTTTGCATGACGTCGGGTCTAAAGCTGCTGTGCCAACTGGCTCATAGGCACAGCCAAGCGTCCCTTCAGTCAGAGGAAAAAGTCCAACAAGGCAAAGGCAAAGCCCATTGTTCAAAGGTGCTGAGTACGCCACCGATAAACACGCAAACGCGGAAAAGAGAGCCAACTTAGGAGAAGACGAGCCGAAAAGAAGCAGCTTCGCTGTGACTGTGACTGCTGCTGATAACAACAGCGGTAAAGACCAATTAGAGAAGAAAGCACCAGCAGTAAAGTCAGCCAACGCCTTCCAAAGTCCCTGCTTATACTGTAAGGGGAAGATTAAAGAGCGGCCTTTGCAGAAGAGAACCGACTTCCTGAGATCTCAAGAGCTTTGTTTTGGTTGTCTTACGCCAGGCCACATGTCTAAGGACTGTAAGGAAAAGAGCTCTTGCCCTGACTGTTCCTATTGACGCTTCCCAAACACGTGACCTTCGTAAAAGCAAGCGCCATTTTGGACATGAACATCACTGCGGTATGAACGTGTTTGAATGCGATGAAGACGAGTCGGACACTCGAGATTTGGATTAAACAAAGTGAACGAGATGACACATCCACTATGTGGTGTCTCCACTATCCAGCGAGACAGCACATTTACAGGGTGAGCAGAGGGAGAGATATTTTGAAAAGCTGAAAATAGCTGGTTTAGATTGTGATGTCTACCTGCTTCCGCCCGGATTGTTTACGGACGTGAGAAAGTACACCAAGACCTTGTCGTTACCAGACTTCGGTCCTCATGATTTGTACATGTATGTCACAAGTAATCCATCGCCATACACAGGATGTGACCTGAAGGCATACAAGAGTTTGGATGCCTACAAATATTTCGTATCTGGCTGGGTTACATGTCTCTATCAGTGGGTCATCCCTGGAGCTGGTGGTCGTCATCTCATTACCGCCAAGGTTTGTTCACATTTTTAATTTAATATCGGTCCTCTGGACAAACTAAATGTCATTAAATGTCACTGACATAACTTGTCTGTTGTTCATGGCCGTTATAAATTTGCTGCTACCAGGCAATGAACAAGAACTGTGTTATTAGGCTCAGTGTCTGTGTTGTGTATGTAGGCGATTAGCCGCATCTTCTCCTTCTGTCCGGATCTTTTGGGATACGATAAAACGACATATCCTGCCTACTGTGCTGGTGATTACTACACCCGGGTGCGCATCAGTACAACGGCATGATTGCGAAATAAGAAGTAACTTAACGCAATGGCTATATTCGATATCTGTGTCCTTTAACGTTCCGTTGATCTCTGCTGTGTTGTTGGCTGTGGTATCCCACTTCATGTCCAAAATGGTGGCCACAATTTTGTGACGTCACGTGGGATGGGTCAATAGGCACCCTGCTATTTTGCACATCATAAAGCAAGATCACTCACCGGAGGAGACCAAAGCAGATGACAAGTCAACAGGTACGGCTGTTGAGCGTGGTGCTCCTGTACTTGCAGGGTGTAGAAGCGGCGAACAAACCGGGGCCGGGAATGAAGACATTCCAAAGAAGCTACAACAGGCATGGCAGAAGGAGCCAGAAGACCTTGACAAGCTGTCAGATCTCAGCGTGAGTAAATGTTGTAAATCCAGCACATTCAGGCCCACAAAGAGTGCACAAATCCATCACTTCTCAAACGCAAGTCAAGATGGGTATGGGAGTGTGTCGTACCTCTTGCTGACGAACGATCGAGAGGAGAAACATGTCTGCCTTTTGATGGAGAAGTCCCAGGCCGCTCCTCTTAAGCGGGTTACAATCCCTAGGACGGAGCTGACGGCTGCAATGATCTCAGTCAAGATTGACCGGGTGTTGAAGGAAGAACTTCGACTCCCCCTGTTGGATTTGGTCTTCTGGACGGATAGCACAACAGTACTAAGGTACATTGAAAATGACGCTCGTCATTTTAAGATATTTGTGGGGAGCCGTGTTCCTTTCGTCAGAAGAGCTGTTA
Source organism: Paratrypauchen microcephalus (assembly GCA_036785185.1). Classification (NCBI taxonomy): domain Eukaryota; kingdom Metazoa; phylum Chordata; class Actinopteri; order Gobiiformes; family Gobiidae; genus Paratrypauchen; species Paratrypauchen microcephalus. The sequence continues at coordinate 1,297,010 of JAVJIX010000124.1, read as the reverse complement.
CAGGAGCTCAGTGGATCTCGAGAGTTGACACCTCTTGGGGTCCAGCCGATCTCGCCTCGAGAGGCTTGAGGATTGAGAGCTTCATGTCATGCAAGATCTGGTTTCACAAGGCTAAGGAGCCGTGGGAGACAATCAACAGCCAAAACAACGGACCGCATGCCGTGAAGGCGGCCCTAGGTTGGGTAGTCAACGGGCCTGTCAGCGGATGCCAAGGGAAAGAATTCGATGACGCCGAAAAACAGAACTTCGTTAATCGCATCTCTGTGTCGACCATAGAAGACATGCACTACGAAGCAGATTTTCCGGACCGCGGGCGTGAGGACAAGCAAAGGCCATCTCAACACGACAAGCAGTTCGTGCGCGCTGTGGCCACATCGGCACATCTTTCGGATGGCCATTGCTGCATTGAGCTACCTCTCAGGGATGACTGCATGGAGATGCCAGGCAACTGAGGTATAGCCGAGCAAATACTCGACTCCTTGAAGAGGAAGCTCATCAGGATTTCAGGCTTCTTTCAGAAGTACAAAGATTTTATGACCAAAATCCTGGAGGAAGGGTACGTCACAAGAGTCCCAGATGAGCAGCGGAGCCGAAGAGTATGGTACATACCGCACTACCGGGTGTACCATCGAAGAAAGAGAAAGAAAGAGAAAAGTTTAGAGTAGGGGGGCGTCTGAACAGAGCAGCGATGCCTGGGGAAGCCAGCTTCCCGCCCTACTCAGTAAACAACACAGAACAACACACCTTATTCTTCACCACATCCACCTGGAAACAGGACATGGCGGCAGAAATCATATTCTGGCAAGGTTAAGACAACGGTATTGGATACCTAAAGCAAACGCCGCAGCAAGAACCGTGATCGCAGATCTATAAAAGGCTGCATGCCAAAGCTGGAGTGCAGAAGATGGCAGATTTTCCGCAAGATCGTCTGCTCCCCGACAAACCGCCTTTTACCACGAACACAGACGATCCCAGCGACCTAGAACCACTGACCCCAAATCATTTACTCCTATTGAAGACGCAGCCCAAACTGCCACCTGGTGTGTTCGTCAAGGAAGATGTCTACGCGCGGCGGCGCTGGAGACAAGTCCAATATATGACGGACCTATTCTGGAGGAGGTGGACCCGAGAGTACTTGCCATTGCTTCAAGAACGGCGAAAGTGGCTCGGAACGAAGAGAGATCCCATGACATGGTACTTCTTGATGCTTTTATATGGCTCCTTAATGGTTCCCTAATACTGTAAATGAATCCTTCTTCAAAATCAACACTCAGTGCATGAGAAACAAAGATAAGCTGAGAAAGAGTCATTTTCCTCACTCAGAACACTCTATAATGGGCGTTGTTGCTTGAATGCAAATGAGGAGGAAAAAGCTGGCCAATTGTAGAAGGTGGGGGCGTGGCTAAATGCTCCGCTGTCTCTCTGTGCGCTCTCTGATCCATTTCCTTGTTTTTGCACGGTGGGAGAGAGTTGGAGTGTTCCATTGAAAAATAAACACATTTCCACATAAAATAAAATTAAACCACTGCTGTTCAAAGGTCCAGAGGCTCAGATAAAGGACTTCCGAGCCTAGAAACACTCGGACGTGCCTCCAGGCAAATAAAAAAACGCATTTCGCATTGCCTAGCGCATTCACAGTCCAAACTCTCTGGGCGGGATATACAGGGACGCTGAGCGGAGACAGAGGGAGGGTTGGAGCTGCATTTGCCGATCTGACGTCAAAAAGGTGCCTTGTCCGAACTCGCCCGTTTCAACACTGGTTTTGTGTAACGCAGAAAAGGATCGCAAATGCTCAGTTTAGACATTTCGCAACTTTTAGCCATGGGGGGGGGCCTAAACAGGGTAGGGGAGCTCACATTAACGTTCAAAAACCTCAGAAAGTGAAAATTTCATGCCATGGGACCTTTAAGGTCGGAGATGTCGTCCTCGTCGTTGATCCATCCCTAGCAAGAAATGACTGGATGTTGGGCAGAATCACCAAGGTTATGCCAGACTCCAATGGGATGGTCCGCAGCGCTGAAGTCCAGACGAAGACGAGTATCATACAAAGACCCATAACCAAATTGTGTCTCTTACAGAGTGAAGACTGAAGAAGAGAAGGACCTACTACACGTCCGATATGAACTGTAATTTGTGAAGAGTATACTTACTTGTAAAAAAAAAAAAAGTAAGACAAGAATTCTTAACCTTTTTGAAGAAAAATGTTCGAGAAATGTAACAGCTAAATTTAAAACTGTAAATTAGTTAATGGCTCTAATTCTTAAGTTAGTAATTGACTTGCTAAAGCTTAGCCAATTAGGGGCCGGGATATGTAGGAGCCATTTCGTACATTCTGTGTTCTGGAATATTCTGTTTATAACAGCACTTCCTGTCCCGCCTTCTGGTTCAGGAAATGCATTGTGATTGGTCCACTTTGATCTTTGTTCCTTGTTCTTTTATCTTTGATCTCACCTACTATAAAATACAGACGTAGGGACCACACGGGCTCAGAGAGGACACAGACACCGAAGAAGGCACAAGACAAGACACACCACATAACACACACACACACGAAGAAAGAGACCACACTACATGTACACACTACAGGTAGTGTGGATAGAAGCCGCGGTCTGGTGGCCAGGAGGTTACCTCGAGTCAAGGGTTGACGGGGTATTAGGACGTCCTGGACCACAGAAACTACACAGTCTTTTGACACGTAAACGCAACGTAGGGTGAGTCCCGTCGGGAGCCGAGAAGCGAAGAAGCACAGTCTCCCGAGTGACAGACGGGAAAACGCGACGCTACAAGGCCCCTACGGACAGCAAAGAAGAACCAATAGCACCGTCGACAACGCAACGTAGGGTGAGTCCTGTCGGGAGCCACGGAGTACAAGGAAGCCCGGTCTCCCAGTGACAGGCAGGAGCTCACCGCTATACGACACGCAAAGACGTCAAGAAGGACATCACCACACATACAGAGCCTAACACAACACACGTAGGAAAACCACAAGCCTCAGAAATTCATCTTTCCATTTCCCTCTTTATTCACCTTATTTGTACCCGCTCTGTATGACCTTTCACTTTAGTAAAGATAGAAAAGACAAACTTGGATTCAAGACTCTTTATTTACTTTACGTGACGCGTCGGAAAGAAACTTCTAGAAACACCGAGGCCGAGGCTAGTGGGGCGCATTGCCGCACTCACAAGATCATTTTCCTCTCATATTGTGGAACGTTACAGGTTAAGCAATATAATTTCCATGGAGACAAGCAGGTAGCGGACCTATGGCAAGCCGTTTTAACATTTAACTCATTGGCTGCCGGAGACGTCTATAGACCTTCGGGCGAACCCAACCGTTGATTGCCAGAACGTCTATAGACGTTCAACACGTTTTTCAGCGGGGGTTGCTTAGCCTGGAAATTCCCAGGCCGCTTCCGTTCGTTTCGAACTGGAAGGCGGCCTGGCAGCTCATCCAAGCGAGAGTCCCAGATTTAGGGCCCCAATCAGAGAGCGGGGGAGGGGTGGAAAGACGGTGACGCGTACTACATGACAAACGGAAGCTTGTAGTTTGAACTGACAACTGACATGATTGGCTATGGACTTACGTATACGCTCAATGATAGACATTCATAACGCCCAATAAACGGCCGTTGGCAATCGCTAACCACACCTCCGCTACGGGATTTTTCGAAGCGAGCTCCCAGACCCATATCTCACTTGTGATATGGTCAGGTGTTAACCAGACTAGGGGTTGCTAGGATACGGCCTGGAGCAACTTTGAGGGTGTAATTCACACCTCTCAACCTGTAGGTGGCGATCTTGTATCATTATTTGCCGATCAGAGACGCGGAAGAGAGGAGAAGTGCAGTGTGTGTATGGTGTATTGGCCACAGGAGCAAGATGGCGAGGCCAGAGAACCCGGAAAAGCAGATAACTGTTGATCAGCGCCTATGGAGCGATCTGATCGCTCTTGGGACCCAGGATCCTGGAGAGGATCGCAGAGACAAGCCGCATCAAGCAGCGAGGTCGGTGCCGAGATCTGCTGGGGGCGTGTCATGTGTGCGCTGCGCGGAGCAGGGACTCTGATCAGAATTACGACAGCGCCAAAGAAGAAGTTTACTGACTTGGAGCAGTGATGCTGCTGTGTGGTATTTGTAATGAATGAAGTTATATATACAGTATATGTGTGGGTGTGGGTGTGTGTGTGTGTGTGCGCGCGCGTGCGTGTGTAGCTGTGTGTGTGTAAAGGTTTATGCATGGGCTTGTGTGTATGTACATATGTGTGTGTGTGTGTGTGTGTGTGTGTGTATGTGTGTGTGTGTGTGTGTATATATTAGTTTTTATTATGGGTCTGTACTCTGGGCCTCAGACAAAGCCTCAACAAAGTTCTATTTTATATGAAAAGATATTATTATATCCTGTTATATCCTATTATATCCTAACATCTCTTGGCACTATTGATTTGAACGAATTTTCAATTCACAGAGCCTTATATTCTTATATTTGTAAATAAAAAATGTACTTTGTCATCAAAAATCTCTTTCTCTGTTATTTTAGATGTTTGGGGTGTCACTAAATCGATAAATATTGATGTCAAAGTCACTGATCTGCTCGAAATCCTTCTTTGAACAAAATGCTCGTTTTCTCAATTTTTTGGTCAAAAAAGAGTGTTTTTGCTGAAACTACCCTATGTTCTACTATCAGTTATTTGAGAACCGAAAAGGTTAGAAACATAATTTTTTTCCAGGTGAAAGAAGAGAGTCTACACTTTATTTTGATGTGTGCCATGTTTATATAGTCAAAGAACTCAGTATTCTGTGAGTCTTGTAAAATCAGTGAAAATGCTCTAAATCTCTGGCACTCTAAGGGGTTAGATTTTGAAAACAGGCTGGCAGTGAAATTAACATTGTAGATATTAACAACGTCTTTCTGACTAGGCGTAATTTAATTTTGGATAGTGGGAATTGTCATTTGAGAAATCTGTAACCTAATTTTGACGAGACAAAATGACAGTTGGAGAAATCTGCAATTCAGTTTTGACTAGGCAAAACGGAATTACAGATATCTGCAGTTGCCTCATTGAAAACGATATTCAACTCATCACACATCTTAAATGACAACTGCAGGTATCTGTAATTCTGTTTTGACTAGGCAGATTGAAAGTTAAAAATCTCAAACGTCATTATGATGTCATGACACAGGAAGCACCACGTTGTCTCGAGCCACTAGCAGCACACCAATCTGTCCAAAAAGCCATATAACCATCAGTGCTAAAATTAGTTTTTGTTGTTAATATAATTTTCAACGGACGTTTAACTAGAGTGCATAAACAAAACGACCCTAAGATGCATTTTGGCTGTCTTACTTATAAATTAACTTTCCATTAATAGCCGACAAGTGCCATGTGGTTCATTTCACCTGGTCAAAACTCCAATTCAAGTTATATGTAATTATATTTTGGCTAGGCAGAATGAACGTTACAGATATCTTCAATTTCAGATATCTCTAATCAGAATTAATTTCAAGATATCTATAACTTGATAACAAATATCTACAATTATATTATGACTATCCCTAACTCCAGTTTGAGATATCTTCAACGTAATTTTGAGTAGTCGTCATTCAAGTTACAGATATCTACAACTTAATTTCGCCTAGTCAAAACTTAATTTAAGACGTCTGAAAAGGAACATAAAAATATCTTGAATTGAGGTGAATTAAAGACATCTTGGAGTTATGACTAGTCAAAATAAAATTGTATATAACTTGAATTGGAGTTTTGACCAGGTGAAATCAACTGGAATTCAAACTGGAATTACAGATATCTATAATTCAGTTGCGGATATCCGTATTTCACGTAGTGGATATCTGGAACTGAATTGTAGAGATCTGTAACGATGCACCCCATACAAATGGGAAAATCATTTGCCCTAGGAAGAATTTCTTTGTGGATATCTGAAATGACAATTATGGATAGGAAATTTTCTTTTTGAGTAGGCTAAACTGAGTTAGAGATATCTGCAGTACATAGCTAGCCTAGCTTTAAAACAGCTTGCCATAGTGGACACTCTCCCAGAAAAGTTACATAGTGCCGCTTTAATATGGGGTTCAAGATTTGCAAAAATGTGAAGTGAAATTTTATCAGCTCCTTTTGTAGTGTTATAATATTTTCTCTAAACACTGCACATGCTCCAATAATTTCATGTTTTTGCTATTTGTAGCACAAAGGCGCTTTGTGCTACAATTTTGTATGAAAAGCGCCTTATAAATGCTTGATTGATTGATTTCTATTCAATCCCCACCCCTAATTTGACGTTTTATTTTGCAGCCTGTCGATATCTCCCAAGCTGTGAGTGAAAGGATCAAAGCTCAAAGACGATTGGCCGAGAATCCCTATGACGTCAGCGCCCTCTGTATGCTGAGCAGAGCACAGGAGCAGGTGCGGAAATATAGTGCAAATGAAAAAAGAAAAGAAAAAAAACAATATTACAATATATTACCATTTGCAATTTTCTGTTTTCATGCAGGTAGATGCGTGGGCCCAGTCTAACACAGTCCCCGGGCTTTTCACTGGTTCTACAGGAGCTCAGGTCCTCAGCTCAGAAGAACTCTCCTCCAATGGACCCCAAGCCTGGCTCAAGAAGGTTAGGAATGGGATCAGCTGTTGTAAAATAACTTTTTCTACTGGCATTAACCTGTAGCTTGAAAGGGGTTTACGACCTTTAGATCTCAGAAACTCTTAAACATGACCCAGACTATTCTTCTCTTTACCATAGGACCAGTTTCTTAAAGCGGCTCCAGTGTCAGGGGGTGTCGGGGAGTTCCTCATGAGGAAGATGGGCTGGAGAACCGGAGAGGGTCTGGGGAGGAACCGGGAGGGCACAGTGGAACCAATTATCATCGACTTCAAGGTGGACCGCAAAGGTATACATTCACACACACACACACAAACACACACACACACTCACTCACTCTGGTGTTAGAGTGGAGGAGCTAGCTAGCATTAATCACCACGCTGACAGAAATGTGTTAGAATGAAGTGTGTAATTGTCTTGGTTATGTGTGTTTTTAGGGTTAGTGGCTGAAGGAGAGAAGCCACAGAAGCAGACTGGAGGACTGGTCGTCACCAAGGACCTAATGGGTAAATTATGCTGACCGTTATCTCCGGGGAGATCCTCTTTAGTGCAAAGCCTCAGTTCACACTTGATCTTATGTTGTCCTAATCTAGTTTCGGGTTTAGTTTGAAATGCACTTCAGCTGGTATTTGTATTACAGTATAACAAAACTTCTTTCTTGGGTATTTGGTCCTGCAAGTCTCATAATGTTTTTAACTTTTAATGTAGTTTCATTAGCAAAAAGGGCACTGATCGTAATGTGCTAGTGCTCTGAAGGGGGAGTGACTTAGCGCTGGAGCAAAGGGAGGGGGGATAAATAAATAAAGTATACTTTTATTCCCTGCACTGGTATTTGCTGATATGTCCCTAATTCAAGTCTATGAAGTCTATGAATTTCATTTCAACTATAATAAAATGTATCCCAATATTTACAATTATCTAATTTATTCAAGCTTCTTTATATTAATGCTAAACTGCCATTTGTGATCCAGGGAAGCACCCGGTGTCCGCTCTAATCGAACTGTGCACTAAGAGGAAGATCGTGCAGCCGGACTTTGTCATGGTGCATCACAGTGGCCCTGACCACCGCAAAAACTTCCTCTTCAAGGTCCATATGTTTTCTTCAGCAGCATTATTATAGTTTTAGTGACACAAAACTCTTATAACTATGGATCTGGGTTTGACATAAATTGTTCAAATTGTCTAATAAATTCCGATGTCCTGTGTGGTGCAGGTGACTGTGGATGGAGTGGACTACCAGCCTCAAACGGCCAGTCCGAATAAGAAACACGCAAAGGCTATGGCTGCTACAGTGGCCCTGCAGGCTCTGGGAGAGGTATGACATGCGACATACAGGATGGACTATTGTGATTCTTTGTCATATGTTTTCAGTGGGTTAAGTTTAAAACTGAGCTGGAAAACAGGACAGAATTCTATGGTTGAATTTGTTGTTGTCAGATTTGCAGATTTGTTGACCCTTTTTTATGGTTCATAGCTCTGTAATTACTGGGTTTATCCACATGAAACAAAAACAAAGTTCAGCATCTTCTCTGTCAGAATAAATAAACAAAAGTGCAATTATTCTTTTCACAGTAGCTTCACAAAGTGGGTCCAAATCCCAAAGGCTGTCTGTTATTCTAAAATTATGGACAGAAAAAAATGTCAATTTGTACATAGTTATTCATCTGTTTCAAATTGTTCAAAATATTAAAATTGTCAGTCATCACTATAGCAACAGTTCCAATTCTTCATCATTCCGGAACCCATAGATAGTTTTCATCTTCATCTTTCATTTCATTTTTAAGTTGTTAATCACTACGGTAACAATGTTAAAGTTGACGTTATCTGATATATTGTATGTTTTAGGTCCCTGCAGATGGCCCTGGTCTATACACTGGCCCTGTCTTCACGGCTGCCTCCACCGGACCATTGTTTTCTACGTGATCCGCAAGCACACATCACCACGTGGACTGCATTTCAATATGTTTAACACTTGAAGACTTAATACAACTCTCAAAGGGAGTAGATGTGCACTTTGCTATTTCATAAACAATATTTCAAACTTAGAAAACTGAGCAAGGACTGTGCAAAGGGCATCAAAATCTCTCCCAACCCGTGTTTTTTGTACATGAAGACATTGTATCATATGGGATAGATTTCTGTAACATTTTTGATCTTATTTTGTTTTAAAGTGATGTAAATAGCTGTCTTTTAGTCCTTCATGGTTCTGTTCCAATGTGGCCGAAATCATTCAAAAGCTCTGATCCTGTATAGAGCAAACGTAAATAAAGAGTATATTTATATTATCTAAGTATTTCAGTAAATGTTTCCTGCTTTTAAATATCTAAATTAAATTAAATCAATTGTATTACTACCAAAAGGGAGACAAAAATACTGCGGTCCTAAAGTAGAGCCTTGTGGTACTCAGCTGGGTGCCAGGTGCTAAGAGGGATCAAATAAGGTTTCTTTTTTTTTTTTAAATGCATATGAAATGTACACCTGGTTCCTCATAGGTCAGGTAGCATTGACTCGATAGAGAAGTACATTAAGTAAGCCCATTTTAGGACCTGAAAGTTTGTGGTTCAATCCCTGGTTCCCTCAGTTTATACTGCCCAAGTGTCTTTGGGCAAGGTGACATGCCACCTTGCCTTGGTTCTCAAACTTTTTCATCACCATAATGACAACTATTGGTATTTGCAACCCCCAAACACAAAAAGTATGCTGCCTGCAAAATGATAAAGTAGCCTTATTTCTAATGTATGATTTTATTTTTCGTAGACCTACATACATTAATTTCATAGACTAACAAATGGGTTTTTTCTACCACCAAATTTCAAGTGTGTCAAACCTTGTTCAAGACGTGCATATATTTTCAATTTTTCATTTGTTCAGACTCCCAGGTTGAGAACCACTGTGGAATGGAATGATTGTGTGAGAGTGAATGGGTGAATAGTTTCTTTCTATGAAGTACTCTGAATGTACTGTACATTTACAGAGTCTTAAACTGACACTTTCCATAGCAGTTTTCAGGTGCATCCTTTGGAGTCTGCTGATGTATTAAAATGATATTGAACCATAAATTATGTGTCAATGTCTGTTTTTAGAACTGATTCATATTACTGTTTTTATAGAGGCTTTGCTGGTTCTGTTTTGTATCTCTCAGTTATGTAAAAACAACATATAAATCAAAATGCAATGGTCCCAGAATTGATCCTTGTGGGACATCACTTACACCGAGTTTAAAAAGTTACAATTATATAATCATGAAGTTGAAAATCGAGGCATCTTAACGTCTTATTTCTCCAAGGATTGTCATGCGTGGCGAAATACCAGAAGTTTGGTAGGAGGAACCTGAGTACATGAAAGAACCCAAACACAACATACACTTTGATTTATTATTTCTCTCTTTACAACATGATCGTACTCACGCTCACTGGTCTGGAGGTGTGATTCCCATGATGTTTTGGTGTTGGTAAACCTGGGTGAAGCAGTCCCACTGCCCTCGTCTAAAGGTGAGTATCGTGTGGTCATTTGACTGGAGAGAGCAGAAGAGCAGCCATGGTGAGTTTGATTTTATTTATTTATTTTCATAAAATTGAAAATATTAGGTAAATTGATTAAGTATTAAGTAAAAAAAACAACATCACAAATTAAACCCACAAATTAAATAAGACCAAATTAAAATGAGGTCCCTTGATGTAGTCAGTACAGTCAGAGTCATCCATTTGTTTGTAACTGTTTTTTTCCTGCTGCCAGAAGTATGGGAACATTCATACACTCAATGTCTATTTCTGAAAAAAAAAGAAAAAGTTTTAAGAAAATATAGCAGTATGTAAGAAAAAGCAGAAGCCATAACCATTCTGAGGTGTAATAATCAATGAATAATTTGTTGATCTTGAATGCTATACTGTACTTGTTTTACTGTTAATAAAAGTATAAAGTGTATATGTATTTTTTATTTTTTTCAAATGATCAAACTCCTTTTGTCAGTACGGCTTCATCAACAGCTGTCTGCAGTCTTTGGTGGTGGAGAGGTTTGGAGAGGAGACATGGAACACTCTCAGGTCAGAAGCCATATTGAATACAGTACAGCTAGACTATGATGTATACATATAGCTGTACTTATTATGGAATATACTAGTTAACTGCGCATATTTTTGTACAAGTTCTCTGGCAGGACTGCAGGATCCTTTTATGACCTACACTATTTACGATGACGCTGTGACACTCAAACTGGTGCAAGAGGCCTGTGCATTGTTGGGTAAATAATATGTGTTGTCAAATTGTTATTATGACAAGACATCTTTATGATTATGAGTACCATTATTACTGTGCAGTACAAACCCTATGAGGTCCGGGTTAAATTAGACCAGAGAAAGTTGGCCGACGTGCTAACAAGGTCCAGGAGGAGTTGACCTAAAAGTCTTTCCAAACAAAGGCTTTTTGTTCAAGCTAAATATAACAATGTAATTTATATTAGATACAAATGAGATCCATAAAGAGGGAGGTCGAATGTTAACCACTGGAACAAATGAATGTTAAGTTAATGTCAGAGGAACGGAAATTAATTCTGTGCAAACCAAATAATAACAATTTCACGGCTCGGTGCATCTGCTGTGAACAATGTCTCTAAAGTTGGACTATGTAATATATGGTAGTGTTGTCTCGATTTCTATACTAAGGAATAGACTCGATACTCTGATACTGATACCACAATGATAATTAAAAACACTTTCTTTAGATAGATAGATTTTCTTTAGAGGTACAGATTTTCAACATTAACTCATAGTAGTTTCTTTTCTATTCCCATGTGGCTTTATATCTGTGTAATCCCTCAGTGGTTCAGGAAGTGTGTATACTAGTCTGTGTGCTCTTGTTCTGATACAGGGTCTCCATCTTTTGCTTGTCTCCTTAGAGATGTTATTACTTTTCCTGTAAAGTTCCACAGTATGATGACATTACTGCATGATATTTGGGTTTAATATTCTAGGCAAGAAAAAAACATCTCCAGGCGAACTCTCCCCTCGTGCTGATAAACATACAGCTCTGGAAAAAATAAGACACCACTGCAAAATTATCAGTTTTTCAAATTTTACTACTTATAGATATGTGTTTTGGCAAAAGGAACATTTTTGTTTGAGTCTATAAACTACTGACAACATTTCCCCCAAATTCCAAATAAAATATTATTGTTTAGAGCATTTATTTGCAGAAAATGACAAATGGTCAAAATAACAAAAAAAAAAATATATATATACATTTTTTTCAGACCTCAAACAATGCAAAGAAACAAGATGAAAATCATTTTAAAACAACTTAATACTAATGTTTACACTTAAGAAGAGTTCAGAAATCAATATTTGGTGCAATAACCCTTAGTTTTAGTCACAGCTTTCATGCGTCTTGGAATGCTCTCCACAAGTCTTTCACATTATTCTTGGGTGACTTTATTCCATTCCTGGTGCAAGAACTGAAGTAGCTCAGCTTTGTGTTTGTGTTGGAGTTCAACAGACGCTGGAATGGAATGGCTGAAATACATGTAGAGATGCCGATTTCAGAAAAAAATGCAGTGATCTTTTTTTTCCAGAGCTGTATGATTAAAAAATATATATATTTAGACAAAAAATATATACTGAACAATTATTTATTTATTTATGGACTTATTTATTACTTTATTTTATTAATGATACCTGACTGGTGTTTTAATCTAGTTTATTAAATTGAATAATAGATAACACAGCTATAGCACTGACCCAGGGCTGTCCCCAGGCTCTCATTAGGGCTCCTCGTGGGAGTAAACGAGGCCTAACACAATATTTGTTTACCATCTCTGCTTTCACATATTCATTAGCATCATTTTCCAGTCCATATTATTAATAATTACTGTGTTTGTTTTTCAGACGTGCAGGCCGATGTGCTGCTCAGACTCTTTGGAGAGCACTTCTTCAGCTTCTGCAAACAGGCCGGCTACGACACCATGCTGCGGACACTAGGGGGCGATCTCATTGAGTTTATACAGAACCTAGATTCTCTGCACTGCTACCTGGCTCTGTCCTACCAGGTGTGTGTACTATTACCACAACTACTACTATTACTACTACTACTACTATTCCACATTGTGTAGATGTTGTTGTGAGTACAGGAGATGAACGCTCCTTCGTTCCGGGTGGAGGTGACAGAAGAGGGGGACATGTTACTGCACTACTACTCAGACCGGAAAGGACTATACCCCATAGTCCCAGGTACTACCAAAAATACATAATGTTGTCACTCTTACATAAATAAAATTACACATGGCCTTATATACAGTATCTTAAAACAATTGAAAATGACTGATGCTATTTTAATCTTTACACCAGTTACAATACATTTCATTTTAATTAACAGGAGGAGTCAAATTTGCAGTCCTATGCAGACATGAAACAATTCCTACATGTATCCGTGGGCTCCAGAATGATGAAAAATGGGCACAGTTGCCATAGGAATTGACCATTTAAAGCAATATATGGAATATTGTACAGTATTAATAATCTTAAGGTTTAGACACAATGCAGCCAAAGTGAAATCATTAAAAGTACACTAGGTCCCTTTTTCTGGTAATTCTGCTTATTTCCATAAAGATGTTATGACTTAGCCGGAATGTTCCACAATATGGCATTAAACTTGCATTTAATCTATTACAGATGAATGTATTGAAAAAGAAAACATATTTTACGTAACATACAGTTCAGCTCTCCGCAAATCTGATCTGACTGATGACTGGTGGCATCAACTGCTAACTGTTCCATGCCTTACTATGGAACATTCCAGGGAAATCAATAACATCTCCATGGAAACAAGACCACAAGACCTTTACAGAAAAAGTTACATATCCTCCTGAGACCCGGCCCATTCATTTGTGTCCTTTACAGTGGACATTGAGTTAACCAGTTTATCTTTTAAGTATTTTGAGATAGACTCTAATTTGTGGCTGCACTGTGATTAAAAAATTATTTATAATTTTTTTAATCACAGTGCAGCCACAAATTAGAGTAAGAATTTAGAAATAAGACATTAAAAGAGAGTTTAAAAACTTTTGAGGCGACTGTAGAAGCTGTTGGTCATCAAAAAAAAAATGTTTTTGTTAGGTTGTTAACTATCGTCCATTACAGAGGACATGTTACAACATTATGAATAAAAATAAAATTAACAAAATGTAAATGCTAATGTGTTCATTTACCTTCAAATAGAAAAAAAAAAAAAAAAGAAATATACTTTTTCTTCAGGTCCCAGGAGGATATTGCACCTTTTGCAGAAACTACTGCTTTTACTAGTACTACCACGGCTACTAGGTTAGGGTTTAGGTTAAGGTAAGGTAAGTATCGACTCCCCAACAAATGCATGTGTCTGTGTGTGTGTGTGTGTGTGTGTGTGTGTGTGTGTGTGTGTGTGTGTGTGTGTGTGTGTGTGTGTGTGTGTGTGCGTGCGTGCGTGTGTGTGTGTTTGTGTGTCTGTGTGTGTGTGTGTGTGTGTGTGTGTGAAAACCACTCCAAAAGAAAAGTTTTTGAGTTCCAGTGACACAGAGGGACAAATGTGTGGTCTTTGGCAGGCATTATCGGAGCTGTGGCAAAGGATTTCTTTGACAGCAGTGTGAGGATGGAAGTACTGGAGCACACCGAAGAGGAGGAGAGGACCGGAAAAAAAGAACATGTGGTCTTCCTCGTTCAAACATGGCAAAATCTTCCAGAAAAATCCAACACTATTGAAGTTAGTCCATGTATTCCAAATAATAGTTTTAAAGGTACACTGTGTTACTTTTCCTGCTTGTCCCAGTGGAGATGTTAGTACTTTGTCCAGACTGTTTCAAAATGTGGATTTTTTTGCTCACAGTAAGAATTTTTACAGGGTATTTTTGAGCTATTACAATATAATTTTACATGAATAAATTCAAGATAGATAAGTTTAAATTTAGTTTATTAGTAAACTTAAGTTTAGATTAAGTTTAATGCTATACTGAGAAACATTCCAGGCAAAGCATTAACAACACAGTACAGTAAAAGTTACATAGTGCAACTTTAAGGTTATATAAACGGTTTATTTTTATTTTTAATTCAGGAAAAATTATTTACCAAAATGAGAGAGAGAGGCCAGAAAGTGAAGAAGAAGCGTGGATGGGACTTGGTCAAAACTGCTGTTCTGTCAGAAAAAAGTAAGTAAAATGATGACCATACTTTTAAAATTTTCCATTTTATTTTTAATCATTGGTTATATTTTACTTGTAGGCCCATCCCAGCCCCCCTGTAGCCCACGTTATCCTGAGAGGTTATGGATAGAGGAGAAGTTATTCTGTAATGCGTTTCCTTTTCATATGGTGTTTGATTCAAATGTAAGTATTCATTCAGTAAGTTTACATGACGTTATAACAGCACAAAAACAAAACAAGTAATGAAATGTGCTAATACACCATTCTAATTAATGTTTTTTTGTTATGAAGCTCAAAGTACACCAGGTAGGAGTCAACATCCACAAGTTTTTCCCTGGTCTGCTCAGAGACAATGCCATGGTGGACCAATACTTTACACTGGTTCACCCTCAGGTACTACTACTGCTACTGCCACTACTTTTAATGCTGATACTACTACTGCAATGAAACCAATGCCAATACTACTACTGCTACTGCTTCTTCTCGTTTAACCTTTATTTCAAACACTTCAACTACTACAAGTACAATTACTAATGCTCCTATTGCTTTGACCATAATTGCTACCCAAACTACTACTACTACTACTACACTACTACAACTACTCTTACTATTACTACTACTATGACTATGACTACTACTTCTATGACTACTGCGACGACTATGACAACTACTACTACTATGACTATTACAACTACGATGACTACTACTACTAGGACTAATACTACACCTGTGACGACTACTATTACTACTGCGATGCTTACGACAACTACTACTACTACGACTACTACAACTACGATGACTACGACGATTACTACGACTACTACTACAACCATGACGACTACTACTCATACTACTACTACTGCTACTAATACTACTACTACTACTACTACTACTACTCATACATATATACTTTGAATTGCGAACAGGACATGAGGCATTTCTGAATTCTGTTTCCTGGCCTCCTTGATTTCTCCACTGTCAATCATGTCAACTGAGATGTGAGAGCAGCCAATCAGAAACCAGCATCTCTCCTCAGTGGGCGGGGTCTTAAAGTGAGGAATGAAGGATTTGAGTAAACAGAGTAGAGTCCACACTCGCTCTACTGTATCCACACATAGCAGTATTGTAAAGGTTATCTCCATGTTTGTGCCCAGGTGACCTTTACCATCGAGAGCATCAGACAGTTCATCAACAGTCAGTTTGTGCTGGAGAGCTGTGGAAAGAGGAGCTCCATCAAACTCAGAGGTGAGGATCAGGGGGTCCATATATTCTAGAAAAAAACATATACATTCTCTGTTACAATCAGTCTTAAAGGTTAAAGGACTTCTGTTTGGCTTTTTCTTTCAACAAATATGTCAAATTTGAGCGAAGAATATTATTTAAATGTACACTTTCTCTGTACACACTTCTTCAATACTTTACAAACACATGAATCTTGTTACCAGTGAATTTTCCTAAATTTAGATGAGTGTGATTGAGAGGTGGATTAGCCAATCAGGGACAAACATCTCTGTCTTTACCAAAACAAATATGGCTGCTCACAAGAAAAAAAGAAAGGACACAAATATCACAGCACTGAAATGAGTGAAACACTAAATTTTGTGTAATATAATATGTTACCAGTGAGCTCCCTCATTTAACATGCACCAACAAATCTGACTCGCATGGCCATGGTTGAGCCTGGCTCGAGGTCTGTTAGAGGGAGTGGGGACCAGATCAGAGGGGATCAGTCCGGATTTGCCAGGCAAAAAAATACACAATTTACAAAACATTTTTGCTAGATATATTTCCTACTTTAATGTCATCTGTGCATTCTCTTCATGATGAGCCTGCTAATGTGAATAATGATGATTATTCACATGATGTGGCGCGGCAGCGTGGCGTACAACAGCATCTCCGTCTTCTCCTTCTCCACCTCCAGGAAGTGGGACAGGACCCTCAGCTCCTCCTGGGAACAGTCAGCCCTGATCACACTCATGCTATACTAATGCTTAAGTGTGATCTGTGTCTCTCCTCCTACCGCTTTAGCTAACATTCACAGTTCAATTATAATAAATTAAGAAAATACTAAAACAATATCTCCCTTTTAACAACTACTTTGCCATTTTTATGACATATACAGCTCTGGAAAAAAATAAGAGATCACTGCATTTTTTTCTGAAATCAGCATCTCTACATGTATTACAGCCATTCCATTCCAGCGTCTGTTGAATTCCAACACAAACTCAAAGCTGAGCTACTTCAGTTCTTGCACCAGGAGTGGAATAAAGTTATCCAAGAACAATGTGAAAGACTTGTGGAGAGCATGCCAAGATGCTTGAAAGCTGTGATTAAAAATAAGCGTGATTGCAACAAATATTGATTTCTGAACTCTTCTAAACATTAGTATGTACATGTAACTTTTTTGTTATTTTGACCATTTGTCATTTTCTGCAAATAAATGCTCTAAACGATAATATTTTTATTTGGAATTTGGGGGAAATGTTGTCAGTAATTTATAGACTCAAACAAAAATGTTCCTTTTGCCCAAACACATACCTATAAGTAGTCAAATCAGAAAAACTGATCATTTTGCAGTGGTCTCTTATTTTTTCCAGCGCTGTATTTGGTATTCTTGTTTTTTCCATAATCAAGCCACTCTACATCTCTATTTCTGTTTCTTGAGCTAAATATTTTGTATTTGTATTTATTTATTAAAGGGACAGTGCATATTAAGAGACAAGACAATGCAAAAGGAAAAAAAAAACATGTCCTTGTAAATATGCAGGATTGTAGCCAAAGCTAATTTCCATCCTTAATCCCTGCAGGGCCAAGGCCAGCCCCATCACCCACATTATTCATAAAACATGACAAAAGATACAAAAACAGCTTCCACATGCAGCTCTCACTCATACACTCTAAAACACAGGTGTACAAACTTACTACATTAGTATTAAATATATTAGTGTTAAATATGTGTCAGACACAAACTCACTACAAGCAGCACTGACATCTATTTACAGGTCTATAAACAAATATGATCGCAGTCTATTCTAATGCAGTCTAGTGTATTCAGAACACATTATTCTGAATACTAGTATCCGGTTCTTTGTCTGTCCCTGTCCAGGTCAGATGCTGTGGATGGACTCTCTGGGCTGTATGTTGTACCTGTGTTCTCCTAAACTGAGGAGCCTCCAGGAGCTCCAGGACTCAGGGCTCCACCTGGCCGACCTGGCACAGCACGACGTCACCAGAGACCTGGTACTGCTCAACCAACAGAGGCTGGCCGAGATGGAGCTCACCAACCAGCTGGAACGCAAGAAGGTAACTACTGTGTGTTCTTTGTTTAATCAGCCCTACAAATAACTGAGTAGACTGCCAATCATTTTACTTACGGAATGATTCTTTTAATACATCTTTTTAAAATCAATTATTTAAGGACTATTTTTATATTTGCTATTAGAGGACAAATGGTCAAATAAAAGTAAAGTACAAGTAAAAAAAAATAGTAAGAGTATATGGAAAATTAAAATATCAAACATACAGCTCTGGAAATAATAAGAGACCACTGCAAAATTATCAATTTTTCTGATTTTACTACTTATAGGTATGTGTTTGGGCAAAAGGAACATTTTTGTTGTTGTTGAGTCTATAAACTACTGACAATATTTCCCCCAAATTCCAAATAAAATATTATCCTTTAGAGAATTTATTTGCAGAAAATGACAAATGGTCAAAATAACAAAAAAGATACATGTTTTCAGACCTTAAACAATGTAAAGAAACAAGATCAAAGTCATTTTTTTACACTTAAGAAGAGTTCACAAATCAATATTTGGTGCAATAACCCTTAGTTTTAATCACAGCTTTCATGCGTCTTGGCATGCTCTCCACAAGTCTTTCACATTGTTCTTGGGTGACTTTATTCCACTCCTGGTGCAAGAACTGAAGTAGCTCAGCTTTGTGTTTGTGTTGGAATTCAACAGACGCTGGAATGGAATGGCTGTAATAAATGTAGAGATGCTGATTTCAGAAAAAAATGCAGTGGTCTCTTATTTTTTTTCCAGAGCTGTATATGTCATAACATGGCAAAGTAGTTGTGAAAAGTGAGATATTGTTTTAGTATTTTCTTAATTTATTATAATTGAACTGTGAATGTTAGCTAAAGCGGTAGGAGAAGAGACACAGATCACACTTAAGCATTAGTATAGCATGAGTGTGATCAGGGCTGACTGTTCCCAGGAGGAGCTGAGGGTCCTGTCCCACTTCCTGGAGGTGGAGAAGGAGAAGACGGAGATGCTGTTGTACGCCATGCTGCCGCGCCACATCGCCAACCAGCTCAAAGACGGCAAGAGTGTGGAAGCAGGTCCGTTAGAAATCATAGTATTATTAAACCATTTGATTATATATATATATTTTAAAAGTCTGTTAGAAATATAGACTGTATATTGCCTGTAATTCTGAATACACACTTCTCCAATTCTATGTACGTGAGAGTCTGGTCACAGGTGATTGACAGGTGGATTAGCCAATCAGGGACACGTATGCTCTTTGTTCAGCCTCACCTGTGCTCTCTGGTCTTCTTCTGTCAGGCCAAAGCTGGCACACTATCAGACTGTAGTCATGTAGATAGCATCTAGTGGTGATGCGTGAGAATACAACAGCTCAACCCCGGCTTCTGGAACTACATTTCTCATTCCTTTTTCACAGACTCTCTGAAAAATATGAATGTTAAAACTTTGAAAGCTTGGTCAGTTCTAATCAGCTACTGTATGTGGTAATTAATGACCACAAGACCTGTAATTTTATTTCAAATCGGTTCCTAAAACGGTATAAACTGCTTCACCCGATCTTACGTTTTAAATGAGCTTTTAGGACTGAGAACAACCACATTATCTATCTGGTTAGCCTCCACAATACTTATGAATGCTTAATATCAAATTTTTCACAAGGTCTGTGGGAAAAATGTGTGTAAAATTTACTTCCAGGCGGTCACTGTTGAGCTCCTTGATAAGTGAAAGCTTTAAGCACAATCATGGCATCAGTATCTGTACTTATAATTGAGTACATTATTGTCATATAACTGTACTTTTAATTGAGCAAAACTTTTCAGTACTCTTTCCACCATTGCTTTCTGGTTTGCGGACAATAAAAAGCACATATTTTGACCCTAAGAGCTGCTTTTACACAATATCTGTACTGGAGAGAAACAATTTTGACTTCATTACAGAGCAAATTTCCAACACACTCCTTTTAAACGCAGTCAAAATTAAGTGAAAGCTGTGAGTTTATTTGTAATTGCAGATCATTTTGATGTTAATGTTAGTAGAGGTCACTGTACAATGTTCATTTTTTTCCTTTATTTTAGGAGAGTTTGAAGTCTGCACCATTTTGTTCAGCGATGTGGTGACGTTCACAAACATCTGTTCTGCCTGTGAGCCCATCCAGATCGTCCACATGCTCAACTCCATGTACTCCAAATTCGACAGGCTCACCAGTGTACACAACGTATACAAGGTACTGCAATCACTCGCATTCATGTAGTACTATTACAAATACAATGCTCGTCTATATGTACTGAGCATTCAAACTAAATTGCCCATTCAATTTATTTTCATTTGTGGGAATTTACAAGCTAGAATGCTGTTATTTTAGTATTTGAGAAAAATTAAGAAAAATGACATAGCTGTGCAAAGTAACAAAAAAAACAAAAAAAATAATAAAAAAAAATAATCAAGCAATAGACAAAAAACTATTACTGGCTTGTTTATTAAAGCTGAGTATGCTATTAAACATATGTATTTACCATGGAGACGGAGACAAAGTGGTGACAGCACTCATAATGCATGTATGTTTTTCAGGGTATTTCAGTGCAATAAATATATTTGTAATGAAATAAATGCTTAAGATAGATCTGTTTAATGCCATACTGTGGTAACAGCATCTTCATGTTGGCAAGCAGTAGGTGGGTCTGGATTCTGTAGTAAAATTATTATCACTATGTAACAGCTTATTTACATATCCCTTTGTGTATTTGAAAATATTGTCTTGCTGTCCTCCATTCCCCCACAGTAGTATTTACATATTTGAACATGTTCTTTTCCATGTGTCCTGTGCAGGTGGAGACCATTGGTGACGCATACATGGTGGTGGGCGGAGTTCCAGTTCCCACGGTGACACATGCCCATAATGTGGCCAATTTTGCCCTGGGAATGAGGATCGCTGCCAGAGATGTCACCAACCCTGTCAGCGGACAGCCCATCCAGGTACTGCCTTTAAAATAGCACAAGAACAAGTCAGAGAGCGGCCGGTGGATAGAGGACATAAATGTGATTCATGGTTAGTCTTTAACTGTAAGGTGAGTCTTTAAGTGTAATGTCATGGCGGACACATCAGAAAAGTTACATTGTGCACCTTTAAACAATATATTTTATAAGCTGTTTCCTGATTACCCATTGAGTTGTATTCATGGGTTCCTGGGCTAAATCAATTATATCTTCTGAGTGGGCAAAAGTCTATTTCCATCCTAATGTGTTTGCTCCCATGTCCCTGCACAGATCCGCGTGGGCCTGCACACAGGGCCTGTCCTGGCGGGGGTGGTGGGACAGAAGATGCCCCGGTACTGTCTGTTTGGGGACACAGTCAACACAGCGTCCAGGATGGAAAGCCATGGAGTACCTGACCACATCCACCTCAGTGCCTCCACCTTCAGGTCAGAGAAGGATTCAAATGAAAGTTACAACTGTAACTATGGTTCTATGAATCCCAGATGACCTCCAGAGTGCTGGAGTCAGTAGGGATGAAATAGGACTGGAAATAACATTTTTAGTTGCACTAAGATATTATTACAATTTACTTTATCTCATTTATACTGTAACATTGACAAATAATCTTCATAATATATAGTATTAATGTAGAATTGCCATTCTTGCTGCAACCAGCCACATTAGCATAACTGGAGTGGACAGTATGGGTGAAGCGTCTTGCCAAGAGACAATTATGTCCCTCCTTTGCCATCCATCCATCAATTTTCTTCCATGACACGGTGGCTGAGTGGTTAGCGCTCATGCTTCACAGCAAGAATGTTCTGGGTTCGATCCCCGGTTCACCCCGTGTCTGGATGGGTTTCCTCCGGGCCCTCCGGTTTCCCCCATCAACCCAAAACATGCTCCAGGTAAAATCCTCCAGCTTAGGTCCTGACCAAGCCGGGGTCCCCGGGTGCCTGAAAGACGAGCTGCCCACTGCTCCTGAAGGATGGGTCAAATGCAGAGAAATAATTTCCCTACGGGGATGAATAAAGCGTCTTCTTCTTCTTATCCAGGGTCAGGTTGTGGGGGCAGCAGTCTAAGCAAGGATTCCCAGACTTCCTCCACAGACACTTCCTCTAGCTCCTCCGGGGAGAGCTGGAGAAGTGTGTGTTTTGGAATATAATGTTATATTGAATAACAACCATTTTATAGTATTTGTACCTGTCTTGCAGTATCTGTACAGTCCACACTGAGGTGCCTTTGAGTCACAGTGTAGGCTGGTCTTTGTACTTGAGAGGAAAAGTGGCTGCTCTGTTCTGGTGTCTCTGTCTCTGCTTATAAATATGCAATGTTTCATTCACAATATATAGGATTTCTGCCATAGTGTCACCAAATATAACAGCGTATTAACTATTGAGGAAGGGGGCTAAAAATAATGCACATATTTCTGCTGTGAACATAGTAATAAATCATAACTATCACTGGAGGCACTTCCACGGACTACACAGCCTCTAATGCACAATACTCGTTCACAACATTGTCACCCAGGCCAGGTGTATGCAAGAAATAAAAGATTTTATGGTGAATCACTGATGTATGCTAAAAATCGAATGACAACATTTGAAATTAAATGTAATAATAGTGTCACAGTGACATAGACCACATGCCATGTTTTTTCCAGTGCAATGATATAATTACCTAAGCAGTTTTATAATATTACTATAATCTGTCGTGGAACAAGTACTCCGTTTTGTTATTTAAGTAAAAGTACAGATACCAGAGCAAAAATATATTCAAATAAGTAAAAATATCACATAAAAAAATCTAGTAGGTAAATGTATTA
This sequence comes from Paratrypauchen microcephalus, assembly GCA_036785185.1. NCBI lineage: Eukaryota > Metazoa > Chordata > Actinopteri > Gobiiformes > Gobiidae > Paratrypauchen > Paratrypauchen microcephalus. The sequence continues at coordinate 1,274,166 of JAVJIX010000124.1, read as the reverse complement.
AAGTACGCGCTTAAAAATGTACTTAAAGAATAAAAAGTACAAATATTTTGCACAGATTTTGAACTCTAATAAAGTGTCCAATGTATTGAATTTGGTAAAGATTTGTGCTGAATTTTGTTCAGTGGAAACAATAATTTTTTCGATCTCTGTTTATTATGAACTTGTTAAAAATGAAAACTTCTGCCTTTTCTGCAGGTCTCAAACTGTAGTAAAAATACTTTTACGTTTCAGTTCATTTAGAAAGTACAAATACCTTCTCTCATGTACTGAAGTAAAAGTAAAAGGTATCCACTTACTATTACATAATTTACTTACATAAGGTAAAGTACAGATACCTAATACTGTATTTATATGTAACTACAGTACTTTACTACTTGCACTTCATTATATTCCACCACAGAGCATAATAAATTGTAGATTTTTTTCCACCTATATTTGAAATTTGTGCTTGTTGGTGGTGTAGCAGTCTAAGACAATGCGCATTTGTGTCCTTGGGCAAAACACTTCACCCACTTTAGCGAATATAAAAGTGATGTGTGTGTTAGTGATGGTCATCTGAATTATTGTTGTTCACTTCCTAGCCGCTCTGTGAAAAATGTCTTGGCCCTCTCTTCCCCATTTCACGCTACAACTCCTCTGTCCAATAAAGATCTTGAACCAGAAAATTAATAAAAAATAAATTTAACTGTACTGCTGACCAATACAAAATATATATAACTGAATTGAGTATGACATTGGAGCAGAAGGAAGTGCTTCACTGCGCTTTTAAACTCCACACACCTCCACTAGAATAATTTGGCTAATTTCAGCCTGGAATTGCCATTCTCTAGTGAACTAAAGGTAAAAGGTAGCCGTTAACTTGAAAACTACCGCCTCATTAATATCACAAGGTGGAACAAAGCATTTTGAGCTTTGGAGAGGTTCCTCAAACATGTGTGAATGAAACAAACCACAACTCCAGGTATGTTTTTGATGAGAAAACACCATTATAACATGGCTAAAAGCTCACAAGAGTCCATTTTGCGTAATGTAGCACCTTTAACTCCCATCCTTGCTTTTATTTTTCTACACCACATTACAATACATTTATTCCTCTGTCAAATCCTAAAAGCATAGATTCAGCCAAGAGGGACTTTCTTTTTCACTGTACATTCTGAAGATGCCATTTCACTTGAGGTCTTTATTAACACTGCATCAAAACCAGATGCTATAACTAGTGTATCTTCTGTATTCCCCACATGTCAGTCATGTGGTCCAGTATATCGGATCACTAACTTGTATGAACCCATCTGTCCTACTTCTGCTGTGGTTATCTATTCATCAGAGACACACATTCATATCCATCACAGTTCAAGACCTGAGGAGTTCCACAGGGGTCCATGCTTGGCCCACTTTTCTTCCATTTACACAGGCCACTGACACTGGTCTTTGGTCCATACCTCGAGTGGAAGCCACAGCCAGTGGAGCTATTTATAGAAATATGACCCCCAAAAGAAAATACTGCTTATTTTTGTTCAGTTCTTTTACATTTGTATAATATCTCTAGAAAAAATGCTATATAAACGATTTTATTTAAATTTTAATGTTCAAATCATACAATATTGACAACTTGTATATTTATATACTCATGGGAAAAGTAATGAAAACTTTTACTCAATTAAGAGTACTGTTACACCGCAAAATAATTCACTCAAGTAGGAGAAAAAGTATAGTGTCTGATAATTACTCCGTTAAGTAAAATATTAATAGGTAGTCACTTAAATAAATGCACTAGGGTAAATATAACTTAGTACTACCACCCTGTGTCACTCACTCACTAACCACCGTCATACCTTACTTGGGCATGGTGGCCCAAGGACACAACAACAGTATGCAATGGTCAGAGCTGGGATTTAACCACAAACCTTTGGGTGAATGCTTGAGGCTCTTCCAGCCTTAGTTCCTCAAGGTTCAATCCTAGGCCCAATTTCTGACGGTGATTTTTGTATTTTTTTAGTCAGTTTTTTGTGTTCTTAGATGGCCAAGGTTCTACTTAAACAAGCAACATGTGCTAAATGTTCTAATAACTTTTCCCATTTCAAAAACAGATTTTCAAGTTATTATATTTTCAAACTTTTTTCATTTTTTTTCTTGGAATGTCTCTGAAAACAATGAAAAGTAAAGATGTGTGAAGAATCCCTCAGTCTTTCAGGTAGAATCCATGGCAAAAGGAGAAATTCAATTTGATCAAAAGATCAAAGTCAGCTTTATTGTCAATTCTGCCATATGTGTTCAACATACAGTGAATCGAAATGTCATTTCTCTCTGGCCAGGTAGTGCAAAAAGACAGTGTACAAGATACAATATGAAGACAAAACACAACAAAAACTATCTAAGACAGAGATCTAAGGTTAAACTAAAGTCTAAGATCTAAAATCTTAAAACAGTGCAACATAATAAATAAATACCTGTATACAGATTTCCAAAGTGTGCAGTGTGCATCAAAAATGTTTCGCAGCTTGGAAGATACAGCAGTGAAATGGTAATGTGCAATAGAATGTGCATTGGAGTTAAGATAAATTGAATTTCTCCTTTTGACAATGAAAAGTACATTTACTTCATGGTTTCGGCAGTAACTGTTGATCTGTTGTAGTTTTTTCTTTTTCAACTTAGTTACTCTTTTGAACAGCATTTGGTATGCTATGCCTTCTATGACTCTGTGGTGGCATCAGCCATCCTGTACGGTGTGGTCTGCTGGAGCAGCAGCATCACAGAGAGGGAGAAGAAGAGGCTGGACAAGGTCATCAAGAAGTCCAGCTCTGTCCTGGGCTGTCCTCTGGACTCAGTGCAGAAGGTGGGGGACAAGAGGGTCCTGGCTAAGGTCACCTCTATGCTGGACCATGAGTCTCACCCCCTACAGGACGCTCTGTCTGCTCTGGAGAGCAGCATCAGTGACAGACTGATTCACCCTCGCTGTGTGAAGGAGAGGTTTCGCAGGTCTTTCCTTCCTGCTGCTGTCAGACTGTACAACGAACACTGTTAACATGTCATTCAACTTATCTGCACTACAATATTCAACTATACTCCAGAGTCTATTTTTAGGTCTAGTTTTAAATTATCCTAGGCCATTATTTATTTATTTATTATATTGTTCTGTTGTATGCTACTTTTTCTTGATGTTCTTGATCTGTGCGTTGCAACACTGGAATTTCCCCACTGTGGGACTAATAAAGGCATATCTTATCTTATCTTATAATTTTTCTTCTTAGTATTTAATTTTCTGCCTTGTTTTTCAGTGAGTTAAAGGACTCGGAGTTTGACATAGCAGAACGTGGACAGGTTGAGGTGAAAGGAAAAGGGCTGATGAACACCTACTTCCTGCTCAAGAACTTAAGACTGTCCAAAGACGCCATTATGGGTCAAGAAGGCTCACAGTGTGTAATTCAGCCGGACAACACGGACAACCCGGGCCACCAAACTGACCAAGGCAAGTTATCAAAACACTAAAGAACACTTTAAAGAACAAAGTGCATTTGACAGGTTTTCATGTTTTAGAACACATTTGTCTGCCAGTTTAAACCTTTATTTTGTGTAACTTTTCTGATAAGGGGCCCGCCATAAGCTTGTTTCTGTGGAGAACTATGGATTTTTTTTCACAGTTTTCCCATATTGGCATACATAATATATGTTAAATGTATGTACATAATTATGTATACATATAAGTGTGTGCCTAATGTGGGATTATAATGTAAATTGTGGGGGGAAAGAAATTTATTGAATTGAATAGAATTTTTGCTTTGCCTCACAATATGGCATTAAACTCACTTATGTTGCGTTCATTTGTTTACAGGTGTTTTAGTGCTAAAAAATACTATGAAAAACATGCATTCCTACAGTGAGTGAGCTTACCTCTCCACAGATCTGACCTGTAACTTGGCCTGGCAGCATTGCAGGCTTGTCTCCATGGAAATACACTCAACAAAAATATAAACGCAACACTTTTGTTTTTGCTCCCATTTTTCATGAGATGGACCCAAAGATCCAAAATTCACTCCAGATACACAACACTACCATTTCTCTCAAACATTGTTCACAAATCTGTCCAAATGTGTGACAGCGAGCACCTCTGCCCCGCCGAGACAATCCACCCCACCTCACAGGTGCGCCACATCAAGATGCCGATCCGACATCATGACCAGTGCACAGGTGCAACCCAGACTGCCCACAATAAAAGGCCACCCCGAGATGTGCATTTTTTTTTTTGCTTTATTGGGGGTCTGGGGAGTCAGAACCAGTCAGTATCTGGTGTGACCACCATTTGCCTCATGCAGTGCAACACATCTTCGCATAGAGTTTATCAGATTGTCAATTGTGGCCTGTGGAATGTTGGTCCACTCCTCTTCAAAGGCTGTTATGGACGAAGAACACAGGTGCATTTTATTGATGGCATTTTGAATGCACAGAGATACCGTGATGAGATCCTGAGGCCCATTGTTGTGCCATACATCCATGAACATCACCTCATGTTTCAGCAAGATAATGCACGGCCCCATGTTGCAAGGATCTGTACACAATTCTTGGAAGCTGAAAATGTCCCAGTTCTTGCATGGCCAGCATACTCACCGGACATGTCACCCATTGAGCATGTTTGGGATGTGCTTGACCGGCGTATACGACAGCGTGTACCAGCTCCCACTAATATCCAGCAACTTTGCACAGCCATTCAAGAGGAGTGGACCAACATTCCACAGGCCACAATTGACAATCTGATCAACTCTATGCGAAGAAGATGTGTTGCACTGCATGAGGCAAATGGTGGTCACACCAGATACTGACTGGTTCTGAGTCCCCAGACCCCCAATAAAGCAAAAAAAAAAAAAAGCACATTTCGGGGTGGCCTTTTATTGTGGGCAGTCTGGGGCACACCTGTGCACTGGTCATGATGTCGGATCGGCATCTTGATGTGGCGCACCTGTGAGGTGGGGTGGATTGTCTCGGCGGGGCAAAGGTGCTCGCTGTCACACATTTGGACAGATTTGTGAACAATGTTTGAGAGAAATGGTAGTGTTGTGTATCTGGAGTGAATTTTGGATCTTTGGGTCCATCTCATGAAAAATGGGAGCAAAAACAAAAGTGCGTTTATATTTTTGTTGAGTATAGATAGGCTTAATGCTATACTGTGGGACATTCTAGACAAGGCAATAACATCAGATGTCATTTATTTTCCTTCTACTACTGTGCAAGTTAGAGAGTGTTTGTTAACATTATGGTTGATAGGTAACAGTTATAGAATTACCTCTGCATATGTCATATCTGCTGCCCATGTTTGACCAGGAAGTAAATGATACACTTCACCAAAATAAAAAATGAAAAACCTAGGGTAAATCTTGTAACCCTGTTTTGGAGTGAAATTCTCTAATTTGTCACATGCACTTTAATGACTCCGGAGATGACAAGAGTACTCTTAATTTGACACTAATTCCTGGCATGGTTGACTAATTCATGTAGCCTTCTAAAAAGCATTTTTAATGTTTCAGCAGAATGAGACAAAATGGCAGCGCTAATTGGGCCGACATTAAAAGTGTGGCGCAATCCTCCCCCTCTTTGGGAGTAAAAACGCCAGCGATGACAAACACAATTAAAAACAACTGTAGCTCACAACCATTGAGTGGGGATTGAGTGGAGTAGAACAAAAAGGATAGAGACAGGGATTATTATGTTCTCTACTAATGGAAATATGTCTGTAAAATGCTGAATGTTTTGAAAGGCACAGGTGTGTAGTGTAGCCAGAAATTGCACTCAAATAAGAATAACGTTACTTCAAAATAGTAGAACAAGTAGAATTACAAAGTAGTGGTCGAAGAAATGACTAAAATGTGACCATACCGGGTTGTCAAAACCTGATCCTGTCAGATCTCAGAAGAAGCTCAGCAGTTAGTACTTGGATGGGAGACCACTGGGAAAATCAGGTGCCACAGGGTGGCACCAGTTGCAAAAACTGTCGTGTCCTTAGGCAAGGCACTTCACCCACATTGCCTAGTATGAAAGTGGTGTGTGCGTGAGTGATGGTGGCGGTCAGAGGGGCCGATGGCGCTTCTGTCAGTCTGCCCCAGGGCAGCTGTGGCTACAATAGTAGTTTACCACCACCGGGTATGGAGTGAATGAAAAATGCTCTGTAAAGCATCTTTGTAAAATTATGTCTGTGAAACATGCTATATAAATACTAAAAGCTAACTTACTAAAAAATGTGTAACTACTACTCAAGTAAGTTAAAGAGTAACTGTCAGGACTGTCAAAGTTTCATTAGCAAGAATTAGTTTCAGTTTCAAAAATGAAATTGAAACTGAGTGTAATACCCCCTTTTTAAATAGGACAAGGCCATTTAGCCATATTTTGTAAATGTAGTGAATGTGGATAGGTTTAGTTTATTTGTCCAAATGACTAAAAACAAAATATTATGGTTTGCTTGTCTGCAGTCTGAAATGTAGTCATCCTCTTTAAATAACTTTCATTTCATTCACATTCAGGGGGTGGAATTAAATCAGTTTTCTTCTTCCCACTCCTTTTTGGGCCAGTGTTTTTTTTTTTTGTATGTAATGTAAATTGCTTACGGCCCAAAATAAATTAATTAATTAATTAAATCATTATTATTATTATTATTATTTAACATACATCTTGTGAAGCAATAAGTAACCATTTTTTAATTTTAAATATTGATGAATTTGACTTTTCACAGATGCGGGGAGAGTCCAGCCTAAGAGCATGTTGTCCAGCGACCAGTGTACCCCCGGTCCTCGTGAGGCCCCTGGGAGCCCGTTTGCGTGGGACATCACCTGGCCATACCCCAGCAAAGACCAGCCCTCCTCTGCCAAGGGGCGGGGCAACACTTTGAGCCCAATGTGTCACATACTTTAACGCTGTAGTTCAACAAAAGAAATCACTGCTCTGTACTTCATGCTCCAGTCTGGTTTGCTGCTGTTTGCTACTTCGCACGGTACGGCAAAGTTGTGAGGATGTACCATAAAGGGGCAGGAGGAAATCAGCTGATATGAAGTTGTTTTAGATCAATATTGCGATTTAAAATGTCCAAATAACAACATAATGATCCATGTGTGTCATACATTATAAATATATAGGAGACAACAGCAAAAACAGTACTTCTAATGTATACTAATAATACTAGTACTAACCACAGTAGAATTAGAATGATGTTAAGGTACACTTTATTGTCCCCGCATGGAAATTTGTCCTCTGCATTTGACCCATCCTTCAATTCCACTGGGGCAACCTGTCAGGAGCAGTAGGTCAGGAGTAATTTAGCTGGAGGATTTCTCTCATTGTGCATATTTTAGGTTGATGGAGGAAACCAGAGAGCTCGGCGGAAACCCATCCAGACACTCAGAGGGCAGAAAGCCCCAGGAGTCGAACCCAGAACCTTCTACTTTAACTCTAGGAGCAGTAGGAGAAGTAGAAGCTTAGTTGTAGCATTTGTTGTAATCGTTTGACCGCTTGTACTAGTAGAAACCACAGTAGTAATCGTAGTAATGGTACTAGTATATTCCTCCACACTTCCACTTCCACTTGAGACCACATGGACCCACTGTTTGACTCCGTACTGTTTGGTCATAACTTTCATGGCGCTGAAGCATACTTGTGGTAAAAGTTGGGCTTGTGTCTCAGCTGGTAGTCCGCGTGTAGATGAGGGTAGAAGGAGCAGACAGGAACCATCTGCTGTCTGCGTACCCGGAGGAGCAGAGCGGCGCACATGGCCAAGCGTGAACGATACACGGTTACACTTGTCGTTTATAATTAAGTACAGCTGCCATGTTCATATGCCGGACAGAATATTAGGTACACCTGTCCAGAAAGTGCACAAAGTCACATTGAAGAATTTAAGGAACTACTACTGCTACTGTGGCTACTACTATTACTGAAAATACTACTGCAAATAGTACTACTCCTACTACTAACACCACTACTAATGCTGTTACTGGTACTATTACTGCTAGTACTACCACTACTACTTAAGATTTAGGAAAACTTTGGCTTATACTGTTGTAATTGATGTTATTGAACTATTACTACTACTATGACTACTGCTTCTGCTTCTACTACTACTGGGATTACTACTAGGACTACTATGACTAGATTTACTCCTACTACCTCCATGTCTTCCACAGTACATTTATGACCCTTCCAACTACTACTAATGAGACCACTACACTGCTACCTGTGTAGCACCAACTTGTGTTTCTACTTCGATTATTTGCACTTACGTCTGCTTTCGCTAAATACTACTACTTCTCCTCCTACTACTACTACTTCTCCTCCTACTACTACTACTTCTACTACTACTACTTCTCCTCCTACTACTCCTCCTACTCCTACTATTACTCCTACTACTTCTCCTACTACCGATACTACTACTACTACTACTACTACTCCTACTACTACTACTACTACTACTTCTACTACTTCTACTTCTTCTCCTACCACTTGTCCTACTCCTCCTCCTCCTACTACTACTCCTACTACTACAACTTTTTCTCCTACCACTTGTCCTACTCCTACTACTCCTACTACTCCTACTACTACTACTCCTACTCCACTGCTCCTGAAAGATGGATCAAATGCAGAGAAATAATTTCCCTACAGGGATAAATAAAGTATAATAAAACAAATAATCCTACTACTTCTACTTCTCCTCCTCCTCCTACTATTACTACTGCTTCTCCTCCTCCTCTCCTCCTCTCCTACTCCTACTATTCCAACTCCTACTACTCCTACTCCTACTCCTACTACTACTACTACTGCTGCTACTACAAATAGTTATGGCTATTTCTTTTACTGTTTATCTTGGTCCCGATTTGAGCTAATTTTAGTTCAGATGGAGACTTGGTTTAGTCATGACCTAGTCCTGGTTTAGTCCCGGTTTAGTCCTGGTTTAGTTCTGGTTCAGTCCTGGTTTAGTCCTGGTTTACTCCCGGTTTAGTCCCGGTTTAGTCCCGGTTTAGTCCCGGTTTAGTCCTGGTTTCCCCCATTTTTGATATAGTGTGGAAGTGTGAAGAGACCCTAAACTATCAATGTTATAGCCACTACTGCAACTACTCCTACTATGTACTTCTTCCAGTATACAACTACTACAATTTTGTTATTACTGATAGAATTATGAATTGTATTATTAGCAATATTATTAGCAGCAGCATTCTCCTTCTTACTATTGCTACTACTACATTACCACTACTACTACTACATTACTACCAGTACTACTACTACAAATTGGCTACTTCTACAACTGTTCAATGTACGTATATTATTATGCTCCTACAACAACTGCAACTACATCTACTACAACTCTTACAAATAACTACTACTGTGTATACTTCTACTACTAATAATAACGTCAACTACAGCAACTACTACAACTCCTACAACTACAACTACTGCTACTTTGCTACCATAATATACGCTGGAACATACATTGAGCTAAGACTAGATTTTAGCAAGTACACTGTTATATAAGGCCCTAAGCATTATCCAGTAAAATATAGAATGTATTTTTCCTGTGGGTAAATTGCTGCTTTTTGTCGCTATGTGTGTGTGTGTGTGTGTGTGTGTGTGTGTGTGTGTGCGTGTACCTAGCTGAAGTATAAGTACCCGGGGGCCCACAGAACTGCAGTACTCTGGAGTACTCAGCAGCAGCAGAGTGGGTTGTGTAAGAACATAATGGCCCAGTCCACTTTAGAGCAAACACAGTACAAGAACTTTGGGCAAAATAGATGTAGATTTAGCTACAACAGAAAGTATGTTCCAATCATCTTACTGAATATTTTACGTAGTACTAATACTTGATCTGCTACCACCACTACTACTTTAAAGAACCCATATTACCCTGTTTTCTGATCTATGTTATAATGTTGTTTCCTCATCACAAACAGACCTGCTGGAGTTGTGTTTTATTTTGTTTTCTCTGTTCCACCTTTTGATGTCATGTGGTAATACAGGAAGTGCTCCACTGTGTTTTTAAACTACATGGAATTTCCAATCTCTACAGAATTAAAGGTTAAAAGTAGCTCTTAACTACCACGTGACATCACGTGGAACAGAACATTTTGAGCTTTGGAGCTGTAAACAGACTAATAACAAAAGGGTTACTCAAACATGTGTGAATGAAACAAAACACAACTCCAGGTCTGTTTTTTTAAGCTCACAAGAGTCCATTTTGTGTAATCTAGGACCTTTCACTGCTCTGACTCATGCCACTTGTTTAACTCCATGGAGATGTTCTTGCTTTAGTATGTGGGATATGGATTAAACAAATCTACCTGTGATGCCACCAGGGTATGGTAGATATGTTTAATGCCATACTGTGGAACATTTAAGGCAAAGCAGTAACATATATAAGGGTTCAAGCAGTTATGAAGCAGCCAGTGACGTGCGGTGAGGGTCATGGCTGGTGAGACACTGACGTCATCACAATCAGATATACGAATATGTAAACCAGGGCCAGTTTCTCTCTCTGTAAGTGACTGGAGCTCGTAATATTTTTGATGTGAGGCTGCAAATTAATTATTATTGTTCAGTGCATTTTCCAGAGCGCACCGAGTAGCATCATAAATTAAAATAGCAACGTTTCTAGCACGATCTGGCTCTGAAAGTGAATGGTGGACCGCTCATGTTTAACGAGGCTTCTTTGCAAATTTTTCAGGTCACAATATCCCATCTGAGTCCAGACATTGTCACAACAGGTTGAGAAAAGAAGGCAGGAGGTACACAGCCAGCCTTTTTGTGTGAACCACGCTGTTTGAAAAGAGCAAGTCTTTTATCCTGTAGTCTGGAGTAAACCCTTTAGTGTTGTCTTCCTTTAATTATGACCTCCTGCTTCAACCAAAAGTCCAGTTTAGAAAACTGCTTGAGGTTTAATATGAAATCTTCCTCCATTTAAAAAGTCGGGCCAGACAAGAAGAAAAAAAGTGAAGATGAACGTATTATTAAACTTGACTTGCTAACTCTAAATTGTATCTTGTGTTACTTATTCTAATCTGCTGCCCCAGGAGTTGCAGAAGAATCCCTGGGCTCACGAGTGCCTCTATCATGAGGCCAGGTAACTATGTGCCTCACCCGGCGCCTTTTCACCGCCGCTTTAGCGAAGTATCTGTCACTGCTGAGCTACAGCACAATCAGTCCATGTGAGGCACGAATGCCTGGTGCCTCTCCGCACCAGTATTTGAAAGGTAAAAGTGAAAATTCTGCTATTTTGAATAAAAAAAGAATTTAAAAAAGTTGAATAGAAAATAACTGTACAGTGGTACCTCGCCTTACGAATGACCCAACAAACGAAATTTTCAAGTTACGAAACGCCTTCACGTCAAATTTTGGTCTCTAGATACGAATGAAATTTCAAGTTACGAAACGCGAAATCTCCAATCCAATCCAACTTTATTTATAAAGCACTTTAAAAACAACAAATCTCAAAAATTCAATTAATGCGCGCTCAGATGCACGCCCCGAAACGTAAATACACTTTATCAACACACACGGGTTAGGTTCCAGAGGTGGCCCGCGGTGGGAGAGGTCCACGAGGTAGGACAACTTTGTACTTTGCAATTGTTCTACATGTTTTAGGGCTGTAAATGCCTCACCACACGCATTCTACGCTTTTCTCAGACTGGAGTTTTTCTCGCATTTCTCTCTCGTTTGAACACTCGAACTTTCATAGATTTTCAATGGAATGTGTTGGGGAGGCACGGCTCGCCGAACGTGCGATGGAAGCGGAGACACAACAACACATGATCAGTGTGGTAAAACTCACCTGTCTCACGACGGTCTAAACCCCGCTCACGTTCAATTAGTGAGTGAACAATCCAACACTTGGTAAATTCTGCTTCACAATGATAGGAAGAGCCGACATCGAAGGATCAAAACGTCCATACGGCGCAAGGCCGCGCTACACCGGGCCCGGGCCGTGCCTCCTCCTCGGGGCCGCGAGCATGTGCGGCTCGGCCCGCCCGCGCGGCTCACAGCTCACAGTCTCAGCCCCACGGCTCTGGAAGTCACATAGAACCAGAGCCCACCCCGAGCGAGACCCCGCGGTCTTGCCGGCCGATAGAGCTCCTTTAGCTCATAGTGTCAGCCTCCCGGCTCTGGAGGTCAGATAGAAGCAGAGCTCGCCCCGCCCCGCGGGGCTGGCAAGGAGCGCACTCATCCAACGGCACTACCATGTTATAATAATAACAGGTCCAATCCAGGTTTAGTTCTGGTCTAGACCTGGTTTATTCCACGTTCTTTTAGTCCTGGTCTAGTCTCTTAGCCTGTCAGGACGCAGAACACAACGTTACACTATAAAAAAATGTTACACTCTAAAAAACAACAACCTTGGAACGGATCAGGCTTTTTCCATTGAAATAGCTACTCAACTTACGAAAAATTCACGTTACGAAACCACTTCTGGAACGAATTAATTTCGTAAGGTGAGGTACCACTGTATAGTACAAATCATTGGATAAATATAACCATTTATTTTTTCATTTTACTTTTTATTCTCTGTGATGATGGGTAAGGCACGGCCTCCCCTGCCTCCTCTGACTGCACCGTGCACGTCACTGGAAGCACCTATCAGAAAAGTTCAGATAACAGTACACCTTTAAAGATAACGTGTGAAACCTGTTCTTACACCCATCACCTAGCCCCTCCCCTCACCTGGCCTTTGTTCAGACTCACCTGTGCCTGATTTTCTTCTAGCATCTAGTGGTGATATGTGAGAATGCAACATGGGTGGGTCAGCCAATCTAATTACAAAAGGTAGCTTTAAGTGATATTTATGTAATTTTTGTCTCTTGCTGGTACTAAAACATTGTAAAATGTATTTGTGAATTCTAGTGTTGTAATAGGCCCAGTTATTATTCAATAAAGTAAACAACCAAATGCAGTGGTTATTGTCCATAGAATTGAATCTGAGGGTTCAATTCCCTGATACATAGCTGCTCCCAAGCCTTAACACACGTAAACATGTTTGTGTCAGGAAGGGCATCAGATATAAAATCCGATCCCACTTACTTACTGTTTTATTTTTGGACTTTCATAACTGAAAAGATCCAATGATGTTTATTCACCCCAGTTTGGGAATCAAACCAGAGTCCTCCTTGCTGTGAGGAAAGAGCCCTAACCACTTTATCACCCTGCCTCCCCATTCAAAGTTCAGATTTATTTTCCAAAAGTAGCTTCAATAAAACCCACTCACTCCTTTCTATAATCCGGGGACACCCTTAATTCAACACTTCGAGACTAGTTCACACGTGATAATCGTTTTGGCTCGAAAATATCTACAGTATATTATTATTGTAATTCTTCTAAACGATAATCCTGAGACTACCCGCGCGCCCTAGTGGGGAGCACGGATTGGCTGAGAAGATGACATCACACCTCATCTCTCTCTCTCTTTCTCTGTCTCTCCATCTCTCTCTCCTTTCTTCTTTCCACCAACAAACCAACATTCACTTTCACGTGTCGCTTGTACCGGATCACTCACACCCTTACGCTACTTTTTCGCCCCAATTTTTCCTTCGATCTCTTCTCCAAATGGGAAGAATGCTTGTGCCAAACCAGGTCTTGTTGGAGAGAGAAAAAGCGCGCGCGAAATGGACATCTTAGTGAGGCTCGGATGAGATCGTAATTAAAAAATCGTTTTGGGGAGGAAAACTTGGAAGGCGTACGCGAGGGGTCAGAGCGGCGTCCGTGCGTAATTTTGAAGGCGAGATGAGGAACCAAAGCGGCGAGGTGATGGCTATTCAACCCATCTGGAACTTCAGCGGTAAGTCGTCTCCCCATATTTAATAACGACGTGCGTAAAACATCTCCAAGTGTACTCCAAGTGAAACAATCCCTTACACTATACTTGATCCCTTAATTTTGGTGTCATGGCACGCGTAATTTGGACAGACAAGACGCAACAAATTGCACTAACGAGTTACATAATGCACAGATACGGTTCTGTGCCACTCTCAAGTTGGAAGCGCTGTCTTTCGGAGCGCGACGAAGTGTCATGTTTATTTTCCATCCTGATCATTTGATTTTCGCCACAGAATTGTAAAATTTCTAAACCAATTTGTATTAATATTTAGGCCACAGCAACACTATAATAAAGAATAGTCAAGACAGAACGTTGGCTTTGCTTTGATAACTTGTTATTGAATACATTGGTTTAAGAATTTCACGTTTTGGTTAGCTACACATGGACGTTACATGAAACAAAAATGGAATATGTTTTAGTAATACATACAGTTGGAGTTGTTTTTGTTTTGTGGCATCAAAAACGTATTATTTTATGACAGACAGTATAGAATAAAAGTAAAAGTTCCATCAGTACAACGAGCAAAAACTGTCCCCCCTCTCCGCTGCACTCCCTGCTCCCTCTGGCCTTCTTCTCTCAATCTTCTGGTTCATCTAACCCTCTTCGCTGACCCTCTAATCTGCTCCATCTGACCCTCTCTTCAGCTCCATCTGACCCTCTTCTCTGCATCCTCTGCTCCATCTGACCCTCTCCTCTGCTCCATCTGACCCTCTCTGCTGACCCTCTTCTCTGCTCCATCTGATCCTCTCCTCAGCTCCATCTGACCCTCTTCTCTGCATCCTCTGCTCCATCTGACCCTCTCCTCTGCTCTATCTGACCCTCTCTGCTGACCCTCTTCTCTGCTCCATCTGACCCTCTCCTCTGCTCTATCTGACCCTCTCTGCTGACCCTCTTCTCTGCTCCATCTGATCCTCTCCTCAGCTCCATCTGACCCTCTCTGCTGACCCTCTTCTCTGCTCCATCTGATCCTCTCCTCAGCTCCATCTGACCCTCTTCTCTGCATCCTCTGCTCCATCTGACCCTCTCCTCTGCTCCATCTGACCCTCTCTGCTGACCCTCTTCTCTGCTCCATCTGATCCTCTCCTCAGCTCCATCTGACCCTCTCCTCTGCTCCCCTGACCCTTTTCTCTGGATCTTCTGCTTCTCCAGCTCTGCTCCTCTACTCCTTTGGCTCTCCTCCTGTCTGCTCCTCCCAATTTCTTATATTGTCATTTATTTCCTTTCAGCTTGCTGAATTATCTTTAGGACATAACATACATATACTTGTATGTTCTCCCCTCTCATTGTAAACCTTTGACTCTCTCCTCTCCATCTTCTGCTCCATCTGACCCTCTCCTCTGCTCCTCTGGCTCTACTCCTGTCTGCTCCTGTCAGCTCTGCTCCTGATTTCTTTTATTGTCCATTTTTCTTTGCTGGGTTATTTTTTTATGACATAACAAACATACTTGCCATTTCCCCTTTCTCATTGTAACATCCTCCTGACCCTCTCCTCTGCCCCTCTGGTTCTGCTCCTGTCATCTCCTGTCTGCTCCTCTAGCTCTGCTCCTGTCAGCTCTTGTCACCTCTGCTCCTGTTTACTCCTCCTGATTTCTTTTGTCCATTTTCCTTTCAAACCGCTTCTCTCCTCCTATTGCAACCTGATTCCAATTTAAGCTTTATGGATGTTTTCAGAGAAAGAAGTACAAATATGTAGAAAGGTTTTACAGGGAGGGCATCTGGTTTACAATTGTCTACTTGCTCAGATTTGTCTAGTTTTGTATTCTAAGATATAGTTGCCCCAGTTCAGATGTATTGTATAAGCAGCTCTTGATGTCAAAACATGTCTGTTGTGTACTGTCAGCATCTCATTATGAAAGTTTTATTGTCCGATAATCTAGTCGTTGCTTTACTGTGATCACAAAACATTGCCCTGGTCTCTGAAAGTTGTGAAAAGCTCTCGGACTGTGTGAGATAAGTGAGAAATAATTTTGGACCACTGCAAATGTGTTTTTAAGACCTTAAAAATCAGATACAACACATTTAATATGAAGCTTTTGTGATTCAAATTAAATGTTGAATCAAAAGCAATATATAAAACTGTCAGAGGTTTTATATTTATGTAAATAATTGTACGTTTTAAAAAAAATACCTTGGTTTAATTATTGATTTATGCTTATGGAAACCAAACTTCTACCACTAGAAGGAGCCAGTGTACCACTACTGTGACCTCCACCAAAGTTTGAAAAGCACAGACAAGACTTCTCAAATCAGTCATTTTTTTCTCGTCATTCATGTATATAATTCCACGCTAGATTATACAAAAAAACAATAATTAAAAAATCAAAACAAAATGACATTTAAAGGCTCATATTATGCTATTTTCTGATCTGTGTTATAATGTTGTTTCCTCATTTTGCTAAAGAAAAACAATATTGGAATCAAAAAATCAAACATACATCTGAACATGTTAAAGATACACTGTGTAACTTTTCTGAGATGCTTTTACTTTGAATAAAATGTCACAATATAGCATTAAATGTAATGTACAAGCTATTTCAGTTTAAAGATGTACTTTTTTGACCAATCATTCATGTTATACTGTTGACCTTTTGTCAAAAGCATACCTGGAGTTATACTTTTGCATCCACTAATACAAAGTCATCTTCTCTGAGCACTCAATAATGCTCTGTTCACATTTTGCCTGTTTAGTTGCGTCATAGATAAAACTCCAGACTTCTCCTGCACAGTTTTTAAGTCTATAAACCTTCACCGGACTCATTCTGCAGTCAAATTGTGTTCACAGCAAACACATAGCTCTGACAGTGACGCATTCACAGAGATAAGGTCTTTTTTCGTTTACTTTATAAATGTTGACAGCCGAGGGAGCTCCAGTGCCCAAATGCCTGACTGGAAATGGTGGTAATGTTTATTAGTCTGTTTTCCAAATGTAGAGATTATTTTAAGTTAGAAAATGTGAAATATGTATCTCTTTTAAACTGTTTTGTGCTTTAAGTCATGTTATAATGTTATCTCCGGAGAAACATACCTGGAGTTGTGTTTTGTTCCATTCACATGTTTGAATAATCCTTTATTATTAGTATGTCTACATCTCCAAGGCTCAAAATGCTTTGTTCCAACTTGTGACGTCATAAAGCGGTAGTTTTTATGTTTACAGCTGCATTTTACCTTTAGTTCTGTAGAGATTGGAAATTCCAGGGCTTGAATTATCCAAATTATTCGAGTGAAAGTGTATGGAGTTTAAAAACACACTGGAGTTCCTGTATTACCACATGACATTACAACATTCTGTTTCTCAACTCAGCCTAAATATGCAGATTTGTGTATTAATCGTGTGTGAATGAAACAAAACACAACTCCAGGTGTGTTTTCGATGAGGAAACAACATTATAAAGAAGATCAGATAGAAAATAGCGTAAAGTGGGCCCTTTAATGTCATTTTGTAGAACACTAGATGCACAGCCGAAACATCTCCATGGAAACAGACTCTCCATCAGAAAAGTTACATTGTGCACCTTTAAAATTGTATTCAAAAGTGATTCCAAATGAACATAACTATAAGTCCTATCTATTTTTGCCCTATACAACATACAATTAGCCAATTTCTTTAAGTCTTTTCCACAAATGGGACCAAAGCGCTGGAATCCTCACAGCAGTAACCAGTGGGATAGAGCTGAGCAAAGGATTACCAAGTGGTCTCCTCGCCTCCTAAATCCTTGTTTCCTCCACTAACGAAACACTGAAAGAGCTCCAAATTACATTAATAATAAGACTATGTATGGCAAGCAGAGAGGGACAAAAAACAAGACAAATTGACAGCGGAAATCCCAGTTCTAAGCTTCATAATTCCATCACAGGCCAGATAAGAGCGTCTCTTATCTGTTACGGCGTACGGATCATATTTAATATTCTTTTAGCTGTCTGTCGGAATTGCCCTATATATATATTGCATGTCTCTACTGTGCAGTCATGCGCGTTTAAAGGGGCTGTGCCTGATTTACTGTCTTGAAAATGTGAAAAACAGAACTAATTCATTTTAAAGGGCCTATATTTTACTATTTTCTGATATACGTATGTTATAATCTTGTTTCTTCATCACAAACAGACTGTACGTGGAGTTGCTTCGTTTCATTCACACATGTTTAACGCACAAACCCTGCATATTTAGGCTGAGGTCTTCTCTAAAATACAGAAAATACAGGAAGTGCTCCACTGTGTTTTTAAACTCCATACACCTTCACTAGAATCATTTGGATAATTTCAGTTGTAAAAATTTCAATCTCTACTGACCTAAAGGTAAAAGGAGCTGTTAACTTGAAAATTACTAAAACTACCACTACATGACATCACAGGGTGGAACAGAGTATATTGAGCTTTGGAGATGTAGACAGACTAATAGTAAAGTAATAAATTACCATACTAACACATACTTCTTGATTATTGGACAATAAAACACTTATTATACTTCATTTTGACCTCAAGAGCTGTAAATTTGTATTGAAACCATTTTATTCTTCAAATTATTATCACAAATTGTGTTATAGTTGAGCTAGTGGCCTCAGTAAAGTGATTGTCTAGCATAAATAAAGTTGTGGGTTAGATTCCAGTTCTGCATGACCGGACAGAAGACTCACTCACCTTTCTTGTAAGATTGTGGTCTGTGGTTACATTATGTAAAAGTGCTGATAAAAAGTTTGATAATCAGAAAGTGCACATTAGTCTGCTAAGTGTTGTTGTTAGCTTTACTACGATGTCAGTAAATCGTAGCATCTTTTGACCATTATCTCCAGAAGTGCACTTCCTGGTTGATGTCCGGTGTCACTTTACCATTGCGAGACAGGGACAGTGCCGTGGCGGAGGTCCACTGTATATTATGAGTTACTCTAAAAGCACAAAATGGCAGCTCTAAGATACAGCGATACCAAGCAAGCATATGTCTGTCAGAACACATTTGTTACAGCAGCTGTAATATTGTTCCTTTAATATGACTGAACCGAGCTCATCTGTCATTTCATATATTTCATAAATGAGAATAAATATACAAAAATTCTATCTGACAGTCTCATTCGTCACTCAGCCTAACGCGTTGAGGCATTTTAATACTCGCATGCCAGTTTTTTTGTATTTTAAAGCATGTTTGAGTGTCCAAAAAAGCTCTATATAAGTCTGATGTATTATTATTATTATTATTATTATTATTATTATTATTATTATTATTATTATTATTATTATTATTATTATTATTATTATTATTATTATTATTCGTGTTTTTGCGACATATATTGATTCATTTAGTTGTATGGTAACCGGAAATGTAAAAAAAAATGAAAGTACATTGGTACCTCACCTTACGAATGACCCAACAAATGAAAATTTCAAATTACGAAACGCCTTCACGGTAAATTTTTGTCTCTAGATACGAAAGAAAATTCAAGTTACGAAACGCGAAATCTCAAAAATTCAAATAAGCCACACACATTATACGCTTTTCTCAGACTGGATTTAAACTTTTCTCACATTTGTCTCTGTTTAAACACTCAAACTTTCATAGATTTTCAACAAAACGTATCAATATTGAAGTGTGGGGGGAAGCGGGAGGGGGGAGAAGTGTGTGCGGACACGTGTGCGCAGCATGACCCGGCGCGGGGCTGACAGCAGGACTAGACCAAGGTCTAAACCTGGACTGGACTAGAACTAAACCTGGACTAAACCAGGACTAAACCAGGACTAAACCAGGACTAGACCAGGTGGATTAAAGCGGGTCTATTTCCTGGTTTCTCACGAGTCACAGCTGAGGCGAGCAGCGAGGAGGGGACCGCAGCGAGGAGGAGACCGCACGCAGTCTGAGCGCATGTGAGCGAGACCCATGCAAGAGCCGCGGTGGTTTAGACCTCCTCTAGACCTGACCAGGTCTAGAGGAGGTCTAGAGGTGGTCTGGACTAAACCAGGACTAAACCTGGACTAAACCAGGAGGAGCCTCGGTGGTCTGGACTAAACCAGGACTAAACCTGGACTAAACCAGGAGGAGCCGCGCTCACATGCGCTCAGACTGCCTGCGGTCTCCTCCTCACTGCTCGCCTCAGCTGTGACTTGTGAGAAACCAGGAAATAGACCCGCACGCGGCGCTTTAATCCACCTGGTTTAGTCCAGGTTTAGTCCAGGTTTAGTCCTGGTTTAGTCCTGGTCCAGTCCAGACTTAGACCTTGGTCTAGTCCTGCTGTCAGCCCCTCGCCGGGTCATGCTGCGCACACGTGTCCGCGCAGTTTTCTCCCCCCTCCCGCTTCCCCCCACACTTCAATATTGATACGTTTTGTTGAAAATCTATGAAAGTTTGAGTGTTTAAACGAGAGACGAACGTGAGAAAAGTTTAAATCCAGTCTGAGAAACCAATCAGGACGCAGAACACATTGTTACACTATAAAAAAAGTTACACTATAACTTGGAACGAATCAGGCTTTTTCCATTGAAATAGCTACTCAACTTACGAATTTTTCACGTTACAAAACCACTTCTGGAACGAATTAATTTCGTAAGGTGAGGTACCACTGTATATTATAATTTGGTAGAATATTATTGATGATTGACGTTTTAAAGGCGACTTTTATCTGATTTTGACTCTCTTAAAAACACAAAACGGAACTAGTTCATTTGAAACACTTTGCAGCGGTCCAAAGTTATTCCTCACTTACCTTAATCACTCAGAGCATCCTAATTACTCACAGCGATGAGCTTATAAGCTCTTTTCACAACTTTTAGAGGAAAATATTTTTTGTGACGATAAAGCAAGCAATAACTAGCATGCTAACGCTGCTGATTATTTGACTATAAAATGTAACAGATCAATATCAAAACAACATATCTATAATGGGGCAGGACAAATTTAACTCCCTTTTAAATATTAGTAGACAGGACACGGTTGCAAATGACTCTTTTGAGGAATAGAAATAGGTGTTTGGGGAAAAAATAAAAACAGTCTAAAAATCTGTCTAAATTATATGTATTTAAGCAAAACGTGTCTTGCCCCAATACAGATATATAAGGAGCTCTTCAGGTCAAAACAAATCTGCTGTGTTCTGTCTGCATGTAATTATGAGGCTTTGTATTGTCTGATAATCAGGAAGTGTACTATTAGCATGCTAGTTGTTGCTGACCATAGGCTAGACTTTGATCATGATCTGATCCGGGCAAAAACTTATTATGAGTATTTCTATTTCCAAGACATTTGAGAAATTATATGAAAAATTATTTTGAAAACACATTTGCGAAGAAAACATTGTGAAGAAAAGTTTGGCGCACATTTCCTACCCTGCTGTAACTACAACCTGAAATAACTTGGAAGGAACTCTTAGTATTTGAGACCGTGAACTCGAGCTGGTCGATACAACTACTGTTCCATGCACAAGGAGGGAGAGGGCTGCTTTAAACAGGCACTGCCAAACTTCTACAACTGTAATAGTCCTCTTCTCCTTGACTTTTGTGCTCCTGTTGTGTCCTTTGGCAAGACAATCACAGCCACATGTAAATGATCATACAAATCCATGGTACTAAAATAGCTAGTTCTAGTTGAAAGCTAGTGAGTAGAGTAGAGTAATTTAGTAGGAGGGGGAGTTGTAGTAGTAGTTGTAGTAGGTCAGGTCCCTGTGTTATTGTGGCAGAGTGGTTTTCCTGTCTCTTCCTCTCTGTTTCTATTAAAGGGACAGTGTGTAAGATTTTTACCCGTTAATTACTGAAATTGAAGATACCCATTCAAAAATACATAGTTTTCCAAGCCTTTTGACTTCCATCATGAAATCAAAGTATTCTTTTGGACTTAGTCACATAAAAGGGGGGATCTTCCCCATGCAGAGGCAGCCATTTTGAATACGAGAGCCGCAGAAGGACATTTGGGCTCCGCCTTCGGCAAGGCTCGTGGTTTTGGGTAAACAACACAAGCATGCTGCCGGATCAGACGTCGTAATGGATCTAACATGTGTTTTGGACTAAATTGTTTTACTGGATTTTATTCGCTGGATCCTTACGGACAAATTGATAGCAAGTTTATGGTGAAATACAGAGATTGACCTGTGCAAAGCATTCTAAGGTAAGCTAACCTCGTTTTGTGCTTTTCCGTATAAAAGCCCTATGTGCTCGGGGAGTGTTTGTTGTGCAGGGAAATGAATTGCATAGTCAAAAAGAGGAGACTGTAAGGTTTCATTTGATGTGTAGAGTCATGGTACATGATCGGGAATGTGTGTTTTCATGAGAAAAAAAACCGGGACCGCGTTTTATTTATACAGTAGCGCCCGGGTGACCCTCGAGGTCTGCCGTAGCTAAAACAGAAAGTGCAATAGCACCATCCACCTATGCGCCACGAATCCTACACACTGGGGCTTTAAGAGCAAAAAGCTCCTGTGTTTGACTCCAGGGCGGTACAGGGCCTTGCGCCGATACGATACTGGTACAGTATTGGATATTGGTGCCGATATTGAAAATTCTGGTCAATCAGATAAGATATTGGTTCAACCCTTATGCCATTTTGGTCTTTGAATTGATGTAATAAGACGATTTACTGGCCAATTCTCTTCTGTAGTTACACAACACATTTGGATCCGTTGTACCATTCGCTGTTTGTGTTTAAAGGAAATCAATTATATTTTCAGTCTGCCCTGGAATCAGTTGACATTGGATATATGCAGATACTTCACTGGCAAGGACCACACTACAACAATAGTATACTATAAAGATGTTTATTAATAATGGATAGATGAGATGGCTGGGGGGAGACTCAGGAGGGGGGTCTCAGGTGGTCGCCCAGCCAATTCAGGACCCCTCCTTTGTAGATGATGATGTCTTCAAGCTGAAGGATGAATGAGAGAGTGGAGACAAACTTTGCTGCCGGGATAGGCCTGTATAAATAGGGCTTCTGGGTAACTGAAGGTGTGGTTGAGCTGAGCTGTGGTTCGCTGGAGAGGAGCAGGAGGAGGTTGAAACGTTGTCCTGCTTAGCGCTGAACAATTTTAAGAAAAAACTGAATTGTGATTTTTCTGACAGATATTGTAATTTCGATTTCATCCACGATTTTTTTTTTCAAATTAAGTTTCAGTGCACATGAACATTTGCAAACATCACAGAAACTTACATCATACCATTCAAACATTAAATGCCATAACTGTAATGCAAGAATGAAAACTAAAGTCAAGAATTTATTTCAAATGTAGTTAAAAAGAAACATCCTATACATAGGCTACATTGAGTGCTTGAGCAACCGCAGTTATTACAACTGAAGAACTAAAAGAGCATCTATGCCTTAACTTAAGTAGAACCAAAAAAAGTATTTTAACTTAAAGGGATATGCCACCCCCAGGTCAAATTTGGGCATCTCCTCACAGTCCAGAGACTAAAACAAGTGATGAAAAGCGTTTTCCTGGTCACCCAGCCATTGTCCGAGTCTGTTAGCACTGACCGCCGCGCGCAGCTGCTGCTCCTCCGCGTTAGACTGGAGGCAACGGCGCCAGAGAAAGATTTCGGCCAAAAGGAATTAATTTGCTCGATGCTTTTCCCAATTACTTTCTGTGTAGTGCGCATTCATATCGAGTGCAAATAAATGTGCAAATCAACACGGAGAACTTGCCTTGGTCATTTTGGGTGGGAACTATTTTTCAGTGCGGAAAAAGACAGACGAAGCACGCACGACGCGGACAGGGGAATCCCTGTTTACGCACCAGGAAGGGAGTTCCCCTGTTACGCTGCGTGCTGTGTGCTTCGGCTTTCTTTATCCGCACTGAAAAATAGTTCCCACCCAAAATGACCAAGGCAAGTTCTCCGTGTTGATTTGCACATTTATTTGCACTCGATATGAATGCGCACTACACAGAAAGTAATTGGGAAAAGCATCGAGCAAATTAATTCCTTTTGGCCGAAATCTTTCTCTGGCGCCGTTAGACTCCAGTCTAACGTGGAGGAGCAGCAGCTGCGTGCGGCGGTCAGTGCTAACAGACTCGGACAATGGCTGGGTGACCAGGAAAACGCTTTTCATCACTTATTTTAGTCTCTGGACTGTGGGGAGATACCCAAATTTGACCTGGGGGTGGCATATCCCTTTAAAGTGGTGCAAGGTCAGTCTTTTATGGCTCAAGGGAGCTTGATTGTTGTATTTTATATCAAACGTATACAACGCAATTTAAACTTAACATAATATGGCAATGATAAATATAGCAAAGCTAATTGCGGTAGCCTTTCTATAGGGTTTGCGGGTCATTCCAGAATTGGAGGACATTTTATGTCCCACCCATCAAATATTAAATAATCCACATACAAAATACTAAAACATACAGTTTCTGAGTAAATTTACATGTCCTGAGACCAAATCTAAAAAAACTAAGAGAAAAGAATGCTTGTAAATACTTTTATAATACCAAATAAGTCTGGAATACCCCCAAAAATGCCATTTTCCTCGTGTCCCACCCCTCTAATGGCCAAATTGAGTCGCAAATAAAACAGTTAAAATTTAATTGAAATTTCTTGTTTTTTCTATAATTTGTTTCATTGCCATCTCTTGTAACTGTGGGAACATTTGTTTTAATAGACATAATATTTCAAATAATAATTATTATTCATGGAACATGTGTCCCACAACATGCACGCAACCCTGTTACCAGAACATTTTTAGCCTGGTAAAAGAAGAAGAAAGCAGAATACCACATGATCCCCTGGACTTGACATCATCAAACAGTTTTCCAAAAGAATGGGTAGAGCAAAGGTTTATCTTCTCTTCTATTTTTCATATTTTTATAAAACAGTGAGCCTTGATTGATGCAACCCTGTTATGCAAATGATCAGAATAAGACCATTTTTTTCCTTTACGTATTTGCATAAATAAGTTTTTCCTCTTGATTAGTAATAACAGCTAGCTAAACAGCTAGCTTCTATTCCTGAGATAAAGCGAACATTAGTGCGATTTTGCAACCCTGTTACTGTGATTAGAGTAAATAAATAAATAAACCAAATAAATCATATAATAAAAAAATGACCATTGACCGTAAGCTGAGCTAATCAAGCATTTGGTAGTTTATTACCTATTATTGATGAATATGTAGCAGAAAATCAGAAAAGTGAAGGTTTATTTTTCAAGAATTTTAAAGCCAAAATGTCCTCTAATTCTGGAATGACCCTTGTAATGTTAAACTAGCCTTATGCTAACAGTTTGGGGGGAAGAGGGGAAGCATATAGCTCTTATCCATCGTGCAGAGGAGACTTTTAAACAACTCTTAGGTGACCGTCTTTACAGGCACCATTTCCTTGTGTTACGGAAGTTGTTATCTCCTGGTGTCGTCGGCTGCTTCTGTCATACGGAGTTACACTGGCAAAAGAAGCTGTAATTGTAGTCTGTTTGGCCCGAGTATCACTTTTACTAGACGTTTCTCCGGACTTTCTTGCCATGCACTCGAGTGACGAATTACAGACATTGGTTAAACGGGGGCTAACACTGACTTCACCAGCTCGCGACTCCCCAGACCGCACAGGGCTACACGGCGTATTTGGGTTGAGGGATCGCTTGGAGCGGACCAGCTAACACCGACCTCACCAACCTGTCCAGGGGCAGGGAGGCGGCATACATTAATGACCTTAATGATCTTTAACGATTTAAGCAACTTTAACTAGGGATGGGGCCGATACGATCCAGTATCGGTATCGGGTTCCGATATCAACATATCGGAAACGTATCGGATATTCCGATCCAACCTGCGAAAATTTCCGATCCATGTGCCATGTCTGTATATTCACATTATCTGCTGAAATAACGTCATGAGCTCTGCTCCTGCTGTGGAATGGATTTCCTGAACGGAGGCGGATCTCAATGAGACACAGTTACGGGTTTATTTTGTTTTCTTAAAGGCAAATTAACGTTTTTTTACAATCTGAGCCTTCTTTCGGCAATAAAACAAGTAGTTTTACTCACCCATAGCATTTTTCTGTCAATTGGAGCAGTATCGCAGAACTTATGTTGAGCCGTTCTGTTCTAGTAATGATCCCGTATCCTTAACATGGTGCTGTATCATTTGCTCGGGGCATTACTTTGCGGTCTCCAAATAACACAAACTTTAGCACTTTTCAAATCATAGAAGCCCGATGTCTTAATGAAAAATTTCGTTTGAAGCAAAAGTGGCCTGTAATCCGAGATTTAGCCATAGTTTCGAGTAGATGAGGACGCCAGTGCGCATGCGCGGACTGCTCCGGGGACCCAAACATGAAACGCAAAGCTGAAAACTATGGATAAACCTCGGATTACAGGCCACTTTTGCTTCAAACGAAATTTTTCATTAAGACATCGGGCTTCTATGATTTGAAAAGTGCTAAAGTTTGTGTTATTTGGAGACCGCAAAGTAATGCCCCGAATACAAATGCTAACAAACGCTAACAGAAACGCCACAACATAACTTTCTTCAAACAGCTCCAAATGACACGAACGTGATATGGGTGAGTCAAACGACTTGTTTTATTACCGAAAGAAGGCTCAGATTGTAAAATAACGTTACTTTTCCTTTAAGTCTTTTAGTTAATTAAGTCATACCATATGTGGGGTTATTCAAGTACTGTATTTTCTTTATTGTGTTGAATTACAGGTGTTTTATCATTATGGGTATTGTTATTTGGAGTTAAACAATCATGATGATAATACTGAAAACAAACAGTTTTGGTATCGGAATAGTATCGGTATCGGCCGATATCCAAATTCAGGTATCGGGATCGGATCGGAAGTGGAAAAATGTGGATCGGTGCATCCCTAACTTTAACGGTCCCAAAATCGTGTTGTCTGAGATCGCGATTTTCGATCTAAAACGAAAGATCGTTCAACTCTAGTCCTGCTCCTGAATCATATTAACTCCACTTAAATGTATTGACATCAGTATCGGAACAGAAAAAGGTGGATTGGTGCATCCCTTTATGGGTGCTTTGGTCATTGGGTGCTTCAGTTTGTCCTGCCACTAAAAATATGCACAACAGGGTCTCCTGTGGGGCCAGGACTTAATCTTAGTGGGAAATAAAGATCAATAAATAACACTGAAAAACATGTGTCTTTGAGCAGGCTTGCATCTCCAAAAACCTGACTATTACTTGAACAGTATGGAAACATATCTATCATCACCATGGAGAATGTTCCCAAGTATGTTTTTAATTATTGAAAGTTCAAGACTCCATGCACAGCTTCCAGGTGCTGGTAACAGCAGGAACATTCAACAATTCCAAAAAAAAGAGAAGGTTTACCGCACACTTGTTTGACTTTATTCTTTATTCTTTATTAGGTTAGAGCGGACAACACGGTTTGCCTCGACAGCATCATCAGGTCAAAACGCTTTGTTTGCTCTAACCTAATAAAGAATAAAAAATAAAGTCAAACAAGTGTGCTGTAAACCTTCTCTTTTATGGTTTTAACTATATTCCCATGGAAACATCAGATGATATGCCACCTCCAGAACGTCACACACTGTATCATTGCTTACTAGTCACTGTTCATTATGTTCATGCTTTATTAAGACTGTAAATAGTGTAGTTATTATAAAATGGTGCCTCGTGTTTTTACTGTTTTAGCACCATCCAGGCGTACCACAGAGCGGCTTCAAACTTTCCATCCCACCAAATCATTTCTCCTCCATTATCCGACGCTCCACTATACACAACTCTATTGTGCCAACTGTGTCGCTTTGTAAAACCCGTTGTCATTTTCTGCAGTCCTTCTTCCTCCTCCTCCCCTCTCTCTCTCTCTCTGGGTTATCTGAGTATTTGGTGATACATTTCTGATCCAGGGAGCTCTTTGAAGCCTATAGAAAAACACAAGCTTTGAAATTGTGATAGACAGACGCATCCCTAACAAATGCTATTCACCTATACCTTCTTACAAATCTTCAAAGCTGTTGTCACGGCGAAGGGTAGGACCTATATGTGCAATTCTGCAATGATAAAGGATTGATTGGTGTTTGGATGCAGTTGAAGCAGAATCTGAAATACTTGAAGTGAGTTCTGAAGTAGGATGTTTGGCAGGAGAGGTGGGGGGTTATTTAAATTTGCATGCCCCAGAGATAAGACCATGGAGGAGTGAAGAGTAAATAATGAAAATATGAATTCAAAATGGTGTCCTGTCATTTCTGGTACATTTTTGTATAATTGGATGTAAATCAGTAAAATGTATTGTTTTTTTGAGCGAGGATCTGCTACTCAATGTGATTACTGAAGTGGTCAATAGGTTAAAGGGAGCGCATTCTGTAAAACCAACATTTTTTTGTTTTCAAGCTGCATTATGTAACTTTTCTGATAGGAGGTATGCTACCTGCTTGTCTCAGCTGGAATGTTATTGCTTTGCCTGGAATGTTCCACAGTAAGGCATTAAAGCTCAATGGAGGCTACCAGGCCAAACTGAAGTTGCAGTTCAGATCTGTGTAGAAGTAACCCCACTCACAAGTAGGGATGCACGATACACTTTTTTAGTTCTGATATCGATACTCTGACTTTAAGTATCTGTCAATACCAGATATTTGCCCGATACCAGTGTAGGAAAATGTCTCTTATTTCATTAAAACACAAAAAACTATTATTACAGGAGAAATCGAACAATTTTTCCTTCACATACCTATAATGAACAACTTTGACTGAATAAAACTTAAAATATTATGAGATGTTCTAGGACAAAATCAGCCTGTAAATCTGTAAATAGTCTTATTGTATCCAATTAAAAGCCCAACCAGGATTTCGACTGAACCGATATCATGGAGCCGATGCCCGATCCAACAAATCTTTCAGTTCTGACACCAATATTTGGTACCAATAATCACAATAATAATGCATCTTCAGATTTCAGATTTTTCTTTCTTTTTTTGAAAATAAAAATTGGGTTACCTTAGACTTAGACTTAGACACACTTTACTGATCCACAAGGGAAATTATTTGGACACAGTAGCTCAAATATTACAATATAGTATAATAACAAAGAGTAAAACATAAATAGTAATAATAAATTGTAAATAAGTAGCAAATGAATGTGCATATATGCCACATAGATAAGTTAAGAGAGATAGATGTCTGCCAAAACCAGCTAATTTCTTTCAATAAACGCTTAATAATTTACAAATCTGAATCAAAAGTGTTATAGAACAGCCTTGTAAAAATTTAAATTCTAAACTTAGAAATGGCCTTAGTGCATAATACAACTGTACTATTTGAGCCAAAAGGAGAGAAATAAAAAGTAATTACCAATTATTATGACTTATTAAAACCTCATTGTGGTATTTTGTCTCATAGTACATGTTGTTAATAGACTTTAAATGCTTCTCCAGTCCATAGATGTTTCCATTACTTGCAGTTGCCTGGGTGACGTCAGGGCGTTGCCATGGCAGCCATGGGCTCCCTAACTTCCCTGTACCATGGGTGAATAATGCCTTTTGATCTTCCATCATCTTCCACATTAGAGGCAGGCTGTTGCTCCTGCTGGCTCCTTTGATAATCGTATTGATCATCATTTTATTAGCATGCACAATATTAGATTAGCTACATTTCTTTTTTACGTCTCCACCTAACTCACACAAAGCTTTATGTCCTGTATCCATAAATCTACTCATAGGTCTTCATCTAAGTCGTAGTTCCAACCTCACAAACTTTTTCTATCAATGTCTGAGAAAGAAAGTAAAGGGCTGATGTAATGACAATTTTTGTTAAACCAGATTTTTTTTCATATAACAAACTAAAATTTGCTTTGCCCCATTACATTTATATTCTGTAAGCAGCTCTTAGGGTCAAAATGAGACAGCTGAGTGCTGTCTGCATTTCAGGCTACGTTCAGACCGCAGGGCTTAAAGCTCAATTTGAATTTTTTTGTGAAATCCGTTTTTTGCAAGGTCATTCACATTTCCAATTAAATGCGAATTGTATGTGATCTCCAATGTGAACTTTAAAGGAAAAGTAACGTTATTTTACAATCTGAGCCTTCTTTCGGTAATAAAACAAGTCGTTTGACTCACCCATAGCACGTTGGTGTCATTTGGAGCTGTTTGGTAAAAGTTATGTTGTAGCGTATCCGTTAGCGTGAGTACTCGGGGCATTACTTTGCGGTCTCCAAATAACACAAACTTTAGCACTTTTCAAATCATAGAAGCCCGATGTCTTTAGTCTACGATTTCGTGTGGTCAAAAGTGGCCTGTAATCCGAGATTTAGCCATAGTTTCGAGTTGATGAGGACGCCAGTGCGCATGCGCGGACTGTGCTCTCAGCTCCCGGGACCCAAACATGAAACGCAAAGCTGAAAACTATGGATAAATCTCGGATTACAGGCCACTTTTGCTTCAAACGAAATCGTAGATTAAGACATCGGGCTTCTATGATTTGAAAAGTGCTAAAGTTTGTGTTATTTGGAGACCGCAAAGTAATGCCCCGAGTACTCACGCTAACGGATACGCTACAACATAACTTTTACCAAACAGCTCCAAATGACACCAACGTGCTATGGGTGAGTCAAACGACTTGTTTTATTACCGAAAGAAGGCTCAGATTGTAAAATAACGTTACTTTTCCTTTAAATGCCCCAAAAGTGTCCCGCATGCACCTTGGAGGATACGACGACATCACACGCAGCAAGCATGCTCAGTGTTTACGAAGTAGTCTAAACATGGACACTAGCATTGAGCGCCTGGCGATTTTAAAGTTGCTGTCGTACCAGTGCCAGAACATGTACAACATATTTCTTTAAAGTTTTTGGCCATGGTGTTTTGTGGGGCAGTGGCAGTAACGTCCGTAGAAAGGAACGTGTTGGTGCTGAGACTGGTGGGATTGCCATGTACTTTGCTGCTTCACTGACATGGACTTCATACACAATTTTTGTATGACGAGAAGAACGTTTGTGTACATTTGTGAGCGCCTAATTTGTACCACTCTCGCTTGTTGATGGTCAGATGAATTCGGCCTGGCCGTTCAGACTGAAGTCGCATGTCAAAAGATCAGTTTTAGGACCACATATCCAAGTGGCCTGGGTCGCATTTGAAAAAATCGGATCTGTGTCGTTCAGACTGTCATTAAAAGATCAGATACAGGTCGCATAGAAGCAAAAAAATCGGATTTGGGTCAAATCAGGCTGCAGTCTGAATGTAGCCTAATTATTAAGTTTATTAATTACAAAGTTTTTATCATCCGCCACTCAGGAGATGTCATAAGATGTGTTGCCCTTACCCAGGAAGTGCGCCTCCGCATTTTTAAGCTTAAGACCAACTCCAACTACATTCATTTGAGTCTAATCTAATGTGCTTCACTTCAGTCCATGCGCTCTCTGCAGGCAACTTTGCTGTTTTTTGTAACCAGAGAAAATGGGGCTAAATACCTTTACTTGTTTCTAATACATATATGCCAACGGCTGGCAATGCTTACGAACAAATCTGACTTAGATTTTCAACATTTTCCTGCAT
The DNA here is from genome assembly GCA_036785185.1 of Paratrypauchen microcephalus. Lineage (NCBI taxonomy): Eukaryota > Metazoa > Chordata > Actinopteri > Gobiiformes > Gobiidae > Paratrypauchen > Paratrypauchen microcephalus. The sequence continues at coordinate 1,242,918 of JAVJIX010000124.1, read as the reverse complement.
CTGATTTAACAATATATGTATAACCAAAATACAGAACAATATTTTTTTATATTTATTGACATATAGTAATAAGTAGAGATAGACTGATACATTGGACCGATCTTAGGTTTAGGTTTAGGTTTATTTATTAGTCTCCACCAGGGAGAAATTTGTCTTGGAGGTAAAGGAAGGTTGCAGTACAGACAGAAATATACATACCTACATGCATGCATACATACAGACATACAATATACATACACAACATCAGATAAAAGATAACGGTGTTGGCATAGACATAGACGTATTGGGTGTTCCCAGCCCCACCTCCAACCCTCCCCCCAAGCCATCACCCGCTCCAGCATTCCCACTAACATTCCCATCATTCCTCATCCCCACCATCATTACCCTTCACACAAACCATGCACCACCACTATATAAAAAGTACCTATACACATTCATCCTGTCATAAATAAAATATAAAAGCAGTTCCCAAGCCAGACACATTCACTCACTAAAATTCACTAAAAATACCCCCCAAACGCTAACTACAAGGGTCCATCCATATCGGTCCAGGCAATCACTTATCTTTGCACTTTTTACTGCATCGTCTATTGTTCATACATTTTCAGTAGAGGCCGATACTTTATTTTGGCCCAACTGCTGCAGACAGATTTTTTTTTTCATGGTCAGTGCCAATTTGCCTGGTTTACACCTGACCATATCACAAGTGAGATATGGTCTGGAAGCCACCTTCGAAATATCTTGTACCGGAGGTGTGATTTACCATCACCAACGGCCGTTTACTGGGCGTTACGAATGTCTATCATTTGGCGTATACGTAGCCCATAGCCAATCATGTCAGTTGTCAGTTCAAACTACAAGTTTCCCTTTGTCACGTAGTACGCGTCACCGTCTTGCCACCCCTCCCCGCTCTCTGATTGGCTCCCAGAATCGGGAGAGCTCGCTTGCCATAGTCGCTAGACTGTCTTTCAGATCGGAACGAACGAAAGACAGCCTGGGATTTCCCAGGTTAAGTGCCGATAGAGATTATTCAGAATCCAAAGAAATGGATGGTTGATATCGTCCGCTAATATTTTTCAGTTGATATGTAAGGCTTTTGGCGTATTATTTGGGCAGCTGGTAAACTAAAACTAAAAATTTATGTCTGATAGCCGATCCTAAAAAGTGCAACTATTGGTCTGATGTATTGGCCAACTGATATATCAATCTCCAATTTGAATGATTTAATGCAAAGAGTTTACTGCACAAACATGTCTCTCTTAAAGGTCTGTGGTAAAAAAAAAAAAATCAGCCCAAAAATATCGGCAGAGTTTAATGACCATCAGTCTCTCTGGATTCTACACAATCATATGGGGATTGACCATGAAAAAAACCCATATCGATTGAGCTCTAATAATAATTGTGCTTTCTCTGTACACTGCCGGGGTCTAAGCGCCAAAGTTTATCGGTTCATTTTGTCTATGCGCTGAGATGAAATATAACTTGACATTAGTTTTTCCTTGTGGAATTTGAGTTATTGTTTTTTGCTGATCCAAACATAGCCTGTGGTAGCCTCCTTGTTGTCCCCGGTGAGATGGTCTTCCCTTGGGTACATACGCGGGGGAGCTCCACTGTACTTTCCCCAGATCTTTAATATCCTTACCCATTCATCTATCTGCAACCACAATCTCCAAAAGAGAGGACGGAGGGGTGGGGTGGGGGAGGAGATGGATGATCCTCTAGCCCCCCGGGACCCCCTGATTCTGGGGACTTGGGATGAATAGTTCAGGTAAAGGATTGCCCCAGTTCATGGAAGAAGTATGCGACCGTGTTTGCAGTAATGGTGTACACGGAGAATGCCCTAGAATTGCGTTGTAGTTTGTCGCAGTTTTGAAGTAAATAAGGTGCTCCTGTTGGATTGTGGGAAATGTAGGAGGCTGGATCAACCCATTAGCAAATCTCAGCTTGTGTGGGAAGATTTTGGATCGCCAAAGTTAGCAAAAATGTGGTTCTGAAATCTCCATGAATCTCAGCTGAAGAACCACATCAGTTAAAGTTGGATTTTGGGTCAAAAAGTCTTCAAAACGATTAGGGATGCAGCTTTTTCAGTTCAGATACTGATTTTGATATTATAGCTTTAAAGGTCCCATGGCATGAAAGTTTCACTTTCTGAGGTTTTTGAACGTTAATGTGAGCTCCCCTACCCTGTTTAGCCCCCCCCCCCATGGTTAAAAGTTGCAAAATGTCTAAATTGAGCATTTACGATCCTTTTCTGCGTTAGAAAAAATCGGAGCTCAAACGGGCAATTTTGAACAAGGCACCTTATTGACGTCAGATCGAAAAAAGAAAAGCAAATGCAGTTCCACCCCCGTCTGTCTGTACACAGCGTCTCTGTAAATCACGCCCAGAGAGTTTGGACTGCGAATGCGCTAGGCAATGCAAAATGCGTTTTTTTTATTTGCCTGGAGGCACGTCCGAGTGTTTCTAGGCTCGGAAGTCCTTTATCTGAGCCTCTGGACCTTTGAACAGCAGTGGTTTAATTTTATTTTCTGTGGAAATGTGTTTTTTTCATTGAAAAGGCTCTCCTTTCCTCCTCTGCTCTTAAAACGCGGAAATGGATCAGCTGAGGGCTCAGAGCAGAGAGCGGAGAGTTTGGCCACGCCCCCACCCTCTACTATTGGCCAGCTCTTTTCTCCTCATTTGCATTCAAGCAACAAGACCCATTATGGCCTGTTCTGTGAGAGAAAAATTACTCTTTCGCATCTTATCTCTGTTTCTCATGAGTGTTGATTTTGAAGAAGGATTCATTTACAGTATTAGGGAACCATTAAGGAGCCATATAAAAGCATCAAGAAGTACCATGTCATGGGATCTTTAAGTATCTGCTGATGCCTGATATCAACCGATACCAGTGCAGAGACTGAAAACAGCATTTATTTCCTTAAAACTAAAACAAATGCAAATAAACTAATCCAAATGTTTTATGTAGCTGTTATTTATCTCTCAAGTAATTACAGAATAACTTCGTAGACTTGCAATTATAGCATGAAAAAGGAGTGAAGAGCAGGGGGCGACATTCAGCAAATTGTCAGACTCTGGTTTTGAGCTGATTCTCGTCATCGTCAGAAATTGTGGTTTGGGTGAAATAAACATGACAACACTGACAGACGGGCGCAGGTCTGTTTTAGAGGATATACAGAAAATGGTCTCTCATTTTTCAAGGGAGAAATACTGCTGTAAGTTATTTTTTCCACTTGCTCCATTTTTGTGAATTGTCCAGCATATTTGTCTGAACATTCTGCGTTCAGTTATAGTGAGAGAGATCACAGTCTGATAATGTGGACTCCTCTCACAGCTGCACATATCAGTCTGAACACTCTCTTGCTGTTTTGTCTCTTTGTGGATACGTCAAACTGGCTCTGTGTTTGTGAAGAGAATTACCTCATGGGAACATCGAAACTCACACAGGAAATGTTCTTACTGACAAGTTTGTACTTAAGACCTTCTTCAAATTCACACGATTTGTTTTAAACTGAATCTGTTCTACTGGAAGAACAAATCCTCTGAACTGACAGGAACGCTTGTGAGCACAAAAATCAGCAGTTTTATATTATCGCTCTTATAATGCAACCAGAAATTCTACTTGTTACATGATTGTGAGTTATAAAAATAGTACTGGATACAAAAGAGTGATCAGGTGATATTATTCAAAATGGCAGAATTTTCACTTTTACCATTCAAATACTGGTGCAGAGAGGCACCGGCCATTCGTGCCTCACCATGGACTGACTGTGCTGTAGCTCAGCAGTGACAGCTAAAGCTACAGCTGCTGCTACGCTAAAGCAAAGCGGCTGTGAAAAGGCGCCGGGTGAGGCACACAGTTACCTGGCATCATGCTAGGGGCAGTCGTGAGTCCTTGCAACTTCTGGGGCAGCGCATTAGAATAAGTGACATAGAATGAGTGACAATGAATGAAGCTACAATTTAGAGTTAGCAAGTCTATAATTCCTTCAACTTCAATTTTCTTCTTGTCTAGAAATACTTTTTAAATGGAGGAAAATTTCATATTAAAGCTCAAGCAGTTTTCTAAACTGGACTTTCTGTCGAAGCAGGAGGTTATAGTTAAAGGAAGGAAGAGGTTATAGTTAAAGGGTTTGCTCCAGACTATGGGACGAAAGACTCTTTTCAAACAGTGTGGTAAGAAATCGTCTTTTCTGCTTTTCCTGCCTTCTTTTCTCAACCTGCTGTGACAATGTCTGGACTCAGATGGATATTGTGACCTGAAAAATTTGCAAAGAAGCCTCGTTAAACATGAGCGGTCCACCGCTCACATTCAGAGCCAAATCGCGCTAAAAACATTGCTATTTTAATTTATGACTCCTCGCTCTGGAAAATGCACTTAACAATAATAATTAATTTTCAGCTTCATATCAAAAATATTACAAGCTCCTGTCACTTACAGGGAGAGAAATTGGCCCTAGGGCCAAATTTACTTGCCGACACCTGATGATGTCACTGATGATGTCAGTGCCTCACCAGCCATGACCCTCACCACACGTCACTGATAGGACTCAACCCTGTGCACCCCCCATGGCCACATGAGCGCTTGTCTGTGTATTTGAGGAGGTAACATTCTAACGTGGCTTCAAGCTCACAAGAGTCAGTTTTGTGTTATATAGGACTTTAGACTAGGGATGTCAACAATGAATCGACTTACGATTAATTGTCGATCAAGACGTTGGTCGATTAAAATGCATTAATTGTAACTAATCGCTAGAGGAGAGGGCGCTACTCTGGAATGTGAACACGAGATGTGAACTCACTCGCGAGAAGGACCATAGCGTTACATCCGCGGCCGGCTCTAGAAGCAGTGCAAAAAGTTCTCCTGCGAACCCAATTTTTGCGGCTTTGTTCGCTCCGCGTCCCGCTGTCTGCGTGAACACGTGCGCGGTGCGCTGGACGTGCTCCTCCGCTCCGGGCCGCGTAGCAGGTTCCAGGTGAAAACGAAGTGGAAGCAGCCCGCTGTCCAGCCCGTGTGCCAGTGTGTGCGACTGTGCGTGTGTGTGAGTGAAATGTTTTCCCCGATCAATTCATTTTTTTTTATCATTTCATATCACGGAGGTTTTACAAAAAACGTCCTCAATTTATTTTCAATAAAGAATGTATTTTGTTATTCAGCATCAATACATTTGTCTGCTTTTTACTAAGGAATAATTAATTGAGGAATATACAATATAATAATACTATGATATATTTTTGACTCAGTGTTATGTATACTATAGCTTATATTCTTAAAGACCCTATTGAAACACTAAAATTCAGGTGAAAAACGCCGCTTATCAATTAATCGTTAATCGATCGATAAGGTCAATCAACTATCAATTAATGAATTAATCGATAATTTGCATTCCTACTTTAGACTAGAGCTGCAACTATCGAGTATTTTTGGAATCGAGTACTCTGTCGATTATTTTTTCGAGTAATCAAATACTCTAACGATTCATACTTTTTTCTTTTTTTTTGAATTTTGAATTCTAGATGCTATATATTTGCAATAGGCTCCACTTTTTAAGGAGACTGAGGCTGTTTGGTGTGGGCACAAAAATTATGACTTGTTTTTATAATGCTGTGTTGGAGAGTCTGTTACGCTACTGTATGGTCGCCTGGTTTGGTTCTTTAACTGTGCAGTGTAAAACCAAACTTGGAAAACTTGTAAATAAGGCCATGAAGGTGATTGGTAGGAGAGAGTTCCCTTCTCTGCAGGACATTTTTCAGGACTCTGTGCTCGCTCAAGCCAGAAGGATTGTGGGGAACCCTTCTCACCTGTTACATGGGGAATACGAATTGCTTCCATCAGGCAGACGCTATCGAGCGCATAACTTTAAGAGTAACAGATATAAACTTTCATTTGTGCCCACTTCTGTTGCACTCTTGAACAAATCTGCACAACAAAAGCGCACTTAAGTCACCTTATATTATATGTTGCAATAATTGTTTGTGCAATAGGGCTCGTGCAATAATTACCTGTGCAATAGGAATTGTGCAATAATTGTTCTGTGCAATAGGGCTTGTGCATTATCCATTGTGGTCTAGGGCTGGTGCAATATTTTTGGCACTTTACATGTATCCTGTGATGAGTTCTGACTGTTATCTGTCTGTACTGTATGTGTGTGTATAACTATGTTTTTAAGCTGCGGGCAGTGAGCCCAAGACAAATTTCCCCTCGGGGACAATAAAGTTTATCTTATCTTATCTTATCTTATCTTAATAAATTAAAACTGTAAATCAAAGCACACAAAAAAACAACACACATTTTATTAACAGGTAGTGGTGACATACACATACCTGGTACAAATCTTGACATCTGCTCCACTTCACACTGACAGCCCTAAATTGTAAATGCCTGCTTTGGTATATTTTCATTGTTCCTTGAAGGGATTTTTTTTTTTTAATCTATTTGACTCAAACCTGAATTGAATTAGATGCATATTTGAGTGATAAGAACACATGGAAAATAAATAATTATTAGCAATTTATTTTTAATGCAAAATAATAAGATTAACAGAATAACATAAATATCTGTCCTGCTGAACTTAAAACTGTATAAATTAATATAAAACAATACAAGGCAAAACGTGCCTGGACAGTACAAATGATGCATGTTCTATCTAATTCTCTCTCTCTCGCTCTCTCCTCTCTCTCTCTCTCTCTCTCCCTCTCTCTCTCTCTCTCTCTCAAAAGAGCCCGCGGCTCCACATGGGCTGCAGTCAGAAGCTTCGCGGTAGAAGTTTTAATACGAGACACGTACTTTTGTTTCTGAATACGGGACGATTCCGTTTTTCAAGGGACGGTTGGCGACCCTAAACACAACTATACATATATATGTGTGTGTGTGTGTATATATATATATATATATATATATATATATATATATATATATATATATACACTCAACAAAAATATAAACGCAACACTTTTGTTTTTGCTCCCATTTTTCATGAGATGGACTTAAAGATCTAAAATTCATTCCAGATACACAATATTACCATTTCTCTCAAACATTGTTCACAAATCTGTCTAAATGTGTGATAGTGAGCACTTCTGCTTTGCTGAGATAATCCATCCCACCTCACAGGTGTGCCACATCAAGATGCTGATCTGACATCATGATTAGTGCACAGGTGTGCCTTAGACTGCCCACAATAAAAGGCCACTCTGAAATGTGCAGTTTTGTCTCACAGCAAAATGCCACAGATGTCACAAGCATTGAGTGAGCGTGCAATTGGCATGCTGACAGCAGGAATGTCAACCAGATCTGTTGCTCGTGCATTGAATGTTCATTTCTAAACCATAAGCCGTCTCCAAAGGCGTTTCAGAGAATATGGCAGTACATCCAACCGGCCTCACAACCGCAGACCACGTGTAACCACACCAGCCCAGGACCTCCACATCCAGCAGGTTCACCTCCAAGATCGTCTGAGACCAGCCACTCGGACAGCTGCTGAAACAATTGGTTTGCATAACCAAACAATTTCTGCACAAATGTCAGAAACCGTCTCAGGGAAGCTCAACTGCATGCTCGTCGTCCTCATCGGGGTCTTAACCTGACTCCAGATCGTCGCCGTAACAGACTTGAGTGGGCAAATGCTAACATTCGATGGCGTCTGGCACGTTGGAGAGGTGTTCTCTTCACGGATGAATCTCGGTTTACATTGTTCAGGGCAGATGGCAAACAGCGTGTGTGGCGTCGTGTGGGTGAGCGCTTTGCTGATGTCAATGTTGTGGATCGAGTGGCCCATGGTGGTGGTGGGGTTATGGTATGGGCAGGCATCTGTTATGGACAAAGAACACAGGTGCATTTTATTGATGGCATTTTGAATGCACAGAGATACCGTGATGAGATCCTGAGGCCCATTGTTGTGCCATACATCCATGAACATCACCTCATGTTTCAGCAAGATAATGCACGGCCCCATGTTGCAAGGATCTGTACACAATTCTTGGAACCTGAAAATGTCCCAGTTCTTGCCTGGCCAGCATACTCACCGGACATGTCACCCATTGAGCATGTTTGGGATGTGCTTGACCGGCGTATACGACAGCGTGTACCAGCTCCCACTAATATCCAGCAATTTCGCACAGCCATTAAAGAGGAGTGGACCAACATTCCACAGGCCACAATTGACAATCTGATAAACTCTATGCGAAGAAGATGTGTTGCACTGCATGAGGCAAATGGTGGTCACACCAGATACTGACTGGTTCTGAGTCCCCAGACCCCCAATAAAGCAAAGGAAATGCACATTTCAGGGTGGCCTTTTATTGTGGGCAGTCTAAGGCACACCTGTGCACTAATCATGATGTCAGATCAGCATCTTGATGCACCTGTGAGGTGGGATGGATTATAAGTGCTCACTATCACACATTTAGACAGATTTGTGAACAATGTTTGAGAGAAATGGTAATATTGTGTATCTGGAATGAATTTTAGATCTTTAAGTCCATCTCATGAAAAATGGGAGCAAAAACAAAAGTGTTGCGTTTATATTTTTATTGAGTGTATATACACACCCACATTTTTTCTCAACGGATTTGCACAGATATAAAAAAAAAAGACCCCACGGCTGAAAAAAAAGTGGAGATCCACTAAAAGGCGGAACTCTTTCATCCCTGATTTTATAAATGTTTAAATAGTTTATATGTTAATGGAAACAGTGATGCAGTCTATCCGAACAGCGCAGTAGTCTGACAATGCGGCGATGATGCATGAATTGAAATATATCGCCACGTGATGATAATTAAACGGAGCCTCGAGGCAAATAATTTGCCTCGATTATTTTTTGTACTCGAGTTACTCGAGTAATCGTTGCAGCCCTACTTTAAACATGCTCCCACTGAGTGTGGTCATTTTTAATTGCTGCTGAAGCTGTAAAACGCTGGTAGAAGTGCACTTCCTGACCTCCTTGTTCACAGCCTCTTCTCTGTCACTTTTATATCACATGGCATGAAGCCAAGCGCATATAAGAGAGTTCAGTGGGTGAAAACATGTTTTGTATGTAAATAAAGACATAAACGAGTGTTGTGGAGTTTGTAGCCTGAAGTAGGTACAGCTCTCATTTAAGAAGAAATTTGACAGTTTGAGAACATGTGAATCTGAAGTTCTCTCAGGGCCTTCTTAATATGGTAGTTTAAAGCCTTTTCTCACAACACATTTCATGAATGAAACCCAATAAAGTCATGCATCTTCCCTGAAAGCCTGCCGCTACCAGGTTAGACACCTTTTGAACACAGAACATTGGAGCCATTTCAGAGATCCTGGTTTACAATGTAACCTCCCACTTAGCCTCAGTTGTTGTTTCACTGAGGATGAGATTATGTAACTTTTCCTCCAAGCAGAAAAACGTCATGCTGGAGATGTCTTGTCTTTCAAAATCAATCAAGTTCTCTCTCCGCGGCCTCCCACATCTGAGCAGCTCTAATCAGCCTCCACAGTCAGAAAGAGAGGGCAGAGATGGTGGATCGTACACTGGAGCCTTGCACATGTGTGAATGAATATTGCACGCGATTACATGCAGCTAACTGGGGCACAGAGGGAGGGTGGTCCGCCGCATAAAAGAAGAACAAAAAACTGAAAAAACGAAACACGACTGATGTAGATTTCTTGAACAATTTACAAAGAACATCTCCACAGTATATGGCAGTAATGAACGCGCAAATCAAAATGCTAGCGGACGTGGATATCCAGTTTATCTAAATCCCATAATAGATCTGGTAAACAGTCTGGCAGTGAATACAGACAGATGTTTGGGAGGAGATATGAAATATTATTCTGATTTGCACGTTGTAAAAAGCTGTTTTGTCGGACCATTCGAAAACCCTATATCATTGTAAAAACTGAAGACATTTGAATCAACGTGGGACCCGAAAGGTGTTATTTTCAATACAGATAGAATTCAAGTATCAGCAGTTGTATGCATATCTTGTTGTAGAATCTGGATGAAATGCATTGAATATAAAACTAACGAAAAACGTGGAGAAAAAGGCGCTAAGCTAAGATGTAATTTAAAAGTTTCTCACTCAAAATGCAAATATGAGCTTTACATCATAGCACTGACCTAAAAACTTCAACATAGTTATAGTTCTGTGTTTTACAAATCTGATCTTAGAATTAGCATGCTAATAGAGAAACAAGATAATTTAGCAACTATTGTCGATAGGTATGTATCCAGTAAAGGTGCACTGTGGAACTTTCCTTCCCTACCAGCGTGTAATGTTCCACAATATGACATTAAACTTATCTATCTTGGATTTATTCAATTAGAAGTGGTTTTACTGCAAAAATAAAAAAAAAATAAAGAAAAACTACTGTAAAAAACATGCATTCTTACTGTGAGCGGCGTTGCCTCTCCACAGATCTGACCTGTAGCTGTGTCACCTGCTTGTCTCCATGGTGATAGATTTTGATGATAGTTTGATGAAAGTTTAATGTCATACTATGGAACATTCTTGGTTTTGTTTTTTGTAACATGTAGAAATACTAGCAGAGTACAGGATAGAATATTAGAAAAAATAAGTAACATTTAAAAACTATATATAAACATATAAGAATTATGTGGAAAAACTTTTGAGCTTTAACATTAACTTAATTTTTTTTTACATAAACCAATATTATATACTATAATACTATTTACTTATTAATATGAGGAAATCTTACTTGATCCACACCACTACTACCAGATTTAGATACAGATTTTGCATGCGAATTGTTACAAGATTTGCAAGTAAATCTTAAGGGTTCTTAAAGGATTTTTTTTTTTTTCCTTGCCTTTTAATTTGACAACTTAATTTAGTATTCAGTGCAATCTGTAGGCACCTCAGACTGGAACATGTTATAAGATTAATATGAAATTGTATAGGAGAATTGTACTGCCTTGCATTTTGTCCATTTTTCATGATTTAACTTTCTCCTTTGGGTTTGCACTGTATGTTCTTGGATTGTGAATATGGAGTGACTGGTCTTTTTATTGTCTATTGTCTTGTGTTGTTGTAGTACTTTTGTCCCCATTGCTTTTCTGACACAAATTCCTCCATAAGAAGACAATAAAAGATAATCTAATCTTATCCCACCCAGCAAATGCATCTTGTCGACCTAACTTAACCCATTTCTGTATTGTTTTTTTCCCCTCCTGGAATAAAACCTTCTATCTGTGGACTTCCTCTTCTCACAGAGTCACATACTAGAACAGGCAATTATACAGAGCCGTGGTCCAAACGTATAATGATCTCCTCCATCTGACTGGAAAAATAGACCAGAGAACACAGTAAGCAAAGACATTACAGATAACATTATAACAAATAATATGTGTTTAAGATCTAGTATGGTGTAACATGCATTGGTATCTTTGCATTTAAAGGTTCACTGTGTAGGCTTGTCAAAAGTATATAAAATCAGACACCAATCAATATTAAAACTAGTATCGGAAGTAGATACTCATTTGAGCAGGTATCGATATAAAAAAGTTATATTCACAGGACAGTAATTATCCTTTCCTGAATAGATTTTAGAATGATCTTAAGCTGTATCAGAACAAGTATCATCTATCCATCTATCCATCTATCCATCTATCTATCTATCTATCTATCTATCTATCTATCTATCTATCTATCTATCTATCTATCTATCTATCTATCTATCTATCTATCTATCTATCTGTCTGTCTGTCTGTCTGTCTGTCTGTCTGTCTGTCTGTCTGTCTATCTATCTATCTATCTATCTATCTATCTATCTATCTATCTATCTATGACGTGCAGTCAGGGGAGGCAGGTGTCATCTGTCATCACAAAGAAAAAAAAGTAAAGTGAAAAAGTAAATGGTTATATTTATCCAATGATTTGTACTATAAAGTTATTTTCTATTTAACTTTACCATTTAAGTTTTTTTTTTTTTATTCAAAATCGCTGAATTTTCACTTTTACCGTTCAAATACTGAGACGTGCGGAGAGACACCAGCCGTTTGTGCCTCACAACGGACTGACTGTGCTGTAGCTCAGCAGTGACAGATACTGCGCTAAAGCGGCTGTGAAAAGGCGCCGGGTGAGGCACGTGTAGTTACCTGGCCTCATGATAGCAAACTAGGGATGTCAACAATGAATTGACTTACGATTAATTGTCGATCAAGACATTGGTCGATTAAAATGCATTAATTGTAACTAATCGCTAGAGGAGAGGGCGCTACTCTGGAATGTGAACACGAGATGCAAACCCACTCGCGAGAAGGACCATAGCGTTACATCTGCGGCCGGATCTAGAAGCAGTGCAAAATGTTTTCCTGCGAACCCAATTTTTGCGGCTTGGTTCGCTCCACGTCCCACTGTCAACAAGTGCGCGGCGCGCTGCACGTGCTCCTCCGCTCCGGGCCGTAGCAGGCTCCACGTGAAATCGCAGTGGAAGCAGCCCGCTGTCCGGCCCGTGTGCCGGTGTGTGTGCGACTGTGCGTGTGTGAGTGAAATGTTTTCCCCGATCAATTCATTTTTTTATCATTTCATATCACAGAGCTCTGCGTCAAGCCGCTTGTACAATAGCCGCAATAAAAGCGCGAGTTTCGTTTTTACAAAAAACGTCCTCCAATTTATTTTCAATAAAGAATGTATTTTGTTATTCAGCATCAATACATTTGTGTGCTTTTTACTAAGGAATAATTAATTGAGGAATATACAATATAATAATACTATGATATATTTTTGACTCAGTGTTATGTTACTATAGCTTATATTCTTAAAGACCCTATTGAAACACTAAAATTCAGGTGAAAAATGCCGCTTATCAATTAATCGTAAGTCGATCGATAAGGTCAATCAACTATAGATTAATGAATTAATCGATAATTTGCATCCCTATAGCAAACTACAATTTAGAGTTAGCAAGTCAAGTTTAATCATGCATTCACTTTTTTCTTCTTGTCTGGCCCTACTTTTTAAATGGAAGAAGATTTCATATTAAAGCTCAAGCAGTTTTCTATACTGGACTTTTGGTCAAAGCAGGAGGTTATAATTAAAGGAAGACCAACGCTGGAGCTAAAGGGTTTACTCCAGACTACAGGATGAAAGACTTGCTCTTTTCAAACAGCGTGGTACACTCAAAAAGGCTGTGTGGATGTCCAATGAGAAATCGTCTTTTCTGTTCTTCCTGCCTTCTTTTTTCAACCTGCTGTGACAATGTCTGGACTCAGATGGGATATTGTGACCAGAAAATTTTGCAAAGAAGCCTTGTTAAACACAAGCAGTCCACCACTCACATTCAGAGCCAAATCGCGCTAAAAATGTCGCTATTTTAATTTATGATGCTACAATAATAATTAATTTTCAGCTTCATATCAAAAATATTACGAGCTCCAGTCACTAGAGTTGGGCGGTATCCAAATTTTGATACCGTTAAACCGTGTCCACATTTTCCCGGGGTATACGGTATTACCGTTGCCAAGGCTAAAAAAAAAAAAAAACACTTGGTAGCACTACGGTGGAGTCGCCTCGCCAAATGGCAGCTTGCACCTTTACCGTTCAGAAACAGAATAGCAAGCATTACATAGGCCTAATGATACTGAAAACATAACAAAACATGTACAAAATTAGTAACTTTTATTAACAAATGTTTAAAGTGCAAATACAGCAGCCAACCGATGGAACGAAATGACATTGTCTGTGGGCTAAAGCTAACAAACCAACAGGAATCAAATAAATTAAACGTACAACTATACAACATCCCGGACCGTTTTCGTCCGTCAGAAAAAGCTACTCCTTATTGAAAATAAAAATATTAAGCTATTGAATGCAAAACCGTTCACTCGGCTTGAGTAGGGCACGTTGTGGATTGACAACTTTGCCCGCGGTGCTGAAGACCCGTTCCGATGGAGAGCACAGAGCAACCCTCGTTCCACTAAAGAAGGGGGTCTTCATCTCCCAGAATAACAGCCTCGTGTGGAAGTTGCGTTTGTAATAAGAAACCCGAAAACTTCTCACATTTCAGACTCAAAAACAGAGAGTTGTTTTTATTAACACGCGAGAATATCAGAAAGGAGCTGCGTTGGAACACAAAAGCAGCGTGTCAAACGTCACGCCTTTTTTAAAGGGACCGCAACTATTATCAGAAGCAGTGACTTTATAACCGAACGTCATCTCTCCGATAGTAATATTAGTTTTAAACTGTAATAGTATTAAATTAACAAACACAACCACACATACATAGGTGCTGGACAAACACTCTTAATTTAGGCATTAAATTAATTATAGTTAATATTATATTAGGGCAAGATTTTTTATTTTTTTTAATGACGGTAATGAATCTGATACCGTTGCTATTTTTAGATACCGCAGTATACCGTATTACCGTATTACCGCCCAACCCTACCAGTCACTTACAGGGAGAGAAACTGTTCCAGGGCCAAATTAACTTGCCGACACCTCGTTTACATATTTGTAAATCTGATTGTGATGACGTCAGTGCCTCACCAATAGAGGTAAGATCTTAAGCCCGAGCCCGACACGACCCGACCCGAAATTCGGGTCGGGCTTGGGCCTAAAATGTCAATCATTGCTTCGGGTCGGTTCGGGCTCGGGCTTCTCTCTCGCTGACTTTTTAAAAAATAAATATCTGTTTATAAAAATGTATACTAAAACGATGTGTGGATACTAAACTAAGGAATACTTGTTTTAAAATAAATAATTTGGATAAAACAGAGAAGGCGCTGTAATGTAATTGCTATTTAACTACTAAACAGGAGCCGCAGAGCCAGAGCTCTGCGCACGTGAACGCCGCCCTCTTAATAATCTTCCCCTCCGCTCCGTGCTCTCTGCTTCTCCTCCGCTCCGCTCTCTCTCTGCTTCTCTCTCTAGTGCCGCGCCGCGCTAGATTCTTAAGGACGTACTGCTGCTGTGGTTTATGGCCCAACTTTCAACCCGTCAAAATGACGGACGGCCTTAAATTTTTCCCGTCAACTCTTTAAAAAATCCGTCAATGATGGAAAATTGTCGGTTAATGTACCCTCTGCAGAAACAAATATAAAAGATGTAAATGTTTATACAGTCTTGTTTAACTTAGATTTCGTTACAAAAGACAGGCTTTAATTTGTTATCATAAATCACCCCTCCTCCTCCCTCCTCATCACAAATAAAATATGAAATTTCGGGTTTGCTTCGGGCTCGGGCCTGCAAATCAAGTTAATTGGTCGGGTTCGGGCCGGGTCGGGCTTTAATATCCGCGGGCCGGTTCGGGTCGGGCTGGATTTTTTAGGCCCGATCTTACCTCTACTCACCAACCATGACTCTCACTGCACGTCACTGCTATCTACAGATGTTTTATTAATTATTTATTATTATTATTATTATTATTATTATTATTATTATTATTATTATTATTATTATTATATAACATTGTCATGGATACGAGCAGGTGGCAGACTGTCCTCCCAGAAAAGTGACATAGCACACCTTTAAAGGCAACATGTGTACCTAATAATGTGACCAGCTTAAAATTGTGGTTATAAATATAGCAAAACACATGAAATCATAAATGACACCAGTACCATGTATAGTCCATGTTACATTATATAGTTTGGTAGCCTGCGGATGGATAATGTGTGGATAGTTATGGACGTGGGCGGAGATAGGGGGTAAGTGAACACAGACATTTTTTATCAATCTTAATAAAACTCTGAGTCAGTTAAAAGCTCCTCAATCTACTTTGCATAACATGTCCCCTTTAAGAAGACACTCAAGTTTGAATGAACACAAGAGGAAGATATTATTTATAATGTGAAAGCTCCTTGACATTTTAATAAATCGTGACATTTTGAAAAGTATTTGCTTCAATGAGGCTTGTCAAGTGTGTTAATGGTATTGTTCTTCAGAGATGGAAAGGGTCATAGATTCCACACCACATTATAATGTAGACCCAAAAGCAAAAACAAAGCATTTGAGAATAAAAATGTAATAGAGCTACTGGTGCTACTACTACTTTTGAACACTTTCAGTTTCACCCACTGCCCCTAAACTGAAACTTGAGCCATAAATATAGGAATTTAGTAATGAATTAGTTTGTAAATCCAGGGCCCATATTACTCTATTTTCTAATGTGTGTTATAATGTTTCCTCGTCACAAACAGACCTGGAGTTGTGTTTTGTTTTCACCCATTCACACATGTTTAACACACAAACCCATCATTTAGATCATGGGTCATCAAACTAAGGCCCGCGGGCCAACTCCGGCCCACCACACCCCTTTGACCGGCCCCCCAGCCCCTCTGCCTCCCACCACTTGAACTGGCGCTATGAGGCAATTCGCAAAAGTTGTCATGGCCTATGTTTTTTAAATTACTTTTTGTAATGCATCTTGTATTCTGTTGTTAAAAAATTATATTTATGTGAAGTATTTATATTTATATTTGAATAATTACAAGACGTATTTGCCACTGAATTGGCCGTCAAATTTTTTAAATGTGTTTATTTTATAGGCCTATTTATTTGACTTTTATTAAGTGCTGCACACAGTTCTTATTAATACAATTCTTATTAATATTATTATTGTTAATATCAACAGGCCTACCTACAATATGTAAATTTTCACTCTTCTTTGCCAGTGTCATTCAGCAGATGTTTCTTTCCTTGATATTTCTTACCTTTGATGTTATTGGTATTAGAAAATAAATAAATGGAATATCTGTGGCATTTCAATTTAAAACAAAGTGTGAAGTACTTACCGTACTTAAATTAAGATTTGTACATATAAGCCACACCTGACTATAAGCCGCAGGTGTCCACATTGCAACTTGAGATATTTACACATAAAGATGGTGCACAAAAGGATTTTTTAAATTTTAATTAACGTAAATACCGGTACATTCGAACAGCGCCTGCGGCAGTAACACGGCAGAAACACGGCAGAAACACGGCAGTGAAACAACTGTAAAATGGCCAGCCTGTAGCCTCTGGAAGCCTTAAAATAAAGTTTCAAGTTTAACTTTAAGGGTAAACCCCCTGAACTCAATCTCACAGAACTGTTAAGTGGCTAAAACAAGGCATTAATTCATGAACTCACCTCACTTATTTACCGTAGGTATTTTCACCTACCAGAAAAGTCACTGATCGCTCTCTTCTTCTTCCTCCTGTGCGCTGGAAACACTGAAGTCGTCATCTTCAGTGTCGGAATTGAACAGCCTCATAATTACCCAGTCTTCAAGAAGATTTTCAAGTTCAGGAGAGATAATGTGGCCCCCAGAGAAAAAAATTTGGTGACCCCTGATTTAGATCATTAGATCAATCTCTGCTGAACTAAAGACTGTCAACTTGAAAATTAACCCTACGTGAATGAAACAAAATCCAGGTTTTTGATGAGGTAACATTATAACATTATAAACATGGATTAAAGCTCAGAGTCTATTCTGCATAATATGGGACCTTTAGGAAGAAATCCTCCTGTTTAGTCCTGGTTTAGTCCTGATTCCATAGTGCTTGTTGAGACCTGTATTTAGTCCTGGTTCATCCCTGGTTTAATACTTTTGAATGGCTTTGATACCTAAAAAATTTGATCCTAACTTGGCTGCCAGTGTGTTTGAATGGTTGACTGAAAGTTAAATATGCTGTACCTGATTTTCACTGTCTTAAACACCACATGAAAAACAACAAATTTGTTTTAAATGGTTTGCAGTGGTCCAAAGTTATTCCTCACTTACCTTATTCATTTTGAGCATCCTAATTATTCACCATGATGAGTTTATATAAGCGCTTTTTATAACATTCAAAGACAATAACAAAAAAAAGTACACAACAGACTTATTTTTACCCCAACAACTTCTTATACAATATATCTGTTCTTATACAATATATCAATACTGGGCAAAGACACATTTTGCTCAAATATTGCTTTAATATATTGACTTACACTTGTACCTAATAATTTGTCCATGTATTTTAAGCAGTGGCTTCTCATCAGAATTGGACAGTTTGTTGTTTTTGAAGGGCTGAGGTGTACCAGGCCCTGCAGGTGTCCAACTGTCAGCAGTTTGACACCGACAGGGGAGTGGGAGTCAGCAGAGTCTGCTCATGGAAATACTTTAGAGACATTTAAATTCTCCAGATGTGTGAGAGATGCTGTGTAGAAAGATAAACGTACAGTAGATGCTGCAACTGTCAAAAACTACACTCACATTGATTTCTGTGCAAGTAAAGCACAAATGTTGCCAGCAGGGAGTGCATCAACTGTACAAAATGTTTAGTTAGCTGCTTTAGTTAGTTAAAATTCTTATAGCTTTAATTATCTTTTAAACATGCTTTTTGTTTAGCTTGGAGTATTTCACATTTTCAAGTCTGGAGTTTTGTCTATGTCACAACTAAACAGGCAATATTTAATCAGAGCATTTTTGAGTGTTCAGAGGAGAGGACGTTGGATTAATGAAGCAAATGTAAATGAAATAAAATACAAATCCAAGTATGTTTCTGATGATTGGACAGTATAGCATGGTTAAAGTGTTCTTTAGTGTTACTGAATGTATACGACGACAATACGTGATGTCTCTTGCTTGGGTTACATGATTGTAACTAGTGTGGCTTGCTCTGATTGGCTGCGTTCAAAGTGGAAGGGCAGGTCAGAGGTCATTCGGGTGTGGGAGAAAAAAAATCAATCCGTGTCGGCAGGTATTAATCACATTATTGGGGACCAAAATCTATATACACACAACAGGAAAAAAAAAAAGCAGCTTCCCTTGATGTAAACCTGTTATTATTAGATCAACAACATGGTTTGAAGCTCAGATATGGATTCAAATATCCTAAGGTTCGAGTTTGGGTTAACGTTATAGGACCTGTACCCGATTTTTTCATGTCTTGTCCATGTAAATGAGCAAAATGTGTCTTGCCTCAGCACAGATATTCTCTATAAGCAGCTCTTGACGTCGTTATTGTATAGAAAGTAGTGCTTGTTAGCATGCTAGTTGTTGTTAGCTTTAGCATCGTGACAAAACTCTGTGCTTATAAACTCACTGTGAATAATTAGGATGTTGAGTGAGAACTACTGCAAACTGTTTTTCACTTTTTAAAGCAAATAGTGAATATGGTGAAGGGGTGTGTGTGTGTGTGTGTGTGTGTGTGTGTGTGTGTGTGTGTGTGTGTGTGTGTGTGTGTGTGTGTGTGTGTGTGTGTGTGTGTGTGTGTGTGTGTGTGTTTTATAATTTGACCTAATTTTCCTCTTTAGTTGTTTTCTTGGTAATGGGGATATGATCATGAAGTCATTTGCCTGTTCTAATATTACGGATGAGAGGTTTTCATTAAAGGTTTATTTGAATTTGTTGGCAGTTTCAACAAGAATAAATATGAGTGTCTTTGTTCAATAAATCAAATTATGAACATTTCTGCCTGTCACAATGGTGATAGGATATGTTTAATGCCATTCTGTAGAACATTCCAGGGAAAGCAATACCATCGCCACAGAAATAAACAAGCGATGGACCCTTCTTCAAAAAAAGCTACCTTTATACAAGTATACAAGTCTTGAAATGTCTTATACATTGAATCTTATCTTTTTTTTTTTTTACTTAAACACAGAGTTGTAATTCCATAGATTCATGCGTGCAAGTAATCCTGAGGATTGAGTGCTCTGAAAATGTCAGTTTTCACCTATCCCCTATCCATGCCCACTGCTCTGTAACATCTTGTAATTGTTAAAAGAAATTCTGGTCACGCATGTGGGTGTCACGTAACAATTTTTCAACTAAAACATTATGTAAATGAACATCTGTTGCTTGCACCTTGAGTTTTGTTTCATTTACACATATTTAACACACAAACCCTGCATATTTATTTGTATTATTTAGTTCTCTCAAACTGAAAACACAAACTGTTCCACTTTGTGATGTCATGTGGTAGTACAGGAATTGCTCCATTGTGTTTTTAACCTCCACACCTTCACTAGAATCATTTGGGTGATTTCATCCCTGGAATTACCAATCTCTACTGAACAAAAGGTAAAAGGTGAGATTGAGAATTGGATATGTACACAGACTAATAATAAATGGTTACTCAAACATGTGTGAACGAAACAAAACAACTACGGGTCTGTTTTTGATTATACCATGGCTTAAAACTCACATGAATCCATTTTATGTAATATATAGGTTAATAAAGTCAACACTGAGCATGTCCTCTTTATTCCACAGTCCATAATCACATTATAACAAGTAAACAAACCCTGGATTTAAACTTTTTTTAACCATGAAAACAATACATCCCTCTCTTTAGTACTATCATGCTTTGACATTTATTCAAAATGTTGATGTCTTTGAATGCACCACCTCTCATCATGCATTCCCCACATTTACCATTTAGTAATAATATCACAACTTTAAATACCAGCACGTTTAATTTGGATTATGGTATGACTAAAACCGCTGTGGTTTGTGTCCTTTTGGAATTACACGCCTGGCTGGGTCTCAGACAAGGAACTGAACAGCCGAATGGTGCAAATAATATCAAGTTATTATAAGCTATTGTGCAGACTTGTTCAATATCCATGTTATGTGGGAGAGTGACATCGGACAAATGCAAAACACCACATGCTCAAAATGTAGCCATACAATGAGGTCTTTTATTGTGGGGCAAATAACACGACAGCAGATGTCTCCGAGCGGAGAGGACACTTCGTCTGAGTCATTCCTAACACGTTCTGAACAGGCGTCGCGCAGGAGATACGGGAGACTGGAAAGTTCTGGTAAAGTCAGTTCAAGTAAAAATTTGAAAACTTTTTTGAGGTTTAAAACCATGTATATCGGCCAACCAGTATATCTGTCTCTCTAGTTTCATCCATTTATTAACAGTCACTCCAAATTCTCTGTTTGCATTCTGCCTGGATTGTTGTGTGATAAAAATCCAGGCTTAAGTCCATAAACATTCACTGGACTCTATCATGTTTCATTTGGACTTTGTTCCATAGTTTTCCAATTTTACACAGTGGTCTTATTTTGAGCCCAAGAACTGCTTTCACAATATTTTCAATTTTCAAACATATTTGTTTATTTAGATAGATCCCATTAGCTGAAGACAGTGCCATCAGCTAGTCTTCCTGGGTCCATTGGCATTTCATATATATTCATTAAATTCACATTACCTTAAAAATAATCACATTTGAGTTCAAATACAGACTTTATTATCACTTTATTACATGGAAAAATGAGGTAAATGTATAATATATATATAGAAATTCTATAAATGTAAAGGCCCTATAGTACGCAAAATTGTCTCCTATCAGCTTTTTGTGTTAGAATGTTTTTTCCTCATCAAAATCATACCTAGAGTTGTTTTTTGTTTCATTCACATGTCTGAGTATTCAAAGTCTACATTTCCAATGCTCAAAATTCTTTGTTCCACCTTGTGATGTCATGAAGTGGTCATCTTCAAATGAATAGCTACTCTTTACCTTTGTTTAGCAGAGACTGGAAATTTCAGGGCTGAAATCATCCAAATGATTAAAACATTGTGAATGAAACAAAACACAATTCCAGGTATGTTTTTGGAAAAAACATTAAAACATAAATGAGAAAATAATGTAATAGTTTTGTTAAAACAATTTATGAAAACACTATAGCTGTGTCTCAATTCTCAGAGTGCACAGTTTGGTTTTAAGGGGGCTCAGACTGCAGTCAAGACTGTGGATACTTGCTCAGCCCTGAGTGCAGTCTGCGGACCACATGGGCGTCAGTGAAATGCAACAGGTCTCGCAACTACCAGATGAAGCCGCCGACGCCATTTTCTCCCATAGAAGATGTAGAGCGTGGTGTATGCTGGGATATATGAGTGCACGAAGTGTGCTTTTTCACGCAGTTGGTCCACGCCCCGATTTCCATGGAAATGACTGCGGTCTTCAGACCGTGTGTTAACTGTGCATGGGACAAAAACGAAATGAGACAGCAGTCGTCGCGCCGGATGTGACGTACATGCTCTTAAAACCACGCTCCGAACTGTGCACTCTGAGAATTGAGACACGGCTTATGTACAGAAAAGGACTCAAATGTACTTGCGAGGATACTTCTATACTTCAAATGTAGGGGGTGTGCTACAAACGACCATGAAAATATTAGAATGTGAGAGGAATTACATGAGTAAAATTACTGTAGAATGTATCCACAGAGCAGACAACACTGTGACACAATGTTCACTTCTTTATCTAACAGGTAGTAGCGGAGCCTTGATTTTCTATTCTACCTCTGCACGCTGAGTTCTTGCTGTTGAAATGGTGTACCTATTAAAGCGGCCACTCATTGTAAATTATTGCATTGTTTTCTTGGGCCTTGGGCATAATGTCACATTTTGTAATTTGAAAGACAGCATACTAAAACTGCACAAAGTGTGGTATTTCTAAAGAATAATCCACAAAAAATGGAAAGCTGAATTGTAAATGAGTCTAAATGAGACGTGTAAGAAGCCATTAAAAATTGTCAACATAAAGCTTTTGTCACTTTTGTCACTGACAGTGGGAAGAGGAACCAAAACGTTTACTCAAGAAATGGCAAAATATATTAGTCAAATACTCAACAACTGTGATTTAAACATATACTTTGAAACTTTTCGGGTATGGGTCCGCTACCTGCATGTTTATGGGGATGTAATGTTGCACAGCATGACAATAAACATGTAGGGTTTATTGAATTATAAGTGTTTTTATTGCTTTAACATACCTTTAAAATATACAGGGTCACCTCTCCACAGATTTGACCTGCAATTTGGCCTCATGGCGACTCAGATCAGTTCAATGCTTTATTCTATAACATTCATGAGCAATAACATCTCCATGGAGACAAGATATAAAGTAAATGTGCCTTTCTGCATTAGACAAGTTACATACTTACATAGTGCATCTTTAAATTAGTTGCTAAACAATTTCATTTTTCTTTTTTTCCGTATATTGTGCGGATTTTGAATGAGCGACTGTGCTGAATGCATGTTAGACAAATGGCTGCATGGTTGCCAGGTGGTGAGGTCGTTTGGTTCTCAAAGCGCACGTTTGCCATGTCCGCCCACTCACTAAGCTCTCGTTAGCCTGTGTCCTGCTCTCAGCACTTCGTGGGAACAAAACACAAGATGGACACCGCTCAGAGGGGCCAAAAAATACAGCGCAACAGGTACATTTTGTGGCATTCACAGACAGAAGTGAACACTGTTAGAGTCATATTTATACAGCTTATACTTATGATTTAAAGTTCTTATGACAGGTTAACCTAGACTTTTTATTAAAACATAGTTAACATTATTATACTACAGATTTTACAAATGATTTACTTATTTGAGTCATTTTGGAGACGTTTATAATTTTACTTGTCAAAAGAATTGAAAATCAGATACTAATCGATGCAGTAATTCCTTCTGTGGATATTGGCGACCCTCCACAGATCTGAATTGGAATGTAACTAGGTTTAATCTACACTGTGGAACATTCAAGACAAAGCAATAATATTTCCATGCACACAAGCAGGTGGTGGACCCTCTTCTACTACTATGTGGACCTTTAAACAGCCAGAAGATTGCATTGCTTGCGAGTAAATTGTCCCTGCATTTTGAAAGGAATTTTGTCCCTTCCATTTTAGAACTTAGCACTACTACCTGTATTTTTCCAAGTTTTATTTTTCTATTTTCTTTCACAATCTGTCACTGAACTGATGTAGAACAATGATAAATATTTACCACTGGTGCTATCCCACCAAGCCAAGTCATAATGAGATAAAAATGAAAACCTGTCATATACACTTTAAATGCAAAATGACTAAAAACAAGGCCAAAAAAAGGATCCACCAGCTGCTCAGCTCCATGAAGATGTAATTGCTTGGCCTAGAATCTTCCACTGTGTGGTATTAAACTTCAAAGTTCAAAGTCAGCTTTATTGTCAAAACCATATGTACAGGTTGCACACATGGGATTTGAAGTTGCTGCACCCCCTAGGCCCACAGTGAACATAAAACATCTGATAAACAAGACAATAAGCACAATGAGTAAAACATCACATATACCCGTAGCAAAAGTACAGTAAACTTGTATATAATACAAATAGGTAAAACACACAATGTGTAGCGTAATAAAGCTCAAATGTGTCATTTAAGCAGCAGTGTCAGCATCATTTAAGTGTCAAACATATCAGTCTCCATGGCGACAAGATGGTGATGCGACCAGGCCAAGTTACAGGTCAGATCTTTGGAGATGTAACTAGTAATTGAAAAAAGTACATTAAAAAAAACAGCCAAAATCAGATAACTGGAATAATTAGATAACCCAGTAATTGGATCTGAGTAACTATTGTTGTATTTGGAAGACAATTTTTGAAGGGCCTATATAATGTTCTTTTCATATCTATATACATCTATATATATCTATATGCGAGTGACTTTTTTCACTGAAAACGCACGGTGCCTGCATTATCTAACCGATTTTCTGGGCACAGAAGCGCTGTGTGCTGCGCTTGAATTGCGGAACTAAATTTCAGCGTGAGAAATACCATGTGTGGCGCGTGACGTCGAATTGCGTGTGTCACACTCTCAATGCGTGAGACTTGAGAGCCCTGCTAAATGTAAAAAGGAGCTGTTAACTTGAAAACTATTGGAGGAACAGGGCTTCTTGAGCTTTGGAGATGTAGACAGATTAATAATAAAGGCTCACTCAAACGTGTGAATGAAACAAAACACAATTCTAGGTACCGTACTTTTTAGTACTATAGAGTGCACCTGACTATAAGCCGCACCAACCAAATTTTAAAAAAAATTAAGATTTGTACATATATACCTGACTATAAGCCGCAGGTGTCCACATTGTTACTTGAGATATTTACACAGAAAGATGGTACACAAAAGGTTTTTTTACATTTAAATTAACGTAAATACCGGTACATTCGAACAGCACCTACGGCAGAAACACGGCAGTAACACGGCAGAAACACGGCAGTAACACGGCAGAAACACGGCAGTAACACAGCAGAAACACGGCAGAAACACGCTGTAAAACAACTGTAAAATGGCCAGCCTGTAGCCTCATGCCAGCACAGAACCGCGCAGAATAAAATACCAAAACAGCGGGCTACACACACAAAGCACATCAGGTAACAGCGGCAGACGTCAGCCCCATGCATTAAACAACTGCATTAAAATCATGGAAATCAATGCTCAACCCAGCCATAAGTAAAAACAAAAAGTGTCTTACTTTCATGCGAAGTGCGATCCGCAACCCGGGAATCCGCAGCCTGATCAATAACGTCATCTGTGTCCAGGTTCCACACATTTTTCACCCCCCGACAGCAGTGCTATCTTCAATTTTTCCCTCTTTTTCTCCGCTCCCCCCTTGTGTCGTTTAGTGCCTCCTCCTCGATTAATTTTACTAAACTATAATGCTAAGTATCCGACCATCCGTCTATCTCCTCTTATACTTTGACTAACTTGACCACACTACCACAATCTTCACCATTCTATTAACTTACATGAAAAACGCAACTAGTGCCGTGATTGGTCAATTCTCCGGCCGTGGGAATTTCCCATAAGGCAGTGCTTTACTTAAGTTGTCGCAAGCAAATATAAAATACAGATATATTTGTTTTATTTCAAACTGTGCACATTTTTAACATCGTAGGAAGAAATATGCCGGCAAAATAAAATAATGTAATACCTTAAATACATCGTCACTGTATATGTAGTTGTAAGTGGTATAAATACCGAATGGGTCCTTTCAATTACAGTAACAGGGCGGAAAACACTGATACGTGCAGTGGAGCTACATTTGCTGTCTTGATGAAGAATTAATCCATACATAAGCCGCAGGGTCCGAAGTGGGAGAAAAAAGTAGCGGCTTATAGTCCGAAAAGTACAGTATGTTTGTGAGGAGGTAACAACATTATAACATGCCTTAAAGGGATATGCCACCCCCAGGTCAAATTTGGGCATCTCCCCACAGTCCAGAGACTAAAATAAGTGGTGGAAAGCGTTTTCCTGCTCACCCAGCCATTGTCCGAGTCTGTTAGTACTGACCGCCGCGGTAACTGGTGCTCCTCCGCCTTAGACTGGAGTCTAACGTAGCCAGAGAAAGATTTCGGCCAAAAGGAATTAATTTGCTCGATGCGTTTCCCAATTACTTTGTGTGTAGTGCGCATTCATATCGAGTGCAAATAAATGTGCAAATCAACACGGAGAGCTTGCCTTGGTCATTTTGGGTGGGAACTATTTTCCAGTGCGGAAGAATACAGTCGTATCACGCACCACGTTGTGCAACAGGGGAACTCCCTTCCCGGTGCGTAACTGGGATTCCCCTGGTAGCGTACTGCGTGATACGGCTGTATTCTTACGCACTGGAAAATAGTTCCCACCCAAAATGACCAAGGCAAGCTCTCTGTGTTGATTTGCACATTTATTTGCACTCGATATGAATGCGCACTACACACAAAGTAATTGGGAAACGCATCGAGCAAATTAATTCCTTTTGGCCGAAATCTTTCTCTGGCGACGTTAGACTCCAGTCTAAGGCGGAGGAGCACCAGATACCGCGGCGGTCAGTGGCGACAGACTCGGACAATGGCTGGGTGAGCAGGAAAACGCTTTCCACCACTTATTTTAGTCTCTGGACTGTGGGGAGATGCCCAAATTTGACCTGGGGGTGGCATATCCCTTTAAAGCTCACAAGAGTCAGTTTTGCGTGATATTGGACCTTTTTGTCTTATTTTCATTTGCCATTTTTGCGTAATTTTCCCTGCACAGGTGTGAACTACCAAAGAGAAATCAGAATGTTTACATCAGATAAAACTGTTTGATTGGCATTTCATATCTGAGAACTCCAGAAAACTAGATAGTGATCAGATCTTTGTTGTGACTGTAAAAACTATGATTCGTGCAAATAGAAGCCGGCATACTTGAACGGATCTCAAATCTTACACTCACATCTGTCTATAGAACTGCCTCGCGCTCCACTGAAAGTCCTTTTGACAAACATACATAACATCACGCAGCTTTAATTTACACTAATCACCGGAAAGGCATCGTCCAGTCAGAGCGAGGCGTGAGGTAATCAGGAAGTATGGAGAAACTGTGAGAGAAATGAGAAAACCATCATATGCAGCTGGGCTCAGTTCATAAAACACGCAGGCATGACCAATGAGACCTGCTACAAGGGGCTAGTCATTTTATGGTTTTAGTTTTGGAACAGCATGCCAAATGGAGAATGAAATTATGTTCATTCAGTTAATAGGAAGTACTAGTATAAAAATTAGTATCCGTTTACCCAGTTTTTATTAGCAATCAACAGAGAACGGAATGAGTCTCAGATGATTCTCACATTTGGGTTTTAGTGCTGACAATAAAATATGATTTCAACATTAAAACATAGTACTTTCTTTTCTATTCCCAAGTGGTCTTATATATATATATATATATATATATATATATATATATATATATATATATATATATATATATATATATATATATATATATATACACACACACACACACAACACTACCATTTCTCTCAAACATTGTTCACAAATCTATCCAAATGTGTGACAGCGAGCACCTCTGCCCTGCCGAGACAATCCATCCCACCTCACAGGTGCGCCACATCAAGATGCCGATCCGACATCATGACCAGTGTACAGGTGTGCCCCAGACTGCCCACAATAAAAGGCCACCCGGAAATGTGCATTTTATTTTGCTTTATTGGGGGTCTGGGGACTCAGAACCAGTCAGTATCTGGTGTGACCACCATTTGCCTCATGCAGTGCCACACATCTTCTTCGCATAGAGTTTATCAGATTGTCAATTGTGGCCTGTGGAATGTTGCCACAGTGCCACAGTGTACCCTATGCATCCGCTCATCTTAGGCTACGTTTATATGATGATGGTCTGAACAGAAGACGCAAAAGTGGCAAGTGTCTTCACTTTTTATTCCACGTTTAGACAAGCGTTTTCGGGGGGAAATCTGCGTGCATACGGTGACGCAAAAGTGTGTGGAATTCGATTGAATATGCATGCCAGGCGGCTAGGTGGTGCTGTGATACATTATCACTATGTTTGCGCACATGCGTAGAATCGCATGCAAAACGCCGTCACCATCTAAACCAGGGGTCGGCAACCTTTACCACTCAAAGAGCCATTTGAAAATGAAATAACACTGCATATAACGGCTTTTTTTTTGCCTTTGTGCCATAGATTTACATTTTGAATATGAACGAACTAAAATAAAATACATTTATTTAAACACAGTGGTCGCTCGCTATATCGAGGTTCACCTTTCACAGCCTCGCTGTTTCGCAGATATTTTTTATAGTGTATCAACGTACATTGTGTTCTGCATCCTGATCTTTGTCAGTCATTCTCCTCCGTGCCGTGTCTCCTGTACAGTACAGAATGCGTTCAGTTTGCCAAATTTATTTAAATGTTCAATCACGAGCAGTGTGACACCTGAGAGCGCACGGATGTGTTCTCACTACAGTTCTGTGTTTGAATGAGAAGCAGTCCGAGCCGCACCAGACTCCGCTTTCAGCCCTGCTCCTCTGGAGCATGAGGAAGGATGCGAAGACCAGGGACAGACTCAGAACTGGCTTCAACAGACCCAAAAAGAGCCGTTTCCTACGGAGCCAGTGACTCATGTCTCTGTGCCCCTCGTGCATCCAGCCGGACTTCCGGAGCCGTGTGACCGGTGCGCATGGTGCAGAGCTGTAGAACCCCTCCCCCCCGTTCCACGGTCTACGGGGCCGCTTGTAGGTGCAAAATGCCAGGGCCGTTTTTTGATCCCAGTCCGTCACTGCTCTGAAGTGCTGTATGTTTGCAAGTTTTCTCCCCAACAAAACCTGCAACAGTGCAGCGGGGCCAGGTAACCTGGGAAATCTCAGGCTGCTTTCGTTCATTCCGATATGGTCTGGTGTAAACCATGGCAAGGCGCCAGGCGCCTTGGTCAGAGGAACTGTGAAATACACGCATATTTATACACGCAATATAAAGCTGACTACTTCACGGATTTCGCCTATTGCGGGTTATTTCTACAACGTAACAAGGGACGATAAACACTGTCAGAGGGATCAAAGAGCCGCATACGGCTCTGGAGCCGCGGGTTGCCGACCCCTGATCTAAACCAAAGGCACTTCTGATAAAATATTTTGTTGTTTTTACCCATAAGTGTTCTTGTGTAAACAGGCCCTGAATTTTCTCCACTAGTACTTGTCTCATGACCTGGAGTTTTATTTTATTTTGGATTCTTTATTTATTATTTTGCTTATCGTTATAAAATATTCTCTATGCATCGTGTTCAGATCCATAAAGCATATTAAAAATCCATAATGGAGCCTATACATAACCCCCCTTTAACACAGGTTAATTTCCCCCTTAGGCCACTAAACTGAATGTATATTTAAGATTGTCCATTACTGTTGAAAAGTTGTATTTATACAGGCAATAACCAGTGGTAGGTGCTTTGGTTTGAAGCGCTCACAAGGGAAATGATACAACGAGGCTATATAAACCATTATTGTATTCCATTTCTATGGCTGTTTGCACAATATGTTATTTCAGAGGTTGGTAAATGTTTAATGCTAGCAGGGACACTATTGTCACCACTTAATTAAACGTGGGTAAATAATTAAGACCAAAACATGAGTCAAATTTGTATTGTTTTTCCACCATTTGTATGCAGTATTTAAAGCTACTATATTACACAAAGTAATTTCAAGTGTACTTTACAGTGTGTGTATTGTTTTAAATGTTTTAGTTGGTGGTGTTGGGGCTAATAGAGCTACCATATTGAAGCAAACACAAGGAGTTCCCCAGGGGTCTATCTTAGGTCCTGTTGTGTTCTTAGATTTTTTTTAAATTTTAAAATAGTATTAAGAATTCATAGTTCGCATTTTTTTCTCTTAACCTAAAGTATTAATTGAATTAAGATAAGATAAGGTAATCCTTATATTTGTATATATTTGTCCCACAACGTGGAAATTGCAGTGTTTCAGAAACAGTAGGAAAATATGAGCATGCATCAAAATTAAGATAAATAATAATAATAAGTATGTACAATCAACTAAAAAACACAACACTGTGAGGTTAAAAGGCACAGGAACGCTGCACAATAAATGTCTTTGATTCTGAGCAGTGAACAGACAGCAGTTAAAGTGACTCCAGTATAGTATTTGGTTGCACTGTAATATTAAAGGTGTAACTTTTCTGGTAAAGGGCCTTCCAGTTACTTGTGTCCATGAAGATGTTATTGCTTTACCACCAATATTCCAAACTTTGGCATTAAACTTCTCACTCTCCATAGAAACAAGCAGTAGACACTACCAGGCCAGTTTACAGGTAAGATCTGTGAAGAGGTGACCCCACTCACTATAAGAATGCATGTTTTAAATGTATTTTTGACCAATAAAATGCCCATCATTAAATAAATGCATCTTATACAAGTTTAATACCATATTGTGGAACATTACAGGCAAAGCAATAACATCTCCATGGCAGCAAAACCACTAACTAGAAAAGTTACGCAATGCACCTTTAAGTACAATACAGTACAGTCATTTTATGTTGAAAATTACATTCTATGAGCTAAAATAAAATGTGTTTTATTATCATTGTGGTATCAAAATCAATATAAAGTTTTCTATTTTTTTTTCTATTTTTTGTTTCAATTCAATACAGGCACCACTATTGTAATTTCACATTCTGCACTACATATACTTTGAGTTTACTATATTGCAGTGTCATGCTACTGCACCTGCAAAGTTGTATTTCTGATTTTTCAACACTCCAAAAGACATCTTCAAAACAGGGATTTATGAGGAGAAACTTAGCCGGTGTGACAGTCTGCCAGCCGGAGGACTTTAATTCCCCTGTCTGAGCCAAAGCCTGATCAGTAGTAGCTGTGTGTTGTGAGCAGTGTGAAGTGTCAGGGCTGGAGCAGTGGGGAGCACATCCGACTGTAATTACCCTGTCTTTAGTTCACTTTTTCCCAGTTAAGCCACCCATGGACTTTCTTTGTGCTCCGATGATGTGGTCTGTGGTGGAACACAACGCATCAGATCATCTCTGAACCCGACCCACCGCACAGGCCTGACATACAGTATCTGGGTCAAAAGTTCATGTTAAAGTGTATGGTGTTTTTGTAAAAACAATTAGGGGTTCCTCAGGGGTCAAATCTTTGACTTTTTATCATTATTTTTATAAGCTATAACAACAAATACAATGCGTGAAAAGTCCCTCAGTCGTCCAGGTAGAATCCATGATCAAAGGAGAAGTTCAATTTGTCAACTGGACAAAGTTTGTTTGGTTGAAAACGTTTCGCCGCTCATCCGAGAGGCTTCGTCAGCTCTGGTTATTGTACTGGTTAGACCCTGCTTATATCTAGCTGCCGGGAGGCGCGTCCTACAATGACAAAGCTCTGAAAACGATCCCCCCTAATCTGTCTCTTTGTTTTTCAAATTACTCTGACGGCTAGTTTCGACCCCCTATTCAACGTCTAACGACCCTCTCCACCCCTCTGCCCTGGCTCTGTTTGACTGGTCTAAGAATCACATTATAAATGGGAGACAACAAATACAATATTCATGACATTTCACCTCATAGTCCACGTCTGAAATTAAGTTGTCTTCCATGTGTCAACACTGGAATAATTGTCTCTTCTGATCTTATTATACCGGGAGACACTTGTTTCCCCAGTAGGGAACACAGGGTCCCTTGTGATGGAGTTAGACAAGGACTCTGCAGTCCTATAATATTTATGGAGGAATCCTAAGTGGACACAGCATGCAAATGTTGTGTCCCTAATTGGCTAATTTGGTAAACAAACCCTTTTAATAGCCTGACTGCTGTGCTAACATATGCAATTGTATTGGACGCAGAAAAGCTCAGAATCAATCTTATGATGGTTTATGAACTTTGTGCATTTGTGAACAGGGAAGATGTCTGTGCTTTTTTCTCATCTGGATGTAACAGTTTGATTTTTTGCTGTGTTCCACTGTTGTGACTCTTTGAACATGAGGGAAAAAACAAAAAACAAAATAAAATTAAGTTAAAGTGCATAAAATGCAAATCCAACTGTGGATGTGACCCAGATCAGACATTCCGTCTTTTCCTGATTGTTTTCAGCACGAGTGATCCCAGATGGAGATTGTGTGGAACTCTGTAGAAAGGATTCACATTTCACTGCGGCTTCTGCAGGTAGTCACTTTGAGAAGAACCAAAGGCAGATCGTGTCTCATCACAGACATTTACATATTTTCTGTTGAACAGTGGAAGAACAGTTTGCCTTGAACAAGGAAAAACACACTGGATGAATGAGTAGTCTGGATTTTTGCATTTTTTGGTCGAAATATTTTTTACCTTTTCAATCTGAGCACTTTTGTGTGCTCAGATTGAAAATTAAGTAATATGCAGGAGCACTGAGAGCATTTTAGATATTGTCCAACTGGGTGTCATCATAGGCTCTAATTAAATCTTTTGGCAATATAATTTAGTTAGAAATGTAACTCTAATGTCAATATAACCAGTATTAGAAAATGTGATTATGGCAGATTCACAATTCAATCAATTATTTCATTTCAAATTTAACAAATATTTTCAAAGTTGCAGGTGCTATGAAGAGAATAATTATTGTGTGTGTAATTATTGTGATTTCATAATTAGAGAAAAACACAAATTAGGCTATGAATAGAAGAGTGATTAATTGCCCCGCTCATCTAAACTGGAAGTTACTGGTGCTATGCTTTTTCATCATCATAGTTTGAAGACTTAAAGAAGGGCTATTATGCAAAATCGACTTTATTATAATGTTTGTTATAATGTTGTTCCCTCACCAAAAACATGCCTGAAGAGCTTTTCCATGTCATCCATGTTTGACTAATCCAACCATCTCTTCAGAAGCCTTCAGCAATACAATCCTGTCCATAAATACATAAACGCATGATTTAAAACAATACACTACAACTTCACAAACCTGATGCGATGTGCAGTACTTTCATTAGCGGTATTGTCTCGTGATATCACTCTGAAGGGGGAGTGACTTAGCGTGAGAGCAACGGGAGGGGGGACATCAGAGCAAACCTGAAACTATCTACATATTTTAATGCATTGTTTTTGAGCTAATATAGTATTTTAATATACTTTTTGCAGAACACTAAAATTTTAAATGTAGGTATAAAGCGCGAATGACAGGTTGAGTTGATTCTCAAATTTTGATTTCACCAGAATAATTCCTGTTTATAAATTATAGTTTTACACTAATCAAGACGGAATTTTGTCCAAATGTTAGGCCTGATTTACACACAAGAAACACATTGTTCTGATTTCAGCATAATCAAAATTCAAAATAAAGGTGATTTCTTGCATTTTTATTCATCATATCGTAATTTCTTTGCACATTAGAGGAGTTTTGGACTAGTACATGATTGCTAGGTCACAGTTACCTCGTGTGAAGTCACGATTTCCAAACAGGAAGTAAAATATGAAACCTAAAAAAATTACCAAAGTGGGACATTAAAAAAAAAAGTCAAATCTTAAAGGTGCAGAGTATAACTTTTCTGGTGGAGAAAAGCATGTTCAAAGTTCAAAGTCAGCTTTATTGTCAATTCTGCCATATGTGTTCGACATACAGTGAATCGAAATTTTGTTTCTCTCTGGCCAAGTAGTGCAAAAAGACAGTGTACAAAATACAATATGAAGACAAAACACAACAAAAAACTATCTAAGACAGAGATCTAAAGTTAAAACTAAAGTCTACGATCTAAAATCTTAAAACAGTGCAACATAATAAATAAACTATACTATATACAGATTTCCAAAGTGTGCAGTGTGCATCAAAAATGTGCAGTGGAAGATACAGCAGTGACTTGGTCATGTGCAGTCCGTCAAATGCTTTTCTCAAATGGAGATGTTATTGCTTTGTCTGGAATGTTCCACAGTATGGTATTAAACCTTTTTTATCTCCATGGAAACCAAACCAGACCAAGTTATAGGTCAGATCTGTGGAGAGGCGACCCAGGTCACAGTCAGAATGTGGGTTTTCAGGTGTTTTTGAGCTATAAAACCACCTGTAATTGAATAAATGTAAAGTAGAGCTGCTTAATGTCAAACGTAATGTCAAAATGTCCAGGTAGATCAATGACATATCTATAGAAATGGACCCTTTACCAGCCCTACTTGTCATATGCACTTGAAATATTTTGTGTTAACAGTTAGTACCAAATAGAAGTGTAATATGCCCTCTTTAATTTGATGCTAGGTCTGGGGCGAGCCTGACACAAAAGGCTGCTGGACAGTAGCATTGAAGCGCACTTGGATCAGCTGTTTTGCCAACTTCTCTTTCTGTAATTAGGCGAGTCAGGTTTATTTATAGAGCCTGGTTCATGCACATGAGCCAAAGAGCACAAGTGATTTGCAACTGTAGCAAAACCGCAAGGAAGTTCAAAAGAAAAGTAATTTTGTGGTGGGAAAATATTGTTTATTTCAGTGTTTAATAGTGTACAAAAGTAATGGCAGAGGTAACAGGGTTTTATACTAACGAACTGGAAATTTCAATGTAGGCTTACCAATTCTATCTCAAAAATATTGCATTAATTTATTTCTACTAATTTATCATGGTTTGTTCCTGGTTTAGTCCTGGTTCATTCTTGGTTTAGTCCTTAGTCCTGGGTTAGTCCTGTTTTAGCTCTAGTTTAGTCCATATTAAAGGGCCCATATTACTTTATTTTCTGACCTAAGTTATAATATTGTTTCCTCATCAAAACATACCTGGAGTTGTGTTTTGTTTCATTCATTCACACATTCTGGAATCTCTTCTGAAAAGCAGCTGTTCATTTGAAAACCACCACTTCATGACATCACCGGGTGGACCACAGCATTTTGAACTTTGGAGTTGTAGACACACTAATAATAAAGAAAAATGACTTTAATGACTACTTAGTTATAGCTTAGATTTCGTGAAGTCCTGGCCGGGTTTTGTGTTGTTTTATTAGGGACCGAGCCCCGAAGGGGGACGAAGGTCCCTATTGTTGTTGCTTTGTTTCCCTATTATTATTATTATTATTATTAGGGACCGAGCCCGAAGGGGGCGAAGGTCCCTATTGTTGTTGCTTTGTTTCCCTATTATTATTATTATTCTTGTTCTTGTTCACACTCGCTGGGGCAATTTTGAGCATGTTCCCATGCGTCAAAACGAACGAAACTTTGCACGGGCATCACAAAGTGCTGCCAGTACGACCACACAAAGTCCTGTCCCCCAGTGACCCCCAGGAGCTCGATAGCGCCCCCTAGCGCGTTGTCTTTCGGGGCTGGCATACCGTTTAAGATAGGAGCATGAAATTCGGTAGGGACGTGTATCTCAATAAGACGAACAAATGCCTCACTGCAATGTCATGGCCACGCCCAACAGGAAGTGAGATAATTGGCCTTTTGTGTGATTTTGGGGTATTTGACATAGAATGGAATTTGAAACACTTCTCCTACACCGTACCTCAGATGGGCTTAAATTTTAGTGAACATAATCTTAAGACGTTGGAGATGTTAAATTGCGAAGGATTTTCAAATAGGCGGTAATATGACGATACGGCGGATCGATAAAGTTAGGTATGGAATTTGAAACACTTCTCCTACACCGTACCTCAGATAGGCTTAAATTTTGGTGAACATAATCTTAAGACGTTGGAGATGTTAAATTGCGAAGGATTTTCAAATAGGCGGTAATATGACGATACGGCGGATCAATAAAGTTAGGTATTTATTGAATGGGAGTGATGAGTTATGAATGGGAGGTATTTGTTGCTAGGCAACGCCCTGATCAAAGGTCTTTGATCTTTGTACCTTTGATCTGATATAGCTGCAAGCAGCAATGTGGGGACAAGCATCGAAGGTTCATGTAGGCCTCAGCATGTAGGCCACATGCAGGGTCTGACAGGGTCTGACAGGGTCTGTTCTGACAGGGTATCTACAATGTCATGGCCACGCCCAACAGGAAGTGAGATAATTGTCCCAGGCACACGAAATTTGGTATGGCTGTGCGTCTCAGTAAGACGAACAAACGCAGGAGCGAGGTCCCGACCAACGCCGCTTGCGGCTTTAATTATTATTATTCTTGTTCTTGTTCACACTCGCTGGGGCAATTTTGAGCATGTTCCCATGCTTCAAAACGAACGAAACTTTGCACGGGCATCACAAAGTGCTGCCAGTACGACCACACAAAGTCCCGTCCCCCAGTGACCCCCAGGAGCTCGATAGCGCCCCCTAGCGCGTTGTCTTTCGGGGCTGGCATACCGTTTAAGATAGGCGCACGAAATTCGGTAGGGACGTGTATCTCAATAAGACGAACAAACGCCTCACTGCAATGTCATGGCCACGCCCAACAGGAAGTGAGATAATTGGGCTTTTGTGTGATTTTTGGGTATTGGACATAGAATGGAATTTGAAACACTTCTCCTACACCGTACCTCAGATGGGCTTAAATTTTGGTGAACATAATCTTAAGACGGAGATGTTAAATTGCGAAGGATTTTCAAATAGGCGGTAATATGACGATACGGCGGATCGATAAAGTTAGGTATGGAATTTGAAACACTTCTCCTACACCGTACCTCAGATAGGCTTAAATTTTGGTGAACATAATCTTAAGACGTTGGAGATGTTAAATTGCGAAGGATTTTCAAATAGGCGGTAATATGACGATACGGCGGATCGATAAAATTAGGTATTTATTGAATGGGAGTGATGAGTTATGAATGGGAGGTATTTGTTGCTAGGCAACGCCCTGATCAAAGGTCTTTGATCTTTGTACCTTTGATCTGATATAGCTGCAAGCAGCAATGGGGGGACAAGCATCGAAGGTTCATGTAGGCCTCAGCATGTAGGCCACATGCAGGGTCTGACAGGGTCTAACAGAGTCTGACAGGGTCTGACAGGGTCTGTTCTGACAGGGTATCTACAATGTCATGGCCACGCCCAACAGGAAGTGAGATAATTGTGCCAGGCACACGAAATTTGGTATGGCTGTGCGTCTCAGTAAGACGAACAAACGCAGGTGCGAGGTCCCGACCAACGCCGCTTGCGGCTTTAATTCATATTACTTTTGTCTTTGCTTGGTCCTTTGACAAATTGAACTTCTCCTTTTATCATTAATACCATAATGTGCAATATTCCAGACAAAGCAATAAGATCTGCACGGAGAAAAGCATTTGACGGACCCTCCACTTGAAAAGTTAAAGCAGGTTCTTTTATATAAACATATACATCTTGCTTTTATTGAATTGCAGGTGATTTTATTGCTGTTGAATACTTAAATATGCATTCTTATTGTTGCCTCTCCCCAGTTCTGACCTGTAAACTTGGCCTGGTTACTTCGCCTGCTTGTTTCCATGGAGATAGTTCTCTTTTAGTCCATTTTTAGACAGGTTTTACCCTGATTTGGTCTTGCTTCAGTCCTAGTCAGTCAGTTTTGGTCCTGGTAAAGTTATTATAAATGTGTTCTCTTTTTGTTTATTTTATTCTTTCCTCAGTGTCCATGTAAAAGTCAGTAGAAACTCAATATCGTGTGGCTCAGTAGTGCAACGGTCACCCGTACACAGCTTAACTCATCCTTAAATCAGTAATAATTAATACACAAATAAAATGGACCATCATTTAGACCAAGTTTCTGGTGAGACAGGAGCCTAACTCAAAACTGGAAGATGTTTTTGATGGATTACTTTAATGACTAATGGAGTAATGGTCTGTTGTCGACAGACAGAAAGTAAATAATTACTGCTTTTAAAAGTGCTTTTAGCTTGATTTTTTTAGGGAGACAGTACAGGCAAAGGCAAGTTTCAGTTTTTTGTTTTGTTTTTTGGTCTGCCCAGAAAAATGTTTTAATATTTCATTTAATCCACTCACATCCACAATCTTTAAGACTTTACAATCTTGTACTGAACAAGATTTTGATGAAACATTCAGAAAGACCAAGTCTGATTTACGGTCCAAAAAATGAGGTGAAATTTGAATGTTTAGGCAATTTTTCAGAGAGATTATGTTTACTTAAATACTAAATAAGATATCCAAGACCAGTATCAACAACAAAATGAAACAATAAATTTTAACCTGGCCCCATTTATTTTTGAGATTGAAATGTCTAAAAAAATTTGATTAGATCAGATTTATTGTCATTGAACAAAATAAAGCAAAACTTTGATAGAGCTAAACTGCAGCAGTAAAAATGAATAAATATAAACACATTCTCACATATATTTGAAGATATGGCATTTTTGGTACGTATTCTGTCGTGTTTACACATAAAATTCCCTATTTTTATATGAAAAATGTTTACAAGGGTCCCTATTCTGCTATTTTCTGATCTACTGTATGTTATAATGTTGTTTAATCTTTAAAATCATACCTGGAGTTGTGTTTTGTTTCATTCACACATGTTTAACACAAACTCAGATATTATATTAGCATATATTAAGGCTAGGTTCTTCTCTCAAACAGAAAACACTCTGTTTCACCTTGTGATCTCATGTTGTAATACAGAAAGTGCTCCAATGTTTTTTTAAACTACACCTTTGCTAGAATCATTTGGATGATTTTAGTCCTGGAATTGCTGATCTCTACTGAACTAAAGGTAATCTTGTAAAGGTAAACCTTGTCACAAACATATTTTTATTCAAAGTTCAAGTCTTTCAATAATATTTCTGCCACAAGAAAATAATAAAAAAGCATGTAGTCCAGTGCTTCTCAAATAGTGGGGCGGGCCCCCCTGGGGGGGCGCGGTGTGATGCCAGGGGGGCGCATGTGACCCTGGGAAACATGCTTTTTTGCTGTACTAGAACGAAAGTGTAATTGCACATCAACAACAGTAGTTGGCTGTAGCGCTCTCGTTGTCGCTCTGGGCCAGGGTTCGGCGACCTTAAATACGCGATATACGCACAGAACAGACTTGCCATCAGCAGAACATCCTCTGTCACAGAAAAAACACGTTATATTCCACTGAGCTTTGAGTTTATGCAAATGGACCATGTGGTTTTTAAGTTTCGTTTCTGTAAAACGTAAACAAATGTGCACAAAGCTGCATTAAAAGCACATTAATATTTGAGTCCTCAGTGCAAAAAAAGAGTGCAGCGTTTGTTGGAAGTTTCTTTCTTTTTTTGTTTTTAATGTTAATAAAAGGATACATTGTTATGCAGAGGTGTACTAATAATTTTCTAGACAAATAATACTATTAATAGTCGTGCACAGGGAGGGGGGGCGTGAAATTTTTTCTTCTTCCTAGGGGGGGCGTCATAGAAAATAATTGAGAAGCACTGATGTAGTCTAACATCTGCCTTTTTTATGTTTTTGATTTTTAGCGACGTGTTTGGGTTCTGGTACACTATCCATGAATGAATGAAGATTAGCTTATCGTCAGTGCATATTCGTGCCTAATTAGCACATCAAAAAATAAACAAAATAGATATCTGTAGCCAGGGATTCGGGATGTCTGTTCACCCTATTGGAGATGTAAACAGACTAATAATAAAGGGTTACTCAAACACGTGTAAATGAAACAAAACACTCCAGGTATGTTTTTAATGAGGTACCAACATTATAACATGATTTAAATCTCACAAGAGTAAATTTTACATAATATAAGACCTTTAAAGTACACTGCTACTCACTAAATTTAAGACTTTTCCCTATTCACCTGCAGTGTCTCACCTTAATTAATGTGTGCATTTTAGCATAATATGTCAATTAGCTGTACGGAGGCTAACACTTGGAGAAGGCTAATGTTCTAAATGGACACAGTCTGCAGCCCATAATGTAGATAATGAGTCCATATATCCCCCACAAAAGACTCACATTGGCTTTTTATGGTTCAGTGGAATGGCAGGATACAGGAGATCAGATGAATGGTCTTTTGTTAATGAACCGTGAACATGGAGAAATGAGATATACGCTTTATAATGGAGAGTGGTAATATGAAAATGTGTAGGGGAAAATTGTGTGGCTCAAATGGTGTTCCCAGTACCAAAAATGTCACGAAAGGTTGAATGTAGTTTCCACAGAACAAGTGTAAGAGCACATAGACCAGTATATGCCCATGGGCCACTGTGGAACCGACCTGGACGACTGCGGGATTACACAGATATACACACCACATGGCAATGTAAGAGAAAGTACTGCAATGTAATGCTAAAAATCACATTCTATTTAAAGAAATATTTTATTATCATCATGGTATCTGAATCGGTATTGAGTATCAAGTCTATTCCTTAAAATCGAGTTTGAAATTTTAGCATCGTGGCAACATTATGACAGGTTTCCATGTTTTTTATTTACTTAGTTTGGTGGGGTATTTATATATACTATACATAGTTTTACATCAGTCAAGTGGCACTTTGTGGAGAAAAAAATTCAGAAGTAAAGTACAAAAATACACGAAACAGCAATGCACCCTAAAACAGAATTGTGATGCTTCATGGAAATAACAACTGCAAAAATTTGTATTTTTACCTATGACATAACAAAACAGGCAAAATACAGAAATAACGTTTTTTTATTTTCTTACACATTTAATTTTGAAGGAATGAAGCAAAAATACAACTTCAGGAATATTTTTGATGAGAAAGTAAGTATTCTGAGATAATTCATTTGCTGTAGGCATAAGCCCCTCCTACTCCCTCCTACTCACAATATTCACTTTTCATAGCTGTCCCACTCGTTACAGCACTGCGGTAGAGTCTTCATAAACAAAAAAACAAAAAAAGTAATAATTTTTGACCCAATTTGGCGCGACTAATTTAATTCCTGGCACACAATGCAGACAATTTTGGAGCTGGACACTATCTCTTGTCTATTGTCACTATTATCTCTTGTCCAAAAAGTTTTTCAGTTTAGTTGGTGCTTTTCAAAGTGGGATTGGAAAACCTCCAGGGAGGCGGTAGAGAATACACCAACATATTCAGTTTTTGTCATGAATAAATATATTCTCTCTAAGCTTCTTTGTTATAA
Source organism: Paratrypauchen microcephalus (assembly GCA_036785185.1). Lineage (NCBI taxonomy): Eukaryota > Metazoa > Chordata > Actinopteri > Gobiiformes > Gobiidae > Paratrypauchen > Paratrypauchen microcephalus. The sequence continues at coordinate 1,201,951 of JAVJIX010000124.1, read as the reverse complement.
TTTTAGCTAAAAAATCTCCTCTGCCTCATCTCCACCACAGCAGCAAAACCATCAACCTTCGCAGCTTCTCCAACTCCTCTTCACCACCATTTTGATTTTGATATATGTTTGTAATTTCTTTTTCATCACCTACTATCTTTACCTACTGAGTTTATGAGTTCAATCAACTAAATACAGAGGTGGGTACTAGATTAGCCAAGGATAGTACCCAAGTAAGAGTAATGTTACTTCAGAATAATATTGCTCAAGTATAAGTGCAAATTAGTGGTCCAGAAAATACTCAGGTAAGAGTAATTAAAGATTTGGAGAAACTCCTACTCAAGGAAGTACCTGTTGAGACATAACATCTCATTTATAATTGAATGTAATTTGCAGGACAAAACATTAAATAATGCAAAAGAAATCCGTTTTTTTACTACTCACCTCTGACTACAAATATGTGAAGTATTGCTTTATTTAAATATGTTCAAATAGGCCTCTAACAATCCACAAGCTAACAACTGTAAATTCCTTTTTTCTTTTCCAGACTCGTTCGCCAACCAAACCTCCGACCTCTTCTCCAACTCCTCCTGCAACCAATCCACCAATGACTCCTCCTCTTGCCCCGCCCTCGACGACGGCCTGGCCTACGGGAGCCCTTACAAAACCGTGGAGATGTTTTTTATCGCCTTGGTTACCGGATCCCTCAGCCTGGTCACCGTCACCGGAAATATCCTCGTCATGCTGTCCATCAAAGTCAACCGCCACCTCCAGACCGTCAACAACTACTTCCTGTTTTCGCTAGCTTGTGCGGACTTGATCATCGGCGTCTTTAGCATGAACTTGTACACTGTTTACATCATCGTGGGGTACTGGCCGCTGGGTCCCGTGGTGTGCGATTTGTGGCTGGCGTTAGATTACGTGGTTTCCAATGCGTCAGTGATGAATTTGTTGATTATAAGCTTCGATCGGTACTTCTGCGTGACCAAGCCGCTGACGTACCCGACCAGGAGGACTACAAAGATGGCTGGGCTGATGATCGCGGCGGCGTGGATCCTCTCCTTCATCCTGTGGGCGCCCGCCATCTTGTTTTGGCAGTTCATAGTCGGGCAGAGGACAGTGCCACCCGGGGAGTGCTACATACAGGTAAGAGGCATGAGAAAAGAGACTGAAAATGTAGATATATTTGGGTACGTTTGTGAAATGATGTGTTTAAAATCAGGGGAACCCCAAAAACATGCTCCAAGTAAAAAATCCTCCAGTGTTGGTCCTGACCAAGCCTAGCAATAAGATGACGGAGATGGATCCCCGGGTGCCACATGTGCTGCCCACTGCTCCTGAAAGGATGGGTGAAATGCAGGGAAAGTAAAAGTACTACAAAACAAAACAAAAAAGAATCAAAAAGCTAGATAAGTAAGGTTGTAAATAATGTCCAAAAGCAGATACTAAACGATACTAACACTAGTATCGAAACTAAATACTCAAAGTAAAAAGTCGCATTCACAGGACTGAAATGAACTTCTAGTTTTAGAATGATCTGGAGCTGTATCAGAACAAGTATAAGAGCACGTAGACTAGAATACGCCCATGAACTATCAAAAAATGTCCATCAAGATAAAAAGAAGCAGACTCCTTGTAGATGTCATCAGCATAGGATGATATAGTGCCATATCTGCGTCTGATGAATATAATGTTCTCTTGTAATTTTCCAGAATCATTTTCATTGACTCATCTCCTTTGATCTTTTGTCTTGAACAAAAACTGATCTGCTCAGTCAACTTCTCCAGTACCTGAACTCAGAATTCAAATTAATTGATTCAATGAAACAACCTTGGGACATGGTGATATAAATTACCCCTAAAAATGTTTATTAAAAAATAGACATAGTCTGATCTATCTAATGAACTATATTTATCTGCAACAGTAACATCAGCTAAAACAACCTCATTTTTTAAAATATTTTAATAGAACTCCTATTCACCTTTCACTAGAATATTAATCTCATCTTGATCGATTTAGATTACCAGAGGTGATACATATAATGAATCACAAATAATCAAAAACCCCAAATAACCAAAAAACATCTACAGTATCTGCATCCTTTGCAGAACTAAGATGAAACTAACTCGCACATTTTCAGAGCTCAATTTCCGAAACAAAACATCTTCTTTTGTTGAACCACTTGGATTTACCTTTATTATTAATTCTCTGCTTTTTGCAGGGTTTAACATATTAATAATCTGCAGATTAACTCTTCGAGTATTTTACAGCAACTTGTCTCATGTTCATTCTGAACAGGCAATCTTAAGATCTCTTATATTTTAGTTACACATTTAGATCTGTTGTCCATCCACACAAAACCAACCAAAAAAAAAAAAATCCAAATTTCTTATAACATTAAAAAGCATAAAAACAACAGATTCCCAGATTCTTCTTACTGATTCTTACAGATTCATTACAGATTCAGATTACAGCAACCATAAATACAAAATTTAAACATGCAATTTTAGTTCATCTTGTATGGCTAGACAACATCACCGAATAATTTATTTCAGAAGTCCCAGTTTGTTTCATCATCACAATTAATAAAAATTCTTAGAGATCAGTACCTGGAACCTCTGGGTGCATGGAGCATCTCCTCTTCTTCAACTTTTTCTCTGCTTTTCTCGAGCCCCACATTAACCTTTCCTTCTGGCCCCACGTTGGGCGCCAAACTGTCAGTTTCATAAAAATGGGTCAGAAGGAGGTCTGAAGGAAGGCATAGTCGAAATTGAGGTTATTCAGCATTTTAATGTCAAAATAGCAGAATATAAACAAAATGGTGACATCGGGCATCAGCATCCATGTTATCAGCCTAGCAGAGAGACGTGAAGAGGGACCTAGTGGAGGCCTTCCCCTCACACACACACAAATGACCACAAGGTGTCTTTAAATACAGTACAGACTGTTGACTATTTATGACCTCAGCAGCAGCTAACCTATAGGAGAATAGCTTAGCTATGCAGACCATGTAGAGAACTCCCCAGCTTTAGCTAAGAAGACCAGTTTTCCCAATAGTCAGCCAAAATATTGATGGATAGGGAGCAGGTGAAACACAGCCCAGGATAGTCTATGTGAGTCTTGAGTTACACTTAGCTGTTCACAGAACACTGGGTTAAAACACAGAAGAACCAGGTGGAGGCTCTAAGTATACAGAGATAAGTATGCAGATTACAGTTTTCATATGTAAGTACACCTGTAAATCAAATATGAGATCCCACACAGAACCAATATGGAACCTACCTGGACCACTGAGGGATTACACAGATACAAGACCATCATGGTAATACAAAACAAAGTACTACTGTTTAATGTTGGAAATGACATTCTGTTGTCTGAAAAAGTAATTTTGGTATCAGAATTGGTGTTGTGGATCGAGTCTATGATTTAATATCGAAATCAAGAGTGTAATTTTTTTTATCATGATAACACTATTAGAAAGACACTTTTTGTATTTTGTTTCTATTTGTGGATTTATTGTAATTGTTTAATCTGTCAAGCTTCTCCTACTATTTATGAAGCATAAGCCTCTTAAAGGTCCCATGGCATGAAATTTTCACTTTCTGAGGTTTTTGAACGTTAATGTGAGCTCCCCTACCCTATTTAGGCCCCCCCCCCATGGTTAAAAGTTGTGAAATGTCTAAACTGAGCATTTGCGATCCTTTTCTGCGTTACAAAAAATCGGAGCTCAAACGGGCGAGTTTGAACAAGGCACCTTATTGACGTCAGATCGAAAAAAGAAATGCAAATGCAGTTCCACCCCCGTCTGTCTGTACTCAGCGTCTCTGTAAATCACGCCCAGAGAGTTTGGACTGCGAATGCGCTAGGCAATGCGAAATGTGTTTTTTTATTTGCCTGGAGGCACGTCCGAGTGTTTCTAGGCTCGGAAGTCCTTTATCTGAGCCTCTGGACCTTTGAACAGCAGTGGTTTAATTTTATTTTATGTGGAAATATGTTTATTTTTCAATGGAACGCTTCAAATCTCTCCCCCGTGCAAAAACAAGGAAATGGATCAGCTGTGGGCTCTGAGCTCTAAGCGGAGAGTTTGGCCACGCCCCCAACCTCTACTATTGGCCATCTCTTTTCTCCTCATTTGCATTCAAGCAACAACGCCCAGAATAAAGAGTTTGAGAGAGATATTTATGACTCTTTCTCATCTTATCTTAAGCAACAAGGCCCATTATGGAGTGTTCCAGAGAGAGAAAAATTACTCTTTCTCATCTTATCTCTGTTTCTCATGCACTGAGTGTTGATTTTGAAGAAGGATTCATTTACAGTATTAGGGAACCATTAAGGAGCCATATAAAAGCATCAAGAAGTACCATGTCATGGGATCTTTAAAAGTGCTCTATGTAACATTTCTGATGGAGGGTACACCACCTGCTTTGTCTCCATGGAAATGTTATTTCTTTGCCTAGAATGTTTCACAGTATGCTCTTAAATGTATCTATTTCCACGGAGACAGCAGGTGAAGATCCAGGTCAGATCTATGCAGAAAGAATGTATTTCAACTTCCATCCATCCATCTTCTGTTTATCCGGGGCCGGGTCACAGTCTAAGCAGGGACTCGCAGACTTCCTTCACCTCGGACACTTCCTCCATCTCCTCCAGGTGATCCCAAGGCATTCCCAAGCCAGCCAAGAGACATAGTCCCTCCAGCGTGTCCTGGGTCTTCCCCGGGGCCTCCTCCCAGTGGGACATGCCCAGAACACCTCCCAAGGGAGGCGTCCAGGAGGCGTCCAGGGCAGATGCCCGAGCCACCTCAGCTGCTCCTCTCGACATGGAGGAGCAGAGGCTCTACTCTGAGTTCCTCCCGTGTGAGTGAGCTCCTCATCCTATCTCAAAGGGAGCGCCCAGCCACTCTGCGGAGGAAAATCATTTCGGCGGCTTGTATCCGCGATCTTGTCCTTTCGGTCATTACCCAGAGCTCATGACCATAGGTGAGGGGAGGAACGTAGATTGATGGTAAATTGAGAGCTTTGCCTTTTGGCTCAGCTCCCTCTTCACCACAACGGTCCGGTACAGTGATTGCATCACTGCCGACGCTGCCCCGATCCGCCTGTCAATCTCACGCTCCATCCTCCCCTCACTCTTGAACAAGACCCCGAGATACTTGAACTCCTCCACTTGAGGCAAGTGGATTTCAACTTGTAATCTAATAAATGCAAGAAAGATAGATATATACTCTCAAAATTGAAGGAAATGGAATGACTCCATGGAGACAAACTGGTGGCACACCCCCTCCCACCTGAAAAATTACAGTGTGCCTTTATTACAGTGTACATCTGATATCTTTGTTGCCCCTGTACTATAAGATTAGGTCATGTTAATTAGTATGGGAGATGGCTTACGCGTTAGAGAGGGTTAATGCCATACTGTGGAACATTCCAGGCAAAAAGATTACATCTCAAGGACGTACATTAGCAGACAATCCATCTCAATATATTATAATCTGGAAAGTTTGGGTGCAATATCTTATTTTTCCAACTTTTTTCTTTCACTCTTTCTACAACTATTGCTAACTACAGTGCTGCGTTATATTATGAGATGTTAACCTCAAACTTCCAATCTGTCTTTATTGAATGTAAATGAATATTCACCAGGTTACTAAGTGGACCTGATATCTTGTTTCTCCGTGACTCATGTAGTTCCACAGTTTACGGAGAGTTTCAGCTGAAGCTTGCTCCAAATGTCCACTCGTCTCTGTATATCATTATGGGATGTCACCTGCTCATCCATCTGGCTCTCAGCGCTTTTGGCTACTGTCACTGTTAATCACCATTTACCCTGACATTTACTATTTCACTTATACATGTATTCCTTAAAGAATTCCTTAAACTTTGCACTACCTGGTTTTCCATGGAAATGTTCTTGCTTTGCCTAAAAAGTTGAGCAGTATGGCAGTATGGTTTATCTTTCATTTATTCATTTACAAGTCTTGTTGGATATAGATAAGTTTAATGCCATACAGTGGAACATTTCAGGCAAATCCCTAGTGCATTAGTTATATAGTGTATTTTCAAAGTACTATATTACTGAAAATTGACTCTTGTGAGCTTTTACCTAATCAAAAACATTCCTGGAGTTGTATGTAGAATCACTCAGTCATCCAGGTAGAATCCACGGCAAAAGGAGAAATTCAATTTGTCAACTGGACAAAAGTTTATTTGGTCGAATACGTTTCGCAGCTCATCCAAGCTGCTTCTTCAGTTCTTGTCAGACGCTGCTGGACACTGCCTATATCTGTCTGCAGGGAGGAGCAAACTACAATGAAATGACTCTGAGACTACCACACCTATTTGTTTACAGTTTCTGATAGTTAGGTAGGCCTAATAAATAAGCAGTGGGAGTTCAGACAGATATAGGCATAGATATGTGTCCTCCAGCACTCTGCCCAGAACTGAAGAAATAATTTGGATGACCTTCGAAATGTATTCGACCAAATAAACTTTTGTCCAGTTGACAAATTGAATTTCTCCTTTTGCCATTCCTGGAGTTGTGTTTTTCTACATCTCCAAAGCTCAAAATGCGCTCAAAATGTTCCACTTTGTCATGTTAGAAAGAGGTATTTTTCAAGTTAACAGCTACTTTTAACCTTTTGACAAAAACGTTCAAAAGTTGAAGCAAGAATTTTTTATATGTCCAAAAAGTGTGCAATTTGTCCATTTTCTTTTACAAACGCCTTCTTATGAAAACATTCCATGATGAAAAACTTGTAATGCCTTTTTCCTTACATTTGTTAGTAAACTACTTTGTTGTTAGTAAACTACTTTGTTGGTACTGCATATATTGTATGAAAACAGTTTTTCAGCACCATGGACAGCACCACTTATAATTTGTGATTGTGATATGAAAAAATATTAAAGGAAAAGTAACGTTATTTTACAATCTGAGCCTTCTTTCGGTAATAAAACAAGTCATTTGACTCACCCATATCACGTTCGTGTCATTTGGAGCTGTTTGAAGAAAGTTATGTTGTAGCGTATCCGTTAGCATTTGTATTCGGGGCATTACTTTGCGGTCTCCAAATAACACAAACTTTAGCACTTTTCAAATCATAGAAGCCCGATGTCTTAATGTAAGATTTCGTTTGAAGCAAAAGTGGCCTGTAATCCGAGATTTATCCATAGTTTTCAGCTTTGCGTTTCATGTTTGGGTCCCGGGAGCAGTCCGCGCATGCGCACTGGCGTCCTCATCTACTCGAAACTATGGCTAAATCTCGGATTACAGGCCACTTTTGCTTCAAACAAAATCTTACATTAAGACATCGGGCTTCTATGATTTGAAAAGTGCTAAAGTTTGTGTTATTTGGACACCGCAAAGTAATGCCCCGAGCAAATGATAGAGCACCATGTTAACGGATACGGGATCATTACTAGAACAGAACGGCTCAACATAAGTTCTGCGATACTGCTCCAATTGACAGAAAAATGCTATGGGTGAGTAAAACTACTTGTTTTATTGCCGAAAGAAGGCTCAGATTGTAAAAAAAACGTTAATTTGCCTTTAAGGTTTGTTTTTTATTTATTTATTTTGTTTTAATTGTATAACATGACCTCTTGAAAAAAAATATTGGCTTGATTTGTTGACAACCAAAATACGTGTGAGCTGCAGTTCTTACATGTATTACTCTTTTAACTGCAGATTACTATCTCTTCTGTCATTTTTACATTACATTTTATTTTACAAATGATCTGATGTCTTCTGTGGTGTCCTTAAGGTGTCCTATGTCCCCTGTGTTGTGTCCAGTTCCTGTCCAACCCGGCGGTCACCTTCGGGACCGCCATCGCCGCCTTCTACCTCCCTGTGGTGATCATGACGGTCCTGTACATCCACATCTCCTTGGCCTCCCGTAGCCGAGTGTCAAAGCACAAGAGTGACAAGAAGGAGAAGAAGTCAGGAGTCAGGTACAACAACAAAAAATAAAAATAAAATAAATACACACAAAAAAGAATAGTCTAAGAACTAGGGATGCAAATCATCAATTAATTCATTAATTGATAGTTGATTGACCTTATCGATCGATTAACGATTAACTGATAAGCGGCGTTTTTCACCTGAATTTTAGTGTTTCAATAGGGTCTTTAAGAATATAAGCTATAGTATACATAACACTGAGTCAAAAATATATCATAGTATTATTATATTGTATATTCCTCAATTAATTATTCCTTAGTAAAAGCAGACAAATGTACTGATGCTGAATAACAAAATACAGTAATCCCTCGCTCTATCGCGGTTCGCAGATTTTTAATTTTTTTTTCAAATATATTTTTATAGTGTAACATTTTTTTTATAGTGTAACATTGTGTTCTGTCCTGATTGGCTAAGAGACTAGACCAGGATTAAACGTGGACTGGACCAGGTCTGGACCAGAACTAGACCAGGTCTGGACCTGGACTGGACCAGGACTCGACCGGGTCTAGACCTGGACTAGACCAGGATTAAACCACTACGTGCCGCTGCTGGTTTCGTGCGGCTGGTTTGTGGCTCGGGGCCCGAGCCGCAGGCCAGCCGTGCGGGGCTAGGGGCCCGGTAACCCAGCAGCAGCGGCTACGCATTCCGGACGCCGCGGTTCGATCTCGCCTCGCGCTTACACCGGGGCTGCTGAGCAGTGCCGTTGGCGCCTGCGGGCGGCTGTGAGTCGAGCTTAGCAGCGCGGTGCGCGGTTGCCTTGTTTCGTGACCACGTGGGTGCGCGTGTCCGTGATTAGCGATTAATTACAATTAATGCATTTTGTTCGACCAATGTCTTAATCGACAATTAATTGTTAAAGGTCCCATGGCATGAAATTTTCACTTTCTGAGGTTTTTGAACGTTAATGTGAGCTCCCCTACCCTGTTTAGCCCCCCCCCCCCATGGTTAAAAGTTGTGAAATGTCTAAACTGAGCATTTGCGATCCTTTTCTGTGTTACAAAAAATCGGAGCTCAAACGGGCGAGTTTGAACAAGGCACCTTATTGACGTCAGATCGAAAAAAGAAATGCAAATGCAGTTCCACCCCCATCTGTGTGTACTCAGCGTCTCTGTAAATCACGCCCAGAGAGTTTGGACAGCGAATGCACTAGGCAATGCGAAATGCGTTTTTTTATTTGCCTGGAGGCACGTCCGAGTATTTCTAGGCTTGGAAGTCCTTTATCTGAGCCTCTGGACCTTTGAACAGCAGTGGTTTAATTTTATTTTATGTGGAAATGTGTTTATTTTTCAATGGAACGCTTCAAATCTCTCCCCCCGTGCAAAAACAAGGAAATGGATCAGCTGAGGGCTCAGAGCCGAGAGCGGAGAGTTTGGCCACGCCCCCACCCTCTACTATAGGCCAGCTCTTTTCTCCTCATTTGCAATCAAGCAACAACGCCCATTATGGAGTGTTCAGAGAGAGAAAAATTACTCTTTCTCATCTTATCTCTGTTTCTCATGCAGTGAGTGTTGATTTTGAAGAAGGATTCATTTACAGTATTAGGGAACCATTAAGAAGCCATATAAAAGCATCAAGAAGTACCATGTCATGGGATCTTTAATCGATTAATTGTTGACATCCCTACTAAGAACACTCAGTAGCAAATTTGAAAATGGAAATGGAAATTGTGGTTTTGTCCCCTCTAAAACGCATTTTCATGTCTTTGTTCTGCTCAAATTGTCTTTAGAAAGAGCATTAGCTCCATTTGGGTTTTTAAAATATTTGGATCAGATTTGAAAGCGCAAGATGTAATCCGTTTGGAATTTAACAGCCCCTCAATTTGCTTCAGTAACTGTAAGATTTTTTTTTTTCTTGAAACAGCATTAGGGACATGTGTTTTTCAGCTCCATGGACAGCACCACACAGCCAACCAATCTTGAACAGATGGCTTGAGATATCTGGTTCTAAACTAAACTGCAGAAAATAAATAAATACAAATTAATAAAAGCACAATTAAATACTAAAATAATAAACTATACCAAAAATAAGATAATTGAATGAATGTTTAAAATTTCAATTAGTTAAAGTTTTTAGCGTTAGTTCTGACTATGTAAGTGCAAATTAGATAATTTAACTTTTGTAGTAGTAGTAGTAGTAGTAGTAGTAGTAGTAGTAGTAGTAGTTGCATGTGTTTTCAGCACCATTGACACCACCACTCAGCCAACCAATTTTGAAAAGATTGCTTGAGGTGTCCGGTTTTAAACTATATAATATAATTAAATTAGTCAATTATGGCTAGTTATGTTTAATCTAGATAAATGAACATCTTTTAATGTCAATCTGTATGTTACTGGACTGTGTTTTTTCTTATTTCGACTCATTTCACTCTTCAGAAATGCACAGTTAAAACTTAATCCACCAAAACATATTTTTTGGTAGATAATGTAACCAGGGATTAAAAAAAAATACATATAAATACATTGAAATCTGCGTATAAAACACATTCAAACCCATTTACCAGCTCACAGTGGAGGGAGGGAGAGAAAGAGAGATAGAATGATCTCATGTAGTGCACCACATCACTATTGTATCGCACTTGAGTGCACGTGTAATGACCATAATGATCCTATGGTCTACTGTGGTTAACCCGATGTCATACTGCTTTGTGTAATGCGTCAGCCCCCTCAGCCTCTCCATCTCCTCCTCCTCTTCAACACCTCCACTATAGTTAAAGGGCCCATTTTACGCTATCATCTGATCTGTTCTAATGTTCGTTCCTCATCACAAACAGACCTGGAGTTGTGTTTTGTTTCATTCACACATATTTAACACACAAACCCTGCAGAGTTCTTCTCTGAAACTGAAAAGCTTGTGCTCCATATTCTTCACTAGATTCAATTGGATAATTTCAGCCCTAGAATTGCCAATATTTACTGAGCTAAAGGTAAATTTTAGCTGCTAACTTGAAAACTACCACTAAATAAATTGCAATGTGGAACAGAGCATTTTGAGGTTTTGGAGATGTGGACAAACTAATAATAAAGGGTTACTTGAACGAAACAAAACACAACTCTGACTTTTCTGGTTGGTGGGCATCACGTTTTCTTGGCTCCATGGAGATATTGTTGCTTTGCCCACTATGTTCCACAGTATGACATTATGAAATCTGTGTTGTATTTATTCAGTTACAGTTGTTTTATTGCTCAAAGACACCTTGGAAAAACACCCTTCTCTCCACAGATCTGACCTATAACATAGTCTTCTGGAGCTTCATGCTTGTCTCCATGGAGATAGATAACTTTAATGCCATACTCTGAAACATTCTAAGCAATTACATCTCCACACGGTTACATATGTCACCTTTAACATGACATATAGTGGTGTTTTGCCTCATTTGAAGAGCTGTGCCCCGCAATGCATTCTGGTCTATTTATTCCACTACCGACTTGCACTATTTAACATGATGCATTATGGGAAATTTTAAGGGAACTAATTTTCATTCCCTGGATATTCATACGCAACCACAAGTATATAATTCCCATGTATCATAATGAGAGATTTGAATGACATGTGTAAGGTTGTGTTTGAAGGGGAACCACCCGGAGCCCCAAGTGTGTGTGTGTGTGTGTGTGCGTGTGCATGCGTGTGCATGTGTGTGAGATAATGGAGATGGATACTGATGGAAGGGCACCCCCACCATTTCTGGCCCCAGGGTCCCATCACAGTGTAGATCGAGCTCTGTTTTAAAAGCTCAGAAAGGAAAGGATTTGATTATGTCATTTATTCTCTGTCAGAATTTATGCTATGGGAACATCTGGAATCCATTAAAAATACTCTTTCTGAATTTTTTTTTTTTTATGTATAAATTTACTAAAAAAATAATTAGAAGTATTTTCAAGACAATCCATGAATAATATATATGATATTTTAACACTATTAATTTACTCATTTCTGTAGGGTTTTTATTACTCACTTGTAATATATTAAGGTGCGCTACATAATATTTTTGGAGGAGTGTTTTCTTCATGTACAACCAAGTTACATATCAGATCTGTGGAAAAGCAACTTATGTTTTTCAAAAATATATTTGAATTAAAAAACATGTCATTGAGACAAAAGGAGAAATTCAATTTGCCAACTGGACAAAAGTTTATTTGGTTTCACAGCTGATTCAAGCTGCTTCTTCAGTTCTGGTCAGACGCTGGTGAACACTGCCTATATCTGCCTGAAGGGAGGAGCTAACTACAATGAAATTGAGACTGCCACACCTCACTGTCTTCAAATGAGTGGCCTGTGGCTTTAAGGTGGAGATGTACGGCAGATGAAGGTCCACTCTGGCACGCCTGTCGATGTTGGTATATCCTCTTGTGAAGTGGCTGTTTTGTTTCTCCAATGTAGCGCTTACTGCAGTCTTCACTACACTTTTTTTCAAAAATCAAAATTCAAGTTTTGGAACCTTTTACTGCACATATCATAAATTCACTCGTGAAGGACAAGACATTGGCTTTCTTAGACTGTGACATAACAATAGGAGAAGACCGGCGACTCCAAGTAGAGGTCTTCAGGAAGCCCACACACACCGACCAATACCTGCTTTTTGACTCACACCACCCACTGCAGCACAAACTTGGGAGTTATTCGGACATTACATCACAGGGCCCAAGTGGTTCCTACAAGCACAGAGGGTAAGGAGAAAGAAGAACAACATGTGCAGGAAGCCCTCTCTGTTTGTGGATATCCTAAATGGGCTGTCAACAAAACTAAGAGAGACAAGGACAAGAAACAAGACAACAGAGAATCAGAACCCAGGAGAAAGGGTGTAACTATTTCTTACCTGGCCGGCGTTTCTGAAAAACTACAGAGGATTTTCAGACAACATGAAATCCCAGTTTATTTCAACCCACAAACACGTTAAGACAAAAACTGGTCCACCCAAAGGACAAAACACCGAGCCACAAACAAAGCAATGTGGTCTACTCCATTCAGTGTAGTGAAGACTGCAGTGAGCGCTACATTGGAGAAACAAAACAGCCACTTCACAAGAGAATGTACCAAGACAGACGGGCGTGCCAGAGCGGAACTTCATCTGCCGTACATCTCCACCAAGAAGCCAGGGGCCATTCATTTGAGGACAGTGAGGTACAGATCTTAGCCAGAGAAAAGAACTGGTTTTAGAGGGGAGTTAAAGAGGCTATTTTTGTCAAAAAAGAGAATATTTCCTTAAACAGAAATCAACGTCTCAGACATCATTTCTCTCCCATCTATAACTCCTCTATAACTGTCCTAAAAACAACCAAAGATAGATAACCAAAGAATAGGGCGGCAGGTCAGATCCAGAGGTGTGAAAACACCCATTATACTGCTGGGCGGCAGTAGCTCAGTTGGCAGTTCAAATCCCGCTCTTGACATAAGAAACATCAGTGCTTGAGCGGTCAGATCCACTGACCCACAGTCGTCCAGGTAGAATCCATGATAAAAGAAGAAATCCAATTTGTCAACTGGACAAAATTTGTTTGGTCGAAAACGTTTCGCCGCTCATCCGAGCGTTTTTCAGAGAAATTCGAAAAACAAAAGAAACAAATTAGTTGTGATAGTTTCAGAACAATTTCAGTGTAGTGAGCTCCTCCCTGCAGCTAGATATAAGCAGTGTCTAACCAGCACTAGAACCAGAACTGACAAAGCCTCTCGGATGAGCGGCGGAACGTTTTCGACCAAACAAACTTTGTCCAGTTGACAAATTGAATTTCTTCTTTTATCACGTATTATACAATGTATTATACAATGTAAAATAAAAAAGACCAACAATAATGCAATGAAATACTTAGGATCAAGAAGAACCGTTGACTCACCAAAATAGTCAGGAAGTACTAAAAGCATAGCAAAGTAACCAATATAATTTTAATAATTGTATAAACAAAAATAGAGTGGAAATTAACATACAGAGACTATAGGGTATTTAAAGGGACAGTGTGTAAGATTTTTACCCATTAATTACTGAAATTGAAGATACCCATTCAAAAATACATTGTTTTCCAAGCCTTTTCACTTCCATCATGAAATCAAAGTATTCTTTTGGACTTAGATATAGTAACACGAGGGACACGGTCGAATAATTATTGGGTCTAATTGGGTCTGCTAGCGGACGCAACTCACAGCCAGGTGGTGATCAGTTGACAGCTCTGCCCCTCTCTTCACCCGAGTGTCCTAGACACACGGCCGGAGGTCAGATGACACGACAACAAAGTCGATCATCGACCTCCGTCCTAGGGTGTCCTGGTGCCATGTGCACCGGTGAACACCCTTGTGCTTGAACATGGTGTTCGTTATGGACAAACTGTGGCTAGCACAGAAGTCCAATAACAGAACACCACTCAGGTTCCGATCAGGGAGGCCGTTCCTCCCAATCACCCCTCTCCAGGTGTCACTGTCGCTGCCCACGTGGGCGTTGAAGTCCCCCAGGAGAACAACGGAGTCCCCGGTCGGTGCACTGTCCAGTACCCCTCCCAGGCACTCCAGAAAGGCCGGGTACTCTGCACTGCTGTTCGGCCCGTAGGCCGACACAACAGTGAGAGACCTGTCCCTGACCCGAAGGCGCAGGGACGCGACCCTCTCGTTCACCGGGGTGAACTCCAACACACAGCAGCTGAGCCGTGGGGCAATGAGCAGGCCCACACCGGCCCGCTGCCGTTCCCCGCAGGCAACACCAGAGAAATGGAGAGTCCAGCCCCCTTCAAGGAGTTGGGTTCCAGAGCCCAAGCTGTGCGTGGAGGTGAGGCCAACTATATCTAGTCGATAGCGCTCAACCTCCCGCACGAGCTCAGGCTCCTTCCCCCCCAGCGAGGTGACATTCCATGTCCCCAGAGCTAGTCTCCATGTCCGGAGATCTGGTCGCCGAGGCCCCTGCCTTCGGCTGCCGCCCAGATCCCTATGCACCGGCCCCTTATGGATCCTCCTGCGGGTGGTGGGTCCACGGGAGGACAGCCCCACGTCGCTCCTTCAGGCTGAGCCCGGCCGGGCCCCATGGGGGAAGGCCCGGCCGCCAGGCGCTCGTTCGCGAGCACCCACCCCAGGCCTGGTTCCAGGGTGGGGCCCCGGTGATGCCAATCCGGGCGACGTAACTGGCCTTGACCTCATATTCATCATAATGGGCTTTTGAACCGCTCTTGGTCTGACCCGTCCCCCAGGACCTGTTTGCCTTGGGTGACCCTACCAGGGGCATAAAGCCCCCGACAACATAGCTCCCAGGATCATTCAGGCACTCAAACCCCTCCACCATGTTAAGGTGGCGGCTCAAGGAGCTATTTAAAGTTCTATTAAATAAATCAATTAGTATTGGCATTGCAGCCTAATTCATTAAAAAAAAGTTACAAAAAGAAAACATTTAAGGTTCAAATGCGTCCCATAATAACTTCCATTCAAACCCTCATGGCTATATTAGCGCTGAGTCAAAAAAGTTACAAAAGTACCGATTCAATTTGACCCGTCAAATTGAATCAAAATAAAGTATTTCTCTACCGCTATAGCCTATGGCAAAACGTTCGGCTTTTATATAAACAAAAATAGAGTGGAAATGAACCTAAAGAGACTCTTCATAGTCACGTTGATCGCCGTGTTTCACTGCTAGCGTTAGCATTAGCTTAGCCGCATTGTGAATGAGGAACCGTGGAGCCACAATATGCAGTGAGCAGCCGCAGAGCGGTCCGCAAAGAGCACAGCGCAATGTAATCGCCACACGACAGCTGAATTAGTATTTAAACATGTCCTAAAGTCTATAAAGTCCATTTGAATAGAAATATGATCATAATTATGACTCACCCCGTGTTGCAGTGTTTTCGGCGTATCTCCACATGTATTCTATGTTTGGGAGCCAAATCGCACTCTGTACACGAACTTCGGAGAAAAAGACGTGTCCCGAACCTGTCCCAAAGGTCTCCCGAACGTGTCATGTGTCCAAGTAGAAGTTAAAAGTCAATTTTCATGTCCATATTGTCTCAGTGCTGCTTACATATGCACGCGCTCCTCACAGCTGATCAGCGTAAGGGGGAAAACCTCCTTCTGTGCTACGCAACGGGATTGGCGGGCGCACGAGCTTGGCGAAATATGTTGATTTATACACGCCCCCCGTTTCATTCACCAGAAACAAGCATTTTTGAAGTTAAAAATGTATGTTTTTAATGTCACTAATGCTGTTATCTGAAACATGGAGAGGCTTCTTCATGATCTCAACTAGCACATTATGCAAAAAAAAGAAAAATCACAAATTTTGAAAAAAAAAACCCACAAAAACTGCATTTTCTGAGAATCTGTATCTGCGACATGAGCCCTCAGCTTCCGTGGTGCGTCACATATAAAGATGTGACCATTTACCATTTTACCATTATGGTCCTGAATGGTTCTGCTAACAAGACCCCACACTCCACCCCCACTGCAGATCAAATAGGCCCATCTAACTAACAGAAACTGTAAAGAAATAGGTGTGGTAGTTTTAGAGTAATTTCACTGTAGTTAGCTCCTCCCTTCAGGCAGATATAGGCAGTGTCCACCAGCGTCTGACCAGAACTGAAGAAGCAGCTTGGATGAGCTGTGAAATTTATTCGACTAACTAAACTTTTGTCCAGTTGACAAACTGAATTTCTCCTTTTTGCCATGGATTCTACCTGTATGACTGAGGGATTCTACACACATTGAGACTGATATGTTTAATGCCATATTGCGGAACATTCCAGAGCAAAGCAATAACAGATCATCTCTATGAAAACAACCAGGTTGTGTACCTTCCACTGAAAAAAGTACATAATGTACCTTTAAAGAGAGGGAGAGGTTGACGA
This sequence comes from Paratrypauchen microcephalus, assembly GCA_036785185.1. Classification (NCBI taxonomy): domain Eukaryota; kingdom Metazoa; phylum Chordata; class Actinopteri; order Gobiiformes; family Gobiidae; genus Paratrypauchen; species Paratrypauchen microcephalus. The sequence continues at coordinate 1,185,209 of JAVJIX010000124.1, read as the reverse complement.
GGCTGCTTTTTTATGCATACTGAGCAGGGGAGTCAACAGGTAAGTCTGTAGTCCCAGGGTTTTAGGGGCCCACAGTTGGATTTATACAGATTAGAGGGGGCCCATGTGAGTCTTTTTGCCCCGGACCCGTAATTTTCTGTTGATGATTATGATTCTGAGCATGCTAATTATTCACTGTGATGAATTTATAAGTGCTTTTCACAACTCTCCGAGAACAGTGCAAAATTTTGTCATGACGGTCAAACTAACAACAACTAGCATGCTAACAGGCATATCCTAATGACTATAAGATGCAGACAGTACACTGCAAACTTATATTGACCTCAAGAGCTGCTTATACATTATATCTGTGCTGGGGTGAGATAAATATTGCTCAAATTCATTGGAAAAAAATCAAGTACAGCTTCAATGAATTTTATTTAATTTTTTTACCAGAACACCGAACCTGCTGAAGAGCCACCTATTGAAGCAGAACAACAACAATGAGCCCAGCCCGCCCGCCACCGCCTGCCCCGACTCCACCCCTAAACTCAGCCTGGACACCAACACCTCTGCAGCGGACGCCCTGAAGAACGGAAGGCCGGGCGAGGAGGGGCTGGGCCAACAGGGGGCGCCGACGGAGGTGGGCGGGGGAGGAGGAGCGGAAGGGCAGGGAGGAGCGGAGGCGGGGGAAGGGCAGGCGTCGGCACAGCCCAGTCCAAGACTAACACAGGTAATGTCAAAGCAAAGTTTTGTATAGTAATTGTGTATTTACTGTAGGCGTATTGGTCAGTTGATACTTTGCAGTGACCTCACACGGGTCCTCCAAAAAAGGCTGCTAAACTCTTAATATTTGCAGTGCCAAAACATAAATCACAAGTTGGAATCATCAGGTGAAGAACCGTTAAGGGATTTGGAGTCTTTTATAGATGTGTATTACTACAATATGTCCAATAAACGTAAGAACAAGTGTGGAAGACAACAATTAAGCAGAGGTCAACAACCTACAGTTACAAACTACTGAGCTATGTGCTCTAAAAGTCACGGAAGATGTACTGGACTTGCAAAGCAGAAGTATGTGAGACAACATTATCATTCATGGTACAGTATATCAGAGGAAAGTAAGGAAACTTACCACACAACAGAGCTGCTTGTTAAAACTTTCATATGAAGATTCATCTGAAGATGGAGGAACAAGAGGTGCACACTGTTTGCTTCAACCGAGCCCATCGCATCAGACGGAACCAATTGGTGGGCATGGTGGCTGAGTGGCTAGCACTCACGCCTCACAGCAAGAAGTTTCTGGGTTTGATCCCCGGGTTTCCCGGGCCTTTCTGTGTGGAGTTTGCATGTTCTTCCCATGTCTGGGTGGGTTTCCTCCGGGCACTGCGGTTTCCCCCATCAACACAAAAAAAAAAAAAACATGCTCCATAGGTAAAAAATCCTTCCGCTTAGGTCCTGACTAAGCCCAGCAATAAGATCATGGAGATGGTCCCGGAGTGCCTTCATGTGCTGCCCACTGCTCTAGAAGAATGGATGAAATGCAGAGGATAATTTCCCTACAGGGATAAATAAAGGATAATTAAAAAATAAAAAAAAACAGGAGGGTCAACGGCGGTGCCGTCCTACTGTGTCTCCAACTCAAAATGTAATTCCAGGGTTTTGGAGAGAAGCAAAGAGCTCAAAGGAACAAATTATTTTCATTGGTGACCAATTCCCTCCTGAGATAGTTAAGAGGCGCACACTGCTGTAACCCATTATGAAGGAAGCACGGGGAACAACTAAAGGGTACAACTATCTGGACAAGTTGTACAACGATGGAACTTTGTACAGGAACTCTTCCATTACATAATGGATAGTTGGAGGTGACACAAATTCCAACCAGCAAAACACGTGTGACCTGAGGCAAAACAATAATAATGGCGCAGGTAAGTGACATCACATTCATGCGCCGTTGGATTCATGATCACTCGTCGAACTGATTGATACCTCATCTAAAATGTGTAGATAATAGATACATGGGATCGGATGGGATTTTTTATTCTATTATATTGTTATTATTATTATTATTATTATTATTATTATTATTATTATTATTATTATTATTATTATTATTATTATTATTTGGAGTGACGGTAGTAGCAGTAGTGTAGAGTAGTACTGTATATTGGTTTTGGTATTAGTAGCCCTGGCATCTTTAGTATTATTATTAGTGGAAGTATTATTATATAGATATATAATTTTGGGGGATGGTTTAGGTGGGTTTGGTTTTCTTTTGTCTGTTTAATTAGTTAGATTTACATTTAGTTAGATTTGTGAGGTAATTGTAGTTAAAACACAGGCTAATCTTGAATATGTTTCTCTCTCTCTCTCTTTTGTGTATCTGTATGTGTGTTTGTGTATTTGTGTGTCAGTGCTCGTGCTCCTCTCCTCTCTCGTCTATATTAGCGGTTCTTAAACAATAGAGACAACTAAAGATTAACTTTAAAGATTATTCACCTCAATATAAGTTTTATCTCCAAAATTGATCTACTTAGAACATTTTCAATATAAACCTAACGCGATTACAATCTCATAACGCATTACATAACAATATTTCAGATGATGAAGTTAAAATTGATGGTTTTGTTTTATATAGAGCAGGTCGAGGTTCAACAGGAGGAGGTGTCGCAGCGTATGTATCCACACTTCTAAAATCTGTGCGAATCTTCCCAACTGTTGAGCCAGTTCATTTTGTGTTTATCTGTTGAAATTAATTTTCACACTAATAAAGAATTAACAATTACAAATATTTATAGACCACCATCTGCTCCTGTAGACTCTATGAAATGTATTCTCTCCGCACTTGGCTCATTCAAAAACCACAATGAAATGATTGTATTGGGTGACTTCAATAGTTCCTCCACAGTTCCTCCTCCAGTGAAAGGAATTTAGTGAACAGTCTTAATCCTCCTCAGCGTATAACTGAACCTACTCCAGTAGAACAGCACTAATCTTCACCTCTGAATTAGATCCTAGTTACCCACCCACCCAATATTATTGATAACTATGTACCTCTAAAAACATTTTGTGTGAAAGGCAGACATCTGCCTTGGATCAGCTCGACTTTGCTCAATCTCTATAGGAAATGGGATCATGCTTGGGCTAAATATCACTGCTCAAATCACCCCTCTGACTGGGTGTGCGGGGCAGTCCCGTCCCTAAGAGCGTTGGTCCCGGAGGAGAGCACGTGAAGACGCGCGCGCCCGTTTCGTTCTCTGTTGCGCTCCGCGCGGCGAACCCTCATCTATTATCCACCAAATACAAATTCTCATAACCTCTCCAGCGTGCTCTGTCGCATCTAGGGGTGCACACTTAGAAGCGCCAGTTTTGCCATCCTGTCCGCGCTAAAAACGATCATTTGCGTACCTGCGCGCTGCTGCGTTCTCCTCCTCCCATGCTGCGTTCTGACGAAACCGAACACTTCCGCACCGGGAGTTTAAAACCACTAGTTTCGCGGGTTCTGGTGGTCATGTGAGCCAGGAGTAATTGGTCTGGGCAATTATTCATATTGTCTGTATATTGCTGTATATGATTCATTGAGGTGGCAGGAAAGCTATTATCTGTGCTCACCTGTTGGCACCAGAAATGTTGACCATTTAATAATGGAATGGTGTAAATCAGCTTTTTAAAGTCATGTTACGTAATGTGGGCGGGGCAATGGGGGTATAAAGGTGCGCTTCGCAGCGCTGCCTTCAGTCTTGTCTTGTCTTGTCTTGTCTTGTCTTGGTTACATTGAAGGTAACGTGCGCAGACAGAGTGAAAGTGAGAAAACAAAAGACTTAAAGGGGAAGTCTGTTAAAAAACTGTTTTTGTATATATCACACCAGCACTGTAAATATTTTTTCACACACATTGGACACCTTTTTTTTGCACTGTGGGAGCACAATAAAGCACCTTAAAACGCTTATCTCGACTAAGCCTGAATTCTTCAAGAATCCCGCCACAGTTGGTGTCAGAAGTGGGATGGCTGGTCGCCGAAAGCGTAAAGGGCTCTGTTTACAGTGCAAGTATGAGGAGGAAATGGACTACTCCAATGGAGCAGCAGAGCGGAATTCAACTGCTGGCAAAAGTGGATCGGCAGCTCCAGAGGGGGAGCTGGTGTCCATAATGAGGGACTTCCTGGCTGGACAGCAAAGGAGAGAGGAGGGCTTAATGGCCGAGCTTCGGGAACTGAGAGCGGCCCTTCCTGGCATGCAGCCCTCTTCACTGCACTCTCTGTCCACTGCACCTCAGCTACGGCAAGCATCACCCACCCCGACCGACACAGGGAGTAGTCCGAGGCTGGGACTGCCAACCCCTGGAGGCACCAGGACGGGGTTACGGCCCAGGGAGCCGGTTGCTGATGACGTGTCCCCCTACCATCATGAGTCAGAAGATGGGCCAAGGCCGGAGTGGAGACACTACAGTGACCCCAAGATACCCCAATATCAAGTAGGAGAAGACATTGAGAACTATTTGTTACGCTTTGAACGTATTGCCAAAACATGGAGATGGCCAGAAAATGAGTGGGCCTGTCGCCTTGTTCCACTGCTGACTGGCAAGGCACTGGACGCTTACACCTCCATGGATGAAGAAAGGGCCCATTGCTATGAGGATCTCAAGGAGGCTTTGCTGATGAAGTTCGAGGTCTCCCCTGAAACCTATCGGCAACAGTTTTGTTCCACCATAGCGCCTCCTGGTGAGAATCCCATGGAGACATACCACCGCCTCAAGGGCCTCTATCGTCGCAGGGTACGTCCGGAAGAGCATTCAAAGGAGGAAATCGGAGAGACCATCGTACTCGAGCAGCTTCTGCGCGTCCTGCCGGTAGATGTGCGGACATGGGTCAAGGAGCATGAGCCGGTGGATGGTCTGTCTGCTGCCAGGCTGGCCCTGCAATATGTCAACGGCCGCAGAGGAGCACCACCCCTTCGACAGGCTTCCACTGCACCTCGCCTGCCCATCCAGCCACCTCCACCATCACGGCCAACATGGAGAGAAATCCAGGAGCAACCAGGTACCTCTGCCCCAAACCAACAAGGACCGGGTAAGGAACTTGTTTGTTTCTATTGTCAGCAGCTGGGGCACAAAGCGTCTGTATGCCCACTGCGAAAAGCTAAGGTTTCTGGGGCATGTTATCAATCCCGTCCCGAGACAGGTGTTCCCAGGGATCTTGAAGATGTAGTGCAGCATTGCAAGACTGTGCTGATTAATGGCCAGAATGTGACCGCACTGTTGGACACGGGGAGCTTTACATCTCTGATCAAACGCGAACTAGTGCCACTAGGTGGTTTGGATTATAGCAAAACTGTTGACATTTGCTGTGTTCATGGGGATACACACCCATACCCTTCTATTGATGTGACTGTGAATATTGATGGACAGCAGAGCCTATTGACTGTGGGGGTAGTGGACAATTTACCGGTGGAGGCAATCCTGGGGTGTGATTTACCAGTGCTAATGGAACTGTTAAATGGGGATGAACCGGTAACAGACTGTGACTCTGGGGGGAGAGGGAAACATGTAACTGAAGTATCTTGTGCTGCTGTTTCTTGTCCTGTGGTTACTCGGGCTCAAGCTGGTGGCTGGTGTTGACCTCTATCTGACTTGGACAGTAGTCTGATTGAGGGAGGCACCAAAGAGCTCAGACGATCGAGGCGTCAGAGGCGCTTTGAGAAAAAACTGTGGACTGAGAATCCTGATCTGGGTGCATTGTCATCTCTGAATGAGTGGAAGGTGCCTGAGAACATAATTGTGTTGCAGATGGAGGATGAAACACTGAAGGGTTTGTTTGCTAAGGTGGTAGCCAGTACTAAGGGGGGCTGTGTGGGGAAGGAAGTGTTTATGATTGATGATGGGATCTTGTTTTCTGTCGATGGTAATTGTAAACGCCTTGTTGTACCTGTACAATGTCAACCGGTAGTTTTACACCTGGCTCACTCACTTCCATGGGCCAGCCACCTTGGGCGACATAAAACGTATCTGCGTATTAGCTCACGATTTTACTGGCCCTCAATGTACAAGGATGTACAACATTATTGTGCTAGTTGTCCCACTTGTCAAAAAGTATGCGTACCGCGCAAGTCTGATCGTGCTCTCCTTCAACCACTGCCTGTAATCTCTACCCCTTTCCGTAGAATCGCAATGGACATTGTAGGCCCCCTGGTGAAGAGCAGCAGTGGGTACCAATACATCTTGGTCCTCTCTGACTATGCCACCCGGTTCCCAGAAGCGTTTCCACTCCATAACATCACTGCACCTGCTGTTTTGAGAGCTCTAGTCCAGCTGTTTTCGAGAGTTGGCATTCCAGATGAGATCCTTACGGACCAAGGGACTAACATTACATCTCGTTTGACGCAGCTGTTCTACCACCAGCTTGGCATCTCTAGCCTAAAAACAGCGCCTTACCACCCACAAACTGATGGTCTCGTGGAGCGTTTCAACCAGACCCTCAAGCGAATGCTACAGCGGTTCGTTGATGACACTGGGAAGGACTGGGACCGCTGGCTGCCTTTCCTCCTGTTCGCATACCGAGAAGTGCCACAAGCGTCCACTGGCTTCTCACCTTTTGAACTGCTGTACGGATGGGATGTCCAAGGCCCACTGGATTTATTACGCAAGACATGGGGGGTTCCGTCCACCCCGGATACTTGCAAAGGTATCATACAATTTGTACTGGAAATGCGAGAGAGGCTGGCGACTTACCTCGACCAGGTGGAGTTGAACTTGCAGGAGTTCCAGAAAACACAGAAGGCATGGTACAACCAACAGGCCCGCCACCGTGAGTTCAAACCTGGTGAGAGGGTCCTACTGTTACTTCCATCCTCCTCTAACAAGCTTCTAGCCAAGGGGCAGGGACCCTATACTGTCATCCACAAGATGGGTCACGTCACCTATGAAATTCTCCACCCTGAGAAGAAAAGACAAAAACAGACTCACCATGTGAACTTGCTGAAGGGGTGGAAAGAACGGGCCACTCCAGCTTCAGTCCTGGTTGTCCAGAGAGGGGACTTGGGAAAGGAGGAGGAAGACTAGGAGGTGGACACTACTCTAGAGACTCTGACCAGCACTGCTCCACCATCACTCAATCACCTGACACCTGAGCAAGCTGCAAGTGTTCTCCGTGTCTTCCAGAAGGTTTCCTCCCTGTTTGCGCCCATACCTGGGAAGACCACCTTGGTGGAATATGTGATTCGCCTGAAGGACTCTAAACCAATCCGACAGAGACCCTACAGAGTACCTCAGCATTTGGTTGCCAAGTTGCACCAGGAGGTGCAGGAGATGCTGAAGTTGGGTGTGATTGAACCATCCAATTCAGAATGGTGCAGTCCAGTGGTGATTGTGTTCAAGAAGGATGGCTCCTTACGGATATGCATTGACTTCCGCAAACTGAACTCTGTCTCCGAATTTGATGCATATCCAATGCCCAGGATTGATGACCTACTGGAACATATTGGAGCAGCACGTTATATCACCAGGCTGGATCTTTGCAAGGGGTACTGGCAAGTCCCGCTGCAGGAGTCGTCCCGTCCATACACCACCTTCCGGACCCCAGCAGGACTTTTCCAGTTTACAGTCATGCAGTTCGGGCTGCATGGGGAAGATTGCACAAGCCGGACTTACTCTGAACCCATCCAAATGTGAGTGGGCCCGAGAGGAGACACGATACCTTGGGTACTAGATGGGACGGGGAGAAGTTCGACCCCAGGTGGACAAAGTTGAGGCCATCATGAACTGTCCACGACCACGCACCAAAAAAGAGGTTCGCTCCTTTCTTGGCCTCACTGGATGGTATCGGCGGTTCGTGCCCCAGTACGCTACGATTGCTGCCCCTCTCACAGCCCTCACCATGAAGAACCAGCGAAATCCTGTGAACTGGACAGAGGAATGCGAGCAGGCTTTCAGTATTCTTAAGACCATCCTGTGTTCTTCCCCAGTCTTGAAGAGCCCAGATTTCAAGGAAAGATTTCTGTTGCAAGTGGATGCTTCCGCAGTTGGCCTGGGAGCAGTGCTGGTTCAAGGAGAACCCGGAGAGGAACGCCCCATCCTGTACCTCAGCCGAAAGCTGCAGCCAAGGGAGACAAGGTATTCAGCCATCGAGAAGGAAGGGCTTGCCATTAGATGGGCACTGGATAGCCTCCGCTATTATCTCCTTGGCCGAGAGTTTGACCTAGAGACTGATCACAGGGCTCTCAGCTGGATCGAGTCTATGAAGGACCACAACAGCCGCCTTACCCGGTGGTATCTGGCTCTCCAACCATTCAAGTTTGTCATCCGGCACAGAGCAGGAAAGACAAATGTTGTGGCTGACTACCTTTCAAGGTTGCCCTACAGCGTCAACCTTCCAGAGGGGAGGGATGATGTGACGGAGCAGTCCCGTCCCTAAGAGCGTTGGTCCCGGAGGAGAGCACGTGAAGACACGCGCGCCTGTTTCTTTCTCTGTTGCGCTCCGCGCGGCGAACCCTCATCTATTATCCACCAAATACAAATTCTCATAACCTCTCCAGCGTGCTCTGTCGCATCTAGGGGTGCACACTTAGAAGCGCCAGTTTTTCCATCCTGTCCGCGCTAAAAACGATCATTTGCGTACCTGCGCGCTGCTGCATTCTCCTCCTCCCGTGCTGCGTTCTGACGAAACCGAACACTTCCGCACTGGGTGTTTAAAACCACTAGTTTTGCGGGTTCTGGTGGTCATGTGAGCCAGGAGTAATTGGTCTGGGCAATTATTCTTATTGTCTGTCTATATTTGGAGTGTTGTATATGATTCATTGAGGTGGCAGGAAAGCTATTATCTGTGCTCACCTGTTGGCACCAGAAATGTTGACCATTTAATAGTGGAATGGTGTAAATCAGCTTTTTAAAGTAATGTTACATAATGTGGGCGGGGCAATGGGGGTATAAAGGTGCGCTTCGCAGCGCTGCCTTCAGTCTTGTCTTGGCTTGGCTTGTCTTGGTTACATTGAAGGTAACGTGCGCAGACTGAGTGAAAACGAGAAAACAAAAGACTTAAAGGGGAAGTCTGTTAAAAAACTGTTTTTGTATATATCACACCAGCACTGTAAATATTTTTTCACACACATTGGACACCTTTTTTGCACTGTGGGAGCACAATAAAGCACCTTAAAATGCTTATCTCGACTAAGCCTGAATTCTTCAAGAATCCCGCCACACTGGGAAATATACAAAGTCCTCAGGAATTACTGCTCTACACAGACAAGGAATGCCAAATGTAACTGTTACAAATCTGAATAACCCAAAAAGATTCTGGGCCCAACTTAATCAAGATCTCAATAAATCCAAAAGTAAGCTGATAAATCACATAGTTATAAATAATGAAAATTATGTATTATTGTATTTTATTTGGAAAACTTAACTGGCTACAACATATAATAGGCATCAATTTCATTGGATTTTACAAATTTTTGAATTTATTTACTTTAACTGTCCCCATTATCTACATTAATATTTATTCCCAGTAACATCGTCATATTCACTTAAAAACACCCGCTGTCTCACTTTTTCTGTTCTCCAAATCTACAAAGAAGTTGGACACAGATCATTTCAGTACAAAGCCTCTTCAGACTGGAATAGTTTACCCACACCCTTAAGAACTTTAAAATTTAAATCATCTTTGTTTTCATGTCTCAAAACTCCTTTTTTAGGGTTAGGGTTCTGTTGCAGGAGTTGGGAGGAGGGCAGAGCAAGTGTGCGTATGTGTGTGTTTTGTAATGTAAACCTGTAAGTTTTGTATTCTGTCTATTGTACTGTATTGTTCTGTATTTTGTGTTTTAGACCCCCTAGAAAACAAGATGGCACATCTCAAGGGACAACCGAATAACATAAAATTCCCATGGTGACACATTGCACACTAGGGCTGCTTGATTATGGAAAAAATCATAATCACGATTATTTCAGTCAATACTGAAATCACGATTATTCAAACGATTTTTTCAAACAATGCTTTTATTCAGCATTTCAGACAAAGAAAAACAAAAAACAAACTTTGTTATTTATGTTGATGTATAAAACAAAAAATATTCTTTTGACATAAGACAAATGGACACTAATAGTCCTCAATCTCTATATTTTACAAAATAAAATGTACTTTTCTGTATGAATATACAAAAATAAACTTTGGAAATTTGTAGCCTTGCACTAAAGTGTAACAAACATTTTTGTAAACAATTTCCACCATTGAATGAGTGGAACCAACTGAACTTTAACTAAAATTACTAAAAAAATTCTTAAAGGTTTTTAGCTAGAAATACCAGCCTGTTAACATGATCAGGTTTCAGAGATGCACGCAAGCAAGTTACAATGTTTCCACTACTGCTGAAAACTCTCTCTGAAGAGGAACTGGTGGCAGGGATACATAAGTATTTCCTGGCAAGATTTGAAAGACGAGGGTAGATAGATTTTGCATCTCTCCACCATGTCAGAGGGTCCTTCTCAGGATCTAGCGTTTCTGTCTGGAAGTAAGACTGGATCTCAAGAGGAAGCACTTGGTCTTCTTGCAGAGGGGACCCTGCAGCCTGGTCTGTGGTGGCCTTGAAGAAGCTGCCTAGGCCCTTCCTCCTCAAGTCAAAGTCAAGTCAAAGTCAGCTTTATTGTCAATTCTGCCATATGTGTTCAACATACAGTGAATCGAAATTTTGTTTCTCTCTGGCCAGGTAGTGCAAAAAGACAGTGTACAAAATACAATATGAAGACAAAACACAACAAAAAACTATCTAAGACAGAGATCTAAGTTAAAACTAAAGTCTACGATCTAAAATCTTAAAACAGTGCAACATAATAAATAAACTATACTATATGCAGATTTCCAAAGTGTGCAGTGTGCATCAAAAATGTGCAATGGAAGATACAGCAGTGACTTGGTCATGTGCAGTAGAATGTGCATAGGAGTTAAGATAAAATAAAAATACATGTGCAACAGTAGTAATTCTAGTGCAGTAACAGGAGTAAACAACAGTACTAAAATTCCAGTAGTCAATGTGCAATAACAGTAGTAAACGACAGTGCAACGGGGGTAAAATTCAATAACAGGAGTAAACAACAGTACTAAAAATTCCAGTAGTAAATGTAAGTGTGCAATAACAGTAGTAAACAACAGTGCAACAGGAGTAAAATCCAGTAGTAAATGTAAATGTGCAACAGTGCAACAGTAGTCCTTAGCAGCAGTTTTTTTTTTTTTTTTTTTTTTTTTTTTTTTTAAAGTGTCTAGAGTGATAGGTCTTTTTATGGAATACAGGTTATGCCTATATGGGGGGTGGGGGGTGGGAGATGGGTAAGGTGGGAGTTCGGGTGTGAGTTCGGGTGTGAGTTCAGCCTCCTGACAGCCTGGTGGATGAAGCTGTTTGAAAGCCTGGTGGAGTGGGCCCGGAGACTCCGGTACCTTCTCCCCGAGGGCAGGAGGCTGAACAGGCTATGTGCGGGGTGGCTCGGGTCACCCACAATGCTGGACGCTCTGCGGGTGAGCCGGGTGTTAAAAATGTCTAGGAGGGAGGGGAGAGAGACACCAGCGATCCTCCCAGCTGCATTCACTATGCGCTGCAGGGCTTTCCTGTTCTGTTCAGTGCAGCTCCTCTTGCAAGTAACAGCATCCTGTGTACCAGCGTCCTCAGTACCAGCAGGGGGCGCAGGTGTCTCTGAAGGGGTTGCCACCTTAGATCCAAAAACACAAATGTGAAAATACTTTTAATAATTTGTTAATAGCTGTGTTAATATAATATTTACCACACTATGTAACATTATCATATTGTATTAAGGTAGAGTATGTCATTAGCCGTTCATTTTTTAAAATGTATGCTGCCGAGTCACAACTGATCTTTTCAAGTAATAAACTCATTCACTGCTCTGACCAAAGTAGAATAAGTTTTGCAGCCAAAGATGTTTCATTTCTGGAAATTCAAAATGATGGACACGGAAGAGATCCACCTTTTCATAATTAATACTAATAAATTGATGTTGGTGATAAATATACTTGTGATTGAGCAGCATAAATTCTGGAAAAGAACTACTAAAAATATTACATACTCTACCTTTAATGTGTTGTTACTAATTTCATATTCTTACCATAGCACTTGTAGTCCTCGCATCTCTCTTTTCTGTTCTTCGTCGAATTCTTTGAATCCAAAGTGATCCCATATCACAGACGTTTTTTGGCCCTTTTTGTCGACCAAACGATTCTCACCTCCATTTGCCATCTTGCGAGCCTACATCGTGCCAAACAATTCACAATCTTCCCTACTTTCAGATGCGTGTGTAGAGCCATGGAGTCATGCAATCACACTGCTCCCGGAGCAGTGCTCAGCGAGTGTAGGCGCCAGCTAGTCTAGGCCCGCGTGGAAGGGAACGTATTGCGCATGCGCATGCGCGTCCCTCTCGACAGAGAAATGAAAAAATAATCGTTTAGTCTTGATTATATGAATTTTGAGATCGTTTGACACCAAAATCGAAATCGTGATCAAAATTCGATTAATCGAGCAGCCCTATTGCACACATTAGCAAACACTGCCCAATTTTTCAGATTGTGTGAAAAATACAAAATGGATTTAAACAACACATTTTCAGGAGTCAGTGGTCAATACTGTTCTGTTTATGTGTTTGATTTTCAACAAAAACGTGAGAGTGACTAACTGAAAAACTGTTGGCTAATGCCAGCTAGCTTCTGACTGTAATTTTATTTAAGGCGCACGATTTTTATGGTCAGACTGTGTTGAAAAAAAAGCTCAGATTAAAGTCTAACTTGAGTAACAGAGCTTCAGACAGAGCAGAGCCTACAGTTAGCATCACACCCCCAATGTTGATGACAAGTATCACTTTTAAAGGTCTTATATTTTACAAATGTGTCTACATCTACAAAACTCTAAATGCTCCGTTCCACCTCGTGATGTCATGAAGCGGTAGTTTTTGAGTGAACAGCTACATTTTACCTTTTGTTCAGTAGAGATTGGAAATTCCAGGACTGAAATCATCCAAATGATTCTAGTGAAAGAGTATGGAATTTAAAAACACAATAAAGCACTCCTGTGTTTTCCGTTTGAGAGAAGAACTCAGTCTAAATATGCAGATTTGTTTGTTAAACATGTCTGAATGAAACAAAACACAACTCCAGGTGTGTTTCATTATAACATAGATCAGAAAATAGCAGAATATGGGCCTATTAATATCTGTACTGAGCAAGAAAAATATTAGATGATGTAGCCATTAAATTGTCCCAATAGTAGCCACTTACTGCTGTGTTTGTGGTTTCAAATATTAAAAGGAGGTTAAAAAAAAAAACTATTTAAATCTATCTCACTCTATGAATTTCTTTAGTATGCATGAATTGTGTGTGTGTTCACGGAGCAGTTTATTCCAGACCAAGAAGTGAAGATAGACTGCCATTGCAAGGCTTACACAATCTCACCCCAGAATATATTTTAGCAATCAGATTTCCAGATTTGCAATACTAACATTTTTATTATTAGGTGCAGATGGCGTGCAGTGGTCGTATTTTATCACAGTGCTTCTTAATAACCAAATTTAACATAACATTAGCTCTTATAACTATCTTAAAGGGCCCGTATTAGACGATTTTGTGATCTCCTGTATGTTATAATGTTGTGTTTTGTTTCATTCACACATGTTTAACTCACAAACCCTGCATATTTAGGTATATTTCTTCTCTCAAACAGAAAGCACTGTTCCACTTTGTGATGTCATGTGCTACATTGGGATTTTTAATTCCATACATCTTCACTAGAATCATTTGGATAATTTAATTCAATCTCTATTGAACTAACGGTAAAAGGAGCTGTTAACTTGAAAACTACCACTTCATGACATCACAAGGTGGAACAGAACATTTTGAGCTTTGGAGATGTAGACAGACTGAATAAAAGATGACTCAAATGTGTGAATGAAACAAAACACAACTCCAGGTCTGTTTCTGGTGAGGTAACTGCATTAATACATGACTTAAAGCTCACAAGAGTCCATTTTGTATAATGTAGAACCTTTAAAGATGCTCTGTGTAACTTTTCTGGTGGAGGGTCTGCCACCCGCTTGTCTCCATGTTAAGAAATAGGCCTGGGAGTCACAGGGTTTCTCATGATTCTTCTTCTTGTTTCCAGGAGGAGAAGGAGAGTTCCAATGACTCCACCACGGCCATCATCCCTCCTTCTGAACCCAAAGACAACACCAACAATGAGGTGAGCCCCGTGCCTTTTACTGTCTCTATACCGCAGTGCATCATGGGAGAAAGGAGCACGTGCCAATCCTCGCTCAAACAAACCTGGCGGCCATCTTTGTTTGGACAGCTGTCACTAAAGAGCTCGGCGGTCGTTTGTCAAAGTGCACCCCGCTCAGTACTGGTCAGAAAGGAGGATTTAAATAGACATGGATGTGAAGGGGAAGCTGGAAAAACAGGCAAGCTTTTCAGAAGTGTTGTTGCTAGACAGAATATAATTTTAAAACTACCTAAATTTTAGTACCAGTGCTAGCTTGTTACATGGTTTTGTATAGGAACATCTGATTTGAATTCCATATATTGAGTTTCTGGATAATAAAATGTCACAAACATTACTAAAGTGAAAACTATGGAAGAGGATTAGGGACAAATAAAGAAAATAAATTAGCGATGCACCGATACGCTACTGGTGATATCCCATTTTGGTCTATATTGGTGTAATAAGATTATTTACTTGCAGATGTTATCCCAACATGTCTCCGAATATTAAATTTGTATTTTTACCAAGCTGTTCTGTAATTATTTTAAATGATAAAAAAAAAAAAAAAACTGTTACAGATTTTTACCACAGCCTATTTGTGTTTAAAGGAAATTATATTTTTCAGTCCTTTTCAGTCTCTTCCCTTACCTGGCCAGCCAAATTATATCTCTCTGTATTTCCTATACAGCGCGATACCATTTGGACACCCTCGCTCCACTCTCGCTCCTCCGGTTAACAACGGACTCCGCGATTCTGATTCGTTCAAAGATGGTGACATCAATGCACCCGCCTTTGCCCGCAAAGTCACTCTTAGGCAGCGGAAGTTCCTCCTCAGTTTTGAATCAAGATGGCGCAATCTCTGATTGGTTCACTTAGCTGTCTGTCTAAGCGCAACAGCAGCGCGTTCTGGATCAAGCGTTACCAGACTCATCCGCTGGTACAGCGATGAGTCATGGATTCTTCCAGGCAATCTCTTCCCGAGTATCAGCAACAACTGGGTATCAGCAGATACCTAAAGCCAAAGTATCATCATTGGTATATGAACAGAAAAAGCTGGATCAGTGCATCGCTACAAAAAATATTGTGCTAAGTGAAAATATGATTTTATTTATGCAAATTCTTCAAATCAGAATTCAACAAATGTTTTTCTTTACTTTATTTCATTTATATTAATCCTTTTTTCCCTTTAATCCTTTTCTGTAGAATACTTTGTTTCTTATAGCATAGTACTTGAAACAAAAGGATTTAATATTCAAAATGTGTCTACACCCACAGAGGTCAGAGGTCATGTAAATATGTAAACTTTGTAACATGAACTCCAAAGTTTCACTCTTGAGACTTTTTAACATATTTATTTATAGTCAAAACAGCACTATCTTTCTATTTTAGTTTGTCATATAAATCAGTTTGTTAGCACACAGACTATAGTATTTGCAGTGATCTTAATTTAAAGCCATAGTATGTAACCTTTTTGCCACAATTAGCCAAGATAAAGCCGTGTTTTTGATCATGGATTTTGTTTTTTAAATAAATGAAAAACACATGGGAGGAGCTCGGAGTAGAGCCACTGCTTCTCCACGTTGAGAGGAGCCAGCTGAGGTGGCTCGGGCATCTGTTCCAGATGCCTCCTGGTCGCCTCCCTCGGGAGGTGTTCCGGGCATGTCCCAACGGAAGGAGGCCCCGGGGAAGACCCAGGACCCACTGGAGGGACTATGTCTCCCGGCTGGCCTGGGAACGCCTTGGGGTCCCCCCGGAGGAGCTGGAGGAAGTGTCCGGGGTGAAGGAAGTCTGGGAGTCCCTGCTTAGACTGTTGCCCCCGCGACCTGGCCCCGGATAAGCGGAAGAAAATGGATGGATGGATGGATGGATGGAAAAACAGACTTGAGCAGACTTGCATCTCCACAAACTAGGGATGACAACAATTAATTGACTTACGATTAATTGTCGATCAAGACGTTGGTCGAACAAAATGCATTAATTGCAATTAATCGCTAATCGCGGACACGCGCACCCGTGTGGTCACGAAACAAGGCAACCGTGCTACACCAAGCTCGACTCACAGCCGGCCGCAGGCGCCAACGGCACGAGATCGAACCGCGGCGCCCGGAATGCGTTGTCTCAGCCCGAGCCACAAACCAGCCGCACGAAACCAGCAGCGGCACGTGGTGGTTTAATCCTGGTCTAGACCTGGTCCAGTCCTGGTTTAGTCCAGGCCCAGTCCAAGTTTACACCTGGTTGAGACCTGGTTTAGTTCTGGTCTAGACCTGGTTTAGTCCACGTTTAGTCCTGGTCTAGTCTCTTAGCCAATCAGAATGCAGAACACAATGTTACACTATAAAAAAATGTTACACTATAAAAAAAATTTGGAAAAAATAAATAAATCCGCGAACCGCGATAGAGCGAGGGATTACTGTATTTTGTTATTCAGCATCAATACATTTGTCTGCTTTTTACTAAGGAATAATTAATTGAGGAATATACAATATAATAATACTATGATATATTTATGACTCAGTGTTATGTTACTATAGCTTATATTCTTAAAGACCCTATTGAAACACTAAAATTCAGGTGAAAAACGCTGCTTATCAATTAATCGTAAGTCGATCGATAAAGTCAGTCAACTATAGATTAATGAATTAATCGATAATTTGCATCCCTACCACAAACCTGACTCTATTTGGCCTGGAGGAGGGCTTGTTTCCATGGAAATGTTGTTCGTTTGTTGATCTCCATGGAGAACTTTCTAAAGTATACTTGAACTTTCTATTTCTATAAAATCATGCTATTGATTTCCCAACTCCAGAAAGTTATATACTACAGCTTTAAGCTCTATTAATCAAATGTATGTCAATAGTTTTTATATATAGTTTTATTATTAAATACATTTTTGAGAAATTAGTTAGGCTACCGGTATATTGTTTTGTATAGTATCAACATATTTATTTAGAGCAATTTCTAAAATAAATCCGCAATGTCCATATTTCTTTACTGGCTAATAAAGGCCCCCCTTCCCCATTGACAAAAATGAGGTCAAAACAGCTAAGAAACAACCTACTTTAAACCCAACATTTCTTATCATTTTTCCTGCGCTGTGATCTACATACAAACGTGCATCATTTCTCGATATTATTATCCATCTCACTGGGTTTGGATCTACTGGGAACTCTGCCGTCTCTGGATTTCGCCCCAAAAATAACCAAAATTAGCCTCCTCACGCTAGCCGCCCCTCTTTGTTTTCCTCTCCCCCTCACTCTGTATCTCCATTGGCCTTTAGAGACTTTTATTTCTAGCCTCAAATACATCATCATTATAGTGATTTAACTCGAGAGCAGAGCGGAGCTGTAGTTTGGCCGAAGCGTCTTATTACGAGCTATTATCGCAGTCCTTAAATGGGCCATTTGTCAAGGTCGCCTATCAAGGGCCAGCCAATCAGGGCAGAGGGTGATGTGGTGGTGGAGCGACGTGATTGGTCAGTTTTGGTGCGCCTCGAATGTTGCGGTCAAGTATAGTTAAATAATGAGTTGGTGAGCGTGATTGGTTGGAATGGGGGAAGTATGGTGGATCAGAAGGTAGGGGATCACAGTGTTGTTTCCTGGTCAAATCTGTGCCTGTAGTTGTGTTTGTTGTTGTTTTGTTTCATTCATAATAACACTGTTCCTAACCTTTGTCAGAGCCGACTGTCCCTCCGGAGCATATTATCTAGCACCAGTGCACTCATATTACTTCATAATAATCATAAATCTGCCAACCTGCACCTCTGACCACCACAGTCGCTCATCCACACACCACTTTCATACCAGAATGTGGGTGGAGTGTCTTGCCTAAGGACGCAACAACAGAACTGAGGCGGGAATCGGTCCTCCATGTGGGGTTGGGGGAACCACTGAGCCACTATTGCCCCCACTTCACTTAATGTTACTTCTCATGTGTCTTTTAACGGGTGGAATTGTTCAAGATGTTTGTGAAAAGAAATTTCCCTTTGGGACGCTGAAAAAAAAAAAAAAAAACTAGGGCTGTCAGTTTAATGCGTTAATTAGATTAATTAATTACACTGCAAATTAATGTGTTATAAAAAATTAACACAATTAATTATGAGTGGCAATTCAATGGGCGCGCATTTTAAATTTGGCGTGCGCTGAGCAAATCGCTGCTCGGGCCTTTGAACGGCAAGTTTATTTATAAAAAGAACGAAGACGGGACTATCAACAAGAACGCGGTGATTTGTAGCTTTTGTCAAAAAGAATTTTCCAATCACTGAAGCTGCTCCAGCCATTTGAACGCTAAACACGTCCGGACAAGTTCCACTGTTATCGGTGATAGTGCGCACTTCACCAAACCAACAAACCAACAAACCACGCTTGCAGAATTTGGGAAACGAATGAGCAAAGCGACCGCAGAAAAACTGACAAACTCACTCACAAGCTCTCTCTCTATCTCTCTCTCTCACTCACTCTCTCTCTCTCTCTCTCTTTCTCTATCTCTCTCACTCTCTCTCTCAATCTCTCTCTCACTCTCTCAATCTCTCTCTCTCAATCTCTCTCTCAATCTCTCTCTCTCAGTCTCTTTCTCAATCTCCCTCTCTCTGTCTCTCTGTCTCGCACTCTCTCTCTATCTCTCTCACTCTCTCTCACTCTCTCAATCTCTCTCTCACTCACTCAATCTCTCTCTCACTCACTCAATCTCTCTCAATCTCTCTCTCACTCACTCAATCTCTCTCACTTGCTCTCTCAATCTCTCTCTCTCTCTCTCTCAATCTCTCTCTGTCTCTCTCTCTCTCAGTCTCCCTCTCTCAATCTCCCTCTCTCTGTCTCTCTCTCTGTCTAAATCTCTCTCTGTCTCTTTCTCAGTCTCTCTCTCACTCTTAAAATTGGATTAATTAGATGAATTAATTACAAATCCTGTAATTAATTAGATTAATTTTTTAATCTCCTGAAAGCACTAAAAAAACATTTGTCTGACCAGCCAGAATCACACACTTTGACAAAACTTTACAAAGACGTGTGGGTCTCAAACTGTATCCTGTCTCCTTGAGTCTGGAAAGAGTGACTGACAGGTGGATTAACCAATCAGAGAAATGTATGGTCTGTTCGAGTCAAAACAAAGCATTACGAGTACAAGAAAACAGCACAGATTTATGCAAAATAAACAGGCAAAAATTCCGTTCTATGATACAAGAGGATGAGATGTCTTCAGCATTTGAGAGACACATGCCACAAATTAGCAGCCGTGGTTAGACCGTCCCAAATACTTTACTTTTTATTTCGTCTCAGTCAGCGAAAACATCACGTTGACAAAAACCATGACGAATATATTTTAGTCTGCATATGTGACAGTGGTAAGAAATGTGCATGATTTCAAACTAAAGCAAGGTTTTCCCAGCTGGTTTGAGCGAAGGAACCCTGGACGCTAAACTGCAGATGGATCGACGCCTTATCTACAAAACTCAAAGTTAAAGAATCGACACAGTAGGATACCCCTGCCTCCTCTCCCCTGTGATCTGATATGAATATGGATTTGATCTGGAGATGCGCTGTGGTATTAGCTGCAAAATTGATTAGAAACTGCAAAACTTTTCTTTCTTGCAAAATTAAGATTCAGCACTCGGCAGGGAAATTGGGGCACTCGGAATTATTAACGTGATTCATAAACGATGTAAAATTGTACCTGAGAATAGAAACTGAACACACTTTTAAGAAGAATATTTTGCTTTAGTTCTTTTCAGGGATGATAGCTCTGATTTTCGCTTTAAAATGTAATGCTTGTGAGAATGCGTTAAAGGGCTTATATTGAGCTTTTTTCTGATCGATGTTATAATGGGTCTTCATCAAAAACAGACCTGGAGTTGTGTTTTGTTTAATTCACACGTTTAACACACAAACCCTGAAGATTTAGAGGTCTTTTCTCAAACAAAAAACACTGTTCCACCTTGCGATGATACAGGAAGTGCTCCATACACCTTCACCGGAATCATTAGAATCATTTCAGCCCTGGAATTTCCAATCTTAAGGTAGTTAAGCGGTGTTAAAACCACCGCTTCATGACATCACAAGGTGGAACAGAGCATTTTGAGCTTTGGAGATGTAGACAGATTAATAATAAAGCATTACTCAAACATGTGAATGAAACAAAACACGACTCCAGGTCTGTTTTTGTTTTTGATGACGTAACAACATGCTCACGTGAGTCCGTTTTGTGTAATATAAGACCTTTAACTATCCTTATATTTGTCAATCTCTAGACATTCTCAGTACATTCTGTTGTTGTGCCCTTGGTCCAGACACTTCAGCCCTCTTGTCCAATGTAAATGGAGTGTTTATCCACCTATCCACCTAGCGACCCATTGACCCTTCAACCCAGCTTCTGTTATAAGTTCAATTATATCATACACTGTTTATTTATTCTGTGACAAATAATAATAACCACAGTAGGCAGATTGCTAGTAGGTTACCTAAAATAACGCTAGCTTGAAATGGACAGGTGTAAATGTTGGTCTAAAGAGCAAAACTACAAAGCAACTAATGAGAGTTATATAAATTAAGTTATTACCTGATGGTTCTCAGTCCTGAGTTGGATGTTCGTTTGTTTTATCATTCACCATTTTGTCATCATTCGTTTGTCTCACTCGTGTTCAGTTGCCGTCCTTCAATTATCACTGACAGTGCAGTGCGCGCTTAGCTGAAACGGTCTGCCCGACAACAGAACAATCTAGTTTCTGATTGGGTGAAAAGGGCGTGGTGCCTGGATAACTCTTCTGAGCCACACAGACCGATGTTCTGGGCACAGAAGCGCTGTGACCAGTGGCTAGAGTTTCATTGAATTGCTTAACAAAATACCATGAGAGAAATACCATGTGTGGCGTGTCAGTGTGTGAACTCGTTGAAATGCGTGTGTCACACTCTCAATGCGTGAGACTTGAGAGCTGTGGTGATGCAGATTGGTGGTTGCATAGATTACATAGATTAGCTACATAGATTTCTCCGAGAATGGGGAATTGAATAAATAGTGTATGAATCTACTGAATGACTTTTAGTGTAGGCGAGTTGGGCACTTATTAAACTTGTATTTGCTGCCCTCTCTTAATAATCTTTAGTTAAGCACGTTGGAAAGTCCAATTAGCACTATTAGCGACATGATGCTAACAGATCAATGAAGCAAAGTGCAACTCCAGGTATTTTTATTTATTTAGTTATTGACAAAACTTGACAAAAATACTTATTCATTAACTGGACTTAATATTCATCTTAAACTTTATAATTTTATTCAAAGGTTATATTTTTGTACCTTTATTTTTGGCACTTTTTAAAATTTTCTGTTGCTAGTACTTTAGTAACTTTTACATTGAAATTCGCCTGGTGGAACAAATAAAGGCTCACTTTTATTATTATTATTATTATTATTATTATTATTATTATTATTAATATTATTATTATTATTATTATTATTATTAATATTATTATTATTATTATTTGATTGTTTATTTCATTCATAAAGTATAAAAAGACATCAACAGTGTGATAATAAAAAAAATTGAATGAAAGAGAGCAGAGAGAAGAGTAATCTTGTTATCTGCCCCTCTTCCCTTTTCCAGACATTAACACTGATAGTGACGATAAAACATTTCATCAATACATTCCATTTCAATCACAATTATTAATCAATTGTAAATAGAAAACTTCATTTTTTATGCACAACAACTTAGTTTTCTTTTACATACATACACATGACATGGATTTTATGTATTTTTAAATGCTCTTATTGTATTTGATTCTTTGATTTCTTTGTCAAGACTTTTCCATAAAAAAACTCCTTTCACAGTGACGCTTCGCTCCATAACCTCGGTTCTGAATCTGGGTTTTTTAAGCATGTAGGTTCCTTTAAATTGTAGT
Organism: Paratrypauchen microcephalus; assembly: GCA_036785185.1. Classification (NCBI taxonomy): domain Eukaryota; kingdom Metazoa; phylum Chordata; class Actinopteri; order Gobiiformes; family Gobiidae; genus Paratrypauchen; species Paratrypauchen microcephalus. Next base: position 1,163,107 of record JAVJIX010000124.1, on the reverse strand, counting down.
GTCTTGTTCTCATCTCAAAGAATCTTTGAATATTTACAGGTAACACTCTGCACTTTGCTTTATACATGACATTGAGGAGACTTAATTCAACAATATCACACATTTTCAACACTTTAAGTTGAACAGATAATGGGGTTTGATGCTCTGACTGTTGGTGATAATTCTCAAAGCCCTTTTCTGTAAAATAAATAATGGCTGTAGGTAAGTTTTACATGTCGACCCCCAAATTTCCACAGAGTACATCGGATATAGTGTAATTATAGAGTTATACAATGTTAATAATGCTGCACTGTTTAGTGAGAACTTTACTTTATGCAACACAGAAATTACTTTGGACATTTTGCTTTTAGTGTAATTTATGAGACCTCCAGTTTAGACCTTCATCAATCATGACCCCTAAAAATGTAGTTTCATTTACTCTCTTAATCTCACTTATATTATCTTTAACATCATATTTGACTCTCAGTCTTGCAGTCCATGGTGTCCTCCACCTCCAAACCGTAGTATCTTCACTGTATGAAAAGATCCCACAGCATAAGTATTTGTACTATGAACCAGAGTACAGATCCGATGTGGGTCCGCAGGCACAGATTACTGTTGTGATAATGGATACCCCTGCCGTGTACCCTGTGTGGGATTACATCAAGAGCTACAAAAATACCATACCAAAATGCCCACCAATTTTAGAATGAAAAACCTTTAGATACAGTGGTCCCTCGTTTATCGTAGGGGTTAGGTTCCAGAAATAACCCGTAATGAGTGAAATCCACGAAGTAGGACAACTTTATATTTTACAATTATTATACATGTTTTAAGGCTGTAAATGCCTTAAAACACTGGAATTAACGTTTTCTCACATTTCTCTCTTGTTTAAACACTCAAACTTTCGTAGATTTTCAACAAAATGTATTAATAGTGAAGCATGGGGGGAGACACGGCTCTGCCGGGAGCCCCGCCAAACGCTTGAGGGGAGCGGAGACATGAGTCACTGGATCCGCAGGAAGCACCGCGCTCATCCAACAGCACTGCCACGTCCCGGGACACGACGCGTGCCAACCCCTTGGAGAAGTGCACGACAAGTGCACCCCTCATCGTGGTCAAATCCGTGACAGAGCAGCACGACCGGCACGAGGCCGTGGCTGCGAGCACGAGATCGAACCGCGGCGCCCGGACCATGCCTCCTCCTCAGGACCGCATCCTCGCAGCCCGAGCAACAACCCGAACACGCACAAACGAACGCAAGAGCCGCACGAAACCAGCAAAGAGCCGCACGGGGCGATTTAATCCTGGTTTAGACCTGGTCTAGTCCCGGTTTAGTCCAGGTCTAGTTCTGGTCTAGACCTGGTTTAGTCCACGTTTAGTCCTGGTCTAGTCCTGGTCTAGTCCCGGTCCCCCCTGCATTCCGCATCTATCAGTCGGCAAAGGTCTATAGTCTCTTAGCCAATCAGGATGCAGAACACAATGTTACACTATTAAAAAAAATGTTACGCTATTAAAAAAAAAAAAAAATCTGCAAAACTGCCAGGCTGCGAACATTGAACCGCGATAGAGCGAGGGACCACTGTAATACCAAACATACAGGAAACTATGTTATCCTATTTGGCATTTCCTTTAAGCACCACACTGCTGAGTGTAGCCTAATCAGTCTTGTAGTTTAAGATCCACTATGTAACATGCTTGTTTGGAATTAGACATCTATCTCCAAGAGTACAAGCTGCCAACGCAACCAGGCCAAGTTACAGGTCAGATCTGTGGAGAGGCAACAACGCTAACTGTAAGAATGCATGTTTTTACGATCATTTTGAGCTATAAAATACTTGCAATTGATAAATAAATGCAAGCAACATATGGTTTAATGTCATAATGTACTGTGGAACTTACCAGGCAAAGCAATAACATCTCTATGGAGACCAGAAAAGTTACATAGTGCACCTTTAAACATTCTGATCTGAACTTTTGATGATTAGAGTTTTTGGAGTTCTAACTTCCACAGACGATTTCTCTTTGTGAAAAAGTGTGTGGGTGTGTGTGTGTGTGTAGTTCAAAAGTTTAAACTCAATTGGAATATTTGCAAAAGTGAAGCAGACACTCCGGTCACAGACAGTGACCCAGACCTGCAGCCTGGGAGCCATGTTCTGAGTGTGCTTTTTAATTAGGAAAGGAACTACTTTATTTGATATAGTTAGTCATGAGAAGTATTTTATAGATACTTTTAGACCAAATACTTGTACTTCACCTGGTTTTGTCCTGGTTTAGTCCTGATTTGAAGAAGAAGAAGTGACTTTATTGATCTCACACTGGAGAAATTCTTCTCTGCATTTTAACCCATCCTGTATATACTGTATATATTAGGAGCAGTGGGCAGCACATGACTGCGCCCGGGGACCATCTCCATGATCTTCTTGCTTCAGTTTGGTCAGGACCTAAGCTGGAGGATTTTACCTATGGTGCATGTTTTGGGTTGATGGGGGAAACCGGAGTGCCCGGAGGAAACCCACCCAGACACGGGGAGAACATGCAAACTCCACACAGAAAGGCCCAGGCAACCCGGGGATCAAACCCAGACCATGCATGCAAACTCCACACAGAACACACACGGAAAGGCCTGGGCGACCCGGGGATCGAACCCGGAACCTTCTTGCTGTGAAGCAAGAGCGCTAGCCACTCAGCTACCGTGCCGTGCCGACCTAGTGTTATGACATCAGGATAATAATTGCTCATCAGCTTACTTCTTTCTGTACTTTTATTGTGGGGAGTCATGCACCTGTGTGCCTTGAATGTTCCAGAGTATGGCATTATACTTAATCACCATGGAGACAAACAGTTGACACCACCAAATTACAGGTCAGATCTGTTGAGAGGCGACTCGGCTGACAGTCAAAATACTTTTGTGTTTTAATAATTTTACAGCAATAAAAACGCTTGAAAATGAATGCATGTACAATACAATATAAGACTATATGTGATACTGTCAAACATTCTAGACAAAGCAGTAACATTTCCATGGAGACAAGAAGTTGGTGAACCTTTAAGTAGTTTGAAAATTATTACTGCAATATTTTTATTTAAGTAAAATTTACATCCATCTATCTACTACTTATTTAATTTCTCACTACTTTTTTTTAATCAACCACCACTTTTGATAAGTCTACTAGTTAAAAGTTATAAAATCCTTTTAACTTTCCAACATTTTTATTTTATTAAATTAGAAAAAAAAAATACATCTCCTTTAGCAGTGTAACCCCTGGCCCCTTGCGTACCATTTTTGACCATGAACCCGAATATAAAAACAATTAGTTCTAAGTTCCTTCTCTCCCTCTTTTCCTAATTAAAACTCCTAACAAGGTCTCCTAATATGACTTCCAGGCTGCATATCCGGATCAGTGCTCAGGACCTGCCAAACTTTTTCAAATATTTCAATTGAGTTTAAACTTTAAGAACCAAGCAACTTTTAATGTGCAGCCCCCCCACACACATTTTCACAAAGAGAAATCGCCCGGGAAAGTTAGACCTACGCCTACGCCCAAAACTTCGGTCGACAAAAGTTCAAATCAGAATGTTTAAACTATAAGGCTGTTGTTGGCTGCGGTACACAGTGGGTAGTGGGTGGCTCAATGGCACAAAGGCAAGAACAGATGGAAGATTTCTCATTAGTTGTTGGGCTAGTTGTACATTATATCTTGGACCATGCCTGTAAGCAACTTTGATATAATGTTGAAAGTAAAAGTATAAGATTTTTATTGTACAATGGTCCCTCGTTTATCGTGGTGGTTACGTTCTAAAAATAACTGACAATAGGCGAAATCCGTGAAGTAGTCAGCTTTATATTTTACAATTATTATACATGTTTTAAGGCTGTAAACGCCTCACCACACACTTTATACACTTTTCTCAGACTGCCATTAACGTTTTCTCACATTTCTCTCTCGTTTAAACATTCAAACTTTCGTCGATTTTCAACAACAACAAAATTATTAATAGTGGCGCTTGTATTTCACAGTTCCTGTAACCATGCCTCTCGTGCTGGCGCCGCTCCGCCTTGGCGCAGGCGTCTTTTTCCGAGTGAAGAACATGGTTATGGGTAGTTGTTGGCGCTCTTTTTTCTTTTGGGCGAGAAGATTCTTATAAACAGACACTTTTGATTATATTTGAGAAAGTTTCGTCGACATTGTGGGTTTTGTCGGGGAGAAAACTTGCGAACATACAGCACTTCAGAGTCACACTCCGATCGAACATTTATATAAATCTGGCAAACTGAACACATTCTGTATTGTACAGGAGACACGGAGGAGAATGATGGACAAATTGGCAAAGGTCTACAGTCCCTTAGCCAATCAGGGCACAGAACACAATGCACGTTGATACACTATAAAAAAAGTTGGAATAAAAAAATCTGCGAAACAACACGGCCGCGAAAGGTGATCCATGTTATAGCGAGGGACCACTGTATATGTATTTATTTGATGAATTGGCAACAGTGAGTTAAGTCTTTGCCCACTAATGGAAAGATAGCTGGTTCAAATCCTACTTGAACACATATTAGCCTATCACTGTGTCCCAGGACAAGACGTTTTTTACACATTGTCAGTCATTACATTAAAGTATACGCCCACCAATGGAAGAGTAGCTGGTTCAAACTCCACCTGAACACATGTTATCATCGTGCACCTGGGCAAGACACTTTTCACACTTATCGCCAATCTTTACATCATGTTAAAAGTTGCACCAGAAAGGGCATCAGGCATAAAAATCTGCCCAGTCGCAATGTGACTGAGAATTATAAAAACGGTAATAAGCTACATTATAATCATTTATCTTACTTTAATTAAGAAATAGAATTGATTCAGCTCTTTATAGTGTAATGTATAGGGGCCATTCTATCAAATATGCATGAAGCTCAGCTAAATAACTTTCCATATCCTCCTCATATTGAAATTAAATTCAGAGTAGTATTTCTATTCTTTTTGGTGGTCTTTTTCTCTATCACTATCGTCTGCCAGTGTTCATATCTGTAGCTGTAGCAGAGACCTCCATCTTGTCATCTCAGTGTTATGGTTTGCTAGTCTGGAGCTAGTCTGTAAACGCGACCTTCGTGTTATCTGTTGGCCAAATGCTGCTATTGAATTTGCTGAGTTCACAAATCGTTCTCGCAGTAATGTATTCTGGGAGAAAACAGGCTACATTTTTCAAGCTCTGTGTGAAAGCTGTAGCGCTAAACGATTAAATATAATGAAATGAAAAGAAAACACTTGTTGTTATGGCTCAAATTACAATAGTTCATTTAAATACAAGCCACGAAGCTCTGCATTATTTAGCATCAGCATGTGGTTTACAAACTTTTACAAAGGATCAAAATACATACAAATAAATACAACTTAACATTTACATTAGCCAACATTTTTCTTAACTAAATCTAAATGATCTACCAGTGAATTAAAAAGGAAAACTTTTTTTTTTTCATACATAGAGACAAATTTAAATTTTGTTTAATCTATCATACATTTATTTGGGATGTTTCTCTCATTTTTGTCACATTAAACACTAACTAAACATTCTATCTCCCTCACCACCTCTTGTGTATATATTTATTTAGCTACTTGTAAATAAATTAATCTATATATTTGATAAACTTTAAAGGACCCATGTTACGCTATTTTCTGGTCTATGTTATAATGTTGTTTCCTCATCACAAACAGACCTGGAGTTTTTGTTTAACACACAAACCCTGCAGATTTAGGCTGAGTTCTTCTCTCAAACAGAAAACACTCCACCCTGTTCCACCTTGTGTCATAATACAGGAAGTTCTCCACTGTGTTTCTGAAGTTCTTACACCTTCACTAGAATCATTTGGATCATTTCAGTCCTGGAATTGCCAGTCTCTAACTAAAGGTAAAAGGTAGCTATTAGATTGAAAACTACAACTACATGACATCACGAGGTGGAACAGAACATTTTGAGCTTCTAAAATTTGTGTGAATGAAACAAAACTCCACTCCAAGTTTGTTTTTGATGACATAAGTCAATTTTCATTAATAGAGGACCTTTAATTTGTCACATATTTATTTATGTTTTTTTCTTCTTTTTTCTCATTAAACACAATTAAACATATACATCTACCTCACTACCTACTGCATATATAGCCTATATTTACCTATTATATTATACATGTACATATATAAATATAATATATTTGAGCTGTAATCGACCCAAGTCTGCTATTTCTGCCAATTTAATGACTTGTATTACCGTTTACATGTTGCTATTTGTTATTATATCATAATATGTGAGCTGCTGTGTCCAAGTAATTCCCCTTGTGCATCAATAAAGTGTATCTAAGTCTAAATATATAGGCCTTGCTTCTAATGTTATGTATTTGGCTTGTCGCTAGTGCTAATAGTGGAACTGTTGTGTTTTTGCCTTTACGGAAACATGGCTGGACCCAACCATTCCAGACAGCGCCGTTACCCCGGACAATTTCACTATATACAGGCAGGACAGAACGGAGGACTCAGGCAAGTCTTGTGGTGGGGGTGTGTGCTTTATGGTTAACTCTTTGTGGGCAACAGACGCACGTATTTTAACAACTCGCTGCACTCCAGCCCTAGAGCTGCTAACCATTAAAGTTAGACCCTTCTATCTGCCTAGAGATTTTAGCTCTGTAATCCTCACTGTAGTCTATATTCCACCACAAGCTGCTAAAACAGAAGCCCTAGAACAACTGTATGGGATTATAAACGGACTTGAAAACTCTCACCCTGATGCAGCTTTCATTGTGGTGGGGGATTTCAACAGAGCCAATATGAAAACAGTCCTACCAAAATACTACCAGCACATATCCCTCCCCACCAGGGGGGGGCAGACTTTAGACCATTGTTACACCCCATTTAAAGACAGTTACAAACCCCTCCTCTGCCCAGCCTTTGATAAATCTGACCATAGCGCCATCTTGCTGTTGCCTGCGTACAAACAAAGGCTTAAACTGGAAAAACCGGTTCCCAGACAAATCCACAAATGGAGCAGTATGTCTGATGAGGTGCTACAGGACTGCTTTGAAACTACAGACTGGCAGATGTTTGCAGATGCAGCGGATGGTGACGTTAATGCGTACACAGACTCTGTCGTAGGCTACATAGGGAAGTGCATCGAGGACACGGTGCCCAAAATCTCCATCTGCACTTACCCTAATCAGAAACCCTGGGCGGGCCCTGAGGTGCGTGCTAAACTGAAAGCTCGCACTGCCGCCTTCAACTCAGGAGACCCCGAAGCCTACAAAGCAGCCAAGTACGACCTCAGAAAGACCATCAGGACTTCCCAGAGGGACTACAGGGAGAGAGTGGAGTCTGCCCAGCAGAGCAATGACCCGAGACGGGTGTGGCATGGGCTACGCTGCATCACTGACTACAAGGGGAGGAGTGGGCCCGTGGAACTGTCCAGCGCATCATTTCCGGACGAACTCAACACCTTCTACGCCCGGTTTGATGCAGTTAACACCACGCCTGTCACCAGACCCCATGTGGACAGTGAAGACGCTGTACTTTGTATAGACACTGCTACAATGAGACGGGCGTTCAAGAGAGTGAATCCCCGCAAAGCACCAGGACCCGACGGCATCCCCGGACGGGTGCTGAGGGCTTGTGCTGACCAACTCGCCGGGGTGTTCACCAACATCTTCAACCTGTCTCTGAGCCAGTCTATCGTGCCCACCATCTTCAAGACCTCCACTGTAGTCCCCATCCCAAAGACCCCCACAGCATCCTGTCCTAATGACTATCGGCCCATAGCACTCACATCTGTCATCATGAAGTGCTTTGAACGAATCATTAAGAGACACATCTGTGACTCCCTCCCCGACACCCTGGACCCCCAGCAGTTTGCATATAGAGCAAAGCGGTCTACAGACGACGCTATTGCTCTAGCAGTCCACACCTCTCTCAGTCACCTGGAGAGAGGAAACACATATGTGAGAATGCTCTTCATCGACTACAGCTCGGCATTCAACACCATAATCCCCTCCAAACTGGTCTCTAAGCTCACCGCCCTGGGCCTGGGGACGTCCATCTGCTGCTGGATATGGGACTTCCTCACCAACAGGCCACAGGCGGTGAGGATCGGCAGCCACGTCTCCTCCACATGTGTCCTCAGCACTGGGGCACCCCAGGGCTGTGTTCTCAGCCCTCTCCTGTACTCCCTGTTCACCTATGACTGTACCGCCAGGCACAGGTCCAACACCATCCTCAAGTTTGCTGACGACACTACCATCCTAGGCCTCATCACCAACAACGATGAGAGTGCCTACAGAGACGAGGTGAAATCACTGACCAGCTGGTGTCAGGAAAATAACCTCTCTCTGAATGTCAGCAAAACTAAGGAAATGATCGTGGACTTCAGGAGACAGCGTGTAGACCAGCATCCCCCCATCTCCATCAACAACGCTGAGGTGGAGCAGGTCAGCAGTTTTAAGTTCCTTGGGGTACACATCACTGAGGATCTGTCCTGGACACTACATACAGACACTGTGGTTAAGAAAGCCCGACAAAGACTCTACTTCCTGAGGAAGTTGAGGAAGTTTGGTATGAACACCAGCATCCTCACAAACTTCTACAGGTGCACCATCGAGAGCCTGCTGACGGGCTGCATCACAGTGTGGTATGGGAACTGCACCGCTCAGAGCCGCAAAGCACTACAGAGGGTGGTGCGAGCGGCAGAGGACATCACTGGCAGCAGTCTCCCCTCCATCCAGGACATTTACCACAGCAGGGGTCTGCGTAAAGCACGCAGCATCACTAAGGACCATACTCACCCGGCACAAGGACTCTTCCGTCTGCTACCCTCTGGTAGACGATACAGGAGCCTGCCAGCACGCACAAAAAGACTCAAAGACAGCTATTACCCCCAAGCTGTCAGACTACTGAACTCTGGGTAATACTCTAAATAATACTGAACTCTCAATAATACTGCACTAAACTACCTTTCATTATGCATAATTATGTTTACTGCTGCTGCTCTATATGAATATATCATGTTTGTCACTACCTCACTGTAAATTACTGTTACATGTGCAATAACCTATGTGCAATATTTATACCACACTATGTGCAATATTTATACCATACTATGTGCAATACGAAATCCACATGCAACACCTACACCACACCATATTATGTGCAATCTGTGAAATACTTACACCTTATTTGATCTTGATTTAATCCTACCTGCACCTTGTACCTTGTTTTTTTATTACATATTTTATTATATTGTTTATTATATTGTTTATTATATTGTTTGCCTCTTCCCCTGCACTTTACAACACTTTTTTTACCATGTACTATTATTGCATGTTATAAGTACTTCTTGACTATCTTAGCGAGTCAACGGTTCTTCTGATCCTAAGCATTTCATTGCATTGTTGACCTTGTGTTGATTCTGCATATGACAAATAAACAATCTTGAATCTTGAATCTAATAACTTCCCCCACACAGACAGCACACACATATTTCAGCTGTTATTCTACCACAGTAGCCTTTTGAGTATTGAACTGTATTGGATTTCCATAAGACTGTTGTAAATCAGAGTAGCGAGGCTTGTTTGGTTTGTCTAATGAAGTGTCCACCACAGATGTGACCTTATCCATACTCTGTACACCACGGCTTTGGTGAAATGTCGATGAAACTGTACGTACACTGGGAACTACATCACGCAACAAGAATGAACTTTAACATTTGTTGGAACGAGATATATAAAAGGAAGGTTCAAATCTTGCTCTAAGTACTGCCGTCCTATCATTGGAGTAACAAGGCTGGTGACATGACGCTGGGGGTGTTCTACATGTATCTCATGGTGGAATGTTTAGGTGTTACCATGGTGACACAATGCACACATTAGCAAACAAACAAAGCTTTAAGATTGTCTGAAAACACAAGAAAAAATACAGAATGGATTTAAACAGCATATTTTCAGAGATACGAGTGTTCATGGTCCTGTTTAGGAGTTTGATTTTCAACAAAAGGTGAGAGTGACTAACGGAAAAACTGTTGGCTAATGCTACCTAGCTTCTGATTGTTATTTTATGTGTGAGGAACTTTAGTTTTAATGGCACAAATCAGCTAATCTGTTGTAATTCCAGCTAAGTCAGTTCTTGAGATTGTGTTAAAATAAAGATCAGATTAAGGCTGCATCCCATTTCTTACCCCTACCCCTTGGTTTTGCGCGTTCATGTGAGGGCAAGGGGTGTCTCGATTCTAATTTTGATCAAGGGCTAGGGCCACGACCGAGAGCTACATACCCCTTGAAACAAAGTAAGCTCTCGACCAGACTTGGGACAAAGGGTGTGACTACAAGCTCAGGCAGGTTTTGGGATTTGGGCAGCGTCACATCGACCAGCCAAGGAGTCTCATAAATGTATTTTCAGCAGTTGTAATTATCGATTAACAGTTTTGCGTGGTTTACAATTATGACGCTTATGTTCTACGTTACTTTTAGTGATATGTTGTTGCGGTTTTAATTGCAGTGATGTCTGTTTAGCCGACATTATCGTTTTCATCGAACTTTCATGTATAAACAAGCTAGTTTTTTTGTCAAGCTGAGGTACCCAATAATCCTTGACATTTTGTTTACGTTTGTTTGCGTCAATTGTTGTCGCCTCTGTAGACGTAGCAGCCAGGTAGAGGCAAGGGATGATGATGCAAACGGTAATCGAGTGATGTCCCATTTCTTAGGGGAACATTCGTACCCTGAGCCCTCTCAGCTCATTATCGAGGGGCAAGACAAAGACGTAGATAAAGGGGTAAGGGAAGGGGAGGGGGTAAGACAGAGACATGGGACATGGGATAAGTCCATCAGGCCTCAGACAGAGCAGAGCCTACAGTTAGCATCACTCTGTAGGGAACATTAACGACATCACCTGCAAAGTATCAATAGGAAGGGCATCTGGCATTAAAAAAAATAACAAAAAAAATCTGCCAAATCAGCATGCATCTGGTTCTGCACGGCAACTCAAGAAGAAATGAAGTGTAGTGAAGAGGTATTGATTGAAGCAGTTCCTTGATGGCCATGGATGATTGTTTTGTTTCTGAAGAGGTCCTAAATATAGTCTACAAGATTCAAACATGTGTGAAGGAACCAAAACACTACTCAGGTCTGTTTTAGAAGACAAAACGGAATTATAACCTACTTTTATGAGTTTTATTTATAAGGGTTATAAGGTTGCAGGGGCTAAGGGTGGCCGAATAGAAGGTTTATGGATAACTGCAAGACTCTGAAGGATACCTGTTTTAGACTTAGACAAACTTTATTGATCCACAGGGGAAATTATTTGGACACAGTAGCTCGCTCATCACAATATAATAATAACAAAGAGTAAAAAATAAATGGTAATAATAAATTCTAAATAAGAAGCAAAAAGAGAACAAGAGACAACTGTCAAATAAGACATAATTATATAAATAATTGTATATGTACAAGTAAAAAAAATAGAAAAATAAGTAATAAAACAAAATTACGGCTGTATACAAAAGACAAGAAACGCAGTGTAATGATATGATGATTGAAAGGACATAAGGTTATTCATTATATAAGGGTGAATTGTACAGTTGTATGGAGTATGGTATGAATGTAGTCCTGTATCTCTCACTGTTTGAGCGGAGCTGTAGGAGCCTGTTGGAGAATGAGCTCCTCTGTCCCTCTATGGTCTGGTGCAGTGGGTGAGCAGGAGTGTTCATGATGGAGAGCAGTTTGTCCAGTGTCCTCCTGTCCCTCACTGTAACAAATGCCTCTAGCTCACAACTGATCATGTGACCAGCTTTACGTCAGTTCGTCCAATGTCCCTTTTTTGGTGCTGCTCCCTCAGCAGAGCACAGTGAAGTACAGGGCCCTGGCCACCACAGACTGGTAGAAGATCTCCAGTAATTTGCTGCACACATTGAAAGACCTGAGATTTCTCAGGAAGTAGAGTCTCCTCATGCCCTTCTTGTACACAGCTATACTGTTGTCCCTCCAGCCTGTTGTTTACATGAGCCCATGGTACTTGTAGCAGTCCACTATTTCCACGTCATGGCTCTGGATGGTTATGGGCTCCACTGGTGTCCTCTTCCTCAAGAGGTCAATCACCAGTTCCTTGGTCTTGTCAATGTTCAGGAGCAGATGGTTTGCCCGGGACCACTCCACACATTTGCAATCAGTGTCCTGTACTGCAGCTCATGTCTGTCCTTCATACACCCTACCACTGCAGAGTCGTCAGAGAACTTCTGCACTCCTACATTACTAACCACAGTGCGACTGGGGACCACCATGTTTGACACTGTGGTTAGTAATGGAGTCGTCAGAGAACTTCTGCACTCCTACATTACTAACCACAGTGTCAAACATGGTGGTCCCCAGTCCCACGTACTGAGGCCTGCCTGACAGGGAGTCAGTAATCTAGGAGACAATGGAGGAGCTGACACTCATCCTGAGCAGCTTCTCACTCATCAGAAAGGGCTGGATTGTGTTAAAGGTACTGGAGAAATCGAAAAACAATATCCTTACAGAGCCCTGAACACTATCCAGGTGAGAGTGAGCCTGCTGCAGAAGATAGATTAAAGCATTATCCACACTAATGTGGGCCTGATAGGCAAATCAGCTCTATGAGAACTTCCTCAGTGACTTTGAACACAGGATAAACCCTCTGTCTTTGGTTGAGATAATTTTGTTTGTGGCTCATCAGATGACAGTTCCTACAGATGCGATTAAGTTTTTACAGCCTTCTGTCAGGGGGACCTTCAACTCACATCTCCGGGAGAACTTCTCCCAGATTCCAGGGGAGGCTGGGGACACGGACTCAGAGTGGGCTTTATTCTCGGCCTCTATTGTCGATGCGGCTGCTCGTAGCTGTGGTCGTAAGGTCTGTGGTGCCTATCGCAGCAGCAATCCTTGAACGCGGTGGTGGACACCAGAAGTAAGGGATGCCGTCAGGCTGAAGAAGGAGTCCTGTAGGGCCTTGTTGGCTCATGGGACTCCTGAGGCAGCTGACAGGTACTGGCGGCCAAGCATGCTGCAGCCCAGGTGGTCGCAGAGGCAAAAACTCTGGGTTGGGAGGAGTTTGGAGAGGCCATGTAGGAGGACTGTTGGACAGCCTCAAAGAAATTCTGGCAAACTGTCTGACGCCTTAGGAGGGGGAAGCAGTGCTTCACCACCACCTCGACTGGGGATGTTGTCGGACGGTAGAAGAAATACTTTGAGGATCTCCTCAATCCCACCATCACGTCTTCTGAGGAGGAAGCAGAGGCTGTGGACTCGTCCATCACCCTGGCTAAAGTCAATGAGGTGGTTGGCAAGCTTCTCGGTGGCAAGGCTCTGGGGGTGGATGAGATCTTAAGTCTCTGGATATTGTGGGGCTGTCTTGGCTGAGACATCTCTGCAATATTTGCTGTGAAATATTTAAGGTTTTCATACATTGTCGTAGAGCTGGGCGATTTGGCCTAAAAATAAAATCTCAGATTTAAAAAAAATAAAATAAAATCCGATTTCCGTTTTTAATTGATTTTTCTCTGCCCTACTCAAAAACAAATAACAGATGACAAATGGCTCAAAACAATGCAATGTTCTTTTATAAAACAAATAGATTACACCTTGCATCAATTAAGCTGTTATTGTTTTAAAAAATATATCACAGTTATATAAATATCTTTCTTTTATAAAGAAGCATTTTATGGAGCTACATTATTCCCTGATTGTGGGAAAGATGGACTGGAGTGGGTAGTGTTGTGTTTTAGTTTTAGTTTTTCTTCGAGTGATGCAGAAAAGAGGGAGCCACTGTCTGTGTTCATGTATGTTAGCTTGTGCAGTCTGTATACAGCTGTGGCAACACAAGAAAAATATTTGCGGCTTGGTAGCACATACTTCGGGTACAAAACTTTCACCATGTTAATGAATCCGGGCTTTTCCACAGTATATATGGGCACCATGTCTTTTAGATTATGTCCTCGCGCTGTGGAGACTTGCACTTCTCCCACTGTGCTGCGTGCCTCTGCTTTAGGCGCTAGGATACATTTGTCGTGCTGCAACAGCTTTTGAACAGACCTTACAGCGAGCACTCGTTTGTTCTAAGTCCGACGCAAGAAAACCGAACCAGTTCCATATAACAGATGTAGCAACACCTTTGTTTGGTACAAGCTCCGGCTTTCCCTCACTCGCATGTTAGCTTGTTTGGGTGCGCCCCGCTAACTTACCTGTGTAGAGCGTGGCGGCGCGTCAGTTCCACTTGCATAAAATAATTAAAAATCGATTTTCATAAAAACACATCGTCCTGAACTGTAAATTCGAATTAACCGATTTAATTGATAAATCGCGCAGGTCTAACTTGTCGAAGGTATTCAACTATTTCATGATTTTCAGCACTGGAGAGATCCTTTTTCTTTCCCATATTGCTTGAAAATGTTGCTCTGCTTAATAATGTGGAGCGTCCTTCTTAAGTCGTTTTTTTCTTTAATTGGATGCTGCTGGAAAACTTATTGGCACAGATTGAGTTTACTGAGACACAAGACCAGCCATGAGTTTCACCTTTATGACACTTAAACACAATTTGCATAATAATTTGGAACGCTGTGCAGAATCTGAAAATAGCATAATATGGGCCCTTTAATTTTGATCAATTTGCTGTGTCATATTTTGTCCTTACCCCAACTTACTTTATACCACATACTTCCCTGAAACCTCACCACAAGTCTTAACTAGACCCAGGACAGCGCGATGTAACAGGCGAGCGCCTGGAGAGGCCACCCAGTCCCCCCTGCACCTCTCCTGGACGCGGCTATCCTCGGCTGTCCTTGGCTGTCCTCGGCTGTCCTCGGGGTCCTGGCTCCCGGACCATTATCCTAGCGTCTACCTGTCACCGCGGTAACACAGGAGAGCAAGCATTCCAGTGAGAAATTGGTCCCAGCGCGACACTGTGGCGTCTAATGGCAGGACTCCAGCCACAGAGGGGCCGCCCACTGCTCCTAATGGGACCTCTGCACACGGCACGCCGCTCTCTCTGCACTCGGCTCCGGACCAGGGTGGGTGGAGAAGGGAAGGGGAGAAGAAGGAGAGAGACAGAAGAGAGCAGTAAAAATAGCTGCTTGATATATAGGGCGTAATGTCCAAAAATTTAGGGGCCAAAAATACAGGAAAGGAGACAGTTGTCCAATATGCAGCACTGACTTCTAAGAGCTTTTAACCAAGTTCCTGTCAGATTAATATTGTCGTCACCATGCATTAAGCAGCTGTTGTTCTAAGCCTAATTTAAACTGTGCATTACATTCAACTGGTATCCTGTTATCTTTGTAATAATTTTACTCATGCTAATATCGCTATTAGTATTAGTAGTAGTAGTAGTAGTAGTTGTTGTTGTTGTTGTTGTTGTTGTTGTAGTAGGCCTAGCAGTAGCAGCAGCAGTATTTGTATTAGTAATAGCAGTAGTAGTAATAGTAATAGTAGTTCATAGTTCATAGTTGACTTTATTGTCAAAAAACCATATGTACATGTACACGTAGTGAATCGAAATTAGTAGGCTAGTAATAGTAATAGTAGTAGTAGTAGTAATAATAGTAATAGTAATAGTAGTAACAGAGTAGTTAAGTCTTCTATGTCCCTTGTACTTTATCAGTCTGGGAGTAATGGAGTACTTATTGGGTAATACTGCAAGAGTGCAGTACTGTTGTTGTAAGTAGTTGACCTATGAGTAGTAGTAGGTGTACTAATATTGTAAATTTGCACTGCTAAAAATAACTAATTGTATTGATTTGTATTAAGTGGATCCTCATTACATTACATATTTGAATGAGTTAAGTCGACTATGAAATGAAAAGTGTATGATTAAATTTTTTTATTTTAATGACTGCCTTTTCCCCCAAGCCATATTTCATTGTTATTATCCGCCTGCCAGTGCCTTTTCATCGTGGGATTCGCACTCATTCACACTTTGTATCAGGGTCAAATTGCAGAGAAACGTAGCTAGCCTCCTCGCTATACCGTGGCAATGAGCGATCTGCTAGCTTAGCCTGTCAATACATCCCTTGTGGTGTGCCCTATTAGCGCTGCCGTTAGCTGTCCAGCAGAATCAAAGCAGAGCTTGCTGCAGACATATTAGCTTGTTATGCTAGCAGCTCCACTGTGTTTACACTGTTATTTTCAATTCTGCTGTGGAAGACTACCCAAGGTATCTGTGAAAGATCATAAAGAAAAGAAAGCATTGTTTTAACCACAAACTTCACGGTTTGGCTCTTTTCAATTCTTATTTATTTCATTTCGCCACTCTTGTTTTATCTGGACTTGTTATAACTAAAACTTGGTTGTATTAATTATATAGACTGTACATTTAACCAGTAAAATTAAACTAAATTGCAAGGCTTTAAGGTGTCCGGTTTCCATAGACATGTTATTGAAATGTTTCACACTACATGGCCGTGAGTGGCGAGAGGGAGATTTTTTTTTTTTTTCTTAAATTGTTCTTACATTGTTCTTAAATTGTCAGAGACTATATTAAAGTGTATATGTCAATAAAATTTTGAATTTCAATCAGTTTATTTTAAAATGTATTTTAAAGAGGGATTATCAGACTCCTGCAGAGAGAGCCGCTGTCCTGTCTGGGATCATGAACAGAACTACAGTGAACCCTCGCTGTATCGCGGTTCACTCTTCGCGGCCTCGCTGTTTCGTGGATTTTTTTTCCCAATTTTTTTTTTTTTTTTTTTTCAATTTTTTTTTTTACAGTGTAACATTCTGTCCTGCGCCCTGATTAGCTAAGAGACTAGACCAGGACTAAACCAGGTCTAAACCAGGACTAAACCAGGTCTAGACCAGGGATGGTAGGGACAGAGTCTCTGATTTCCTTCACGAGAGCGCCTGGGTGACAGGAGGTGTGGCCTTTGTTTACTTGCACGAGCCACGGAAGAGAGTGCGAGCCGGACCATGGAAGAGCCAAGAATCTACATGGACGGGCCTGGCGCCTGGCCGCGCGGCGTCTGGGGGAGCCGCAGCGGGGAGAGCCGTACACCGCATTCGAGGGAGACCGCAGCGGGGGGAGGACACTCGCGCGCACAGAGGAGACAGTGGATCTTTTCCCCTCACGAACCCGACCCCGTCCTAGAGAGCTGTGGAGTATTGGCGACGCATTGATAGCGGTCTGATTTTGGAGCCGGGGTGAAATGCAACCAACTCTTGTGAGCGCAGGTTAGTCTTACCTGGTCTTGTGGTGAGGGCTGGTGCTCAGAGGCGTCTGTTAGCGGTTTGGCACTGTTAGCATTGGCTTGAGTCTTGCCCAAAATGATATCCAGGTCGCTTTCCACTCGACTTTCGCACATGGCATGGATATGTGGTACCAAAACAAACACACGTGTCCGCGCACACGTGTCCGCGCGCACGTGTCCGCGTGTCACGTGCCCCCCCCCCCCTCCCACTATTAATATATTTTAATGAAAATCTACAAAAGTTTGAGTGTTTAAACAAGAGAAAAATGTTAATACCAGTCTCAGAAAGGTGTATAATGTGTCTGGTGAAGCGTTTTCAGCCTTAAAACATGTAGAATAATTGTAAAATATAAAATTGTCCTACTTCGCGGATTTCACTTATTGCGGGCTATTTCTGGAACCTAACCCCCGCGATAAACGAGGGTTCACTGTATAATAAATATTAATATAGATCCATAGGATCATGTCAGTGTCTCGTAGGATTTCAGCAGAGTTCAGGTTCTCCGGGGGCGGGGCTAGGTGTATCGATCAGGTTTGAGTGTATGTCCGACTACTGAAGTTTGAGACGTTTCTTCTCGTCATTTACGCACTCATCTGCATTTAACACATACGGGTCTTTAAGATGTATCCCACTCACTAATGTTCATTTAGCATCATAACTTTGCAGCTTTGTGTTAACCTCATTCAGGCTGCACGCGCATCCGCTGTGTTGATAAACAAATAATCTGTCTATAGGCTAAGAGTTTTTGTTTTTGTTTTTGTTTTTTTACTTTTTCACAGTACCCCCTGTTAAAAATTACTTCTAGCAGTCCTGTCACTGTATGGCAGTAAACCAAGAAATCTCCATGGACACAAGCAGGTGATGCCACCACGTCAAGTTATAAATGCATAATTTGTAGCACTTTAAAAAAAAATTAACAGATGCAAGATGATTAGTTTAATGCTATACTGTGGAACATTCCAGACAAAACAATAACACCTTCTTGGAGACAATCAGATGGAGCACCTCTCACTAGTTACTGTGCCCCTAGATAGATAGGCCTATTTAGTTTTTTGTTAGTGAAATATCTATATAAAAAAATTAAAGTGACAAAAATGCATATGTGCTTTTTTGTTTTTTTGTTTATTTGTTTTTGTACTACTTTTCTTTCATGTGGATAGGCATAGCAAGTACAGAGATATTAACTCAAGACTAAGTCAACAAATCTGAATGCAAAAATCTGTCCTTTCGTTCCAGGAAGGTGAAAAGGTCAATACCCTCAGCACGTCGACCCCTAACCCGAGCACAGGCAAACTGACCGCTGCCTCCCGCTGGTCCAAGATCAAGATCGTGACCAAGCAGGCCGGGGACGAGTGCATCACCGCTATAGAGATCGTCCCACCTGTAGAGGGCGCTGAGGGACACTCCATCCCCATTAGCAGACCCAGGACCGTGGCAAGGAAATTCGCCAGCATCGCCCGCAGCCAGATGAAGAGGAAGAGGCAGATGGCAGCGCGTGAGAAGAAGGTGGGTGGGGTGTTTTTGGTAGTTTGCAATGACATCACGCTGGGGGGTTCTGCATGTCATGGGGGAATGTTCAGCAGTTTCCATAGTGGCACAATGCACACTTTAGCAAACAGCCTGATGATGGTCGGAAAACTTCTGAAAAAATACTAAATGGATTTAAACAACACGTTTTCCAACCGAGTAGTGCCTCTAGTTAGCTTCAACCCCCGTGGACTGTCGATGACATCAGCTGCAAAGTATCAAGTTAGTATAGAGGTTGTTTTTTTTTGTTTGTTTGTTTTTTGGTAAAGACTTTGTTGACACCTGGTTTCGTCCCAGTCTTATCTACGGTTTAGTTCTGCTGGTTTAGTTAGTAGTTCTAGTTTTGTCCTCCTAGCATCTGTAATCTTCAAAACCAAACTACCAAATGTACCAGCAGAATTGATTCATAATGTGCATTTCTAATTCAAACCTCAGTCCATTCGGTTGTACCAGTGGCATCAAATACCCCTCATTTAGAACAGTAAGTACAAACGTGTCTGTGTGCCCCCTCATTTGTCCAGAAGTGGTCCAAGATAGAAAAGTTTTCAAAAGCAATCATCTGGAGACTGCTTTTGAAATCCATCCAGAAATGTGTTCAGTAAAATCAATATTTTTGTTGTGAATGCCACCTGTTGGCACTGAACTGAAAGTGATGAAGTTGGTATCACCAGTATCTAATTTAATCCTGATTTATTTCTGAACTAGGTTTAGACCCTGCTTAATGAAGTCTTTTTAAATAGTCAAATTTTTATATAGCGCTTTTCCACCTGCAAGACACTCAAAGCTCTTTACATGAAGGAACTACACACATTCATACAACAGTGTACGCAGAAGGTGGGTTAAGCGTTTTGCACAAGAACAAGGACACAACAGCATTCGCCCCTCCTTTTACACCAGTTTCACACTAGTTTTAGCCTTGTTTTTGTCCTGGTTTCCTTGTTAGTCCTGGTTTAGTTCTAGTGAAGACCTGGCAGCCTTGGTCTTGGTTTAGGTGGGTTATTTTCCATTTGGTATGTTCAATGTACAGTTTTGAAATGGCTGCCTTGTCAAAAACATCAGCTTCCTTTATGTAAACAATACTAATGTTGTGTGGATTATTCCAAGCTCTACCTGCAGGTACTGACCTTGGCTTCCCACTCACTCTTCCTTCTTCCTCCCTCCATCCTCCTCCTCTCGCCTCTGATTCATTCTGTCGTTCGTGGACATCCCTGGAGTCCACATGAGCCATGCGTTTGACCTATGGCTCATTGTTTTGGTTACTCATACACAAATATATTTGTTGACAAGGCAACTGGGTTTTGGACATTTGTCGGAAGTCATTTTCAGACCAATTTATTTAGAAAGATTTGAATGTATTTTGAAGTATGCTTTTTGGAAAATTCTCAGTTGAGCACTTCTTTTATCTGCTATGATTAAAAATATATGACCCTGTAGTGCCCAATTTTTTCCCATGTTTTTGAGCAATCTTCCCCTGTACAGATATATTGTACAAGCAGCTCTTGATATTAAATAAGACAAGCTGTTCTCTGTCTGCATCTAATTATAATGCAAGTCCGATAATCAGGAAGTACACTGTTAGAATGCTGGTTGTTGTTAGCTTTGCTGTGATGACAAAACTCTCTGAAAGTTGTGAAACACGCTTATAAACTCATCTCGGTGAATACTTAGGATGCTCAGAATGCATCAGTTATGTGAGGAATAACTTTGAAGCACTTGTTAAGACAGTAAAAATCTGGTACAGCAACATTAATCTTAATTCTGGGACAATTTGTAGTGAAGTTATTGGAACATGCAATCAACGACTGGCTGGAGACAATATATATGTTTGTATTAAATAAATGAGCCGAGCTTTACGTCACACTCTGGCACATACAGTATTCTATATGTCCCTGGAGACCTGTTCACGGCAGGCAACACGAGGAATAGACCCATTAGAGTCAATGTAAGCCAGGAGCAAGAGGGAATATATCATAGACTTCAATATTCACTACAGTACAGTCTTTATTATGAAATACATTGATTATTCATAGATATACTTAGATAAAAGCTACTGATAGATCATTTTCATAAGAGCGCAGAATGTTCTATCTATAATTCTATGCTGTAGTTAAATGTAGCTGTTATTTTTATTGTCTTAAAGGCTTGTATCTGATTTTTACTGTCTGAAAAACAGAACTAATTCATTTAAAAAATTATTTTCAGTGGTCCAAAGTTATTCCTCGCTCACCTTTTTGCATTACGAACGTCCTAATTATTCACCACAATGAGGTTATAAGTGCTTTCCACAACTCTCGGAGATCAGAGCAGAGTTTTGCAGTCAGGGTAAGGCTAGCAACAACTAGCATGCTAGCAGACACTTTCTGCTTATTTTTTGTTTATTTTGTTTATTTAAGGATCCCCGTTAGTTACAAAGGCAGAGACTAGTCTTCCTGGGGTCACATCATTCATCATTCTTGTCTTGAAATCCTTACGACAATAGCCTGTTCACTCAGAGAACCAGCGTTATAACGTAACCTACAGTTTCTAGTTTGTAAACAACAAAACTTTCAGAATTTCCACATGCTTAAATTTAGCTTTGATAAATGGCATGCCAAAAAGAAATCTATTTTTTCCCAATAGTAATAAGAGATGTTAAAGCTTTTCTGAATTTAAGCCAAAACGTCCATATGCTTGAACCTTTTTAGAAAATCGACTAGACTTTTCTCTGCTCAGAAAATGTCCATTAGGCCTCCTTCCATGCAATTCCTGGATGCACAGATAGCATTCCCGAGTAACAGTTAATCAAACACTTGGACCATGTTTTATAATCCCTAGAGTTCTTTTTCCCAGCATGCATCAGGGGAATATTTCTATTACCGTATACTACCCTCGGGCTATTTTGAATTTCTCACTACTCAGCAATATTCATAAGCCTAATCAGTGGACTGTTTTCTCTCACTGTGCATATAGGTAACCAAGACCATCTTCGCCATCCTCCTCGCCTTCATCATCACGTGGACTCCTTACAACGTTATGGTCCTGATCTCCACTTTTTGCCAGTCGTGTGTCCCCGATACAGTGTGGGCTATCGGATACTGGCTATGCTACGTCAATTCAACCATCAACCCGGCCTGCTATGCCCTCTGCAACGCCACGTTCAAGAAAACTTTCCGCAACCTGCTACTGTGCCAGTACAAGAACATTGGCACCAGATGAGATGGGTACGGTGAGGGAATAGGGTCAAAAATAAGTGGAACTACGCGGGTTAAAAATGAAGTTTGAAGTTTTGATGAACCCATGCGTTTGGTATATGCAGGTTCTCGGGCATTGGAGTGGCAGAATTAGCAAAGTGAGAGTATGATCTTGAATTCACAGGACAAACAGATGTAGTATTTATTTGTTTGCTTTTTTCGTTACCAAAAGGTAATATCAATTAGTCGACAATGTTTAGGGTATAGCAGCAAAAGATGATTTCTGAATGTAGCTTGCATTGCTTTTGCATCACAGTTGTAGATGGTAATTTGTGAATCAGGAATTACCCCCCAAAAAACTCAAAAACACAAACTGGAGGTACTGTATCCAAGGTGTTTTTCTCATAATTGAGAAAAAGCTGGCTTCTCTCAATATGGAGGAACAGTGGCTCTAATCTGAGTTCCTCCCGTGTCATCTCCTCTATCTGTTCTTTAGTTCTTGTATCTAGGACTGCACAATTTGGTACAAAAATATCTAATTATGTTTTTTCTGACAAGAATTTCAATTCACTAGCAAGGACCATGCCATGACAAAGAAATACGATAAAGATATTTATTGACGTGGGTAGATGCGATGGCTGGGATGAGACGCAGGGTGGGGGCTCTGTCTCCAATCCGAAATGGTCACCCAGCAGATTCGGAACCCCCCCCTCCTTAAAGATGACGTCTTCAAGCTCTACAGGTTGAGAGATCTAATGTGGACGGTGTTGTTGGGATAGGCTGTATAAAGAGGGCTTCTGGGTAATTGAAGGCGTGGTCAAGATGAGCTGTGGTTGGCTGGTGAGGAGGTTGAAGCGTGGTCCAGCTTCTGAATCTAGGTTAATCATATTAACTCCACTTATGATTAGATTTCAATATGTAAAGTTCATGTTTCAAATTTGTCCAAGAGAATTGGCAAAAAGACTGAAATATGAAATAAGCGAAATCCAAGAATCCCATGCATTTCAGAACATGGTTAAAGAGGTCTAATGTACAGTGGCCTCTCGCTGTATCGTGGTTCACTTTTCACAGCCTCACTGTTTTGTGGATTTTTTTATTCCAATTTTTTTTATAGTGTATCACCACGCATTGTCTTCTGGGTCCTGATTGGCTAAGGGACCTTTACCGATTTGTCAGTCATTCTCCTCCGTGCCGTGTCTCCTGTACAATACAGAATGTGTTCAGTTTCCCAGATTTATATAAATGCTCGATCGCTCACAGTGACTCTGAAGTGCTGTATTTTTCAAGTTTTCTCCCCGACAAAACCCACAATGTCGACGAAACGTTCTCAAATATAATCAAAGGTGGCATGTCTGTTTATAAGAATCTTCTTGCCCAAAAGAAAAAAGAGCACACTCAGAAAAAGAGGCCTGCACCAAGGCGGAGCGGCGCCAGGACGAAGAGGCACGGTCAGAGGAACTGAAATACACGTGTCAATATTAATACATTTTTTTGTTGAAAATCTACGAAAGTTTGAGTGTTTAAACAAGAGAGAAATGTGAGAAAATGTTAATGCCAGTCTGAGTGGCATGTGTGTATAATGTGTGTGGTGAGGCATTTACAGCCTTAAAACATGTAGAATAATTGTAAAATATAAAGTTGTCCTACTTCGCAGATTTTGCTTATCGCGGGTTATTTTTGGAACATAACCCCTGCGATAAACAAGGAACCAATGTACAGGGTTAGCAGGTTGTACATAGAATAAGACAAGATATTTTCTTGTTTGTGGAGAAAATGATCGTCCTTAAAAATGTCGAATTGCAATTCACCTTTCAGCCATACATGTCCCTTTCGGCCTCAGAGTTATGACCACAGGTGAGAACAGGAACACAGACTGACTGCTGAGGCGACACCTCACCACCTCCACATGGGACACGTGCTTAATGAGGTACAGCTGCACGAAGCCACGGGGGAAGTGTCTTGCTCAAGGGCACAAAAGAAATGCCCACTAGGAGAAGCTGGGCTCAAGCACATTACAGCAGTATAGTTTTGTTGTGTATTTTCATTTACCTTTTGAATTTTGTACCATGTTGAGACGTCTTGAGAGCAACAGTACATGACTTATCCATTTATAAACTTAACAGCTTAACAACTTGACATAAAAATAAAAATCTTACATCAAACTTTAACACAAAACTTTCAGATCCTCTTACAGACAGTGAGAAATTTGCATAGCGCGGACAAAACCAAATACTCAGACATGGCGTTAATTAGCTTTGAATGTGGTATTTAACAGTCACGCACCATAATCATTTTTAGACAAAACAATGGAATCAAAAGTGGAGCAGTTTGCTGTGTCTCCATGGGGAAAACTCCATGTCCCATCATTCATAGCTGCTGGGGCCAACCGAACTTTAATCACTATTTGTTCTATTGTCATGCTGTGTTACCGTGACCGGCGGCACTTAGCCAAATGATGATCCGATTATCATAAATCCTGAGATATGATTTGCAGTTTATCACAAATATTCATCTTTTAAGGCCATCAGGAGGTCATCAGGGAAGTTTGTGTAGCTTAAAGGCGCTCTGTCTGATTTTTATTGTCTTAAAAACAGGAAAAACAGAGCTAGTCCTTTTTAAACAACATAATGACTTTTTTTCACAACTCTCACAGGCCAGAGCTGAGTTTTCCTGTAAAACTAATGAAAACAACTAGCATGCTAACATAACAAAATTCTTCATAATTAGATGCAGACAGCAAACTTATTTTGCTTATACAATATATCTATACTGGGGCAAGACACGTTTTGCTCAAATATATGGGAAAAAAATCAAGTAGAGGACCTTTAAAGTGCTTTGGACAGGTTTTCATGTTTTTCTAATTATTACTAAGTTCAGTGGGTTTTGGCTCTTGTTAACATTATAGTTGAGAGGTAACAGTTATGGAAGTACCTCTGACCATTTCCTACCAGGAAGTAAAATTCGAAACCATTCATTTTGTTCCACTTCAGAGGCACCAACATGAAAATAAACTGGAAAAAACTGGCAAGCTTTTTAGTCCATTCTTCAATATAATGATGTTTTAGTGAGCCTGTCTGTTTATCTGAAATCGTTTGTATTTGTGAAGAGTGGTGTCCCATCTTGCGTCATTTTTACACAACAAAATAATACCCACAATGCATCACTCCAGCCCGTGTGCCCTCTGTCCCATAATTATAAGTGTCATGTAACTGTATGATGCAATGGCACACAATTACAGTTCTATAAATGTCACGAGCTGCGCTTTGTCGCCAGCTTAATAAATATAATGAAATGAATTCTAAATGTGATCTCTAATGGTGGCTCAGTCAAAAGTATTTTATTGAGTAGTTTACACCAAATTGCACAGTGGGTAAAGCAATATCACCCACCAGTCAGATGGTCGCTGGTTCGAATCGCAAGTCATTTGTGTTTTCTGACCTACTTATGTCAAAGGAATTATGACAGGGCATTTGAAACAAAAACATGCTCAGTATGAACAATTTGCATAAGCAGGAAATTATTTTTGGACACATGAACATATTTATACAACTTGACAATAACAGTAAGAATACATTTTTTAAAAAGCATTTTGTTTTAATGGTATATATCTATGCATATCCGCCCTTAATTTAATTATTTTTGTTAGTTATTATTTTGTTACTTTATTATTTCATTTTAAATCAAAGTAACATCTAGCAAATTTGATATGTAGCCTGTGTTTCTTTGTATTTTATTCATCAAAGAAGCCAATTTCAAACATTCCCAATGCGCTGTCCATGGTGCTGAACTCAATATGCCAATTAGAGCTGCTGTATTTTGGGATAAACAACAGATTTTCATATCATAACTTAACACTTTTAGATAAACAACTATACGATTATGTTTATCCATTTTGTAAAGTACATCTAATAGAAAATAATAACTGAATAACATTTTAATAGGCTCTAAATATATCCAAAAATGAAACCCTCCTAGGTCAGCCCCCCACTGTTTGCTACGCCGCTTGATGCTTAATTAGTCATTTTTCAAAATAATTCAAAAACATAAATTTGACATTGTTGATCAAAAGTTTAAGAAGTTTGAACATGCAGCCACCCGCTATTTAAAAAATAGTGTTTTTTTTTTTTTTTAAGATTAGCCACTTCAAAGTGTTTTTCTTCTGTAGAATCCTATGACTAGCATAACATGTCATTAGCCACTTAGCTCGTCACTGCAATTACTGTTATCGTTAGCGTCATTAGAATGGAGGGAAGTTGCTAGTTAATGCTAATTGGTAGCATTTACAAAGAGATTTTGGCTGATGATTGAGATAAGATGGTGCCGACTAGACTGGAGATATACCCACCGGACACATTATTAGGTACACGTCTTTGTAAATATGTTTTTTTCTCAGTAGACTAAAAGTAATGATGTCATTTTTCATGTGAGAAGTTGAACTCATCCCATCTTTGGACACTCTTTTCAGCGTAAAATTGAATAAAAAAAACGTCACGCTAATCTCAGCACTCCCTTGCGGGCCTAATTAACCCCCCTGCAGGGCCAAGTTTTGCCCATGGGCCCCACTTTGGTCCTCCCTGATCGAATCTAAAAATAGTGCAGTGCTCAATACTTAATGTGAGTTCAATTGGCCTCCCGCTGTCACCCAGTTTCACCCATTGTTGCTTTTGTTAATTACCTTTACATCATTAACTCGTAATTTTAAAAAAAAAACTTGGTTAAATTACAAGCAGTTAAATATTTGGGAACATATACTGTAGGTGCATATATAAATTATTTTTATTTAATAGTAGAGAAACCATGAGTTTGTTGAATTGGCTTCACGTTGTCACCCACTGTTACCATTGGTTGCTTTTGTTTTGCTTTGTCAATCATTAAAAGTCCCATGACATGGTACTTCTTGATGCTTTTATATGGCTCCTTAATGGTTCCCTAATACTGTAAATGAATCCTTCTTCAAAATCAACACTCACTGCATGAGATATGACTCTGACAGTCTTCATGAGGCTAGATATGTGTCTAAAATGCTTTATTGTGGGTGTTGCTGCTTCAATGCAAATGAGAAGGACAGAGAGATTGGCTAAGGAGCAGGGGGGGGGCTGCTCAGCGCAGCTCGGCTCCGCTCTGTCTGCTCACTTCCGAGAGACAGATGAGAGACTTTGCAATGAAAAAAAGCATATTTACACAGAAAATAAAATTAAACCACTGGTATTTCAGAGGTCCAGAGGGTCGGGTAAGGGACTTGCGAGCCTAGAAACACTCGGACGTGCCTCCAGTCAAATAAAAAAACGCATTTCGCATTGCGTAGCGCATTCACAGTCCAAACTCTATGGGCGGGATATACAGGGACGCTGAGCGGAGACAGAGGGAGGGGCTGGAGCTGCATTTGCCGATCTGACGTCAAAAAGGTGCCTTGTCCGAACTCGCCCGTTTGAGCACTGTTTTTTTGTAATGCAGAAAAGGACCGCAAATGCTCAGTTTAGACATTTCGCAACTTTTAGCCATGGGGGGGGGGGAAATTTCAGAAATTTCAGAAAGTGAAAATTTCATGCCATGGGACCTTTTACTGATAATTTCTTTAAAAATATGAATTCTATGTATTTAAAAGTATATGAAGGAGTGGGTAGGTGGTTGGGTGGGGAAGAAGTAGTAGTTTTTTTTAGTTTTGTTGTCAACCCAAATATTTTCTCTTTTGCTGCTATACCTATTTTTAGTTCCAGAAAAGAATTCTATCTCAAGAAATATGTATTAGCTCTATTATAAGGTATTAGTAGTTTAGATGGAGTGGTGATATAAACTATATAACCCATAAATGCTTGAATATTCCAGAAGGTGCTACATGGACCACCTTATGTTTTGTAGCTTTGGAAGAACACTGTACAGCACTACGTATGTAAAATATGTAAGTAAAAGTAACTAGTAGTGATAGAGTACGTTATACAGGAGGGGCTATTATTGAGGCAAAACTATGTGACAATTCTTAAAAAATAAAAATATCTGTGTGTATGTTACAGAATTTGCTTTATAATGAGAGCAAAAAAGTAAAAAGCAATTCACAGTAAACATAAATAACATAAAATTGACAGAAAAAAATGTATTTATTTATTTACTGAATTACCTTCACAATGAAAAGTACAGATTTTAATTCAAAAGTCACACAAATTAAATGAGAAAAATATGTGAATGCTCTATATTTTATTTATTTTATGTATTTACACATTCCCCAAGTTTTCTATAGTCTGCAGCCTGAAAGAACAAAACAAAAAAATGTAGCCTGTATTGTGAAAAGGGATGACACTATTCAGAATACCATGTTTATTTCTTATAGTATATGACACAACCGTATAATTCTGCCCCAGTAACAGCCCTGTACATCCAATGTTAAGCACTTATTGTAAATACACTGACCATCCCAAAGAGAAGTCATCTTGTGTTGAATTCTTAAACATATGTATGATTAACATGTATAAAGTGTAAATATGGTATCTCCATTCTAACTTGATATAAAGCATGTTTTTCTATCGTGAACTGTCGTCTGATTTTGGAACAGCGTGCTCCGTCCACACGCCTGGTGCCACCGCAGAAGTAACATCATGTATAAACTGGCCGGAGAACATTTTTGGAACATTTGATGACTAGAATTCTGAGGCCAGTGTGAAAACGTGTGCACCGAGAGACAATCAGCCAGAGAAAGAGAGACTTTTGTACCTAAAACCAGGGACTTGACCACTGTACAGCTGTGCATATGTACATGAAGAGTTTAATGTTTGAAAAGGTGGAGGGGGCTTTGTTTGGATCTGGCATTTAAAGAAGATATCATTTGTAGAATCAGCTTATATAACAGTGGTGAATAAAAGAGCAAAGATGTATTTATATTGATTCTTACATGTTTTGGTAATCCTGTATTTTCCTGTATTCGGGTCATGAGTACGGGGAAAATGTCTGTTTTCTGTACATATTTGCGATAATTCAGAAGATTCAGACTCCTGGGCAGATATGTAGAGTTCAAAAAACATTCCTGTTCAAAACAGCAGTTTTGAACAGGAAGTCACTGGACCTGTTTCTAGTATTGAGTCACTTTAGACCACTATTGTGGTTATCAGTGTTGGGCAAGTTACTCAAAAACTGTAATGCACTACTTATTACTTGTTACTGTCATTTTAAAGTAATGCCTTACATTACAATATTACTCAAAATAAAAAGTAAGGCATTACACTACTTTTGCATTACTTTAGTTACTCTCGCCAAAATGACTGGAAATAAGGATTTGGCAATCTACAGTGCAAATCTCTCATGTGTCATGCCATCCAGGAGGGTTTGGGAGCCTGCAGACTGAAAACCAACATGTTCAGTAATTGCTTCTTACCCACTTACAATACCAAAAGATAAATCGTCCTTTCCCTTCTTGCCACACCTTACCATGCACTCCAGCACCTGTTCACTGCCATCCTCTTCAATTCTGTAGCAAATGGCATTTTCACATTTGGTATACACCTCTGTGAATATAGCCCATATGTATAGCTATTAAGATAGTTCCAGCTGTATTGCCCTCTAGGAGCTAGCACTATCCTGTTCTTCTGGTTCTGTCATCCTTTGTCAGTCTGCCAGTTCGAGACAAAGTAAAAGGAAATGGAATGGTCTGCGCGGACTTTTATATCACTAGCTGATCTCGCGGAACTTTGTATGAAATGTAATGTTCTGCGCGGACTTATCAGATTCAGTAGCTGATCTCGCCGTGATCCGCGAACTTTGTATGAAGAAAACGCAAAACCCACAAAAACAAAGCAGGTTAAAAATGCATTGTAATGTGCATTACTGGCATTGTAACGAGTAATATATTACCGATTTTCTTCCCTGTAATGCGTTACATTACTGCGTTACACCAAAAAGTAATGCATTACAGTAATTAATTACTTTTGTAACAAGTTACTCCCAACACTGGTGGTTATAGTTATAGTTACTAAATACAAAACCAAAAAAATGTCTTCTTTAATGTCCAATTTTCAAAACACTCTCTAATGCCTGTAGAATCGGGCTTTTCAATTCATTAGTCTGGATAGTTTTGTGTTTTTGGTGCTTTGTTCTAGTCTGAGAAAGTTCACCTGCTCAAACACACTGTGATAGAAACAAATTATGTCCCACTGTACGGAACAGCAGAGCGCTACTTCACAGACAGATAGTGTATTTGAAAATATCTGAGCTAACGAAGTCACAAAGTTGTACCATGAGTATAGAAACAAAAAGCCTGCTATAAAACTGTGATGTCAAAATGTTCAAGGTAAATTCATACTTTATATCTACAGCTCTGGAAAAAAATAAGAGACCACTGCATTTTTTTTCTGAAATCAGCATCTCTACATGTATTACAGCCATTCCATTCCAGCGTCTGTTGAATTCCAACACAAACACAAAGCTGAGCTACTTCAGGTCTTGCACCAGGAGTGGAATAAAGTCACCCAAGAACAATGTGACAGACTTGTGGAGAGCATGACAAGACGCATGAAAGCTGTGATTAAAAATAAGGGTTATTGCACCAAATATTGATTTCTGAACTCTTCTTAAGTGTAAACATTAGTATTATGTTGTTTTAAAATGAATTTGATCTTGTTGCTTTGCATTGTTTGAGGTCTGAAAACATGCATCTTTTTTGTTATTTTGACCATTTGTCATTTTCTGCAAATAAATGCTCTAATAGATAATATTTTAGTTGGAATTTGGGCGAAATGTTGTCAGTAGTTTATAGACTCAAACAAAAATGTTCTTTTAGCCCAAACACATACCTATAAGTAGTAAAATCAGAAAAACTGATAATTTTGCAGTGGTCTCTTATTTGTTTCCAGAGCTGTACTGTATTTAAGTTTTGGGATCACATTTACAATTGTCAATCTCAGTTGATAAAAAAACTTCTAGCTATTGTACTTCTCTACTTCTATTTGAGAACCGTAGCTCTAAAAGTACTTCTGATTTTCCTTTGTTTGTAAAGCTCCATTTGAATGCCAGATTTGAACAGACTCAGACCCTCCCCCTCTTCGCTCTTGTACATAAGCCCCCTGTCGCCCCCCCGAGGCCCACCCTGACAACAGCGCCAGTGCATGCCCCCCTCCCTGCAGTATTCTGTACAGGTATACCCGTATAGGCACTAGAGTATATCACAATACACGTACGCATGCCCCTCTCACTCCCATCAAAGCCAGTCCAAACCAGCATGTGCCCCACGGAGAGCGCTGACACTGAGGGGCCGCGGGGGGGCTATCAAACGGGCGCTTTCATCTTTCTACCTGTTTACACTGTATGAAGATTTAATACGTGCTTTTCAGAGGTTGTTATTAAGCACTTTCAGATGTACCATGATACTCCACAACAGACCGTGTGCCAATAGACAGCTGTACTGCCAATAAACTCTGTCACAAAGCATCAGGATCTGTGCGGGCTTCATCTTTCAAACGGGATAACAACATCACCTGGGTATGAGAGAATACTGCAGGGACATATTTGATTTGCCCTCAATTTAATATACCTGTGATCAATAAATGACAGCATCTCCACAGTGTATAGAAGTGTGTAGGCTGGTATACCTCACATGTATTTTTAATGGGTAAAACAAATATTTAATTGTTCATAGTTAAAGTACTCTACTTCTACAGGGTATTAATTGCTAACACATAACAGATTTACAGTATATCATCATGCTAGCTTTTATTTTATTGTTTTAAAAATGCCGAAAACAACGTACCAGTATGTTGCTTCTGTTTCATTTCTGATGCACTTTTGCTCTCCATGCTGAGTCACTCTCCTGCTCATCACATCCGGTTTGTAAAGTCGTAGTGTATTATTTTGGATCATGTTTTGTATCGTTCGGGGTGATGTAGGCAGGGTGACTGAGCCTGAGCACTGGACAGAATCAACCATAAGGAGAAGGTTCGACTAGGGCCCGGGAGAGAGTACCAGATTACTCAAACATGCATGGATGAAATATAAAACCGCTTCAGGCATGTTTTTGATGAGGACCCAATGTTATAACAAGCTAAAAAGGAAGCAAACAAAAAAAATCTATTTTCTATAATACCTTGTCTTTTAATTCACCATTCAACCCATTTTCCAGCTAGTTTTTAAAAAGTCAATTGTTTGCTTTAGGCACTGTATCCTTCCTTTGTTGTGATATTTTGGCAGCTAAGCTTAGTAACATTTAGTCAGTGGATTCCTGGAACTCAAATTATGAAATGAGAATGTGACCTTTGTAAGTGTAAGATTTTTTTTTTTAAACAATATTGATTGATATTTAAAATGTTTGTACAAAGCTCTCTTCAGATACTAAGTAGGCATGTAACAATAACTGAAATATCGCGACATCGTATCCTCAAAATAATATTAGAGGCCGTCACAATACATCGAATTACAAGTTTCTTTGCTTAAATGAATAGTTATGGCGATTTGAATGTGTTTCTGATTCAGTAAAGCACTTTGAATTACAAATAAACTTGCCATGGTGCAGCAAAAGGTAAAAAAAAAAACAGATGAAACTATAGACCATGATCCTTTGGAAGAAACAACTGTTATTTAGCACTTTAAAATCTTAATTCTTCATATTATAACAGTACTAAAGGCTTATCCAAAAAGGAAAAGGTAGCATATTCATAATTTTGTAATCCTCCACAAAATATCTCAATAAATATCGAACCGTGAGATGCATATCGTGAAAATATATCAAGGGATTTTGATATTGTTACATCCTTAATGCTAAGTAGCACTGAGCATTACTCATTGGGGGCAGAAAAAAATCACTAAACCAAGTCTGATCAATGAACAAAGACTAAAGCAGGTATTAAATGAACCAGATCTACCACCAGGACTAAACTAGGACCAGGTGTAGACCCAAAAACGTTTCTACTGCTGCATATTAGTTGAAAAGGTATGAGAAATATATGAAATAGATCTTAAGAAGTCCTCAAAATGAATTATTAATGAAATTACTATTTAGTCATTAAAACAAATCAGTTCATTGAAAGATTAGCTCTTCTCGTTTAGCTTTTTTGAGCATAAATATTTGATCACATCAGTTTTCTCCACGTTGCCTCATTATCCACCTCTTACTACTGTATGTGTGACTGCAGTTATATATAGATCCATGTGTTGGGCTTTTGATGTGCGTATGAATATGACACACATTCCAACATGCAATCATTTCATATTAGAGCGGGAGAGTGTGCGCTGACACTTTCAATACACTTAGTAAGTGTTTATGGCTAGTGTCCCTCCTCCTTTACAGCCAAGTGTAATTAGTACTACAGGAGAAGTACTTGTGAGTACAGTAGAAAAAGTTGCCTATCCAGATTCAGTTTAAAAATAAATAAATAAATACATAAAATAAATAAATACATACATAAAATAATAATAATAATAATTAAAGCCGCAAGCGGCGTTGGTCGGGACCTCGCACCTGCGTTTGTTCGTCTTACTGAGACGCACAGCCATACCAAATTTCGTGTGCCTGGCACAATTATCTCACTTCCTGTTGGGCGTGGCCATGACATTGTAGATACCCTGTCAGAACAGACCCTGTCAGACCCTGTCAGACCCTGTCAGACTCTGTCAGACCCTGTCAGACCCTGCATGTGGCCTCCATGCTGAGGCCTACATGAACCTTCGATGCTTGTCCCCACATTGCTGCTTGCAGCTATATCAGATCAAAGGTACAAAGATCAAAGACCTTTGATCAGGGCGTTGCCTAGCAACAAATACCTCCCATTCATAACTCATAACTCTCATTCAATAAATACCTAACTTTATCGATCCGCCGTATCGTCATATTACCGCCTATTTGAAAATCCTTCGCAATTTTACATCTCCAACGTCTTAAGATTATGTTCACCAAAATTTAAGCCTATCTGAGGTACGGTGTAGGAGAAGTGTTTCAAATTCCATACCTAACTTTATCGATCCGCCGTATCGTCATATTACCGCCTATTTGAAAATCCTTCGCAATTTAACATCTCCAACGTCTTAAGATTATGTTCACCAAAATTTAAGCCCATCTGAGGTACGGTGTAGGAGAAGTGTTTCAAATTCCATTCTATGTCCAATACCCAAAAATCACACAAAAGCCCAATTATCTCACTTCCTGTTGGGCGTGGCCATGACATTGCAGTGAGGCGTTTGTTCGTCTTATTGAGATACACGTCCCTACCGAATTTCGTGCACCTATCTTAAACGGTATGCCAGCCCCGAAAGACAACGCGCTAGGGGGCGCTATCGAGCTCCTGGGGGTCACTGGGGGACGGGACTTTGTGTGGTCGTACTGGCAGCACTTTGTGATGCCCGTGCAAAGTTTCGTTCGTTTTGAAGCATGGGAACATGCTCAAAATTGCCCCAGCGAGTGTGAACAAGAACAAGAATAATAATAATTAAAGCCGCAAGCGGCGTTGGTCGGGACCTCGCACCTGCGTTTGTTCGTCTTACTGAGACGCACAGCCATACCAAATTTCGTGTGCCTGGCACAATTATCTCACTTCCTGTTGGGCGTGGCCATGACATTGTAGATACCCTGTCAGAACAGACCCTGTCAGACCCTGTCAGACCCTGTCAGACCCTGTCAGACCCTGTCAGACTCTGTTAGACCCTGTCAGACCCTGCATGTGGCCTACATGCTGAGGCCTACATGAACCTTCGATGCTTGTCCCCACATTGCTGCTTGCAGCTATATCAGATCAAAGGTACAAAGATCAAAGACCTTTGATCAGGGCGTTGCCTAGCAACAAATACCTCCCATTCATAACTCATCACTCCCATTCAATAAATACCTAACTTTATCGATCCGCCGTATTGTCATATTACCGCCTATTTGAAAATCCTTCGCAATTTAACATCTCCAACGTCTTAAGATTATGTTCACCAAAATTTAAGCCTATCTGAGGTACGGTGTAGGAGAAGTGTTTCAAATTCCATACCTAACTTTATCGATCCGCCGTATCGTCATATTACCGCCTATTTGAAAATCCTTCGCAATTTAACATCTCCAACGTCTTAAGATTATGCTTACCAAAATTTATGCCCATCTGAGGTACGGTCTAGGGAGACCCCCACTGGGGGTCCCCTCAGTGGGGTCTCCCAGGGACCCCCAGGTCCCCCAGGGACGAGACTTTGTGTGGTCGTACTGGCAGCACTTTGTGATGCCCGTGCAAAGTTTCGTTTGTTTTGAAGCATGGAAACATGCTCAAAATTGCCCCAGCGTGTATGAACAAGAATAATAATAATAATACGGAAACGAAGCAACAACAATAGGGACCTCGTCCCCCTTCGGGCTCGGTCCCTAATAATAATAATAATAATAATAATAATAATAATAATAATAATAATAGGGAAACAAAGCAACAACAATAGGGACCTTCGTCCCCCTTCGGGCTCGGTCCCTAATAATGTTTAAAACTACCCAAATAGTACTGAAAATTCCCTAAATCCAAAAGCCGATATTTCTTGGGAGTTCAGGGGAGGGGGGAATCACTCAAAAGGCTCAGACATCTGCGCAATTATATAATATCAGTGTACAAAGAGGTCAAGGTGTCTTGCTCAAGGACACCACGCCAGTATGCACTGCTGGAACTGGATTCAAACGGGCAACCTTCAAGAGTATTTAACATTGATTTTAATATTTAAGTAAGAGCAGTAGTTGTAAGCACGTAGCACCTCAACTTTTCAGAGAGTTTGCAGTCGTGCTAATTGAAGCAGCAGTAGATTCAAGATTCATGGTTGTTTATTTGTCATATCCAGGATCAACACAAGGTCAACAATGCAATGAAATGCTTAGGATCAGAAGAACCGTTGACTCGCTAAGATAGTCAAGAAGTACTAATAGCAGCAATGTACATGGTAAAAAAGTGTTGCAAAAAGTGCAGGGGGAAAGGTAAATATAATTAAAAATATGTCATAAAACATAATAAAATACAAAGGTACAGGTAGGATTAAATAAGGTGTAAGTAGGGTATTTCACAGATTGCACATAATATAGTGTAGTATAAGTATTGCACGTGGATTTCGTATTGGACATTGTATGACAGTTGTACTAATGGCATGAAACATTTGCCTTAAATGCTGTAAATCCCTCCTTTCAACATCCCGACGTAACCATGGCAACAACAACAGCAGCACGCCACAAGTTTAATTTATTCCAAAGATGAAACAATTGCAGCTGACCTAGATCGGGCAGAACAGAATTAACAATCGGGGGGCGAGACAGGGGTGTCCTTTATCACCCAAAAAGTTTACCATAACTTCTTTTTTAGGTTTCAGGTACTAATTATGAAAAGTCTATCTGTTCTTTTCAGAGGAGGGAGAGGCTGCGGCGATGGTTTCTATGGCGATCGTATGTGTGTTTGTGTAAAGGGGGGGGGGGGCACAGCATGAGGCCCTAAGCTGCACAAAGCCGCAGTTATCAGCTCGCTGCAGCTAATATTTGGGTCTAGACACAAAATAAGAATAAAGAATATAAAGAATGTACTTGGACGGTCCTTTTTAGCACTCTACTGTGGACAGAGAGTTATCAAATCTGTCAAAGTCACAAATCCCATTTTTTAGAATTTCACATTTAGAAGGAAGAAAGTTGAAGCTTAAGATAAACGGATGAACAGATGATAGTGGTTAGACTCCCATTTGAAACTAAATCATAAATTGTAGGGCAGAAAGTTGTGCTGCAATTGGAAAAATCATAATGATACTTCTCATTCAGAATCCTGTGTTGACATGCAGTTTAGAAATCCTTTGGAATAGTGTGGTAATAATACTATTTTTTAAGCTTTCACACAAACTACTGTAATTTGAATTTAGCAAAAGGTTTGAAAACATGTCACATAATTATTGTTTGTAAGAAAGTCTATTAACAGAAATCCAAATTACACTATTTTCTGTTATTATCACGTTTCCTCAGCAAAAACAAAGCTAGAGTTGTGTTTTGTTTCATTCATACATGTTTAACACACAACACACACTTATTTAGGCTGAATTCTGTTCCACCTTGTGTTGTCATGTGGTAAGGAAGTGCTCCACTGTGTTTTTAAACTCCATACACCTTCACTATGACCACTTGGAGGATTTCAGATCTGGAATTGTCAGTCTTTACTGAACAAAATGTAGCTGTTAACTTGAAAACTAATGCTACATGACATCACAAGGTGGAACAGAGTAATAAATAATAAAGGGTTACTCAACATGGGTGAATAAACCAAAACACAACTCCAGGTATTGTGGCTTAAAGCTCGCAAGAGTCCATTTTGTGCAATATAGGACCTTTAAAGGGATATGCCACCCCCAGGTCAAATTTGGGCATCTCCCCACAGTCCAGAGACTAAAATAAGTGGTGGAAAGCGTTTTCCTGCTCACCCAGCCATTGTCCGAGTCTGTCGCCACTGACCGCCGCGGTAACTGGTGCTCCTCCGCCTTAGACTGGAGTCTAACGTAGCCAGAGAAAGATTTCGGCCAAAAGGAATTAATTTGCTCGATGCGTTTCCCAATTACTTTGTGTGTAGTGCGCATTCATATCGAGTGCAAATAAATGTGCAAATCAACACGGAGAGCTTGCCTTGGTCATTTTGGGTGGGAACTATTTTCCAGTGCGTAAGAATACAGGCGTATCACGCACCACGTTGTGCAACAGGGGAACTCCCTTCCCGGTGCGTAACAGGGATTCCCCTGGTAGCGTGCTGCGTGATACGACTGTATTCTTACGCACTGGAAAATAGTTCCCACCCAAAATGACCAAGGCAAGCTCTCCGTGTTGATTTGCACATTTATTTGCACTCGATATGAATGCGCACTACACACAAAGTAATTGGGAAACGCATCGAGCAAATTAATTCCTTTTGGCCGAAATCTTTCTCTGGCGACGTTAGACTCCAGTCTAAGGCGGAGGAGCTGCAGATACCGCGGCGGTCAGTGGCGACAGACTCGGACAATGGCTGGGTGAGCAGGAAAACGCTTTCCACCACTTATTTTAGTCTCTGGACTGTGGGGAGATGCCCAAATTTGACCTGGGGGTGGCATATCCCTTTAAATTATAACTAACATAAAATTCTCATTGTCACGGTACATTTCTGGTTGTGGGTTGATGCCACCTGCTTGTCTTTCAGTTATTTCTTTCCCTGAAATGGCCCACAGTATTGCATCTCACAGACAGAACATTTATGGTGAGTGTGGACACATACTCCTCCAACATCCATAAAATCACATGTGGTGTCCCCCAGGGCTCCATTTTAGGCCCTGTACTTTTCAACTTGTACATGCTCCCTCTTGGCGGCGTCATCAGGAGACATGGAATCAACTTCCACAGTTATGCAGATGATAGGCAGCTTTACATCTCTGTGTCTCCTGGTGACACCAGGCCAATGGATGCTCTTTTTAACTGCATTCTAGATATCAAATCCTGGATGGCAAGAAACTTTCTCCAACTTAACCAGGACAAAACTGAGGTTTTAGTCATCGGTCCTGAGGCCCAGAGAGAGAAACTTTTATCATAACTACAAGCACAGTCTTTTAACCCATCTTCTCAAGTGAAAAACCTGGGCGTCATTTTTGACTCTGAGCTGACTTTTATCCCACACATCAAGAACATCACAATATAGGTTTCTATCACCTAAAAAACATAGCCAGAGTTCGCCCTATTCTCTCTCCGGCCAATACGGAGACATTGATGCATGCTTTTGTCACCAGCCGTATAGACTACTGTAATGCCTTGCTCTCTGGTCTTCCCAAAAAGAGTATTTCAGGTTTACAATTATTACAAAATTCAGCAGCACATGTCCTGACTAGGACCAGAGGGCGGGACCACATTACACCGGTCTTAAAATCACTGCATTGGCTCCCTGTGAGTTTCAGGATAGATTTTAAGGTTCTTTTACTGGTTTTTAAATGTCTTAATGGTCTTGGGCCTTCTTATCTTTCAGAACTGCTTTCCCCTTATGAACCTTCACGGGCCCTGCGCTCCTCCGGCAGCAGGCTCCTGGTCATTCCCAAAGTCAGAACACACACTCACGGAGAGGCGTCTTTTCAGTACTACGGCCCTCGTCTATGGAACAGCCTGCCGGAGGACCTCAGGGCTGCAGAGAACGTTCATGTTTTTAAGAGTGGGCTCAAGACTCACCTGTTTAGCTTGGCCTTTGATTGATTTCGGTCGTCTGTTTGCTTGTCTTTTGTTTGTTCTTTTGTTTGTTTGTTTGTTTGTCCATCTGTTTGTTTGTTTGTTTGTTCGTCTGTTTGTTTGTTTGTCCATCTGTTTGTTTGTTTGCTTGTTTGTTCGTCTGTTTATTTGTCTGTTCGTCTGTTTGTTTGTTTGTCCATTTTTTGTTTGTTTGTTTGTTTTTTCTCCCTCTTGCAGCACGGTGGCTGAGTGGCTAGCACTCATGCTTCACAGCAAGAAGGTTCGGGTCGCCCGGGCCTTTCTGTGTGGAGTTTGCATGTTCTTCCCGTGTCTGGGTGGGTTTCCTCCGGGCACTCCGGTTTCCCCCACCAACACAAATATGCGCCATAGGTAAAATCCTCCAGCTGAGGTCCTGACCAAGGCTAAATAATAAAATCTTGGGGTTGGTTCCCGGGCCAAATATAGAAACAACTTCTCCTGTATGAGATCAATAAAGGTCAATCTCCTAATCCCTAACCACTGTAAGGCGCTTTGTGCTACAATTTAGTATGAAAAGCGCTTTATAAATATTGTTTGATTGATTGATTGATTGATTAAACTTATCTATCTTGCGTTTATTAATTTGCAGGTATTTTTATTGCGTCAAAAAACAGATACAGCTCTAGAAAAAAAATAAGAGACCACTGCATTTTTTTCTAAAATCAGCATCTCTACATGTATTACAGCCATTCCATTCCAGCGTCTGTTGAATTCCAACACAAACACAAAACAGCTACTTCAAGTCACCCAAGAACAATGTGAAAGACTTGTGGAGAGCATGCCAAGACGCATGAAAGCTGTGATGAAAAATAAGGGTTATTGCACCAAATATTAATTTCTGAACTCTTCTTAAGTGTAAACATTAGTATTATGTTGTTTTAAAATGAATTTAATCTTGTTTCTTTGCATTGTTTGAGGTCTGAAAACATGAATCTTTTTTGTTATTTTGACCATTTGTCATTTTCTGCAAATAAATGCTTTAAACGGTAATATTTTTATTTAGAATATGGGGGAAATGTTGTCAGTAGTTTATAGACTCAAACAAAATGTTCCTTCTGCCAAAACACATACCTATAAGTAGTAAAATCAGAAAAACTTATCATTTTGCAGTGGTCTCTTATTTTTTCCAGAGCTGTATGCTTACTATGAACAGAGTCACTTCTCTCTCTACAGATCTGACCTGTAACTTGGGCTCTTGTTTCCATAGAGATTCACAAGTTTAATGCATACTAAGCAACATTCCCCAAATCCTTCATATCTGTGACCACACTCCAGGCCCAAATAACTCTAAACTTTGAAGTAGTTATCAATAAGTAAACATAGCCTGTAGTTCTTCCTGTTTTGATTCACATCTCCAATATGATTCACTCTATAAAATGTAATATATTTTATGCCCATCCCAAATACCCATATGAGAAAAAAGAAACGTGGGTTTATTTGTTGCTCTGACTGAGTATTGTGCTCATAACCGCGCTGTGGAGGCTGATAGTACGCTTCTTTTTATTTGTATGGATTTGAGGCAAGAAATATATTAGGTTTTTTCTTCTTCTTGTGTTGCTTCTTGGGCTGCATGTGTGAGTGGAGATACAGTGGTGCGTTCAGGTGCCTCTAATGGGATTGGAGATGACGGATTCACAGCTCATATTAGGTAAATGGTAAAGACAACGGTGAGATATTTACTTTTCCACAGAGGGGAGAGGGCAGACAGGGGTTAATAGAACTGTTACCACGTTTAATGGCGGGTCTCAAATGGTTTTAATCATGACAAATATGTAAATAGACTGTTCTGAATTGATTTTTAATGCAATCAGCACCTTCAAATGGCTTGGTTCTTGATTGGGAAAAGGTGGCGCCCTCTCCAGGGGGTGGGGAGTCCCTGTCTCAAGAGGAGTTAGTAATCTCAAGTATCTCGGGGTCTTGTTCATGAGTGAGGAAAGGATGGAGCAAGACGGCAGATAACAGCGGTCGACAGGAGCTCAGTCACGCCGGAGGAGCTCGGAGTAGAGCCGCTGCTCCTTCTCGTCCAGAGGGTATAGGGTATAAGGCTGCAGCGGATGATTATTTGAGCAGTTTTACCTTTTTCGCCTTATTCTGGAAGTCGCCGTGCACGCCTCTATCATCGCTTGAGTTTATTATTTTGTATGGGGCTGCAGATTGTGACAGTAAATGAGTTCTACAGTATATCAGGGGTGTCCAAACTATGGCCCAGGGGTCAAATCCGGCCCTCTGACCAATTTTGTTGGCCCCCAGGGATCCTGCTGAACTGGCCCAAATGATCATAGAGACACTGAGCAGTCCTTCAATAACAACTTGCTGCATTACGATACAGACCGAAAATTTGTGTTCTAGGACTTTTAAATGTGTTGTGGCTCCATCAAACTCATATAAAATGCATCTATCTGAAAGTCTCATTGTAAACACCAGCTCTACAGCCGTCCACTATGAATATGTTTGTATATGTGGACCTGGGTGGAAAAAGTGTGGACACTGCTCTATATGGACTATAACGGTGCAGTGTTGACTTGCTGGTCACATAAATATTAATATTTTACACAAATGAACTCACTTTTTTCCAAATTCGCCATTAAAGTGAATGGGATCCCTAAAACTATCACCACAAGAAAGAGTTTTAGGAGCGTTTGGAGACAAAAGTGGGGCAGAATAAGGTGAATACAGTACAGTGAATTTTTAAACACATTTTTAACCAAATTAAATGTCTGTGGGTCAGTGGATCTGACCGCTCAACCAATGATGCTTAGGTCGAGAGTGGGATTCGAACCGCCAACTTCTGGATCAGTGGAGAAACGCTAAATTAAGGCTGAACCATGGTAACTGAAGGAAGGCTTATAGGTGTAAGTATGATATCTATGGAATCTATGTAAATAACACATTCTTTTTGACACTGCATCAAAACCACCATAAAGAGCCTATTTTTTAAACCCGGTGCCCTCCCTCTCCTCCACCTGCACCCCCTACTCC
Organism: Paratrypauchen microcephalus; assembly: GCA_036785185.1. Lineage (NCBI taxonomy): Eukaryota > Metazoa > Chordata > Actinopteri > Gobiiformes > Gobiidae > Paratrypauchen > Paratrypauchen microcephalus. The sequence goes on along the minus strand of JAVJIX010000124.1, from coordinate 1,121,070 downwards.
TCCATTCCCTCTGTTCATCTGAAGCAGTACCTGACATGGATCCAGGACAAGTGCTTATGTAAGAGCGTACATTTACCCACATATATGCACAGAAGAGAGAAAAGAGGGGAACATGCATTAGGGCTTTTGGCTCACACAAATAGTATCTACAGCTGCACTCAGAGTCATTTTCACGTGTTTTCAGTTTGTTTTTTATTAAACAGCCTCAGAAAACAGTGCGTTATGTAAAAGTGGGGGAGCCCGTAGGATACAAATATGACGCATATGGGAGAAATAAAAGAAATCACAATTAAAATTTTATAGTTATGGCATTAAAACATTATTTTCAGTAAATTATATATTTGAAAGTTGTCTGTGTATAAGTTCGTGCACATTAATTGGTCAGTCTAGACAACATTTCATATCATGGCAGATTACAACCTAAAAAAATAATAATTAAGAAAAAAAAGAATTAACTGTAATTACTTTTTGCTCTTTTTTTGTTAGCATGACATATACAGCTCTATATAATTTTAATAATTTAAATTGATATTTTTTTATTTTTATAACTTCTTTTCTTTGTTGATTACTGATATGTTTGTACATATAACAACAACTAATCCTGGTACTGCTCCTACTACTACTACTACTACTACTACTACTACTACTACTACTAGTACTACTACTCCTACTACTATTCCTACTATTGTAGTAGGAGGAGGAGGTAGTAGTAGTAGTAGTAGTAGTAGTAGTAGTAATATTACTTTTTTAATCATTATATTTATTTTTATATAATTTATTGTCTTTCTCAATGTATGCTTATTTATTTAAAACTAATACTAAATGTACTTTTCTTCACACACTGATCCCTTCAGGCAGGGTTTTTTGTTGGCAATATCTCACAATTTTACAGTAATTCTGTACAAAATACCCTATAGGACCATAAATTATAAGTGTCCTTGCAAAACTAATCAGGCGATATAAAATGCACTGTAATATGAATGTAAAATCATGTCTCCATTGTGCTAATTATATCAGACTTCACAGAAGGAATCCTCACAAGTATAAACATATATGAATATATGTGGGACTAATATACGTCTTTATATTGTAGTGTTGTGATTCAGAGACAGACAGCCTTGCAGACGTCCGTCTCTTCTTTTGTGGTGTGCAACCTTGAAGAGTGAAGGGAAAAATAAAAACATTTATGGAAAAGAAACAATAAATACTGTTTTTATCTGTTAAATGTGCAGTAGTCTTCAACTTGTCATGAACTCTCCGTGAACTCCAGCGCTCTGGTGTTTGGACAGGATTGTACACTGCAATATGTGCAATACGAAATCCACATGCAACACCTACACCACACCATATTATGTGCAATCTGTGAAATACTTACACCTTATTTGATCTTTGATTTAATCCTACCTGCACCTTGTACATTGTACCCTGTATTTTTTATTACATTTTATTACATATTTTATTATATTGTTTATTATATTGTTTTATTATATTGTTTACTTCTTCCCCTGCACTTTTGCAACACTTTTTTACCATGTACTATTATTGCATGTTATTATTACTTCTTGACTATCTTAGCGAGTCAACGGTTCTACTGATCCTAAGCATTTCATTGCATTGTTGACCTTGTGTTGATTCTGCATATGACAAATAAACTATCTTGAATCTTGAATCTTGAATCTTACACAACAGCCGAGTAGTAGTACTAGTTGTGGTAGTAGCTGTAGCCATAGTACTATAGCAGAGTACTGGCAGTAGTAGTATTGTAAAGGCGCAGTGGTAGTTCTAAATTTGTAGTTGTAGTAGTAGTAGTGTTAGTCGCAGCAGTAGGAGTAGTAGCAGCAACAGTAATAGTAGAGTAGTAGTAGTAGTAGTAGTAGTAGTAGTACTAGTAATAGCATTGTAAAAGCTGTAATGGTAGTTCTAGTTGTGGCCAGTGACAGACTGGGATCAAAAAATGGCCCTGACGGCACGGACACGTGCACCTGATCATCGTGGTCAAATCCGTGATAGAGCAGCATGACCGGCGCGAGGCCGTCCATCTCACCTGGGGTCGCGAGGCCGGCAGTGTCTGGACCATGTTTCTTCTCGGGACCACGTCCACGGCTAACAACCGAATACCTAGAGGGTGGACTGCGGCAATGCGGTTGCAGTCTCGTACTCGTGGCCCCAGGTGAGGCGCATGGCCGCGGTCCCTCGGGCATGTTCCCAAATGCCAGACCGCCCAGTCCGTTACTGGTTGTGGCGGTAGTAGTAGTAGTAGTAGTAGTAGTAGTAGTAGTAGTAGTAGTAGTAGCAGCAGCAGCAGCAGCAGCAGCAGCAGCAGCAGGAGTAGTAGTAGTTGTCGCAGTAGCAGTAGCAGTCGTAGTAGAAGTTGTTGCAGTAGTAGTCGTAGTAGTAGTAGTTGTCGCAGTAGTAGTCGTAGAAGTAGTAGTAGTTATCGCAGTAGTAGTCGTAGTAGTAGTAGTTGTCGCAGTAGTAGTCGTAGTTGGAGTAGTTGTCGCAGTAGTAGTAGTAGTTGTTGCAGTAGTAGTAGTAGTAGTAGTAGCAGTTGTCACAGTAGCAGTCGTAGTAGTAGTAGTAGTAGTAGTAGTAGTTGTTGTAGTAGTAGTAGTTGTCGCAGTAGTAGTCGTCGTCGTAGTAGTAGTAGTAGTTGTTGTAGTAGTAGTAGTTGTCGCAATAGTAGTCGTCGTCGTAGTAGTAGTAGTAGTAGCAGCAGTAGCAGGAGTAGTAGTAGCCTAGTTGTAGCTCTAGTGTTAGGTATAGCATTACTTGTAGTAGCAGAAGTAACAGTAGTGTGATTGCTGTAGAAGTTATAGTAGTAACATAATAGTAGTTGTAGTATGATAGAGGCTGTAGTAGTTCCAGTAGCAGTAGTTGTCGTAATATAGTTGCTGTTGTTATATCTAGTTGTAGTAGCTTTAGTAGTAACATTAGAAGTGGTAGGTCTAGAGCATTACTTCTTGTAGTAGTAGTAGTAGTAGTAGTAGTAGTAGTAGTAGTGTGATTGTTGTAGAAGTTATAGTAGTAACATACAACAAAACTACTCCTTCTATTACTCCTGCTACTACTGCAACTCCTCCTCCTCCTATTACTACTACTACTACTACTACTACTTCTACTACTAATACTACTACTACATTTTCCAGTCCAGTTCTTTTCCATTTTACTTCCCCCGTATCTCGTACATTCAAATAGAAATTCAACCCAGCAGAGCATTTTCTCATCAGCAATGTCACGAAGTTTGACCTCGAAAATACTTTGGACTGTTACATGTACAAATATTATAACCCCTGATACAAAGCGGCCATCTGTTACTTTTTGCCATTTTTTACTTCACTCGAAAGTTTCATAATCATTTTTCACCCAGCAAAACTTTCAAGTCTCCAAAAACCCGTTCCAAAATTTGCGTTTGGACTGTCAATACCTCTCTGCATGGTTTGGGCTGCTTATTTGATCTTCGTCTTGATCTGCTGGTCATGTGACTCCTCTGCCTCCGTTACCATGGCACACTGTTACCATGGCGCCCGTCGTTGCCTCTGACCCAGACTGGGAAGAAGAGCGATTTTGAAAGAGCGTAATTGAAATAAAAAATGAAATTAGAGGATTTTTTTTTTTTTTTTTCTTGTTTGAGCAAATGGATTCCCGCTAAGTCCGACTCATTACGGAGTTTTATGGTTTGGTTTGAAGCAGAAATAGCTGCGTGTTTAGTCCAGGCAGCGCAGCATGGAACAACAAATGAACACGCTGTAATAGTTTAAAGACGACGTGTGAGGCCTATTCAAAATACACTTGCATGAACCTTTAACAATGCTGTAATGGCTTTCCCTCATCGTTATCTCACTCAAGTTGTGTTTTGATTGATTTAAGTGTTTTTGTGTTGCCCTGTATTTGAAGTATCCCCACAAAGCATGGAAATCTAAAAGGGCCCATATTCTGATCTATGTTATAAAGTTATTTCCTCATCACAAACAAAGCCAGGGTTGTATTTTGTTTCATTCACACATATTAAACACACAAATCCACATTTAGGCTGAGTTCTTCTCTCAGGCTGAAAACACTCTGTTCCACCTTGTGCTGAATGAAACAAAACACAACTCCAGGTATGTTTTTGATGACATACCAACATTCTAACATGCAGGGCTGGACTGCGACGGTCTAAGCCAAAATTTTTGGCTTAGACCGGCCCATCATAATTAGCGGAGCACAACGGACTAATTTATGTTTGTGTTCCCTGAAGCAAAGTATTTTACTATTGTTACGTTTTGGCTGAGGGGAAACCAGGGCGCAACATTTAAAGGAAATATCCCAGCTCCCAAAACCCACCAGCAAACTCGCAGTAACTACACATTCAATGGTTTATTTAAAATGCATCTTGCACACAAAGTCAGGAGCATGTTGGCTGGCCAAAAGATGAGCGATTTTCATGCCTGTCCATGACCTAAAAGTCCTGGTATTATCCTAACATTACTACCTGCTTACCTGCTGTGCCTGTGCGACACGTCCCCGGTCAATCTGTCCCTTGGGTTCCCTCGGGTTTCCTCGGGTTCCCTGTCCACAGTCTCTGGCTGCTCCTCTCCCAGTCCACCTTCAGCCTGGGCTGCAGAGGACGTGGAGGCTCCAGCAGCCCCTCCAGAGAATATGTCTGCTATTTTAACATTTTGCAGTGTCTATAGTGAGATTTTTTAATCTTTTAGCCCACAACTTCTCTGCACCCCCTTTCTGCCGCTTCTCCATGTTTCCACGCTCAACACTGAAACTTGTGGGGATCAGTGCAGAGAAAGGGGTGGGACCACTCTTGTAAGCTTCTATATCCTGATTGGTTTAGTCCACTGTGGACCAATGGACCGCCCCGTCTAAACTGTGGGCCGGTCTCTAAGTAAAAAAAAAACAGCATCGGCCCCTAGGACTCTCGGCCCACCGGGAAAATGCCCAATATGCCCGATTAAAGCTCACAAAAGATGATTTTTGCATAGTATACCTTTAAAGGGATAGTGCGTTTTTTTTAAATGTTAATCTGTATGGGTTTCCTTCTAAAAGTTACGTGTGTTGACACCGGCTTACCTCTGACACTCTCAGCTGATCCCGGTTCCGCTCGCTTTCTGGAGCCCAGGTAGGGAGGTCCGGTAGCTTCTCTGGAACATGTCTTAAAGCGTCTCCCACATCCACATTTCAAACAATGTTGTCAAAAAAACAAACAAAAAAGAGTTGGTTTAGTGTTTAGTCCCACTTTAATGTTCAGAATTTGTAAAAGAAATTCCTGGCAAAGTCCAGCACACTCCAGTACTAGCTTTCCTGCCAAACCTATTATTATATTACTATATAAAACTATTCATGGCTGACATTTTGAGGACTTTTGACCATCACACTGAAATCTACAATATGTATTTTATCAATGACTACTTCTACAGCCAACAATCTCTTCTTAATCTCTCTGATAAACTATCTATTACTCATCATTGGCACATGGAAATGAAAATGGACAACAAACGTATTACCCAACTCACTGCCGGCCCATGTGTGAATCAGTGTTTAACAAAACCTCTAGATTTAGTCAAATAACATTGTACCCAGGGCTCTCACGCAATTCGACGTGCTCACACGCTCACACATGGTATTTCTCACGCTGAAATTTAGTTACGCAATTCAAGAAAATTGGTTAGATAATGCAGGCACCGCGCGTTTTCAGCGAAAAAAAAGTCACTTGCACCCCCCCTTTTTTAGTTTATAAAGTTGTTTCCTCATCAAAAACAAGCCTGAAGAAGTTTCAGTATTTAGCGGTCTCTCGCTGGGCGGTATGACCAAAAATTTATATCACTGCATTTTTCAAAATTATATCGGTGTCACGGTATTTGACAGGTTTTTTTTTTTCATGCATGACTAGGTGTTAACTCCATTTCCTAATAATTTATTAGAATATTTACTGCAGTAAATTTGACTTGGTAAAACATCTGGGTCCAGTGCTTTAATCATCTCCTTGAAGCTCCTTTCTCAACAGGACTAAGTTGTCTTTGGCGAAGTGGATAATAATAACGTTGGTAATATAGTTCCACTGTTTGCTTTTCTTGTCGTAGGCAGTCCCCTTAGCAAACGCATCTTTGAGTGACGTCTGAGTCGCGTTTTGTGTTGCAGTGCCAACTTGGAACGTTCCCTGCAGACGTGGAAGAGGATGCAAATGTTAGTTTCATGCGTTCTTCATATTCCAGGACATGTTTGTGATGGAGGTGGTGAAGCAGATCGCTTGTGTTGCCTCCTACGTCTACAACTTTAGCCCGACAACATTTACAGAATACCGTTGTTTGATCAGTGCCAGATTTTTTAAAGCTGAAGTTCTTCCACATGACTGACACGGCTCCTCTTTTCGGTATAAGTTCCTCTGTGCCTGTAGCATTTTTTCCATCCATGTTGTTCACCGCTCAACACACACTGAGCATACACTGCTCTCACGCCACAGTAAAACAGTCCCCCTCACAAAACAATGCCCCGCGTACGACGTTCCGCTACTCTGTGTTCCCGACGTTTTGTCGCACAAACTCACCAGTATTGGGATATATGAAAAATCCATATCATTAAAAAAAAAACACCGGTATTCGGTATGAACCGGTATACTTCCCACCCTATTCAAACCCTTTTGGATAGCTGTAAGATTCTGCTCAGTGCTCCGTCTACAAGCCTATGTCATCCAAAAACCATGATACAATTGTAATAATAAAATAATAACACAGTTTATTTATTGCATTTTTCAGGATACTCTCTCTTTACAAAACGAATAAAACAGGTTTTAATAGGCACTATACTTGAAAAACTTAAAGGAGAATTAACCTTTTTTACAATCTGAGCCTTATTTCGGTAATAAAAAAACTCACCCATAGCACTTTGGTGTCATATGGAGCACTTCCAGAGATGTTTTAGATTTGCGATCTCCGTAATGTGAGTTCTCTGGGCACATGTTTGCGGTCTCCAAATAACAGAAACTTCAGCACTTTTCAAATCATAGAAGCTCAATGTCTTAGTCTACACTTTCGTTTGAGTCAAAAGTGGCCTGTAATCCGAGATTTATCCATAGTTTCGAGTAGATGAGGACGCCTGTGCGCGTGTGCGGAGTCACAGTTTATTTCGCTCTCAGCTCCCGGGACCCAAACACGAAACGCAAAGCTGTAAATTATGGATAAATCTCGGATTACAGGCCACTTTTGACTCAAACGAAAGTGTAGACTAAGACATTGAGCTTCTATGATTTGAGAAGTGCTAAAGTTTGTGTTATTTGGAGACCGCTCGGGGCATATATTATGCGCGTTACGGATATCGCTAATCTAAAACATCTCCGGAAGTGCTCCATATGACACCAAAGTGCTATGGGTGAGTAAACAACTTGTTTTATTACCGAAATAAGGCTTAGATTGTAAAAAAGGTTAATTCTCCTTTAATGCGATGTGCAGTAGCTTCATTAGCAGGATGCACGCTGATTGTGTTCTCTATTATTAGATGATTGTGCGCTCTGAAGGGGGAGTGACTTAACAAGGGGAGCAGAGGGAGGGGAGACTCAGATGTAACATGGTGATCTAAATATGTTATGTGTTAGAAGTGTAGTACTCCGCTTTAAACAGTTTGCAGTGGTCTAAAGCTCTTCCTCACTGACCATACGCATTCAGAGCATCCTAATTATTCACCAGCATGCTAACACACACCTCCTGATTGTCAGACAATAAAACGCTGGAGACTTATTTTGATCTCAAGAGCTGCTCATACAATATATCTGTACTAAAGAAGTGTAAACGCTGCTCATGTTTCACTCAAATTGTCCTACTTTTAAATACATTTAGAGTCGCGTTGTACCTGAAAGTTGTGCTCAAAATGCAATCAGGAAAAGTCAGCGAGCTCTGCAGACACTGAGCTCAAGGCAAGATGACAAGGAGGAGGAACGGTTGTTTTAATAAGAACATACTGACGCTACTCAGAGAAATGATTTGCGAAAGTTTGTTCAAAATCAGATCCAGAAACAATAATTGGATAGAGATTGAAAATGTGTCGTAAAAGCAAGACAGAAAGCAACAATAAAAATGTGTTTAAAGGTACTGCAGAACTTTTCTCATAGGGTCCTGTCATCTGCTTGTCTCCATGTATGTTATTGCATTGCTTGGAATATTCCAAAGTAGGGCATTAAACGTATCTATCCTGTACATATCCTTATTACTAAAAATACTTTGAAAAATCTAGATAGATAGCAGTAGTGGAATGTAACGAAGTAAAAGTAGTCACGTACTGTACTGATACTTTTTTACTTTTTCTTCAGTACTGTTGTCAGATCTGTCGTTTCTACTCTACTACATTTTGAACAGGACTGAAAAGTAAAATTATTTTTTATTATTGTGTGAGACCTGCTGAAAAGACAGGGGGTTATTTGTAGTTGGAGCAAACAAAAATATAGAAAAAAACAAAACAAAACATTGATCAATTCAGTTGTTTCTATTGAACAAAATTCAACATCACTACATTTAAAAAATCTGCATGAAATACTTTTATGTATGGTTGCTAGGTAACAGTTATGGCATTACGTCTACCTATTGTATGTAACGTCTGCTGCCCGTGTCTAACCAGGGAGTAAAACTACAAACTTGACCAATAACTGCCAAAAAACAAGACAAAAAAAGGCAAGTTTTGGGTGAAATCTGAACTACAATGATGTTACTTAGTTGCCTGGAAGAATCCATGACTCATCGCTGTACCAGCGGCGAGTCTGGTAATGCTTGGTCCAGAATGCGCTGCTGTTGCGCTTAGACAGACAGCTAAGTGAACCAATCAGAGAACAGTTAACGGACAGCGACGTGAACCAAGCCGGTAGGAAGCAATGCAAAAACATATTTTTTGAAAAGAAAGGCCTCTAGAGCTGTCAGCTGCTGTGGTTTTAAAGGGATATGCCACCCCCAGGGCAAATTTGGGCATCTCTCCACAGTCCAGAGACTAAAATAAGTGGTGGAAAGTGTTTTCCTGCTCACCCAGCCATTGTCCGAGTCTGTCGCCACTGACCGCCGCGGTATCTGCAGCTCCTCCGCCTTAGACTGGAGTCTAACGTCGCCAGAGAAAGATTTCGGCCAAAAGGAATTAATTTGCTTGATGCGTTTCACAATTACTTTGTGTGTAGTGCGCATTCATATCGAGTGCAAATAAATGTGCAAATCAACACGGAGAGCTTGCCTTGGTCATTTTGGGTGGGAACTATTTTCCAGTGCGGAAGAATACAGCCGTATCACGCAGTACGCTGCCAGGGGAATCCCAGTTAAGCACCGGGAAGGGAGTTCCCCTGTTGCACAACGTGGTGCGTGATACGGCTGTATTCTTACGCACTGGAAAATAGTTCCCACCCAAAATGACCAAGGCAAGCTCTCCGTGTTGATTTGCACATTTATTTGCACTCGATATGAATGCGCACTACACAGACAGTAATTGGGAAACGCATCGAGCAAATTAATTCCTTTTGGCCGAAATCTTTCTCTGGCGACGTTGGACTCCAGTCTAAGGCGGAGGAGCTGCAGATACCGCGGCGGTCAGTGGCGACAGACTCGGACAATGGCTGGGTGAGCAGGAAAACGCTTTCCATCACTTATTTTAGTCTCTGGACTGTGGGGAGATGCCCAAGTTTGCCCTGGGGGTGGCATATCCCTTTAAGGAATCTATGTGTTTTAGGTCATTTAAGACCAATTTTACAGCTGAATGGAAGGGACGTTGCGGGCAAAGGCGGGTGCACTGACGTCACCATCGTTGAACGAATCAGAATCGCGGAGTCCGTTGTTAACCGGGGGAGCGAGGGTGGAGCGAGGGTGTCCAAATGGTATCGCGCTGTATAGCAAATACAGAGAGATATCATTTGGCTGGCCAGGTAAGTTACTTAGAGTATTTTTTAATGAAATTAGTCTAACCGTGCACTTTAAAGCCTATAATATACTAGAAGAATCATAATCATAGGTTTAGGATTAAGGTTCGAATAATCTACAATAGTCTTAGACATTCGGAAAAACACTTTCATTGTGTTTGGAGAGAAAGTAGGAAGGGGGGACCTGCCAGGCTAACATCTGGCTAAACCCGTGTTAGCAGTGAACATGGAGAGACAGATGATTAGTAATTCAAATCCACATGTTTTTGTACACGGCTCCTCTACAACAACGGTGCAGATTTGATTTTCGTGGGCGTTTTGAGATGTTGAGGAAGAGTGGACAGATGCAAACACTAACACTGTCTGTTCTTATGATTATAGCTGAAGTAGGAGGTCAGGGTCAAGTGGTGTATTGTGTATTCATATGTATAAATACACCACAGTGAATTAATAAGTACTGGGTTAGTCTATAGTTGCAAGATAAAAGTATGTGCTGGAAGAAGTACTCAGTATTGTTGCTTGAGTAAATGTACAGTATCACATGAAAAAATTTACTTAAATAAAAGTATAAAGTACCAATCTAAAACACTACTCAAAGTGTAAAAGTAGAAGTATTTCTCGCAGATTTTGAGATTTTATAAAACTTCATGTACTGAGTTTTGTTTGCTCAAACTATCGCAACAAATATAAACCCTCAGTCTTTTCAGCAGGTCTCAAACTATAATAAAAAATACTTCCACTTTTCAGTTCTTCTCAGAAATGTAGTAGAAAGTACACATAACTGCTCTCAAATGTAAAGTAAAAGAAACAAATATCCAGATACAGACACCTAAAATTTGTATTTAAAGTACAGGATTTCACTACTTTTACTTTATTATGTTCCACCACTGGCATTGACCCTATCTCGCAATTGAATGGTGACCCTTCTGAAAAACATGACTAAAACTCACCCTTTCTTTAAAACAGGACCTATAGGAGTAAATATTTCAAATGTAATATGTTCAAATACTAATTGCACAGTTGTGGTGAGAGTGGAGCTGAGAGTTTAATTACATATAGCTGTACAGTAATTGCGTATTTGATTAAGGTCATGTTGATAGGTGAAGAAGAGGAGATGTTTTTGAAAACACAGATCCGCATTAGTCCTGGTTTAGTCCCATGTTAGACCTGATTTGAGATTAGTCCTGGATTAGTGTGGTTTTAATCCTAGTGAGCCTATTTTGGTTTAGACCTGGTAATAGTTCCGGGCTAGACTTCTTGAGTTTGAGTGATCTTGAGTTTAGTCCCTCGTAATCCCATGTTAGACCTGATTTGAGATTAGATTTCGATTTGGGTTAGTCCTTTTTTAATCCTAGTTTAAACCTGGTTTAGCCTGGTTTTAGTTCTGTTTTTTTAGCCCTGGTTTAGTCCCATGTTAGACCTGATTTGAGATTAATCATGGTTTAATCTTGTTTAAATACTTCTTTGAATCCACATAAATGCTGATTTAAACCTGTTTTAGTCTACACCCTGTTTAGTCTACTCTTGCTTAGTCCTAATCCTGGTTTCGACTTTTTTTTATTTTGGGTTTAGACCTGGTTTAATCCCACATTACATCTCCATTGACATTAGTTCTGGGTTAGTGCTGTTTCAGTCCTAGTTTGAACCTGGTTTGGATTCATCATAGACTGGATTAGATTTGTTTTATCCTGGATTTAGCCATGTTGGCCATCTGTTGAGATTAGTCCTGGTTTAGTCTTGTTTAAACCTTGAATTTATATAAATCCTGGTTTAGACCTGGTTTAAGTCCTACAGTAGACCTCTTTTGAGATTTACCCTGGTTTAGTCCTGTTGTAATCCTAGTTTGAACCTATTTTAGTCTGGGTTTTGACCTGCTTAGCTCCTCACAACATATACACTATGGATGTTACTCGCCACTTAAAAGATTTATGAATGAAACCACAGCTCATCCCATTCCCGGTATCCTCGTCCAGTATTCCCAGTATTACTCCAGTGATAGTCTGGCAGAGCAGCACAGACTCCACACTGACCATTATATGATGTATGACCCATCATTAGGAGCATGACGGAGGGCCCATATTGCATCGTACCCCCGGGATGCTCGGGAGAAGAGGAGAGCACGGTTACATTTACTGGACTATATTTTATCCATAGGTAATAAAACGGAGTGGAGCGTGTACAAGCTGAGCCCATTAAAAGAGGAGTAGTCGTAGTTCTGCACCATTGGACTTAATTCGGGTAATGTCAGCCACTATGGACTATAATACTGTATGATTTGATAAAACAGTCAGGAATTCAAAGGGTTCAATGGACATTTGTGAGAAAATGGTGAAGGTTTAAAGACGCACTGTGTAACCTTTAGACATAGGCTGATGTGGATTTTTTGTTTTTTTGTTTTGCCCGATACCCCATACTTGTCCTACTGCTGTGGCCAATGACTGATATTTGCAAATACCGATATTTCATGTTTAAAATCCACCATCTGACTGTCTCCATGGAGATGTTGTTGCTTTGTCTGGAATATTTTTTTATTGATGTAAAAACCTACATTCTTACCGTGAGTGGGGTCACCTTTCCGCAAATCTGACATGTAATCCGGCCCTAAGGCGTCCCCTGCTGTCTTTGTTGGGATAATAAGTGTAATGCCGAGGTAAAAGGCAGCTGTTAACGTGAAAACTACTGGAGTTGTATTTTTTCCTTCACAATCTCACATTCTGTGGCTGTGTCGTTCTCAAGAGCTGAAAAAAGCTCTCTCCGAGCTCTCAAAAACAGCCTTTTCACACTCATAGCACTGACCAACTGTACCACAAGTTATGGAATTCAACCTGGTTAAACACATTTATAACTATTTATGTTAAAATATTAGGAGTTTGTGGAAAATGCAATCAAAAGCACTAATCTGCAATGGATTTTCTGTTCTGTCTTTCACACTTGCACCTGTGCATCCATTCACCTGGGAATCACCAATTTCCCCACTCCCAGGCCTGGACTGATAATCTGGCATACCGGGCATTTTCCCGGTGGGCCGACAGTCCTAGGGACCGATGCTGTTTTTTTTTTTTTTAACTTAGAAACCGGCCCACAGTTTAGAGGGGGCGGCCCATTGGTCCGTCTTCAATATGTACAGTGTACTAAACCAATCAGGATATAGAAGCTTACAAGAGCGGTCCCACCCCTTTCTCTGCACTGATCCCCGCCAGTTTCAGTGTTGAGTGTGGAAACATGGAGAAGCGGCAGAAAGGGGGTGCAGAGAAATTGCTAAAAGATAAAAAAATCTCGCTATAGACGCTGCAAAATGTTCAAATAACAGACATATTCTCTGGAGGGGCTGCTGGAGCCTCCATGTCCTCTGCAGCCCAGAGGAGAAGCCAGAGACTGTGGACAGGGAACCACAGGGAACCTGACAGAACCTGAGGGAACCCATGGGAACCCGAGGGACAGACTGACCAGGGAGGTGTCGCACAGGCACAGCAGGTAAGCGGGTAGTAATGTTAGGATAATACCGGAACTTTTAGATGATGGACAGGGATGAAAATCGCTCACCTTTCGGCAAAATTCACTGTTTTGAAGCCAAAACAGGTGACCTAGGTGAATAGTGTAGATTCGATGAGAAAGGTTTTTTTGTGTGTGCGCAAGATGCATTTTAAATAAACCTTTGAATGTGTATTTACTGCGAGTTTGCTGGTGGTTTTTGGGAGCTGGGATTTTTCCTTTAAATGTTTCCTGGTTTCCTCTCGGCCAAGACGTAACAATAGTAAAATACTTTGCTTCGGCGAACACATACTGTACATAAAATAGTTTGTTGTGCTTTGCCAATTATGAGGGGCCGGTCTATGCCAAAAATGCCAGGGCTGTTTTTTTGTCCCAGTCCAGCCCTGACCATTCCCACTGTCCTTTTCACATGAATCCAAGTAGTGGATTACTGATGTGACATAGAGACAACAGCCGTGTTAACTAGACATACAAGTGACGGCAGACAGGCACAATGTCAAAGCACCAGGGTCCGGTCTCGACCCAGCGACCCCAGATTTCCCAGAAGTGTGATGAAACCTCCACACTACGGCTCTCATTGGGCGAACTCCGGAAGCTTTTTGAGGTTTCTCTGCTCAGACAATCAGGTTTAACTGGTGCATGCTGGGTAATAAAAAGTTACAAGATTCACACAGTCATTCAATTGTTTTCTATCAAACAGTGGGCAACGAACCAGATATGGACCCCGGGGTATGAGAGGAGAAAAGGCTGCAGAAGAAAATTGAACTACTTTTTGAAATAATAAGTATTAAAGGGACCATATGACCCTATTTCCTGTTTTATTATCTATGTTTCCTCATCAAAAACACACCTGGAGTTGTGTTTTGTTTCATTCACGCATGTTTAACACACAAACACTTCATATTTAGGCTGAGCTTTGGAGATGTATGCAGACTAATAAAAAAGGATTACTCAAACATGTGTGATTGAAACTAAACACAACTCTAGATATGTTTTTCATGAGGTGGCATAATAACATGGCTTAAAGCTCACAAGAGTCAATTTTGTGTAATATAGAACCTTTAAAAGGACAATATCATGCAAATCTGCCCTTTTTTTTGGCAGCAGCAACACACCAAAGAGCTAATAACACTAGTGTCAGAATAACATGACTGGCAAGATGAATTCTCACAATAACACATCATATGATTAGATGCAGAAGAGCTCCGTGTATGAGATGGATTATTTCAGACCTGGAATTGTCATTCTTTACTGAACAAAAGGTAAAAAGTAGCTGAAAACCTACCACTTCATGACATCACAAGGTGGAACAGAGCATTTTGAGCTTTGGAGATGTAGACAGACGAAAAACAAAGGTGTGAATGAAACAAAACACAACTCTAGGCCTGTTTTGGAGGAACATTATAACACGACTAAAAGCTCACCACAATCAATCAATAAACACAAGCCTAATTCTTGTCGTAAACAGGCACATTATGATCTCCTCCTTCCTCGGTAGCGCTCCCTAGTGGCTGCTTTGGCTGGTGCAGGACATGCTTTGGCACTCTGTCCTCATGTATTTGTGTTAATGGGCGTGTGAACTGTCCTCTGGGATGTTATTAGAGTCCAAAGTCCACAGATGAGAGCCGGCTCCTGTCTCAGCGCTACAAAACATGCACACGATTCATCACACACAGACGCACAAACACACACAGTATTCAAGGTCCTGCGGAAGTATCTCTCTACACTACCTGTCCAAAGTCCACACCTTCTTTTTCAGTGGATTTTAAAGGTAAATTGTGTATCTATTCTGGTGAAGGGTCCCTCAAATGCTTGTCTCCATGGAGATGTTTCACAGTGTGGTATTATACCTTTCTATCTTCAAGAAGACCAAACCAGACGAAGTTACAGGTGAAATCTGTGGAGAGGCAACACCGCTCACAGTCAGAATGCCTATTTTTAGGTATTTTTGAGCTTTGAAACCACCTGCAATTGAACAAATCTAAGATAGAACTGTTTAATGTCATACTGTCGAACATTCCATGCAGAGCAACGATATCTCCATAGAAACAAGCAGGTGATGGACCTCCAAACATAAAGTGATACAGTACATGTTTGATTTTCTGCTTTCTACATTTTAGTATATGGGGTGTAACAAGAACAGTGATGAAGGGGAGTACAGGAAGCTCTTTGAGGACTTTGTGGGTTGGTGCAGGGTTAAACACCTCCAACTGTGGACATTAGGAGGAGCCATCGAGGAGGACACTGTGGAGTTTGTAGTATTTGCGTCTACATCTCGATCACAGACGGAACTGGTCGGAGAATACAGACCTGAGAATACAGAAAGAGACAGAGCTGGCTGCACTTTCTCAGAAGGCTGAAGTCCTTTAACATCTGTCAGAATCTCCTACTCATGTTCTTGACAGTCATCTCCTATGTGCTCTTCAATGCTGTGATCTTTTAGGGAAGAAGCCTCAAGAAGAAGGACACTGTGCGGTTGCATAATCTGGAGAGCATCTATGAATATATGAAGCATGGTATATGGAAATATGTACTGTAGTAAACAAAAAAAGTGAAATAACTGAATTTTTAAAATATATTTTATATTCAAATGCTCACAGGATCCATCCTTTGCTTTGCTGACAGCGCTGCAAACCTTCTCTTAATGATCTTCCTGGTGAATTCACCACGATAAACCCCTCATCGTGGAAAAATCCGTGACAGAGCAGGACGTGCCGCGCTCTTCTCCAAGGGGTTGGTGCGCGTCTCGTCCCGGGACGTGGCAGTGCTCCTCGTGCGTCCGGCGGGGCTTCCGGGGTCGTGTCTCCCCCCACGCGTCACTATTAATACATTTTGTTGAAAATCTATGAAAGTTTGAGTGTTTAAACTAGAGACAAATGTGAGAAAATGCAGCGCGAGGCGATGGAGGCGAGGCACCTGGACCGTGTGCTCTCAACCCGAGCCACAAACCAAACACGCACAAACGAACGCAAAAGCCGCACGGAGTGATTTAATCCTGGTTCAGACCTGGTTTAGTTCTGGTCTAGACCTGGTTTAGTCCACGTTTAGTCCTGGTCTAGTCTCTTAGACAATCAGGACGCAGAACACATTGTTACACTATTTTAAAAAAATGTTACACTATAAAAAAAATATTTAAAAAAATTTTTGAAAAAAAAAATCAGCGAAACAGCGAGTGAACCGCGATAGAGCGAGGGTTCACTGTATTATATATTACTATACTGGAGTCACTTTAACTGCTGTTTGATCACTGCTCAGAATCAAATACATTTATTGTGCAGCGTTCCTGTGCCTTTAACCTTACAGTGTTGTGTTTTTTAGTTGATTGTACATATTTATTATTATTTATCTTAATTTTTGATGCATGCTCTTTTTACAACTGTTTCTGAAACTTGTGTTGTGACACTGCAATTTCCCCATTGTGGGACAAATAAAGGATGATCTTATCTTATCTTAAAGCATCAATCAAAGCAATGTGACTATTTTTTAAAATCTGAAATCTAAAAGTTTTTGTTTTGTTTTGATGCATTGAGTGAAAATCTACAATGTAATAATCATGGAAATAAAGAAGAAACATATGAAAAAGTGTGTCCAAACTTTTGACTGCTAGTGTATGTGCACCCCAAAATTCCATGATTTTATGTTAATCCAAAGCAAACCATCAAATTAGATGATTTGAATAATTATGCTGATCAAATTATGACATTCAATTAAAAAACAACGACAAGACACTGATTTAGTGTGTCTGCTGAATAATTTCACTTGACACGTGTAAATATATTACATAAATTAATACATTTGCATATTACTTTACTAGATTGTTTTAAAATCCACATTAGCTAACATCAGTACAAACATTTATTTATTTAAAGATAACATTTTAATTTAGTTTATTTTTTTCCATCTATAAGATTTTGTATTAATACTTCAGGCTCTTGAATACAGGACATTTTTTATGTAATTCTTTTGTGTTGATCCAAGGCTAATTTTTAGGAACCTGCAAACCAACAAAAGATTGGAATAGAAAAAGATTGCATAATATATTTACTTAAAAACAACCTTTTACGGTCTGTTGTACCTCAAGAAATATGCAGAAATAACAAGTTCAACATTGATTTATTATTATTTCTTTCTCTTTTTTTTTTACCAAAATATCAAAATTCTACTGAGTTTTGTTGTTTAGTTGTCTTAAATGCAAATTAGTCTTTGGCTTTGTGCCATTGTGTTTTCAAAAAAATCATTTTAAATTCAGTAACAGACTGCAGAAAGGTCAGGTTTTAAATAAAGAAAATGGACCTAGTACTTCAAAACTATTACACTCTGCAGGATGTGAGTATTTTAGATATTTTGTGTGTCCAGCCTTGTTTTGGTATATTCAAGAATGACAATGGTACTGAGCGGACGAAATATTTAAACATAACACTGAAAAATGAAGCGGTAATATTTGGTTCAGTGGTAGAGTTTGTGGGTTCAATTCTCCATATGAAACAGGACAACTTTTCTACCGTTCAAAATGGGAATCTGATAACATCACAGTTTCAGACGGAGGGCACGGACCTGTACAATTCTATGTGAGATTCACTGTTTTTTGAAATAAATATTTTAATTTTTAATCCGTTTTGAGTCTTATCATTATTTGTTTGGGATTAGCTCCACAAACATGATTAATCTTATGGTTTAAAGCGCTTTCAGGTGACAACGATCACGTCTCTGGGGTTAAATAATAGCACCACTTTCTGAAGCTATTGCAAACACATAATTTCACTGTTGTTTCTTCACCCTGACAGAGAATACTTTAGATTTTGTGCCAGTTTTTGCTGCATGTGGATAGGCCCAGTAATTCCAGAAATATGAACCATAAACCACGTCAACAAATCTGCAATTTTACACAAAATAATACCCCACAGGGAAATTTATGGAGATGTTATTGCTTTGCTTGGAATGTTCACTTATCTAACTTGCATTTATTCAGTTACAGGTCACTTTCAAAATATTTCAAATTGTGGTAAATTTTTTTGTTGTTTTGTTTTTTTGTTTACAGTGGTCCCTCGCTCTATCGCGGTTCACTTTCCGCAGCCTCGCTGTTTCGCGGATTTTTTAAAAAAAATTTCAAATTTTTTTTATTTTTTATTATCATTTTATAGTGTATCAGCGGAGACATGAGTCTGAGACCGGGACTAGACCGGAACTAGACCAGGACTAGACCAGGACTAAACGTGGACTAAACCAGGACTAAACCAGGTCTAAACCTGGACTAAACCAGGACTAAACCAGGACTAGACCAGGTCTAAACCTGGGATGGTCACGCAGGGTGGTAGGAGCCGGACCATGGAAGAGCCAAGAATCAACACAGACGGGCCTGGCACGGACGCCGCGCGGCCGGGGGAGCCGCATTCGAGGGAGCCGCAGCGGGGGGATAGGGGGGCCCTCGCGCGCAGAGAGGAGACAGTGGGTCTTCCCCCCTCACGCCTAGCGGACAAACCCGACCCTATCCTAGAGAGCTGTGGAGTATTAGCGACGCATTGATAACCATGCCCCGAACTCCGGGGCGGTCTGATTTTGGAGCCGGGGTGAAATGCAACCAACCCTTGTGAGTGCGGGTTAGTGGGGGAAAATCCTCATGGTCCAGGATATTGAATTTATTTGACAAAGCAACTGGAGTAGAGCTGATCGGGACTTTAGACCTAGCCCCTCGCTGAAGTGTTCGTACCTGTTCGGGTGGTGAGGGCTGGTGCTCAGAGGCGTCTTCGGAGCAGTGAACCGTGTCAGCCAGTTCGGCACTGTTAGCAGTGGCTTGAGTCTTGCCCAAAATGATATCCAGGTCGCTTTCCACTCGACTTTCGCACATGGCATGGATATGTTGTTCCAAAACAACATATCCATGTTGTTTTGAAACAACATGGATATGTTGTTCCAGCGTTCACTATTAATAAATTTTGTTGTAAATCTACGAAAGTTTGAGTGTTTAAACTAGAGAGAAATGTGAGAAAATGTTAATACCAGTCTGAGAAAAGTGTATAATGTGTGTGGTGAGGCGTTTACAGCCTTAAAACATGTGTAATAATTGTAAAATATAAAGTTGTCCTACTTCGCGGATTTCACGTATTGCGGGTTATTTCTGGAACCTAACCCCCCGCGATAAACGAGGGATTACTGTATATGATAACAGGAGAAGTTCAATTTGTCAACTGGACAAAGTTTGTTTGGTTGAAAACGTTTCGCCACTCATCCGAGAGGCTTCGTCAGCTCTAATAAGAATACTGGTAAGACACTTGCTTATATCTTGCTGTAGGGAGGAGCTACCTAGCTAACTAACAACCAAACAAACTTTGTCCAGTTGACAAATTGAACTTCTCCTGTTATCATGGATTCTACCTGGACGACTGAGGGACTTTTCACGATTACTGTATATAAAAAATATAATTGGAAATTCCATCTGCTGCCCTCTACTGGCCATTCACCCATGTCTGAATAAAACTTGAAAACACTAAACTAATAATAGTGTGTATATATATTTGATTGATCTGTATTAGTAGTAGTAGTGCAGTAGCATAGCCATAGCAGTAGTAATAGTAAAATAGTTGAAGCAGTTGTAGTAGTAGTCGTAGTAGTAATGTGTAGTAGTAGTAGAAGTCAGCAGCGATATATACTACCAGTTTTTCTCAGCTCTACCCGTGTTTTCTTGCTCTGTTACAACCATTTTTCATCTCCAACTGAAAACGTCCAAATTCACACACCCACCACACAAAAATACCAGCGAAAAGTTTCAAAGTTCGATTCAATATGACCTCGCTGAACAACATTCTTTAAAATTCAAACCAAAGTTTTAACCGGAATTCAAAAACTATGATTACAGTCAACTCAATGTCAAACCTATTGTGAGAAAACCTATTAGTATTCTTATGTTGTGATAACTTTTGATTGTGTTTGACATTGTGTATGAGGAGCCAGAGGATGAGCAGGGGGAGAGGAGAGGTATACCCAGACAAGAGGCTTCAATCTGGGTCAAACGCAGAGCCGTGAGGGGGCTGAGTGGAGCATCCTCAGGAGCCAGACACAACAATAGACATAAGAGGGATTGTCTGTATACAGGAAGTAGGGTATACATAAATTGAGTAGCAAGTTTACACTGAAGAAGAGGAGATGGAGAGGTGGAGGGGGCTGGTGGTTGTGCTGCTACAAAGATGAATGAAGATGAAGAGGGTTGTAGCTAAAATGGCTGCTATTAAAGGAAAAGTAACGTTATTTTACAATCTGAGCCTTCTTTCGGTAATAAAACAAGTCGTTTGACTCACCCATATCACGTTCGTGTCATTTGGAGCTGTTTGAAGAAAGTTATGTTGTAGCGTATCCGTTAGCATTTGTATTCGGGGCATTACTTTGCGGTCTCCAAATAACACAAACTTTAGCACTTTTCAAATCATAGAAGCTCGATGTCTTAATGTAAGATTTCGTTTGAAGCAAAAGTGGCCTGTAATCCGAGATTTATCCATAGTTTTCAGCTTTGCGTTTCATGTTTGGGTCCCGGGAGCTGATAGCACAGTCCGCGCATGCGCACTGGCGTCCTCATCTACTCGAAACTATGACTAAATCTCGGATTACAGGCCACTTTTGCTTCAAACGAAATCTTTCATTAAGACATCGGGCTTCTATGATTTGAAAAGTGCTAAAGTTTGTGTTATTTGGACACCGCAAAGTAATGCCCCGAGCAAATGATACAGCACCATGTTAACAGATACGGGATCATTACTAGAACAGAACGGCTCAACATAAGTTCTGCGATACTGCTCCAATTGACAGAAAAATGCTATGGGTGAGTAAAACTACTTGTTTTATTGCCGAAAGAAGGCTCAGATTGTAAAAAAAAACCCCGTTAATTTGCCTTTAAAGGGCTCACATTACGTTATTTTCTGATCTGATCTAATGTCGTTTCCTCCTCACAAACAGACCTGGAGTTGTGTTTTGTTTCATTCACACATGTTTAACACACAAATCTGCAGATGTAGGCTGAGTTCTTCTGTCATCTTAAAAACACTTACATACAGGAAGTGCTCCACTCTGTTTTTAAACTCCATACAGCTTCACTAGAATCATCTGGATAATTTCAGACCTGGAACTGATCATCTCTACTGAACAGAAGATAAAATGTAGCTGTTAACTTAAAAACCACTGCCGCATGACATCACAAGGTGGAACAGAGCATTTTGAGCTTTGGAAATGTAGATAGACTAATAATAAAGTTATGTTCAGCTATGTTTTTTATAACATGGCTTAACGCTCACAAGAGTCCATTCTGCCTAATGTGGAACCTTTAAAGGCCTAGTATCTGATAGAATTAAATTTAAAATGTGACAAACAGAACTAGATGGTTTAAACTGTAGATTGTGACTGACTGTAGATTGTGCCTCCATAGTCCCAAGGTTACAGTTAAAACCATGTATTTTGCCATTCTGAGGGAGATTATATATATATAACATTTCCCTGGAAACAAGGTCCTTCTACAGACCAAATATGAGTCAGATCTGTGGAAGCCTCCACACAGTAAGGATGCATGTTTTTCAATGTAATAAAAACAACCAAAATGAAAACAAAATTATTTAAATCTTTGGGGAAAAACTTACACATCGTAGCTTTCATTGCTTAATGTTTTGTAATATTATTAATACATTGAATAAATGTCAAATTCTCACTTGTCTTTGTCTGTTTTAAATGTTTTCCCTGGTTGTCACTTGAAAACAAATTGTGGTAGCCAAACTGTGAACAAGACTGACTTGTGTGTCCAGGGAGAAGACAGCAGACGAGTTAGGAGACAAACTAGGAGACAGAAAGACGAGTTAGGACACAAGTTAGGTGACGAGGAGACAGCAGGGGAGTTAGGACACAAGTTAGGAGATGAGGCAAGAAGACGAGCGGAGGAGACAGAGGCAGAGCTAAGCGTGGTAATGACGGCCCCTGCGCCTGTCTCCTCCCTGTCCCCCGAGGGCCCCACACAGCTGGGCTCCTCGCTCCACTGTTCTTACCCAGACTGCACCGGGTGTGTGTGTAGGGAGAGCAGGTGCAGAGGAGGCACCACAGTGGGACACAGCAGCAAATTGGTGCTAGAAAAGAGGCAGGATTCATCAATACAAATACAGTACCTCACTTGAATTACTTTAGACTACATGTAATAATTCTGAAACATGTGGGCAGTTGAATTTGATTTCATGAATGCTACTAGAAGGAGCTGAGTCTAAAGGCAAAGACATTTACCAGACAGTCCACCCTCACCTATGGTCATGAGCTTTGGGTAATGAGATAAGATGGCGGATAAAAGCGGTCCAAATGAGTTTCCTCCACAAAGTGACTAGGAGCTCCTGTAGAGATAGGGTGAGGAGTCACACTGGAACTCGGAGTAGAGCCGCTGCTCCTCTACATCAAAAGGACTCAGCTGAGCTGGCTTGAACAACAGTTCCAGATGCCTCCTGGCCCCCTCTCTGGTGTTCATGTCCCACCAGGAGGAGGCCCCAGGGAAAACCCAGGACACCCTGGAGGGATTATGTCTCTGGGGTGGACCAGGAACTCCTCAGGATTCCCCGAGGAGCTGGAGGAAGTGTCCGGGATGAGGGAAGCCTGGACGTCCCTGTTTAGACTGCTGTCCCAGGACAAAGTGGAAGAAAATGGATGAATAATATATTCTTTCTTGTTTGTTCATTTAAACTAATATTATTATTATTATTATTATTATTATTATTATTATTATTATTATTATTATTATTATTATTATTATTATTATTATTATTATTATTATTATTATTATTGACTTCCTTCGCCACCTGCAACTTGGCCAGTTGGTCCCAAATGCTGGTCTCCATGGAGATAAACAAGATTAATGCCATACAGTGGAAGATTCTAAGCAAAGCAGGCTGCCAGGTCTGCAGGTTTCTCAGGGAATTGGGCAGCAGGAAAGTTACATAAAGCACATTTAACACACTCTTAACTCAAACAGCTATTGTTTTAAGCCTACTTTTTATTATTACAGTTATGTGCAGAAATGACTGCTATAGTAAAACATGTAACACCAATACCAATATTACTGATGAGTACAGCACAGTATTAAAAAACATTATTGCTTTCACAAACTTTCTGTGTCATTCTTGCAGTAGCTGTAGAGATCCACATTGTTAGTGCTGAAGTCTAGAGGAAGTGCGACAGGTCCTAACTTTTCAGAAGCTAAACTTAAGCGTAGCATAAACACAGAGCCCGGGGTGGTGCAGAGTGGACCCCCTCACACCTCTCCTGCTGCTTAGGCTTACATAACACATAACACTGGCAGCGCTAAAAATACTGCTGTACATCAATGTCATGGCCAGATAAAGATGGTGCAAAAGTTTTAAAAAGTCCATACAATAGCCTAAACCAGACTGAAAGGAATTCATTTATCTATCCATCTATCTATCATAAATAAAGGTAATTTAAAGTGAGCATTATGTCATTTTTACAGTAGACATATGCATTCATCTATAGGGGATGTTACAGATTGTGCGCCCCTGCTAGAAAGTACCTAACCTTGGGACGTGTTGTATGTCAATACAAATTCAAAAAACAAGAAATTCTACAAAAACTTTGGGCTTAAAATAAATGTATTGTTGTATGTAATATTGTTTAGTCTGGAAAAATGTCAGAAACACTTTACTGTGAGGCAAAACACACTTCTTTTCACAAGGCTTTACACGAAACAACAACAACAGTATGTCCTTTTTGAGCACCTGTAGAACACCGACTGCTATAGCCTAGGTTATTTTGAAGATTACGGTACACCTTATTCTCTCTCTCTACATTTGACCCATCCTTCAGTGCTGCTGGGGCAACCTGTTCCGAAAAAAGTGGGCTTGGACCTCTGCACCTCTATCACCGCTGGAGCTTCATTTAACTGGAGCCGAACGCTGTGGGTGACGTCGCACTCCCCTAGTCCACTTCTTTATAAAGTCTACAGGGCTACGTTAGCTGGGAGACTTGACCTATTGTGCATGTTTTGGTCCAACATCTTTGAACTTCCATTTTGAAGTTGGACAAATCATTAGCAATACTTTCTTCCACTTCATCTCAAAGCCTGTATATGTTTTCCTGATGCAACCTGCCCTGCTTATATTGCACCCTTGGTTGGTGCGCCTCTTTGGGATCAGAAGAACACGCTATCACAAACATTGGCATCGGTTGCATCACGATAAGCCTCGTCTACGCCAGATAAAACTGAAAGAGAAGAAAGGGGGGAGTGCAACAGACAATGCTACGCCCACAAGCCAACGGTGACAAGAAGGGGTTTTCCAAGAAGAGGAGGAAAAGGAGGAAAAGGAGGAGGAGGCGGGGGACAGGGAAACGCCTGAGGAGAGATGTTTGGCCTGGCTACACAGAGGATGGTGGTGTTGAATGGGATTGTGTTTTAAGGGGTATTACAAGTGTTTAAAAGGAAGCAACACATGTGGGAAGTCTAGAATGGGTTTGTAGATACAATTTGAAAGAATGGAAATCAGGCAGGAGATTATGAACACTTGTAGACTGATTCAAGAGGTGCTTATTTGTAGACATTTTCTGGTTTTACTTCACTATGTTTGAGAGCAGGCATCTGTACTTTCTGCTCCACTCTTTTACTTTCTAGACCTCCTGAAACGGTTGAGGGGTTTATATTTTAGCACATTCATAGTTTGGTTAAACAAAAATATAATTGTGTCCCACCACGGAAGCTGAAGGCGCATGTCGGCATTACAGATTCTCAGAAAATGGAGTTTTTGTGATTTGTGATTTTCGTTTTTTTGCAGAATGTGCTAGTTGAGATCATGAAGAACCCACTCCATGTTTCAGATAACAGCATTGGCTGCTTAAAAAGCATACATTTAGCTTAATGTCATGCAAATTAGGCAAGGAGTGCTGAAGAGACCAAACTTCGAGAGGGATTTTCTGGGATTTAGAAAATCTGGTATGGCTGCTTTCAAATAGAGACAACTTTTTAAAATATGGTCAGATTTTCACATGTAAGACATCATTGGAAAGCTTAGAACCTGTACTTTCAGAATCTGTGAATAACTCAAAACGCCTCCGAGACGACTTGGTATTGGTTTTCCTGCGGTTGGACACAATTCTAAAAGCAAGAGCAAGCAATAAGAACAAAAGTCAGCACAAATCTTTATCAAAAATGTGTAAATTTGATATTTTAACAGATCTCAAAACCTGTCCAAATGACTAAATACTAGTTGGATTTTATTTTTGAAGTACTTTTTAAATTTAATTTTTTTTTTATATCATGTGATACTTTTACTTTGTATTTTTTGCTTCTGTATCTGTACTCAACATTTAGTACTTCTTTCACTACTGCATCACAAACTTTTCCATTCTCCGAGTAGCTGTCAGAAACCACAATTCTACTGCTACGAATATATTTGACAGTGTAAGATTACTTTTACTTGAGTGACATATTTGACAGTGTAACAGTATTCTTATTTGAGTAATACAGTGGATATAAAAAGTCTGCACACCCCTGTTCAAATGCCAGGTTTTCGTGATGTAAAAAAATGACAGCACCACCTTTAATGTGACCTATAACCTGTACAATGCAACTGAAGAACAAACTGAAACTTTTAAAGGGGAATATAAAATTAAAATATAACCTAAATATAAATAACCTGGCTGCATAAATATGCACACCAAACTAATACTTTGTTGCAGCACCTTTTGGCTTTTATTACAGCACTCAGCAGCAGTCTTTTTGGGTAGGAGCCTATCAGCGTGGCACATCTTCTTTATTATTTATTAGTTTATTTGACAGGGACAATGTGCAAAAACATTAAAGATGCTTTACACCAGATTATAGCTGAAGCTAGTTTCCATCTGCAGTCCCTGAGCAATATTTGTCCACTCTTCTTTGCAAAACCGCTCCAAATCTGACACATTGCGAGGGCATCTCCTGTGCACAGCCCTCTTCAGATCACCCCACAGATGTTCGATGGGATTCAGGTCTGGACTCTGACTGGGCCATTCCAAAGCCTCAATCTTATTCCGGTGAAGCCATTCCTTTGTTGATTTAGATGTGTGCTTTGGGTCATTGTCATGCTGAAAGATGAAGTTCCTCTTCATCTTTTTAACAAAAGGCTGAAGGTTTTGTGCCAACACTGACTGGTATTTGGAACTGTTCATAATTCCCTCCACCCTGACTAAGGCCCCAGTTCCAGCTGAAGAAAAACAGCCCCAAAGCATGATGCTGCCCCCACCATGCTTCACTGTAGGTATGGTGTTATTTTGGTGATGTGCAGTGTTGTTTTTGCACCAAATATACCTTTTGGATGTCCAAAAAGTTCAACCTTGGTTTCATCAGACCATAACACATTTTCCCACATGTGCTTGGGAGATTTCTGATGTCTTTTTGGAAAATTATGCCAGACTTGAATGTTTTTCTTTGTAAGATAAGGCTTCCATCTTGCCACCCTACCCCATAGCCCAGACATATGAAGAAGACGGGAGATTATCGTCACATGTACTACACAGCCAGTACTTACCAGAAATTCCTGCAGCCCCTTCAGTGTTGCTGTCGGCCTCTTGGCAGCTTCCCTGACTAGTTTTCTTCTCGTCTTATCATCAATTTTGGACGGACGTCCTGTTCTTGGTAATGTCACTGTGCCATATTTTCTCCACTTGATGATGACGGTCTTCACTTTGCTCCATGGTATATTTAATTCCTTGGAAATTGTTTTGTAGCCTTCACCTGACTGATATCTTTGAATAATGAGATCCCTCTGATGCTTTGGAAGCTCTCTGTGGACCATGGCTTGTACTGGAAGATGTGGCTAAAGAATGTGAGGAATAGCTTACTAGAACAGCTGAACTTTATTTGGGGTTGATCAGAGGCACTTTAACTGGTGACTTTAAGTGTGTGCTGACTCCAGTTTAACATGAGTTTGAATAGAATTGGTTAAATCTGAACACAGCCACATCACAAGTTATAAAAGGGTGTGCACACTTATGCAACCACATTATCTCATTATATCTTGTTTATTTTTTACTTCATCTCCCTTAACAATTTCTGTTTGTTTTTCAATTGCGTTGTACAGGTTATAGGTCACATGAAAGGTGGAAAAAGTTGTGAAATTATTTGTCTTGCTGTCATTTTTTTACATCACAAAAACCTGGCATTTGAACAGGGGCGTGTAGACTTTTTATATCCACTGTATATTGCACAGTGTAACAGTACTCTTACTTGAATAAAAGTGGTAGTTCCTCTTCCCACTGTGAGTAAGTCTACAGGTGACAAAAGCTTTCTGTGATAATATGAAATGAACATCTGTGTTTCTTGCAGTGCTCCTTCAGATCTGATTCAGTTTGTCTCATTTTTGTGTGTAATCTTTAAAAATACCAGATTTGGTGTTGGTGCTGTTGTACGATCACCCACTGCTCCAGACATGTTTGCCCAGAGGCACTGGTGAAAGGATGAGGAGAACTAAAATTTTAAAAAGAAGAAAAATACAAAATGATTCAAATGAAAATGTAATGCTAATTATGCTCTCTGGAAACACAAAAGTTTTAATGAGTCCATTTAATGAGCAGTTATTATTTATTAACAGTTCATTTTGATAATATGACTCTCTTAGAAATACCTTAGGGCAAAATATTGGACTTTGGATTTGGATTTTGTTACTGAGATAACCATTAGTACTGCCACTACTTTAAAAGTGTAGAAAACATTAAAATAAGATCTGGCTGCCAATCTTTTAGTTTAACACTATTCCACAACTCACTCCACAGTTTGACCCAGGCAAGTGGGTGAAGTGTCTTGCTCAAGAACAGAAGAACAACCTGGTTGAAGATGGGATTAAACCGCAGATCTTCAGGTCGGTGGGCAAATGCTTCAACCACTCGTTACAAGTTACTACTGCTACCAGTATTACTGCTACCACTATAAGAACTACTGGTCAGATTGTGTTAAAATAAAGATCAGATTAAAGTCTAACATGAGAAACAGAGCTTCAGACAGAGCAGTGTCCACAGTTAGCATCAGCTGTTACTACTGCTATGACAACAACAACTACTACTACTACGGCTGCTGCTACTACAACACCCGAGTATTACATAACATGCATTTGGTCCACATACCCTCCCAGAGCCTGTATTCAATGCAGCGTTTCCCTCAGGTGTCCGTTCTCTCCGCTCTGATAACTTTCTCCAAATCTCAAAGCTTTCACCGTTTCCATGGCGATATACAGATACACAGAATGGAGGAGGAGCCCGGGGGGTATAAGATAACAGCCCAGCATAGAGGACCTGAAAGAGGACGGCATTAAGACCTATTGTACAGCGTGTAAAGAGGGCCATAAATGGTAAAAAATGTACCAGGGTTTTCAACAAATACATGCGTGTTATATCATGGTGTTTTACTCACAAGTCAAAGGTGCACAATAGGAGTAAAAAAACAGTGATTGAAAACAATTCTACAATTAATGTGCTCTACTTGTTCTATTCCTACTCCTATTACTAGTAATTAGGTACTACTACTAATAACTAAAGCAACTAAAACTATTAAAACCAACTACTACAAGGGCTCTAGTCCTACTATTCCAACTCCATCTTCTACCCCAACACTACAACTACAGCAACTACTACTACCAATGCTACTACTACAACTTCTACTCACCCAGTTCCTCCAAGTAGTCTACTTCTACTATTCCTAATTAGTCTGGTTAACACCTGACCATATCACAAGTGAGATATGGGTCTGGAAACTCGCTTCGAAAAATCCCGTAGCGGAGGTGTGGTTAGCGATTGCCAACAGCCGTTTATTGGGCGTTATGAATGTCTATCATTGAGCGTATACGTAAGTCCATAGCCAATCATGTCAGTTGTCAGTTCAAACTACAAGCTTCCGTTTGTCATGTAGTACGCGTCACCGTCTTGCCACACCTCCCCCGCTCTCTGATTGGGGCCCTAAATCTGGGACTCTCGCTTGGACGAGTTTCCAGGCCGCCTTCCAGTTCGAAACGAACGGAAGCGGCCTGGGAATTCCCAGGCTAATTCCTAATACTATTAGGACCTACTACAACTACTTCACATCCTACTACTCCAATTACTCCTCCAACTACTTTACTCCTCTAGCACCAGATGACGTCACCTCAAACGCCACCTCCTCCTCTTGTCTTCCTCCAGACAGTCCTTGGATCACTTTATCACTCTAAAGCTGAAAAAGTTTTCGTTGGGGAACCAAACTTATGAAGATCAAAGATAGCGTTGTAGCGCACAGTGTCGCGGAGGAGCCTGCCGATGCCAGCCTTCGCCCCGTACTTCAAACACATGTAAATATCCCACGGTACAGTCGCACTTCAAAAAGATACACCAGCGAGGCTTTCGAGGACCGCATCAAGAAATCAGAAAATAACCCTCCGCAACGTATTCTGATGCCATTGTTTGGTAACTCAGATCTGTGCTAAGCAGTGTGCTGAATAATTATGGAGATGATTGTGGAAAAGAATGTTCTGGAGAATCAAAGAAAACTGATTGGACAAGAGACTGCTCAAACCGAGACATTTCAGTACATTATGTAAAGACAATATTCTATCCACTTTGTAAAACAGCACTGTGGAGTTCCTTTACATATTATGTTTTTGTGATTGTAAAGAAACCTATTACAAGAAACAATGTTAAAAGAGTTGTACCTACGTTTTTTCTGTCTTAAAGCATGAAAACCTAAACTAGTACATTTTAAACAGTTTGCAAGTCATTCCTCACTTAAATTCCTAGCATCCTAATTATTCACAACGACGAGCTTTCAATCATTTTTCACAATTTTCAGAGGCCAGAACCGACAGCAATGATAACATCTACTAGCATGCCAAAAGCACACTTCCTGATTGTACGTCCAGACTTTACGTTCTTAGATGGTCTTGTAACAACTAACAACTACTAGCCTACCAACATCTTACTTCCTGATTTTACTTCCAGGCTTTATAATTAGATGTTCTCATATGGTCTTACAGCAGCTAACAACTACTAGCTTGCTAACAGCGCACTTCCTGATTTGACTTCCAGTCTTTAGAGTTACATGTCCTTAGATGGTCTTATTTTGACCTCAAGAGCTGCTTAGACAATATTTACACGTCCATTTTTGCTCAGATACATGAAAAATCTGGTAAATGCCCTTTAATATAAATATATAAATGTTCAGTGTTGTATAAAGTACTGGAAAATCAAACTCAAGTAAAAGTATAGGTACCCCTCCCAAAAATGACTTTGGTAAAAGTCGAAGTCACTGACTGAAATGTTACTTGAGTAAAAGTCTTAAAGTATCTGGAACTTCTTGTACTTAAGTATGACAAGTAATGTAAAAATAAATGTACTCAAGTAACGTAATTAAAAGTACAAGTAAAAGTATCAAGCAAAGGCAGTCTGAAGCTAACCCTCGCTTTGTTACTTAGATAGCACAAACATACAGCGCTTGTTTAAATTTTTAAAAGTAGGCACATGTTAATGTTATTTTTTGTCCTTTCTCATTCGTTACACTTCGCCTACAGCTATGCCTTCCCTTGAGCCGAAAAAGCTAGGTAGCCTGTTAGTTCCAACATCGTCAAATATGCTTTGTGTAACCGAAACAATGTCACACAAAGTTAATTTCTACATGTTATGCTCAAGGTTTCACAACGGTGTCTAGAATGTCCATGCTATGGTTACTGAAATTGGAATATAAACGCTAACAATTTCATTAATCTAGAACTTACCTCGATGTGTTTCTTGAGGTTGGACGGGGAGTTTCTGTAAGATAGGATTTCCACGTTTCTTGGAAGGCACAAGAGGCACTTCATTCGATAGGACGAATCCTTCATATCAGCTAAGAGAACATTGTGTTTAAGTACGGCCAGGGATGCTCATCGTCAGCTCCCCCTTCATTTGTAGCCGACGTGGATGCTGTCTCCTCTTCCATCAGGGATGTTGATCGATTAAACTAGCTGCATGAAACCAACAGGGGTAGGCTGATTGTCATGCGCAAGTAGTGAACAAGCCCAGGCACGTCCTGACTTCCCTGCAGTCAGTAGAGGGTGTTTTTTGTAACAAGTAACTAAACGGCACATTGAAAATGTAGTGGAGTAAAAGTATGCAATTAAATTCAGAAATGTAGTGAAGTAAAAGTAAAAGTAATCATTTTTTTTTAAAAACTCAAGTAAAGTACAAAGTCTCCCAAAATGTACTTAAGTACAGTAGTGAAGTATTATTACTTCATTACTATACAACACTGTACATGTTATATGTTCTATGTTTGTGGGAAAAAAATAAAAATGTTATCATGTAAGTTCACAATTTTGTATTTGTTTCCATGGTGACTCCTTCTCTGGTTGTGCAGGTTACTTTGTCAATACTACTATTAATGGTTAAACCTGAATCCGCTACTTCAGTAATACAATAATAGATTTATAGAGCGCATACTCAAAGGTACTCAATGCACTTGCTTTACATTGCAATATTTATTCAGTGTTGGCTGCCAATATACTTCTGACTACCACAATCATTGGCAAGGTGGGTGGAGTGTCTTGCCTAAGAACACAACAACAGCATAAGTCAGAGCTGTATCGAACAGCCATTGCAACTGTCTGCACAAAAACCTACACAGCAGATTTACACTGACAATAACAACGCACATCAAAACACGTAATATTACTATTCGAAAATGACTCCAAATGAGCGCGTTGTCTGTGATAGCGTTGCCTCCTGTTTAGTTCAAAGCTAAGAGGTCACAGGGGTCACTCCGCCGACGGTGGAGCAGCTCATTAAAATGACTGCCATCGTCAAACAGATCCATAAACGCATATGTGTGTCTTCCGCACGTGTAAAATACCACCAATCTGGACCAGAGAACACAAAACAGACCGTACCCCGCAAAGGAAAATTCAATTGCATCGACTCCTGTCCTCGTCACAATCGATTGGTGCCAAGTAAAGGGCTTCCTGATATAAAATATGACCGTCAGCCAATCAGGAGGCCCGAAGGGAAGAAGCAGGAAGTTATTTAAGGTTTTGGCTTGGAACTTAATGGGGCTCTATGTGATGTTTTTAATGTAATAAAGTAAACTCTGTCTTGCCCAGGTACAAATATATTGTATAACCAGCTCTAAGAGTCAAAATGACTCCACTGCATCTAAATAAACTGTTTTTTTTATCATCCACGAACCAGGAAGTAAGACTGGTGCGCTGTTAGCATGCTAGTTGTTGTTAGCACTTCTGTGAAAGCTCTGAAACTCATGGTGAATAAATAGGATGCTTGGAATGCATTAAGAGGAATAACTTTGGACGACTGTAAATCTTTTTAAATTAACTAGTTCTAGTTTTCACATTTTTAAGACTCTTTAGAGTTTTTAGTCTTATTTAAACTACTTCACTTTCACAAGGCGCAGTTCCTATTTGAGCCCTTATGTGCATACTGAATGGAGATCGAATTATGTTTTTTTTTCCCCACAGCCTATCCCGATGCCGAGGTTTTTGAATCTAGATTGCTGATAAGCTCTTCTGATATTTTGAGGCCAAATATTTAGGTCAGATTTTGATATTTCCCCTACATTATGTGATTTGTAATAACTATAAGCTCAGTTATGTTACTAAAGGCAGCTTCTCTACATAAAAGGATAATAAAAACGAAAAAAAAATGTGAAGATTTTAAACATCCCCAGCTCTGACTCACTCCAAACCTGTGCCAGAGCAGGTGTCACATTTTATGCAGGGCTCTTTTCTGTTGCGCTGAAGTTAATGTCACACTTAAGTGTTCAAACAAAGCACCATGTATCCCCTACAGCAAAGTTTTTACAGCCCAAACTAAATTTTGACCTCTGCTGGAGTTTTAAGGCTGAGAAAGCACAAATATCAGCCCAATATAATAATGAAATCTGTACTTGCTTACATTAAATTGATTTTCAATCATATACATTATTGTAATTTATAAAACACGAACTGCTCATCCTAAATTGTTCAAAGTACTTACCAAATAAAATATAATATTGTAGGCATTTTTTCCAATAGTAGTGTAGTAGTAGTAGTAGTAGTAGTAGTACCATGAGTATAGAATGAATATAGGACGAGGAGAGGAGCAGACAGGAGCTCAAAAAGGTCACAGGAGACAAGCTGAAGGAGTTGACATTTCAATCGGAAAGTCCATCTTTCACACGACATCATAGCTGCAGCTCAGAATGTACGCAGTCCTGGGGTGAATGTGAAGATAAAAACTATAGCAAAATGACAGAATAGTCATCACTTATACCTGCAAGTGTTCCTAATAAAGAGGCCACCAAGGAGTCTTCAGTTTATCATATTATTATTATTATGCCTGTTCTTAGAGCCACAAATTGTAAACAAAAAATTAAAAAAATGAAAACAAGAAAAAAAAACTAATTGTAAAATAAATACACGTAAACCAAAAATAATTAAAAACACTAATAATAAAAAATGGGGAAAAAAAAAAAAAAAGTCTGCCACCCTCTACCTCAGCAGCAAAACCACCAGCCTCTTCATCTTCTCTTCCTCTTCCCTGCTGTGTAGGCTCTGGTGAAGATATCTTCCACCTATACACTAACTAAACAAAAACAAAACAATAACAGCTTTATTTCTTTGGCTAAATGTTACCTACTGTGGCTTTAAAGGCAAATTAACGTTTTTTTTTTACACTCTGAGCCTTCTTTCGGCAATAAAACAAGTAGTTTTACTCACCCATAGCAGTTTGCTGTCAATTGGAGCAGTATCGCAGAACTTATGTTGAGCCGTTCTGTTCTAGTAATGATCCCGTATCCGTTAACATGGTGCTCGTATCATATGCTCGGGGCATTACTTTGCGGTGTCGCAAATTCATATCGAGTGCAAACTTTAGCACTTTTCAAATCATAGAAGCTTGCCGATGTCTTAATGTAAGATTTCGTTTGAAGCAAAAGTGGCCTGTAATCCGAGATTTAGCCATAGTTTCGAGTAGATGAGGACGCCAGTGCGCATGCGCAGACTGTGCTATCAGCTCCCGGGACCCAAACATGAAACGCAAAGCTGAAAACTATGGATAAATCCCGGATTACAGGCCACTTTTGCTTCAAACGAAATCTTACATTAAGACATCGGGCTTCTATGATTTGAAAAGTGCTAAAGTTTGTGTTATTTGGAGACCGCAAAGTAATGCCCCGAGTACTCAGGCTAACGGATACGCTACAACATAACTTTCACCAAACAGCTCCAAATGACAAGAAAGTGCTATGGGTGAGTCAAACGACTTGTTTTATTACCGAAAGAAGGTTCAGATTGTAAAATAACGTTACTTTTCCTTTAAGTAAGGCATGTGTGGTGACCAATTTGCATAATTTTTGCCACTTAAAATCTACTAATAAAATGAACAAAATCAATTTGTTGAGTCACCATAAATCATGTTACATTACACTGCTGAATTACACAATTATCAGTGCATAACAGGAAAGACCAAAAAAAAAAGAGAACATTTTTCATATGTTATTTAAAAAGGAAAATACGTTTATTGTTAGAACCAAAGTATGCCATCTGTGCCTCATGTAAACAAGCGTCACATGTTTTCATGAAGTCCATTAAAAATGTATATTGATCAAAATCACACAAAAAAAAAAAATCAAATCACTGGCCTAAAAATAAATTGCCTCAACATTTTCACATTTCACAATCAATTGCTCATCAACTTATAACATTTACTTAAATCACAGTTAATTTGTGTAAAATAGCATGCACAGGAATAATTATACATTTTTAAAGAAAAAAAACAGCCAAGAATGAAAGATGTTGCTCCCTCACATGAATTTAAGGCAGTTAATTATATAATATTAAAAAAAAGGAAATTGTTTTTTTGAGATAAATGTGTATAAACGAAGAGTGAATATGTCTAGAAATCATTCAAATCAAAACTCAAAATCAAATTCTCTTTCCTTAGATAAGAGCACTTTTGGGCATTTTAAGCAAACCTAGATATTTTCTTGCTCTAGATTAGTCATTTTGTATTTTTTAACATACAATAATTATAGTAAAAAAAATTACATTGTAGTACAGGACAGTACTACAGTAGCATGCAGTTTCATTAATCTAAAACTAAATCAAGCCTTAACATTTGGTCACATTTAAACAGTCAAAGTTACATTTAATAACAACTTCAATATAATGTTCAGTCTCTATGGTTTTATCGGTTTAGTCCAGTTATAATCCTGGTTTAGTTCGTTCCAGTACATTCCAGTTTAGACCAGTTAATTCTAGCTCACACAGCAACACAACACAATCCGATTCAGACCAGTTCATACCAGTTAATTCTAGCTTGCACAGCAGCACAATCCGGTTCAGACCAGTTCACACCAGTTAATTCTAGCTTGTACAGCAGCAAAATCCGGTTCAGACCAGTTCATACCAGTTAATTCTAGCTTGTACAGCAGCAAAATCCGGTTCAGACCAGTTAATTCTAGCTCATACAGCAGCACAATCCGGTTCAGACCAGTTCATTCTAGCTCGTACAGCAGCACAATTAACGGTCCAGACCAGTTAATTCTAGCACATACAGCAGCACAATCTGGTTCAGACCAGTTCATACGAGTCCATTCCGGTTCAGACTAGATGGTTCCAGTTTAGATAACAGTTCATTTTAGTTCATAGTTCTTTTGATTCCTGTTTAACCCAGTTTGACCAGTTGATTCCAGTACAGACTGGTTGAATCCTGTTCAGGCCAGTATAGTTGTTTCAGGTTCAGACCACTTCAGACTGGTTCAGACCGCAGTTTCCTGGTCCTCCCTCTGGATCATCTGGGCATGCTGTTTGTTGTCCAGCCAGGCCGCTAGCTCCAGATCTTTGGCCTTCTCAGCTCGGTTCTTTGCAGTCTCCCCCTAGTGGACAAAAGAAACATCCAACCATTTATTTATATGGCAAAAGGAGAAATTCAATTTGTCAACTGGACAAACGTTTATTTGGTCGATGGTCATTTATTTATATGAGACTAACACAACTATTTGACTATTTTGGTCTGTCTTTCTGATATTTTTATTTAAAGCAACAAAAGATCGGGTCACTGTGTCACAAGTAAATATAGCAACAACAAACAAACAATGTAGACCGACAAAGGGCATCTGGTGTAAAACACTATCTACGCCATCTAGGGTTACTTATTCTATAGTAGTGGCTATGACTAGATCCTACTTGATAAAAATAGTAAGATAATTTTGTATATATTTCACAAACACACGCTACAATCAGCACCACCCACTGACAACCATTAACCAAAGAGCTACTACATTTAAACTGGCCCAATCCATACATGTTCTTCTACTCCATACAGATATATTATGAATGATGTGGAAATAAACATGACTACAGCGTTTTTTATTCATGTCTTACAGCTTGAACAACACAGCACATGAAAGAGAAGCCTGTTCAGAGGTATAACTTATTTAAAATGATGCGCAGTGAAATATGCATCATCAGACTGTGTACACTATTAATATTCAAGATCATGGTTAATACATGAATTTTGATTTTGCCTTCTGGGGTCATCAGATCAACTGCCTTGTGTGCACTGGTTCATCTATTGATGTAGAATATTTGGTGTTTTTTTGGTGCCCTTTCTGGAACCCTCACTGTATCCAAGCTTTGAACTATACTTGTGAGGGACCCCTACAGTGTTGCCCAAGGAAATCACAGACAAGAACTTCCAAGTGATTCAAACTGCCAACTTTACTGCTATAGGACCACTACATATACAGTATTTAAGCCATTTTAAAAAAACTTGTTTACAAAGATGATTTGAGCTGTGAAACAAGTAGATGTGCAAATAAAATTACAGTCACAAGCTAGCTAGCCATTTTTTTTAGTTAGTCACTCTCATCCAGATGATCTAAAAAAATAAAAAAAAAATCTGGCTGTGCTCTCTAATGTGTCTCCATGGTAACTGATGAACATTCCATGCCACACATAGGCCTAGAACACCCCCAGCATGATGGCTCCGCAAAGTATTAATTGTTTAGTTTACAAATGTATTTTAATAGCTATTTAGAGGTGACTTTTTCTGATGTAGTGTTTGCCACCTGCTCAACTGTATGTCAATAAATGTAATCATCTCCATGGAGACAAGCAGATGTCTCGACCAAGTCAGGGTTACAGGTCAGATCGATGAAGAGGCAAGCCTGTTCATAGTAAGATTTTTATTTATTTTTTAATGTTTTTTGATGAGGAATCTCTTTCTATTCTGTAAAAAAGGATTAATTTTTGAGTAATAAAAAAAATTATATAAAGGCAATGCAATAAAGTGGAACATTCATGGCAATGCAATAACATCACCATGGAGACAAGCAGGTGGCGGACTGGCTACACCATAAAAGTTACATATCGTACCTTTTATATACTGGAATTATCAAGACTTCACAACACTCAATTTCTAGCTGCTCCTAATTATAAGGACAATATATTCACTTGCTGCATGCACCTTAGCCAACAGGTGCTTGACTTGATCATTTCTCTATACACTTGGCTTTATTACAGCTTATTATAGTTGCATAAACATAACTCTTCTCTCTTTTGCCATCTCCTGATTCGCTGTTGACAGTCCTTGATTAGGCTGTTTGTTCCCTTCCTCCTACTGTGCACTTCTAAATATAGACACATCTATATGCACTAGTGTCTTTAATATCTCTACGGCATTTTATCAACAACAAAACACAACTGAATTCTTGTTAAAAAACAGAAAAATATCAAGATAATTATTAATAAATGTCCCCTAATTAACCACCAGCGCTGCAAATGAATAATTCTGAATTTTTACATATTTTTAACAGCCAAACTTAGCCTTTCTAACCTTTGTGTGTATTTTTTTATTTATTTATTTATTTTCCCGACACAAATTATCATCTATTTGGTTCCCGGCTTTATCGTCATGCATTTTTGGCTAATTTTGAGGTAGCTAGGGCCCCCTCAACCCCCACCGCCCCGCCACTTTAAGTCAGCAGTGACCTACATACAGACAAGAGGGAGAGGAGTAAATGAATGAGACAAAGCAAAATGGAACACTAGCTTGAAAAAGGCAAGTAACTCCAAATCGGTGTTAATTGATGTTAAATAATATGTTTTAGAGTTAAATACGTAGATACCTGTATAGTGATTGAAATCGGGTGTGTGTGAAATGTGAAATTATTCCAATTTGCCGATTTTGTGGTGTGATTGGATAAATGGATAATGGACTTTGCCACTAATAGAAATGGTCAGGTTCAACATTTATAGATTTTTAGCTCCATCCATCTAGGTCCACCCTGTCCCTGTTTGAGAGAGTATATATGAGTATATATGAGTATATTCTATTGTGTGCCAGATGTCCTTCCTATTACAACCAACAATATAAAAGTGTCTTGCTCAAGTACACATCTACATTATGAGCATGGGCACAATTAATTAATGCTGACTGAGCAATAAGGATTGACAAGTGGTAGATGATACCACCTCAGCTGGAATGTTCCACAGTATGACACTGAATTTGCCTATGTACATTTCATTCAGTTTTAGGTGTTTTATTGGTGGTTTTTAGATTCTAGAATATGGTGAAGTTATACTTTGAGGGTGTGTGTGTGTGTGTGTGTGTGTGTGTGTGTGTGTGTGTGTGAAATTGCCCTATTTATTACTTGTACTTTGTCATGAAATATTCCAAAGGTAAATTCACAAAAGTTGAACCTGATGATTTCTATTACAGTGAACCCTCGCTCTGTCGCGGTTCACTGTTCGCAGCCTCGCTGTTTCACGGATTTTTTTTTTTTTTTTTTCATTTTCTTTTATAGTGTAACTTTTTTTTTAAATAGTGTAACAATGTGTTCTGCGTCCTGATTGGCTAAGAGAATAGACCAGGACTAAACGTGGACTAAACCAGGTATAGACCAGAACTAAACCAGGTCTAGACCAGGTCTAAACTAGGTCTAAACCTGGACTGGCCCTGGACTAAACCAGGACTGGACCAGGTCTAGACCTGGACTAAACCGGGACTAGACCAGGTCTGAACCAGGATTAAATCACTCCGTGCGGCTTTTGCGTTCGTTTGTGCGTGTTCGGTTTGTGGCTCGGGTTGAGAGCACACGGTCCGGGTGCCGCAGTTCTATCTCATGCTCGCAGCCCCGGTGTACGCGCGGCCTCGCACTGCATTTTTTCACATTTGTCTCTAGTTTAAACACTCAAACTTTCATAGATTTTCAACAAAATGTATTAATAGTGACGCGTGGGGGGAGACACGGCCCCGGAAGCTCCGCCAGACGTGTGAGGAGCACTGCCACGTCCCAGAGCAGCACGTGTTGCGCACTTCTCCAAGGGGCTGGTGCGCGTCTCGTCCCGGGACGTGGCAGTGCTCCTCGCGCGTCTGGCCGTGTCTCCCCCCCACGCGTCACTATTAATACATTTTGTTGAAAATCTATGAAAGTTTGAGTGTTTAAACTAGAGACAAATGTGAGAAAATGTTAATTCCAGTCTGAGAAAAGCGTATAATGTGTGTGGTCATTTACAGCCTTAAAACATGTAGAATAATTAAAATATAAAGTTGTCCTACTTCGCGGATTTCTCTTATTGCGGGTTCTTTCTGGAACCTAACCCCCGCGATAAACGAGGGATTACTGTAGTGACTAGACCCAAGAACTCACTGTACTACAAAAAAGATCAGATCAAATTGAAGAATATTAATTTGAGCTGCCCCCATCTGTATTACACATTATTGCCCTACAGAATGTTGTGATCTAATCTTAAACCCAGTAATTGCTAAATGAATATCTCAAAACATGGATTCTTGTGGGTCAGGATACCCCTCCACAGATCTTGCCTTAGTGGCATCAGTAGTTTCCTAGGTGATAAATACATTCACTGCTATACTGAGGAATATTTCAGGCAAAGCAATAACCACTCCACAGAGGCAAGTAGGAGCAGTATTTTGCTATTTTGGGTTTTCTATAACATCAGGTAAGGCTACAAAGTCATCATTGAATGGCTTCAGAGTTACTCAAAACATCTATAATTTCTGTATTTTTCCCCCCAAATGAAGACAGCAGACATTGCAATAAATTATTTGTAATAAGGCCTGGTTTGATGCCAACAGTGGCAGGTTGTACTGACAGAATAGGGCTTCCATTGTCACAGCCACATCTATTGCGTTATAATTACTCTAGATTTTCATAATGAGGACCACAGACTTCCGTTCCAATCTAACACTAGGTTCTGACTCTGAAAATTCGCCAAGACATTTTGTAATCTCATTTTGTAACATGTCAAGTCAGGACTTGACAGGTGCGATTTGATTTAGGCAATTTAAATGAGCTCTGCCTGGTTTTTACCTTCTTAAAATCGTGAAAAACAGAACAGAAGTTCATTTTAAACAGCTATTGCTCACTAACCTTGTGAATTCCGAACATCCTAATTATTTACCATTAATGTTTACAAGCACTTTTCACAGCTCTCAGACACCAGTGCTTTGTTTTGCCAGTAAAACTAACAACACGTATGCTAAAGTGGACTTCCTGATTCTAGGAAAAAAAAAAACACTATATAATAAGTGGACTTATTTTGGCCTCAAGAGCAATTTATCTGACAAATCTTGCTCAAATGCATGGGAAAAATTGAGTGCAGTGGCTCTAGATCTGTTCCTTTTCCTGTTGTGTTCACCTGGCTCTCCCTGGATGTTGCTGTGATGCTCCAGAAAAAGGAAGGACAGTTCTGTCCTGATTACTATTCCTCTCCTCAAACTGGCCTGACACAGATCTACTGATCCTACCTGATCAATCGTTCTGTTAAACTGCACTGACACCTTTGACTGAGACAAAAAGGCATTCCACTGCGCTTCTCAGTGGAAATGTTGCTGCAACAAAACTTTGAATTTCCCTCAGGATCAATAAAGTATCTTTCTCTTCAGACCACCTTCAAGTTAGATTGTAAACAAAGGCCAAAACTCATCTAATTTACATGATATTATGTGTTAACTGTCAGTGTTAACTTGTGTTTAAATTGTTGTGTATTTTAGAAGGACCTTTGTGTATTGATGAAATAGATAAAGGGATACTTTTTTAGAACTTGGCACTACATTCTGTTTTTTTCAACTTTTCTTCACTTTTCTTCACTTCCACTTGATAAATGTAAAGCTATAATAAATATTTAGCAAGCACTATCTCACCAAATGAAGTTATAATATGTGAAAATCTATCATATGCACTTTAATCATACAAGCCAAGGTGGGTGAAAAGTGTCTTGCCCAGTGACGCAAAAATGCAGGTATTGTGGGAGTCCAACCATCAACTTTCACCATAAACTTATTTAAGTATGAGCTGCGCGAAGATCTAGAGTCAAAGTTTGTGCGAACTTCAGCATTGCAAGTTTGATTCCTGACCAGCAATGTGCTGAATTTCTTTCCACACTCTGATCACCCCCATTTTAACTCTGCTGTGTCCAATAACGCAAAAAATATAAAATTAAACAAGTTAGAAAAATGAAAAAAAAAAGCCTCATTATATTTAATTTTGTGAATATTATCTTGGAAATTTATTAATTCTAAAGTTTCTTTCGATAACTACACCCCTGACTGTCTCTTAGCTACTCCTGCGTAACAAGGCATCTGATGAGCTCAAGAGTATAATTCGCATGCACTTGGGGCTTCAATTACTGCGCTCTACTCTGCTTCTGTCAGTTCCAATGACCACTCCAACAGTTAACTTACACCCTCAAAGCACATGCAACATAGAGAAGAAAGAAAATGGCCATAATAGAATGCTACAATAGCCCTTTATGGATGGTAGAATACATCAGATAATATTGTATCTGCCTGGCAAGAGGTTTTCCCAATTATTGTATTCTCACATTTTGAACCTGATCATTTATATTGGTAACCAGACACTATAACAAAAATCTGCATTTTAACAATATTCATTTTAGCTGCCACATCTACATTAAATTTTCTGATGTTCTAATGCGTGAAAAGTCCCTCAGTCGTCCAGGTAGAATCCATGATA
Organism: Paratrypauchen microcephalus; assembly: GCA_036785185.1. Classification (NCBI taxonomy): domain Eukaryota; kingdom Metazoa; phylum Chordata; class Actinopteri; order Gobiiformes; family Gobiidae; genus Paratrypauchen; species Paratrypauchen microcephalus. Next base: position 1,078,729 of record JAVJIX010000124.1, on the reverse strand, counting down.
ACAGGAGAAGTTCAATTTGTCAACTGGACAAAGTTTGTTTGGTTGAAAACGTTTCGCCGCTCATCCGAGAGGCTTCGTCAGCTCTAATAAGAATACTGGTAAGACACTTGCTTATATCTTGCTGTAGGGAGGAGCTACCTAGCTAACTACTTTCCGGAACTATCTCATTGGTTTCTGTCTTTTGTTTCTCAGCTAGACGCCAGAGAAACAAAAGACAGAAACCAATGAGATAGTTCCGGAAAGTAGTTAGCTAGGTAGCTCCTCCCTACAGCAAGATATAAGCAAGTGTCTTACCAGTATTCTTATTAGAGCTGACGAAGCCTCTCGGATGAGCGGCGAAACGTTTTCAACCAAACAAACTTTGTCCAGTTGACAAATTGAACTTCTCCTGTTATCATGATGTTCTAATGTTTCCTCGTCAAAAACATACCTGGAGTTGTGTTTTGTTGCATTCACACATGTTTAACACACATTCCTTGCATATTCAGGCTGAGTTCTTCTTTCAAACTGAAAGCACTGTTCCTCTATATCTCCTGGAGAATCATTTGAATGATTTCAGCCCTGAAATTGCAAATCTCTATTGAAGAAAAAGGTAAAAGGTAGCTGTTAACTTAAAAACTACTGCTTCATGGCACACAGCATTTTGAGTTTTGGAGATGTAGACAGACTAATAATGAAGGTAGGGCTGAATGATCTATCCTTTTAGACTGAAAATCGCGATCTTAGACAACACAATTTTGGGATAGTTAAAGCTGCATTTTGCAGTGCTCCTAACTGACCCAGGTTTTGTTTTGTCAACTATTTCACACATGTATGCCGCCTCCCTGCCATGCTGCTAAACTCACCATTCAGAAGCAGCATGCTGCGCGTGGACAGGTCATGTGTTCTTGACTCCAATCAGTATAGCTGGTCATCTATTTCAGAAATGGCTTCAGTGGGACCAGAAGTGTAGTCAGGGGTTTTGAACTCAAAGAAAAACAGCACGTCTGCCATTTGGCAGTATTTTGGGTTTGAGGCTGCAGACGAACATCAGAAACAGGTGCTGGGCAAAACATGTTGTGCTAAAGTTGCCACATCTGGTGGAAACATGACCAATTTATACCGCCACCATGTGCGTTTGCATGACGAGTGCATGGCCAAAAAGTCCAGTGAAACGTCTAGTAAAAATGATACTCGGGCCAAACAGACACCGAGCTTCTTACATCTTCTTTGCCAGTGTAACTCCGTATGATAGAAGCAGCCGAAGACACCAGGAGATAACGACTGCCGTAACACACTACATAAACACGGTCACTAAAGAGTCGTTTAAAAGTCTCCTCCACACGATGGATAAGAGATATATGGCTTCCCTCCTGCAGATACTTCAATGAGGTTGCCATCTCACAGCTGTACACAGGTCAAAGAGCTGGAAAATGTCGAGTATTATGCCACAACTACTGATATGTGGTCAAGCAGAACGACCGAGCCATACGAGTTTGACTGCATTTTGTAAATGGCAACGAGTTGAAAAGTCGTTGCCTGCAGACAGAATACTTCCCCACGGGATTGAGTGTGCATACAGCTGGCGTCTAAAATAAGAGGCCCAGTTGTGCATCACAACAGACAATGCAACAAACATGATCAAAGCAATGGAACTTAACCAATGGACCAGACTTCAATGTTTTGGACACAGGCTTCAGAACAGTTCAGTATAGTTTTTGTCTTAAAGGGATATGCCACCCCCAGGTCAAATTTGGGCATCTCCCCACAGTCCAGAGACTAAAATAAGTGGTGGAAAGCGTTTTCCTGCTCACCCAGCCATTGTCCGAGTCTGTCGCCACTGACCGCCGCGGTATCTGCAGCTACTCCGCCTTAGACTGGAGTCTAACGTCGCCAGAGAAAGATTTCGGCCAAAAGGAATTAATTTGCTCGATGCGTTTCCCAATTACTTCCTGTGTAGTGTGCATTCATATCGAGTGCAAATAAATGTGCAAATCTAGCCTGGGAATTCTCAGGCCGCTTCCGTTCGTTTCGAACTTGTGATATGGTCAGGTGTTAACCAGACTAGTGCAAATCAACACGGAGAGCTTGCCTTGGTCAATTTGGGTGGGAACTATTTTCCAGTGCGGAAGAATAAAGCCGAATCACGCACCACGCTGTGCAACAGGGGAACTCCCAACGTGGTGCGTAACAGGGATTCCCCTGGCAGCGTGCTGCGTGATTCGGCTTTATTCTTCCGCACTGGAAAATAGTTCCCACCCAAAATGACCAAGGCAAGCTCTCCGTGTTGATTTGCACATTTATTTGCACTCGATATGAATGCGCACTACACAGAAAGTAATTGGGAAATGCATCGAGCAAATTAATTCCTTTTGGCCGAAATCTTTCTCTGGCGACGTTAGACTCCAGTCTAAGGCGGAGGAGCAGCAGATACCGCAGCGGTCAGTGGCGACAGACTCGGACAATGGCTGGGTGAGCAGGAAAACGCTTTCCACCACTTATTTTAGTCTCTGGACTGTGGTGAGATGCCCAAATTTGACCTGGGGGTGGCATATCCCTTTAATGTTGTTCTTTAAAGCCCGTACAAATACAAGATGATAACAGATTGTCATCAATAGTAGATTATTAATACTGACTGTCTTATGAGATTGGTTTATATCCTGATGGTTTTCTGTAAAATGGCTTTCTTAGATGTACTTTGTTCTCTTGATAGAAAATCTGCCTTGGAAAGTCAACCATTATTATCCTTTCATTTTCAGCCTGTAATTCTCATTTAATGTTCATGGTCTTTTTTTTGTCCAGAAAATGTTGTTCAAGAGTGAAACGGGCAACAGGACTTTGTAAACAGATGGTTGATGTCTTCTCTCACAGCTGGAAAAAACAGACGGCACTAAAACAGGCACAGCAAGACTTCAACTTACCAGAGCACTCACTGATAACAGAATGTCCGACAAGATGGGGCTCAAGGCAAGAAATGATTGGGAGAGTGTTAGAGCAGAGCAAGGCATTGTCTCAGGTTCTGTCTGAAGACAAGAAGACATGTCACCTAGTCCCCACTTGGCAAGACACAGATGTCCTTGAGTCAGTTCAGACACCCTGTCAGGTGAAGCCTATGTAAGTGTGTCATACTTGAAGCCAGTTCTCCATCTCTTGAGAACATCAACCCTGAAAGTGACCAGGACACAGATCTTACCAAGCAGATGAAATCAAGATCTCCACTACATTGAGATCCTGGGTCCTGAATAATACAATGACATTACTTCTACTGGACTTCTTTCCTTGATCCCAGATTCAAGACCGACTACATGTGCAGAGACATACATCAAAGAAAGAGTGAAGATGGAAATGGAACAGGTGACACAAAAGGTAAGTCCTGTTTCTGTGTTGTTTCGTAATACAAAATGTCAGATCAATACAAGTGATATTTTTTTACTACACTGATTGACATTTTTTAAATTTGTACACACAATGCCCAGTTGGTCTTAATCACACCCAGCAATATGTTGACAGCTCTCATCTCTGTGTTTTGGAGAAGAGGGCTTGTGTCAGCACCACAGATCCCATGCCCCCGAGTGCAGAAGAACAACAACCATCCACCACAGGAAAGCGAAAGCGGTCACTGGGCAGCTTTTTCAAGGGCAAGGCTGTCCCTGCTCCCTCTTCCACTATCCAGTTGGAGGATACCATTAAAGCAGAACTGGACAACTACCTCATAACTCCTACTATTGATGGAGAGCAAGATCCACTGGCCTGGTGGAGAGTGCACAGTTAACTTTCCATGGCTGAGCAAATTGGCTCGTAAGTACCTTTGCATACTAGCTACAAGTTCACCATCCAAGAGACTGTTTAGTGCCAGTGGCAATATTGTCACGTGTCAGTGCTCAAGTCTAAAACCATCAAGGTTGACATGCTGGTTTTCTTGACTAAAAATCTGTAAAGTGATGTAGAGATGTCAGGGCAGCAAGTATTATTGTTGATTTTGTTTGTTACAAGTCTTTGTTCGTTCACTGTTTTTACTAGAATTGATTTATAATTCTATATTTTTTTACAGAATAGATGTGCAATATTTTGGTGCTGCTCAGCCATCAATGATTGACCCACCTATCTTGAAATACAGATTTCTTATTTCAGGATTGAATTCCTTTAACTGCTGCTGGTGTTGATGTTCATAAGCTAGCTCCCTTGAGCCATAAAAGAAAGACCTTGCACTACTTTTTAAGTTAAGATTTTTTTGCTCTACTTTGCTCTACTTAAGTTAAGACAGATATCTCTTTTAGTTCTTCAATTGCAATAACTGCGGTTGCTCAAGCATTCAAGGGCAGATCAGTTCAGTTTTTTAATAAATAGGACTACATTTGAAATAAATTCTTGACTTTAGTTTTCATCCTTGCATTACAGTTATGGAATTGAATGTTTGAATGGTATCATGTAAGTTTCTGTGATGTTTGCAAATGTTCATGTGCACTGAAACTTGATTTGAAATCGAAATTGCTGTATCTGCCAGAAAAATTGCAATTCAATTTTTTTTTTTTTTAATTGTTCAGCCCTAAATGAAGGATTACTCAAACAAACTGAAAGAAACAAAACTCCAGGTATTTGAAAAGACGCATAATAACATGGCTTAAAGCTCAGAATGTTGTAAGGTCACTCTAAAGCCCCGCAATTGAAAGAGAATCTAATCATCATAATTGAATGTTTAGCTAATTAGTAATGCTAAAGCTAATTATAATATTGTTTTTTTGGGAAACTAGAAGTTTCAACATGCTGCACAGGAGTCACTTGGGCTTGTATTACCAATATGCAAAATGCGGGGGGCGCTGAATAGAGAAAAATACACAAAAACCAGAGAATTAAGTTATAGCGGTCTACTGGTCCACTATGATTTTAAAAAAACAAAAAAAAATATTGTTGAATGTATAGCGGGTTCTTCTCCAAAGACGACCAAGATTCAAAAATGTCAAATTAATCAAAAGTTTATTTCCCTAACAAAAAGTTTAAAGCAGAGCTCTGGGTCAGCCTCCCCTAGAGCTTACAGTAGTAAGTCTTACGCCAGGAGCAGCAAACTGACAACTTGCTCCTCCCTCACACACAGATAAAATACAATATGCAAATAATATGTTGATTCAGGATCCGCCTTCTGCTCCGGCCCACATCCGCCCAGTCTTCTTTTGCACCAGTCTTGCCGTCTTCCACAGTGCGCTCAGAACCAGATCATTCCTGTCATAAATTCCACAGAACTCCCCAACCTTGCTATCTCCCTTCCTGGCACACATTAACTCCCGAGGTCAAATAATACAATCCATATGTGATTTTCAGTGTTTCCTATAAACATTAAAGGGACAGTGTGTAAGATTTTTACCCGTTAATTACCGAAATTGAAGATACCCATTCAAAAATACATTGTTTTCCAAGCCTTTTCACTTCCATCATGAAATCAAAGTATTCTTTTGGACTTAGATATAGTCACATAAAAGGGGGATCTTCCCCATACAGAGGCAGCCATTTTGATTACGAGAGCCGCAGAAGGACATTTGGGCTCCGCCTTCGCCTTCGGCAAGGCTCGTGGTTTTGGGTAAACAAAGACACGCATGCTGCCGGATCACACGTCGTAATGGATCTTACACGTGTTTTGGACTAAATTGTTTTACTGGATTTTATTCGCTGGATCCTTACGGACAGACTGAGACCAAGCTTATGGTGAAATACAGAGTTTGACCTGTGCAGAGCCTTCAAAGGTAAGCCAAGTAACAAACCTCGTTTTGTGCTTTTCCATATAAAAGCCCCATGTGCTCGGGGAGTGACTGTTGTGCCGGGAAATGAATTGCATAGTCAAAAAGAGGAGACTAAGGTTTCATTTGATGTGTAGATTGTCATGGTACACGATCAGGAATGTGTGTTTTCATGCGAAAAGAAAAACGGGGCCGCGTTTTATTTATACCGTAGTTGTCGGCGAGAGCTCACACAGCGCCGGGTGCGCGCTGGTAAGCGAGCTGTCCGCGTTACGGCGCGCCCGGGTGACCCTCGAGGTCTGCCGTAGCCAAAAGAGGAAGTGCATGGTACCTACACCACCTATGCGCCACGAATCCTACACACTGTACCTTTAAGTAATGTAAGTGATATTCAAGCAAATCACTTGGTGTTTATATTATTGATATTCCTTCACTATGAATCAGTATTAGGCTAACACAGCGAAAATAAAAGCTTGATATTGATTGATTATACTGTATTGTGATCCCACCTGTGCGTCCACCTTCATAAGCTCCGCCCCCGCGTCCACCAGGTACCCACAGATAGTGCGTTGACCCAGAGTGGCGGCATGGTGCAGGGCTGTCTCTCCTCTGGGGTTGGGAGGAAAAAAAAAAAAAAAACATCAATGGAACACTTGAACTCTGTATACACCATTTTGCATATTTCATTTTCCATTATTAATTCATTTTTTTAAATTGAATTTTTATTTTGACATTATATTGTTTTTTTATTTTCTTTTAAATCAAGTTACATTTATTGTGTATTTTTTTCCCCACTCTCTCAGTAATGTCAACACATCCAGATTCAATCAAATTGATTTAATTTTTTTTAGTAGTTATAAAAATGTGAAAAACAGAACTAGCTTGCCAACAGCACACAGGTTCACGGACAATAAAAAGCTTTTATAATTAGATCCACAGATTTGCTTCAATATAACTGTACTAGTGCTGCAAACCTTTGTAAATATCTAAATGTGATTTTCTGAAAAGGACTGAGATAAGATTTCAATACATTTCAAATGCGTCCAAAAGAACCAACAAGACTGAACTATAAAATGACAAACTAATCCAAGAATTTGTAAATATCTAAACTAGGGTTAGCAAGTTTTACAAGATATTTTGTTGCTTGTAGAAGAAATGATTGTACTTCAAACATTTCAGCCATGCCAATTGCATCCATTCAAATAGCGATTTTTGTGTTTAGTCTTTCAGCTTTACTGTATATTTAGACTTAGACAAACTTTATTGATCCACAAGGGAAACTGTTTGGGTACAGTAGCTTACACATCAAATATAATATATAACAGAGGGTAACAAAAAACAGATGGAATAGCAACCAAGTGTCAAATGAGACATAATAAAAAAAAAGAAAGATATATATTTTTTTTTTATGTACATGTACAAATCAGAATTAAATAGAAAAGTAAGTATACTGGGGCAAAAATAAATTTATATTATTACACAAGAAGCTCACACCTTGAACTTTTATAGGTCTGTGGATCCTGGACAATCAAACCTATAGTCACAAGTGAGCATCTGCGCTGTCGTTAAGTAACAGTTACATGGTTTGCACTATTTACATGTTGCCAGGCCTGCGTCACAATTGGCATGCTGCTGTTCATCCAGTGACTGCGTGGAGGCGTGACTAGCACTGCCCCCCGCAAGCCGGTGCCAGTTCCCGACTGTTCCAGACCTTTTTGGAAGGTAATACCTCCAATGGTCCGCTTTGGACCCCTAAAAGTGGGCGATACCGATTGCTTTATGCAGTGTAAACACAGCAGTGTAAACACATCTTCTAGGCCTTCTCCAGCTCTTCCTTGAGCCCCTGGTATTTCTGTAGTTTCTCGTCTTCCTTTTTCCTGATTACCATCGCTTGGTTGCCTGGTTTACACCTGACCATATTACAATTGATATATGGTCTGGGAGCCACCTTCAAAATATCTCGTAGCGGAGGTGTGGTTTACGATCGCCAAAGGCCGTTTATTGGGCGTTACGAATGTCTATCATTTGGCGTATACGTAGCCCATAGCCAATCATGTCAGTTGCCAGTTCAAACTACAAGCTTCCCGTTTGTCACGTAGTACGCGTTACTGTCTTTCCACCCCTTCCTGCTCTCTGATTGGCTCCCAGAATCGGGAGAGCTCAATTGCATAGTTGCCAGGCTGTCTTTCAGATCGGAACGAATGAAAGCAGCCTGGGATTTCCCAGGTTAATCGCTTGGTAATGTCTGGTTGGTTCACCATCATCATTCTGTCAGTCTGTATCTGGAAGTCCCATCTCTGCAACTTTCGGAGGTGTTTCCCACCTTGACCTTGGGGTCTCCAGCCTGTACTCTGCACAGATGTTTCTGTACACTATGCCCATCACTTGGTTGTGTCGCTCCATGTATGCTTTCCCTGCCAGCATCTTACACCCTGCAGTTATGTGCTGGACTGTCTCAGGAGCCTCTTTGCACAGCCTACACCTTGGGTCTTGTCTGGTGTGGTAGATCTGGGCCTCTATTGCTCGGGTGCTCAAGGCCTGCTCCTGTGCAGCCAGGTTTTCCACAACCGCACCAAGTTTGCACTGAACATCCTTAGAGTCTGTTTGATATTGTACAGCTCCAAGCACTCAGTGATCCATGTGTGTGGCATTGAGTCATAGGCTTTCTTGTAATCAATCCAGGCAGTGTGCACAGGTTGGTCTGGCAGGTTCTGCAGTCATGGGCAACTGTTCGGTCAATCAGGAGTTGGTGTTTGGCTCCCCTAGAGTTTTTGCCGATGCCCTTCTGTGTTGTGCTCATGTATTGATCCATGTGCCCGCTTATCTTGGCTGCCATGATGCCTGACATGAGATTCCATGTGGTGGAGAGACAGGCTATTGGCCGATAGTTGGATGGGATGTACCCTTTGAGGGATCCTTCAGGATCAGTATCGTACGCCCTTGGGTTAGCCATTCAGGGTGAGTCCCATCCCTTAGCAGCTGGTTCATTTGTGCTGCCAGGTGCAGTGAGTGCAGTGAGCTTCTTTAGCCAGTATGCGTGGATCATGTCAGGGCCCGGTGCTGTCCAATTTTTCATGCCTGAGACTCTCTCCTGAATGTCTGCCACTGTGATGGTGACTGGACCTTGTTCAGGGAGGTTGCTGTGGTCTTCCCTCAGAGCCACCAGCCACTGTTCATATGTGTTACGTGATGCCTCCCTCTCCCATATGCCTTTCCAGTGGGACCTTTCAATCTCCAATCTTGGTGGGTCTGCTCTGGGGTTATTCCCCTGCCATTGAGCATACACTTTCGCAGGTTGTGTTGCGAACAGGCAGTTTATTCATCTGGCTTCATTACCTCTTTAGGCGGCTGGCTATGGCTTGTAGCCTTTGCTTGGCAGTTTCGAGTGCTTCAGGTATTAGCATCTGGCTGTACCTCTTGGGTACTTGCTTTTTCATTGCACCTTTCTGGGCCTCTGACAATTGGCTCACTTCTCTACGTGCTTCTTTGCTTCTCTAACAGTCTTTTCCATGGTGGGTATTGTCTCTCATGGCTCCCATAATTCATAGCATTTATATAGCGCCTTTCATGACACCCAAAGCGCTTTACAGTTCATTGTTCATTCACTCCACACTTGGTGGTAAGCTACTTTCTGTAGCCACAGCTGCCCTGGGGCAGACTGACGGAAGCGAGGCTGCCAATCTGCGCCATCGGCCCCTCCGACCACCTCTAACACTCACGCACACACCACTTTCATACTAGGCAATGTGGTTGAAGTGTCTTGCCTAAGGACACAACGACTGTGGCACCTGGAATTCCCAGCGGTCTCCCATCCAAGTACTAACCAGGCCCTGCCTTGCTTAGCTTCTGAGATCTGACGGGATCAGGCTTTGACAAGTAGGTATGGCCATATGGTTGCTCTTATAGCCCAGCACCTCTAGGATCACTGCTGCTGAAGTGTATATCACTTCACTTAGCCTCTGTAACTGGCATCAGGTTGCCTTGTGCCAGTGTGCATATATATATATATATATATATATATATATATATATATATATATACACACACATACATACACACAGGATTAATCCTTTATTATTGAGTATGAAATTATCCAAATAATTCAAGTGAAGATGTATGGAGTTTAAAAAGTGGAGCATGTCTTGTATTATTATGATAAGGTGTAAAAGTATTTTCCCTTTGAGAGAACTTAACCTAAATATGCAGGCTTTTTATGCGAAACATGTGTAAATGAAATGATGAGGAAACATGACAGATCAGAAAATAACAATATGGACAATAATATAAATAATAATACAAAATAAAAATATGGACCCTTTAACGCGTGTGCTTTATTGTCAGTCTCATTATTTGTGAGTTTGTTGTGTCATTCTGTCTATTATTATTACTCAAATAAATAAATAAATAAAAATAACATGAGTTGATCAAATGCTGTGCCCCCTTGGCCCTGGGCTGCTCTCCTCCTGATCCTCCTCTCATCTCTTGTCTCTATAGTATTGAGCTTCCTGTTTGATGGTCACAACATATGGAATACATTCTGAGGACTGCAGGGAGCTAGCAAAGACGCATACGTACTGCCACAACAGCCAGAGGGAGAGAGGCTCAAAGGGAAAATTCATGATATAGCACTGACGCTGAAAAGTAGGGCTTCAAAATAAATCACAATCTAATCAAAATGTTTATGATACAGCCTTTGCGATTTGCTAATTGCAATTTTGAAGTACCACAAGTTCCACTATAAACAACAAAATCTCCTAATTTAGATTTGTACAAATGTTCTGAAATGTGACTCTTGTATGAGTTTTGTCAGTTCACATTTCAGTCTTTTTGTCAATTCACCTGGATGCGTTTAAAATGCAATCTTTGAGCAGAACCCTTTTAAACATAAATTGCAACTCTAATTAGTCGAAATGCTTGTCAGAAAAATTTGACATTTTTCCCAAATTGTTCAGCCTTAGATTAAGCATGAAGTCTTTTGAAGAGAAGCCATTTTAGATTTTCACATCCACTTAAATGGCCTATGCTCAACTTTTATCTCTTCTCATCTCGATCAGGAAAATGCTTTTTAATGAAATAAAAAGCATTTTCCTGATCGAGATGAGAAGAGACAGAGACAGAATATTGAACACACAATTATTTGTGAATAATAATAATATTGCCTAAACATTGGGATTGAGAATCATAAGGAAGCAACCACCACCAGAGACAGCCAATCACAGACGTTGTTGGCGAGAACCATGTGTAAACTGCCAAAGGGGGGAGCCACTCCCTGACTTTAAACCAAGATATTGTATTAAGATTGTCAGGTAGTGAGGATTACAACTTTGTTATTGTAGACTATACAGATATTATGGTTTATTTTTAATGTGGGCTCAATATTTATGACTATGTGGTTCTAATGTGGGGTTAATGTAAGGGAAACAAAACAGATTGAGTGCACCTTGGCAGACCGATATTTGTGTCTGTATTATATATTCTAAAACCTTTTCAATTGGAACTAATTGAAACATTTTAACAGGTTTGTGTTTTAATCTACACAGTAATTTATCCTTTGTCCAATCTATTTGAAAAAATAAAAAATAAAAAAAATAAAAATATACTTACAGTACTGTATCTGCCACATCCAACAGGCTTGGCGCTAAAAATGCACAATTTTAATTTTAACTTACAATATGACAATTTTATTATCAAATTTTTAAAGTTAGGAGTTACCATTTTTCACAATGTAGCTGACCATCTCTTTACTTCCTTTGCTGACAGCGTGGTGCAAAATACTGCATCCTGATTGGTCCAGTACAGTGAGGTCCGCCCCTTTTGAGTGCAGTTCCTGAAGCTGCAAAATATATGCTTAATAGTAAGATTTTTAGTATTTTGCAATGTGTAAAAAAAAACTAAACACTCTACTTACCATTTTCAAATCCATTTTCTTTACACATTCAAATATTTCTACAAAAACAGAGGGACAAAAAATAAATAAAGAGTACAAATATTTAAATATACTTTGTAATATCTGTCAAGTACTATGACATAAAATCACTCAATGAATATACTGCATATGTATAATATTTCACAGCTACTATTACTATTTTCATTGTCCCAGCTGGTACTCCAACTAAAACTGCTACTATTACTATAGCTTCTATTATCACTACCACCACCACTACTACTACTGCTGCTACTACTACTACTACCACCACTACCACTACTACCACTACTACTACTACTACAGTGGATATAAAAAATCTACACACCCCTGTTCAAAGGCCAGTGTAAAAAAATGACAGCAAGACAAATAATTTCACAACTTTTTCCATCTTTAATGTGACCTATAACCAGTACAACACAATTGAAGAACAAACTGAAACCTTTAAAGGGGAAAAATATAAAATAAAAAACTTAAAATAACCTGGTTACATAAATATGCACACCAAACTAATACTTTGTTGCAGCACCTTTGGCTTTTATTACAACACTCAGTCTTTTTGGGTAGGAGCCTATCAGCGTGGCACATCTTCAAGTGGCAATATTTGTCCACTCTTCTTTGCAAAACCGCTCCAAATCTGACACATTGCGAGGGCATCTCCTGTGCACAGCCCTCTTCAGATCACCCCACAGATGTTCGATGGGATTCAGGTCTGGACTCTGACTGGGCCATTCCAAAGCCTCAATCTTATTCCGGTGAAGCCATTCCTTTGTTGATTTAGATGTGTGCTTTGGGTCATTGTCGTGCTGAAAGATGAAGTTCCTCTTCATCTTTTTAACAAAAGGCCGAAGGTTTTGTGCCAACACTGACTGGTATTTGGAACTGTTCATAATTCCCTCCACCCTGACTAAGGCCCCAGTTCCAGCTGAAGAAAAACAGCCCCAAAGCATGATGCTGCCACCACCATGCTTCACTGTAGGTATGGTGTTATTTTGGTGATGTGCAGTGTTGTTTTTGTGCCAAATATACCTTTTGGGATTATGTCCAAAAAGTTCAACCCTGGTTTCATCAGACCATAACACATTTTCCCACATGTGCTTGGGAGATTTCTGATGTCTTTTTGCAAAATTAAGCCAGGCTTGAATGTTTTTCTTTGTAAGATAAGGCTTCCATCTTGCCACCCTACCCCATAGCCCAGACATATGAAGAAGACGGGAGATTATCGTCACATGTACTACACAGCCAGTACTTACCAGAAATTCCTGCAGCCCCTTCAGTGTTGCTGTCGGCCTCTTGGCAGCCTCCCTGACTAGTTTTCTTCTCGTCTTATCATCAATTTTGGACGGACGTCCTGTTCTTGGTAATGTCACTGAGCCATATTTTCTCCACTTGATGATGACGGTCTTCACTGTGTTCCATGGTATATTTAATTCCTTGGAAATTGTTTTGTAGCCTTCACCTGACTGATATCTTTGAATAATGAGATCCCTCTGATGCTTTGGAAGCTCTCTGCGGACCATGGCTTGTACTGGAAGATGTGGCTAAAGAATGTGAGGAAAAGCTTACTAGAACAGCTGGACTTTATTTGGGGTTGATCAGAGGCACTTTAACTGGTGACAAGTGTGTGCTGACTCCAGTTTAACATGAGTTTGAATGGAATTGGTTAAATCTGAACACAGCCACATCACGAGTTATAAACACTTATGCAACCACATTATCTCAGTTGTTTATTTTTATTTCATCTCCCTGAAAGATTTCAGTTTGTTTTTCATTTGCGTTGTACAGATTATAGGTCACATGAAAGGTGGAAAAAGTTGTGAATTTATTTATCTCGATGTAATTTTTTTTTACATAACAAAAACCTTTCATTTGAACAGGGGTGTGTAGACTTTTTATATCCACTGTATAAGTACCACTCCTACTTCAACACCTCCTACTATAACTCCTACTCCTACTACTGGTATGAATACTCCTGACACTACTGTGTCTACTACTACCACTACTACTAATCACAGATACTTGTTATGAACTACTGCACTTTCTACACCCAAGTAAATAATATGAACAAAAATACAGTTACTTTGCATTGCTGCCAGTTTGTACGAATATAAAAGTGTACGCAAGGAGACAGCTGAATGCTAAATGCTAATATGTTCGAATAGCTTGCATAAGAGCCTGGTGGTATGCAGAGAGTGAAATATGAATTCTCCTGTATGCATAAGTGTGACTGATTTATGAAAATTTAGACATTTGACATGGCTCTGCAGGGAATCTCTCCTACACACTGGCTAAGAATATACTTGGTAATTTCTAAATACAGAACAGAAGTGTATAATTTGATTTCTGTTCTAATTGTAAGGACCAAAATGAGCCTGAATTGTTGTAATGTGATAATGATTGGTTCATTATGGCAAAGGAAATTATGGCAGTCTTCAAATTAAAATGAATTTGCAGAATAATTCATAATTTGAGAGTTCAATGAAATAGTGTCTTTTCTCAAAGGGGGGGTAGGCTGTTTGTATAATATCGGTCAACTGAATATATTTGAAACCAGAGGATTTCTTAGAGGTGGAGCACAGTTTAAACCACGGCTGCAAGTAGTGCTAATAAGAGCAGTTGAAGTATTATTAAAAGGAGTAGTAGCTGCAGTGGTAGCAGTAGTAGTATGAGGGTTGCAGTAGTAGTAACTTGTAGCATAAATAGCAGTACTGGTAGAGGTACTGGTAGTAACTGTAGAAGCTCGAAACTTGCAGCAATAAGATGCAACAGTAGCGGCAGTAGTAAAACACTTTTACTTCTACATTGTTTAAACAAAGCAGAAGTAAAAGTGGTAATAGGCTCAGTGGTGGTAAAAGTAGCTGTATAGTGGTAGATTAGTAGAAGCAGCGGCAGTAGTAGTAGCAGCAGCAATAGTAGTAGTAGAAGGAGCAGTAGTATTAGAGGTGATGGTAGTAGTAGTTTGTAGTGTGCAGTACCCATGGATGTGTAGTGGATGCAGTAGAAGTAGCAGACGTAGTACCAGTAGTGGAAGTAGTAGTCGCAGTAACATTGGCATTAGAAAATCTAAGTAGTAGTTGTAGTTTTGGTTGTGGTAGCAAGAGCTTTCATAGTTCATTTCATTGTAGTAGTACTTTTAGTTAAAGTGGTAGGGCTTCGAGTAGCATGGTAACAGTAGGAACAGCAGTTTTTGTTTTAGTACTGGGCCTATTATTGCTTCTGTCTGTTTCTCCAAATGAGCTGACAATAATTTACCTTTCAAAACATGGCAGCCATTTATGTGAGTGAATAAACTTTACAAATAGACTCATTTCCATTTCTAACCTGTATGGCTGTCCCTGTAGTCCAGCATACATCTTTCATTACCACCTATGGCACTTCGAAACATGACAGGATAATTTAGCTGGGTCAGACATTTGCGACGCCCCTGACGATTCAAAACTCGCACACAGCAATTTGAAAAACAAGTTCAGGGAATAGTGTTGGCGAATGGATACAAAGCAAAAATATGTTAAAACTAAGACCTAGGCACTATTTAGGTTTGACGCCATTTTGGGTGAAAAAGTAGTGCACTCAAAATTCACGATGGTGACTAGTTAGTACAGACCACAATGCATTGCGAGAGTCAGAAAAACAGCAGTAAACGGCATCATAGTTTTATCTGTTAAAGAGGGGGTCTGTGGGGAATTAATTAACACATAATATATTTAGATCACCATGTTATCTTAAAATGTTACACTCGTGGGAAACAAGAAATAAAAATTAAAACGCTGTTTCAGTTTTATGATGCTCTAAGCCCCCCTCCCCAAGCTAAGTCACTCCCCCTTCAGAGTGCTATCGCAACACAATCAGCATGCATCCCGCTTATGAAACTACTGCACATTGCATCATGTTTGTAAAGTTGTAGTGTTTTTTTTTTTATATGTAGGCTCATACTGTTAAGTAAGGAGGGTTTGAATAGTACCTGGGAGAGTTCGCTAGATTATTCAAACATGCATGGATGACATCTAAAACCTCTTCAGGCATGTTTTTGGTGAGGGAACAATGTTATATGATAGAAAGCTCCAACAAGTCCATTTTGCATAATACCACCTCTTTAAATAAAATGTTATGCTTTTAGCGTTAGCCACTCACCAAAGATCGATAATTTCAACTTCTCAACCAAAAAAGGTAGAGCAATCCAGTAAGTTTATATGAGATCTATCTTGCCAAAAACTATCTTGCCAAGAACTGAATTTGATTATTTCTTACAGAAATCAATTTTTAGCTGACTTTTTTCCACCCATTCGACTGACTGTGAATGCTAAAGAGTGGCTGTAGAGAATGAGGGGTTAGGGGCTAGAGAGGACATTCGGAAGCAGCCATAGATGGTGATTTTCAAAACTTTAATCTCCACTGAAATACCAGCAGTATTTGTTCAAGTTCTGGCAGTAAAATCATTGAAATACTTGCTTGTTGAACTCTTTTTGTGAGTTAATCCTGCTTAACTGCTGGGCTTTGGCTGGGCACTTTGGGAGTTACTTGTATTGGGTATCCATTGTCAGAGCAGGCTGGCATTAGCAGTATGACCAGCCAGGGGCAGACATTTTCAAACTTTTTTTTTTTTTTTTTTTTTTTTTAGAAATCTACACTATCTTTACAATTGTGATGAAATGTGTGAAATTATATTTGGACTGGGGTTGCCAGGGGGTGGGAAAAATTTGTGGCAAGTTTCTGAAAAATTTTCCATCATTATATTAACCTGGAAAAAAAAGAGAAAAGAAATGGTTGAAAGGCTTAAAAATGTTCTAATTTTTGTTTTGGTTTATTTCATCATACAGTGCAGTCAAGTAAAAAAAATAAAATAATATGTATGATTTTGATTTATTGCTAGAAAAACATTGATTCTTGCTGGGAGTGGGGTCACCTCTCCACAGATCTGACTTGTATCTGACTAACCGAGTCTGATATTGTCACCTGCTTGTCTCATTGAAGATAGATAAGACTAATGTCATACTGTGGAACATTCAAGGCAAAGGAATAACATCTCCATAGAGATGGGAGTAACTAAGTAGAAGTTAAAGTGGTAATAGCAACAGTGCTTGCAGTAGTAGTAATACTGTAGTTGTGGTAGTAACAGTTCATGGCGGTGGTGGCAAAAGTAGTGGTAGAAGTAGTAGTTGTAATAGTAGCAGTAGTAGATTAAGTATATATCTGTAGTAATGATACTGTGCAACATTCTATGCAAAGCACTAACCTTCCATCAGATGAGTGAAATAGTGCATCATTTTGAATATGGCCACTTGAAAGAAACCTATCCAGACAGAGGTAGAACAAGCAAACTCTATAAGCTCCTATTTGACCTGGAAACCAAATATTAGACCTTCTTGCGATGAGGTGAGAGTGCCAACTACCATGCCACAGCGCCACAAATACGCACCTAACGTCACGGCAACAAAAGCCTAATTATAAACAAGAGAGAAATGTCACTAAATGGGCATTATAATTCATTTTCTCATAGTAGTCCCAAACACGATATTAATTATGAACTCAATCATAACTGCGTCTGACAGCGCAGTTCCATTGCTGGTGCAACTTGATTCACAGAACACAGATGAATTTGACCTCAATACCAGCTCTCCCCCTTCTTTTCTCCCCTCTTCTCTCTCTCTACCCTAATCCAGTTACTGTGTACTTGTATGGAGAGGGGCGTAGGGGGGTGGGGCGGGTGATACACGTGGCGGAGTTTGCCCATCGGGTTTGGGCTTTTGAGGCTGATACAGAGGAGAGTGAGAGAAAGAGAGAAGAAGAAGAAGGGAGGGATGGAGAAACAACAGCCACAAAACGCAACATGGACGCCGCGTAGAATAGATTGTCGCTCGGGGTAGGAATTAGAACATACGATTATAAATAGCAGTGTAAAAAAGATGTAACGGTACCTTTTCCAGTGTCGGTATCCATGCTTTCCTGGCCCCTCCTCTCCTCGTCTTCTTGGTTCCTACGCAAAAAAAATGTAGGATTTAGAATGTATACATGATATTCAAGGCATTTGAGAATTTCGTGATGAGGGCTGGGGCCTACATAACTATGGGAGATTCATATATAAAACAGGAACTTCACATATTTTGAACCTTACATTTTTGTGAGGGATTGGGTCCATAAATTTTCCATTTCAATCTTGCATTTTAAAGGTGCACTACGTAACTATTCTCATGGAGAGTTCGCCAGAGTTCGCTTGTCTCCATGGAGATGCTAGTATCCAGCCTGCGTTCATCTAATTACTGGTGTTTTTATTGCTAAAAAAACAACAACAAAAAAACAAAAAACAAAACACATCTCCATATAATTAGCAGACATTATGCTTACATAGTCACATATAGTTTTTTCTTCAGATATATTGAATAAGCAGGTAAAAGAAGTTTGCTGTGTACTGTCTGCATCAAGTTATAAAGCGTTTTTCTGTCTGAGAATCAGGAATTGGTATGCTAGTGCTCAGAAAGGTACCATTAAATAAGCATTATTGTTACCTTCACTGCAAAATGGTGAATAATTAGAATGCTCTAAATGCATACAGTAAATAAGGACCCCAGCTTATTCACAATACAAGCAAAATTCCCTCAAAATAGAAAACTAAAATTTAACATTTCTGAGGCAAATTTTTACTTTCCTTTAGTTTTTTTGGAAGTTGTTCTTAAAAGTATCAACTCATTAAAACAGTCCAGGAATAGTCACTTAAAGATGTTTTTCATGATGTTATGAAACCAAAAATGCTGTAGGTACTTTTAAGACTGCCCTGTGGAGCTTTGAAGAGATGCGTTTGATATGTTGGGAATGTAAGGTGATAGTTATTGTTTAAAAAGAGCCGGCAGGGGAGCGGCCAGTTTAACAGTGATACATGAAGCTGGCATAATGAGGGGTTGCAGCAGCTGTGGCAGAAGATAGAAAAGAAACAAAGCATTGAACTGTCTGCAAAATGGTAATTTGCGTGTCTATTAAAAGTCTATTTCCATGTATAGGCAAGATGGTGACAATTTATAGAAAACCGCATCACATTGCAATATTTTTAAGTGGTTGCCATATGCGAAATCAACCAGACAGTGTTATAATGTAGGAAGGCGATGTAGTTCATATTGTGGTAGTGTCCTTGAGCAAGACACCATTGTCAGCATGGTAAATAGTCAGATTTTTTCCACCTTCATGGCATTCAAAGCGCTTTACATCAAGGAAGGACTCATGTTCAAACACAAATGTATGGAGGTGGGTTAAGTGCCTTGTCCAAGGACACAATGGCAGCGTTCATCTGTGGGAGGTGGAATGTCACCACCAATGATGCTGAGATTGAGTGTGGGACTCAAACTGCCAACCTTCAGATAAGTGGAAGATAATTGTACGAACTGAGCTACTGACGCCACATGTGGTCTTAGTTTTGGAATGGTGGACTTGATGCTGCCTTGAGAGTAGCATTTGTCAATGTGAAAATAGTATATTTAATAAAAACATTTATCAAGTGAGTATCAAAAAGTATAAATAAAAATAAATAAATAAAAGGTTATCATGAGAAGAAACATGACATCTTTCTGAATAAAAATGTAATATTTAAGATGTTGCTGCTTTGCCTGTCATGTATATGGCATAAATCATGCATATTCAATACGGTGGTTTTGTTGCTTAAGAATACCTTAGAAAATATGTATTCTTCTCCAAAGATTTGACCTGCAAGTTGGCCTTGTGGTGTCCCCTGCGTTTACTGTGGATTATTCCAGAGAAAGCAACGCACGGTGGACCCACCACCAGAAACTTTTCTAAAATGTAGTGACTGAAGTGATTATTTTTTTTCTTCTAAAATCTATGAAATTAATTATAGATAATTGTTTTTCAGTTCTTATAATTATATCTTGACCTTTAGTCACTTTTATTGATGAACATATTCATCTTATAATCCATAATCTCAACAATTACTCTGTCTCACCGTGCCAGACACACTTCCTTTGCAATACAGTTACATATGAGTGAGAATCCAGCCTATCATCCTCTGGTCCACTGGCAAATGCTCAACACTGCACCACCTCTGCCCCTGGTCAAAAAGGATTCTACTCTACTCTCTGTCACTGTACTGTAGATGTTCAAAAACGAATAAAGTCCTTTCTAATCAGTCAATAGAAATAACTTCCTCTCCTGTAGCTCCTTTGAAAGCAGTGTGCTCCAGAGGCTTTTGTCTTACTAAACTATCCATCATATGAGCGCATGGAAGATTTATGGTCTGTGGTGAGAACTGATGCTGGATTCATCAAACGCACAACCCAAAGAGCGCTCTGAGCTCAGATCACACCAGTCACTGGACAGAGCAGGGGAGGGACATACACCAGAGGGAATCCAGCTAACTCCAGTGGAGACAGTGCAAAGAGGAGTGAAAATTGATTAAATAAAGCAGGATACATTGGTGTTATATGAGATGAATGCAGTACTGAATGATTTAGGAAAATGTATACTGCAATTTTGAGATATACTGAGTGTAAATTAGTTGTTAAAAGTATCAAAAATCAGCCCAGCAGTATGAACATTTAAAAGAAGCCTGAAATATGAACTGCAATGATTATCCACAAATCATATTTCAGAACAGGAACATGAGGTCTAAACTACAGGGTTACAATCTCAAAAGCCACTACACCCAAAACGAGAAACAATATATTGTGTTTTCTGTGCAAATCTAACTTTTTATCATTCCTGTGACATCAATAAAAAGTAGGACATTCTTTAAAGTGGGACGAGGGCCAAACTGTCTATGCAGGACATCTAAAAGAGGAACGTGTGGTCACCAAATTCAGAGGCTACGTTAATTAATTTATATTAACAATTAAAGGGGCACTTCTTTCATCCTCTGGGCATGTGGGTGTGCGGTAAAGGGTTGTCCTGCTTGTTTGCATAGAGATGTTATTGCTTTTTCTGGAATGTTCCCCAGTGTCACATTAAACTAGACCTTTTTGCATATATTCATTTTAGTGATGTTGAAAGTGGCAGAGATTGCAGGTGGCGGCGAGCTTGATCGCAGTCTGCAGACCGCGGCTGACTAGCTGGACTAAAGGCGCATTTCCACTACTCGTGTCTCCTGTCTGCTGCACGCTGTCCTGTGGCCGCACGGGAGCTGGTCGGATTGTCGTCTCGGCAGTTTATATCCATGGATTTTAATCAAATATCCAACATGACCAGCGCTAGAGACCGGTTCCTGTTTTCAGCTGACGTAACGTGTCGGCATCATCCATCTGACAGGCTGGAAAGCAATGGCGGACTGGATTCTAATCTGCCGCGGAGCTGGATCCGTTGCCCTGCGATGTGTCCCATGGACTGCCTGCGTTGTGCGAAGTTGAGATTCGCTCTGCTTTTTTGCCACATGGTGTCTGATCTGCGTGTGCAGCACTAATGGTTTTTTGAAATGCCACCAAACCCACAGTGCACCATCATCACGTGGAGTAACCTGCTCCTCTGGCTTTACTTCAGGGGAGACGACACCTCCTACATTAAGATTAAGATTAAGATTAAGATTAGGCTTAAGCCTTTATTGGTCTCACACACAATGACACACAGTGACACACGGGAGAAATTTGACTTCTGCATTTGACCCATCCTTTTCAGGAGCAGTGAGCAGTACATTACATCTACCCTCCACTGACTTCTTTTCTCTGGTGCCCACAGTTAGCATAATGGCTCTACAGGACAACTTTTGTTTGGCCCCTTACCCTTCCTCACACGCAAAACTGGACTTTTGACTCCTTCTGTAAATCAAAAGCTCTTAGCTTGATGCATTTAAACATAAGAAGTGTTCTCCCTAAACTCACAGATCTGATAGCTCTTGTTCACACTGCAAATCCTGACATCCTCGTCCTCTCAGAGTCTTGGCTCAAAAAGTCAATTTCTGACTCTGCTGTCGCCATTCCTGGGTATATTATATTCCGCCAGGACAGAAGCTCCAAAGGTGGAGGTGTGGCTGTGTATTGCAAGGACAATCTGCAGTGTTCAGTTATTAACTCAAAGTCCATTCCTAAACAGTCTGAATTGATTGTACTAAAAATTAATCTCTCCTTCACTCCATCACTGTTGCAGGTTGCTATAGGTCACCCTCAGCTCCTGCATGTGCCCTGTCTGCTTTGAGTGAACTGATCGCCCCCTACACCTCCTCTGAGTTCATTCTGTTAGGGGACTTAAATTGGGACATGTCTGATCCCCCATCCATGGTGCAGTTACAATTGGATGCACTCAACCTGTCTCAAATTGTGCAAGCCCCTACCAGATACAACACCAAGACTATGCAATCAGGCACTTTAATAGACCTTATACTCACTAACAGGGTAGAGAATTATACTTCAGGTGTGTTCTGTCAAGGTCTGAGTGACCACTGTAGTATAGCCTGTGTACGTAAGGGGTTCACTCCAAGATGTCCTACACTCATTCTGTCCAAGCGCCTGTTAAAGAGCTTCAGTGAACAGGCTTTTCTAGCTGACCTGGCACTTGTTCCCTGGCACAGAATTGCCATCATCCCCAACATGGAAAACGCCTGGCTATACTTCAAGACCCTCTTTAGTGAAGTTGTTGACAGACACGCGCCTGTTAAAAAAATCAGAGTTAAAAATCGTGTCAGCCCCTGGTTTAGTCCTCCTCTATCTGAGCTAATTTGCCACAAACATCACCTTTGGAGTGCGGCAAAAGTCTCTAATAAAATCTCTGATTGGCAGTCCTACAGAGCTCTGAGAAACAAATGTACACAGTCAGACAAGCAAGATCAAACTATTTCAAACAGCAACTCACCATAAATGGCCCAGATCCAAAACAATTTTGGAACACTATCAAGACTCTGGAAAACAAAAAATCTCTCTCACACCTTCCTACTGCTATCAAAACAAATGGTATTGTTGTCACAGACAAGAATACAATGGTCAATTACTTCAACACACACTTTGCTAAAGCTGGTTGTGCCCATAGTGACAATACACCTCCCTCCACCCACCCACCTAACCAATCTGCATCTCCCCCTGCTGCCCTGGAACACCCGTCCTTCTCATTCCAGCCAGTACAGGAGGAGGATGTTCTTGCAGAGCTGTGTGTACTGGACACTCACAAACCAGCTGGACTTGATTCATTAGACCAATTTTTCTTCAAAACTGCAGCTCACATCATTGCCGCTCCCATCTCCTGCCTATTCAATCTCTCTTTACAAACTGGTGTTTTCCCACAGGACTGGAAATGTGCCGCGGTCACTCCTCTTTTTAAAGGAGGTGACAGCGCTGATTTGAACTGCTATAGGCCCATATCAGTTCTTCCTTGCCTGTCTAAAATACTGGAGAGACTGGTCAACAAACAGCTCCTGTACCACCTGGAGACTCACAACATCCTGAGTCCAGTGCAGTCTAGCTTCAGAGCAGGACACAGCTGTATCTCAGCTACATTGAAGGTCCTGAATGACATCATCTGTGCCACTGACAACAAAGAATATTGTGTTGCTGTTTTTGTTGATTTGGCTAAGGCTTTTGACTATGTAGACCACCACATACTGCTGCAAAGACATAGGGCTGTCTGATAGCTGCCTGTCATGGTTCCATAGTTACTGCTCCGGTCACTCTCAGTCTGTGAGGGTAGAGGGTCTTCTGTCATCCCCTCTACCCCTTTCCAAAGGTGTAGCTCAAGGCTCTATATTGGGCCCAACACTATTCTGCATTTATATTAATAATATCCCTCATGCGGCAGGAAGTGCGGGCATCCACTTGTACGCTGACGACACCATTCTCTACACATCCATCCAGTCCAGTCCTTGTCTAACCACTGCAGGGTCTTCACTTAAAACAAGCTTCAACAATATTCAGTATGCCTTCTCCAGTCTTCACTTACAACTAAACACAAAAAAGACAAAATGCATGCTCTTCAATAGATCTCTCCCACACACTAACTGTCCGTTAACCATCACCTCTCTTGATGGCTCTGTTATTGAATTTGTTAATTCATACAAATACCTCGGCATCTGGTTAGACAACTCACTCTCATTTGATATCCATATTAACACCGTACTCGCTAAAGTCTAATCTCGCATAGGCTTCCTGTATCGCAATATATCTTCCCTCACTCACTCTGCCAAACACCTCCTGGTCAAAATGACAGTACTCCCTATTTTAGATTATGGTGACATCATCTACAGGTCTGCCTCCACATCCCTTTTGCACAAACTGGACATCCTCTACCACACCGCCATCCGTTTTGTTACTGGAGCTCCCTTTCACACTCACCACTGCACACTATACACTCTGGTAAAATGGCCCTCACTTCACTCCCGCAGACAGATCCATTGGCTCCTCTTTATTTACAAAACTCTCACTGGCAAAACTCCACAATATCTTCGTTCACTTCTCCAAATTCACAATTCAATCCGTACATTAAGCTCCAGCAGTTTGATTAATCTGGTCTTCCCTAAATCCCGCACTTCCTTCGGTCGCCTGTCTTTCCAGTTCGCCGCTGCGAGCGACTGGAATAGTTTGCAGCGCTCACTGAAACTCAGCTCTTTTATTCCAATCAGCACTCCAATCAGAACTTTCTACATGCTACTGTCCACGATTATTGCACAGGTTTTTAGTTTTCAGTTGTAATCTTTTATTACTGTTTTAAGATCATTGTACCTACTTCTAGTTGTAGTCTTTTATTATTGTCTTTATTGTTCATGTTGCACTGTATGTTTTTATGAATGTATCTTTTAATTGTGCTGCCTCTTGGCCAGGTCGCCATTGTAAATGAGAACTGGTTCTCAATTGGTTTACCTGGATAAATAAAGGTTAAATAAATAAAAATAAAACAATACTTGAAATGCAAACTAAATCTCGATACCAAGGAATAGATACCCGATTCCATAGGGATAATAAAAACATGTTTTTTAGACAAAAGAATGTGATTTCCAACATTAAATCATCATGCTTTCTTTTGTATTACCATGTGGCTTTGTATTTGTATAATCCTGGTCCAGGTAGGTTCCATAGTGGCCATGGGTGTATCGTAGTCTATGTGTTGTTCTGATACAGTTCCTGATCATTCTAAAGACATTCAGGATTATTGTGACTTTTTTAGTATCGATACCTGCTCAAATAAGTATCTAGTTTCGATAACTATCTGATTTTCAATACTTTTGAAAGCCATAATTTAATTACATGAGGTTTTTATTGCTAGAAAAATGTCTGTTTTCTTACTGTGCGTGGTAGACCTGTGCGATTAATCGATTAAATCGATTAATTCGACTTTACAGTTCAGGACGATGTGTTTTTATGAAAATCGATTTTTAAATTATTTTTTACACGCGAGCGGAACTAATGCGCGGTTTCACACGGGTAAGTTAGCGGGGCGTACCCAAACATTGTAAGAGATAGCGTGGCTAGCGAGTGAGCTAAAGCTGGAGCTTGTACCAAACAAAGGTGTTTACATCTGTTATATGGAACTGGTTCGGTTTTCTTGCGTCGGACTTAGAACAAACGAGTGCTCGCTGTAAGGTCTGTTCAAAAGCTGTTGCATCAGCGGAATGGGAGAAGTGCAGAAGTGCGAACGGAATGAAAATATCCACCGTCCAGTCCCTAAAACATTTTTGAACTGTTTGCAGTATAAGCATGGGCAACGACGGAAGGCAATCACACACGCTGTTGTATGTTTTACCAAAAACATGATATATACTGTGGAAAAGCCCGGATTCATTAACATGGTGAAAGTTTTGGACCCGAAGTACGTGCTATCAAGCCGCAAATATTTTTCTTGTCTTGCCACAGCTGTATACAGACTGCACAAGCTAACATACATGAACACAGTAGCTTTTCTGCATCACTCGAGGAAAAACTAAAACACAACACTACCCACTCCAGTCCACCTTTCCCACAATCAGGGAATAATTTAGCTCCATAAAATGCTTCTTTATAAAAGAAAGATATTTATATAACTATGTTATTATTGTTATATATATTTTGTTGTAATATAATTTTGAGTTGATAAGAGGCAGATATCATAAGCTTATGCTTCTTTCTGTTCCCTTTTCATTCATATTTAAGTTATAATTGTGTAGATGCAATTGTGTTGCATCTGTTATTTTTGTTTTGCTTTAACGAATGAAATAAATGAAATGATATATAATATATATTTAAAACGATAACAGCTTAATTGATGCTAGGTGTAATGCATTTGTTTTATAAAAGAACGTTGCATTATTTTGAGCCATTTGTCTGTCATCTGTTATTTGTTTTTGAGTAGGGCAGAGAAAAATCGATTAAAATCGGAAATCTGATTTTTTATTTTTTTTTAAATCGGAGATTTTATTTTTAGGCCATATCGCCCAGCTCTAGTGCGTGGTGTCACCTCTCCATAGATCTGACTCGTAACATGACCTGGTGAGATAAACATCTTGTCTATGCCATACTGCCATATCAGGCACTTTTTTTGGACCCTCATCCAAAAAAGTTATGTAGTGAACCTCTAAAATCAAATTATGGTTTTATAGTCACTATAGGTGTTAATGTATTGTCTGGAATTTTTTTTGTATTGGTCTTTTTATACTTTATGAATGAAATAAATAATAACAAACAAAAAATTATGAGTAGATTAACACTAACCCTAAAAAGATTTTCAATTGTGCTTCGGAATTATGAGTTGAAAAGAGCATAATAAGCCAGGTGTGTTGTGGGAGGGCATCAATTTGAATAGAACACTACATTGGAGTGTATTCTCTGAAACGAGCTAAAAATACACCAACAATTAACATTAACACAGTGAGCCAGAGACTGAACCACAACAAGTGCTTTCCTCTCCACTCACAAGCTCACCGCTGCTGGTTACCCAAAGCTCTGAGACATACTCCACCGGACCTATGGCTTGCAGTGGGCGCAGATAGTTTGCTGTTGTGTTTACTTGACTGTTTTTAGCTAACCTCGACTCAATGTAAAATTCACAGATGAAAATGATAAAATAAGTTGTGATTTGAACTTTGTGCCGGAAAACAAACTGCAAAAGGATTCTACCTACGGATAAGGCTGGGCGGTGTGCCAAAAAATGAATCATGATTTTTTTCCCTCTCATATTGTAAGACTTTCAATTTGATTTTATTTGGTCTGATTTACGTGGCACTAAATACTTAATCCATTTTTTTTTGCCTACTAAACTATATATGGCATAGTATAGTATTATCTACTGTTCCTAGTTATTTCTTTTAGCAACTTTAGTCCAAAATGTAAGTGTGTGCCGTCTTTATTGGCCAGTCTTTAAAGTGTGGATCAAGTATCCACACTTTCGACCAATCACAGGGTTCCTCATACGTCCAGGCCCCGTCCTTGTCTCTAACTCTTTTTTAGTCCACAGGTACTGTCAAGTTTAGCAGCACTATTTGAAATGTGGTTTAATTTGAAAGCAAAATTATGCAATTGTTCTGTTATAATAGATTTTGTGGTGTATTATAAAAACTCTCTGGCAAAAATAATTCCAAAAATCCAAAAAGTCTTATTATTAATTATTGAACATTTCATAGTTCACAATCTTGTATGAATGAGCCATGTGAGTCACTATTAGGCTCTGTCAGGTTATCTGATTTGCAGTCCTTTGGTAGTCCACCCTGCTTCACTTCTGTCTGAATAAACATGTTCTAAACATAATTTATCTTCTTGTGGTTTAAAAATCAGATACCCTATATCATTCCCATAAAAAATAAAACAAAAAAACCCCTCCGAACTCTGCTCCAAACCACAGCTGGAGACCTTCATTAAAAAAAACCTTGGCTGATCATTGAAAATTAGATATGACTGCATCTCTACCTTGATTCAAATTGGATTAATGGCACAGCCCTACCTACATGCATGAATAAAGATGTCTGAACCTGAAAACATTAAGTCCTGTACCCATTTTTGAACCATGATAGAAGAACATCGTTTGAACTGTTAGCCACGCCCACTTACTCCCATGTCATACAGATTTGGACCATCATCATCGAAAAACATGGCTTGATTTAAATGACTCCCTTCTCACAGTCCATGTGGTTCAAATCTTGCAAAATGTCTTGTATTACTGTATAAGCGATATGATTATAGCATGAAATTAACCAGAGCAGCACTATATTTTATAATCTAAAATGACAAAAAACAAACAAAAAAAAACCCCACAAACATTTGGCTCTGGTAAAAATTGGAGCTGAAAATTGGCTCGAAGTAGCAGATAAGAGCAGAGCAGAGCAGGAGATGCTCTTATTGAGGGAATTTGCAACAATTAAAAAAGTAGAATGAGAAACTGAAAATGTCAAATCATGAAAAGTTCTGTCCAGAACACAAAAATCTCTTCTTTGCACTGAAGTAGCAGACTTGAGTTTCCCAAATTCAAGTAATGGGCTCAGCTCAAAATGACACATTTAAAATAAACAATTGTTACTAACTGAACGATGCAGAAAAATATAACTAAAATGTACATTTCTGCTGTTTACCTAACTAAAAGAAGGTTTTATTTTATGTTCTGTTCAAAAATGTAGCAAATTCAAGGCTTGATAAGGATGTTGTCTAACTAGCTACACAAACGCTTACAACCAAGTGCTCCTCACAACTATTATCCAAACTAGATTGATCAATACTGTTAAAAAAATGTAGTAATTGGATGGACATCTCGCTGCCTGGACCATCGACTACCTCACTGACCGTTCACAGTACGTGCGGCTGCGCGGCTGTGAGTCAGAGGTGGTAGTCTGCAGCACGGGGGCCCCCCAGGGTACTGTCCTCTCACCCTTCCTCTTCACCATATACACCTCGGACTTCACATACAACACGGACAGCTGCCATCTCCAGAAGTTCTCCGACGACTCGGCCATTGTGGGCTGTGTGTCAGAGGGGAACGAGCTGGAGTACCGCTCGGTCATCAGTGACTTTGTGGACTGGTGTGGGCGCAACCACCTCTGCCTTAACACCAGTAAGACAAAGGAGCTGGTGATCGACTTCAGGAGGAGACCACTACCTCACTCACCGGTGAACATCCAGGGGCAGGACATAGAGACTGTGGACAGTTTCAAGTACCTGGGTGTTCACCTCAACAATAAACTGAACTGGTCCCACAACACCGACGCCCTGTACAAGAAGGGCCAAAGTCGCCTCCACCTCCTGAGGAGACTGAGGTCCTTTGGAGTGTGCAGGCCTCTGCTCAAGACTTTTTATGACTCTGTGGTGGCCTCTGCTCTCCTCTACGCTGTTGTCTGCTGGGCCCCGAGCAGCACAGAACGGGACAGAAAAAGACTGAATAAGCTGGTTAAGAGGGCCAGCTCTGTCCTGGGCTGTCCTCTGGACCGTGTAGAGGAGGTGGCTGGGAGGAGGGTACTGGCCAAATTCATGTCCATTAAGGACGACACCTCTCACCCTCTGCACCGGACTATTGAGGAGCTGAGCAGCTCCTTTAGCAGCCGACTAAGACACCCCCAGTGCAAGAAGGAGCGCTACCGCAGATCCTTCATCCCCACCGCCATCAGACTGTATAATTCTAACATATAGGCCAGACGTGCAATATCCTCCTTTTTCATGTTGATGCTTGTTGTTACTATTATCATTATTACTATTTTCCATTATTATTATTATTACGTATTACCATCTGTATTATTTATTACTTACTTTATCCCCTCCCTGCCTGCATGCACTTTTTCCCTCTTGTCCAAATGTCCTGGAGCTACTGTGGCGAGTAAATTTCTCCTGTGTGAGATCAATAAAGGCTTATCTTATCTCAACTTAATTGTCATTTTAAAATGGTCTTGAACTATAACAGAACTAGTGTAAGACCACATGATATTAAAAAACAAGCATTACATTTATATTGAAAATGACATGTCTAAAGTAGTGTTTTATTTATTTATTCTTAAACATTGTATCAGAATTTGGTATTGCGAAATTAGACTTTTCCTTCAAATCAAGCTTGATATTTTAGTATCATGACAACACTAGTTCAGAATACATTTGTAATGTTGATAGCTAATATTTTATCAAATTTGTTCTGTTAACTTCAAATTTTAAACACACCTGCTTGTCACCATGGGGATCTTGTTATAGCTTTGCCTAAAATGTTCCACAGTTTGGCATTAAAGCCACTTATTCTTATAATGCCTTTCCATTGATCTGACCTGCAACTTGTCCTAGTGGTATATTGGCTGCTTGCCTACATGGAGAGAGACAAGTTTAATGCCATACTGTGGAACATTCCAGACAATTGGTGAACAGAAAAGTATAGCTTTAACACTAAGTAACACTGACAGTAATGGTAATTTAAAAAAGTACAAAAAACAGATTTTTTTGCACCAATTTGTTTTTTTGCACTATTTTTTTATTACCATTACTGTGTTTTATTACCTATACGGTGTTGTAAATATCCTGCTGTGTTGTAAATATCGTACTTAAATGTCTGCACTGAAGTGAGATGCTTTCAGTCTCATTGTATGTATGATGTAAATTGTACATATGAATAGTGACAATAAAAGGCATTCTATTCTATTCTAAAATTAAGTAATAGTTAGCACTAAAGTTAAAGTTGTTCTGAAATGCATGTTTGTAGAAATTATAGCAGGTTTTAGATGTATATTTTTTAATAATTGTCCTATTATTTCATGAAAAGTTCAGATAATTTTTCGACCCGAGATATATTTGTACAAACATGATGGTGGGTGGATGCATTTTGCTGTGTTTTGTCCACATCTCTGAGTTTGACGAGTGTGCTCTCATTTGAATACAATGCAGCTAATGAGGACCCTCTTTCCTGTATATAATAATACATGGACACTATGAGTGATGGACAGCTGCATTCTCTTAAGAGAATAGACGTTTCCAAATAGGCAAAGTTTTGACAGAAAAACAGTGAAGCGTATAGCAGTGATAATGCTTCAAAATACCATCTAATAATCTAGGCTTCAAAACAACTTCACCTTAAATGGTTAAAGTGGATAATCCAATAACTTTACCATACCATAGAGGATCATTTACAATAACAATATCAGTTTGACCAAATCCTAAATCCTACATGTTTGCCTACGTCTACTACTTTGGTATCCTTGCCAGCAAGAAAAATTCTTGTGATTTTTGTAAGTTCACAAACGCTTGAGAATCCTCGTTGTTTAGCTCTGACTGAATCATCTGCATGTGACCGGTACTGTAACTGACTAATCACAGAGCAGCATTGTGGTTTATGAATAAGCTGGCGCTGAATGAACCAAAAAAAACGAACATGGTGACGCTGATAGACACACTTCTGCCTATTTTAGTAAAAATACAAACTATTTTGTTTTTGATGCTTTGATCAATCAAAATTAAGTGTTTGTACGCTCTGAGCACTGGTTCCAAACACTTTCAGCAAGAGCCATCCCAGAGAAATGTGTAAAACTCTATGCAGAGGGCCTCACATATCAATCGGAGAGGTTTGGTGGTGGCCATACAAATCACCCAAGGTATGTTGTGCCAATAATGCAGAGATAACCTTTTTGGAAAGATGGTGAAAAATGTGCTTTCAAATATGACATCTTGCTCTGTGCCACATTTGAAATGCTCCGTTTTCATGGAAGCAAGGGAAGAACAGCAGAATTTCTGAAACTAAACTAATTTCAGTATCTTGCCATGGGGAAAAATTCAATTGCAATAAATCTTACAAATATGGATTAGAAATAGATATACATGATGAAACAATCCTCTTGAAATGTGAATATAAAATCCATTTGTGATCTATGGAATTGTGATGCTGTGTACTAATTGGTCAACAATCTCATATCTTAAAGGAAAAGTAACGTTATTTTACAATCTGAGCCTTCTTTCGGTAATAAAACAAGTCGTTTGACTCACCCATATCACGTTCGTGTCATTTGGAGCTGTTTGAAGAAAGTTATGTTGTAGCGTATCCGTTAGCATTTGTATTCGGGGCATTACTTTGCGGTCTCCAAATAACACAAACTTTAGCACTTTTCAAATCATAGAAGCCCGATGTCTTAATGTAAGAATTCGTTTGAAGCAAAAGTGGCCTGTAATCCGAGATTTATCCATAGTTTTCAGGTTTGCGTTTCATGTTTGGGTCCCGGGAGCAGTCCGCGCATGCGCACTGGCGTCCTCATCTACTCGAAACTATGGCTAAATCTCGGATTACAGGCCACTTTTGCTTCACACGAAATCTTACATTAAGACATCGGGCTTCGACTTCCGGTGACGACATGGCGGAGACAACAGCCTGATTCTTTCGCTCCCGAGGAGAACTTAAAAATAATTAGCCAGGCTCTCTAAAACTAAAATATATATAATTTATACTGCTCACAAGAAGGAAATATGATGGATGCCTCCCGAAAGGACGTAGAAAAAGCCAAAAAAACCAAGAACACCAGACAAAATCAGAACGACACCGATCTTGAACGAGACAACATGGCGAGCGTGCTAGAAGAGTTACGCACGTTGAGAAGAGAGCACGCAGAGGCCTCTAAACAAACCAAAGACGCTTTAGTTAGAGTGGAAACTACGCTGAACGAAATTGTTGAAAGAACAACACAACTGGAGCGACGAATGGCGGATGCGGAGCAGAGATTGTGCGATACGGAAGATATTACACAGAGACACGAAAGAGCCCTCCGTTATTTACTACAGCGAGATGCCAACCTAACTGCTAAGTGTGAAGACCTAGAATCCAGGGCAAGACGGAACAATATCCGGATTTATGGAATACAGGAAGGTGTGGAAAAGAACGATATGCTCGGTTTCATAACCAGCCTCATCCGTGCCTCACTGTCTTTACCGGAAGATTTAAACTTGAACATAGTGAGAGCGCACCGCTCCCTAACCATGAAACCTAAAGACTCAGGCCCACCGAGATCCATTGTCGTCAGGTTCTGGGACTACAGAGTCAAAGAAATGGTCATTCAACAGGCGTGGAGGCACA
The DNA here is from genome assembly GCA_036785185.1 of Paratrypauchen microcephalus. Taxonomy (NCBI): domain Eukaryota; kingdom Metazoa; phylum Chordata; class Actinopteri; order Gobiiformes; family Gobiidae; genus Paratrypauchen; species Paratrypauchen microcephalus. Next base: position 1,046,206 of record JAVJIX010000124.1, on the reverse strand, counting down.
AAGGTGGGGTCACACACGAAGGACATAAGATCTTTTTCGATCAGGATTATACGACAGAAGTACAGAAGAAACGCAAGGAAGTAAGAGACGTGATAAAACTGCTCAGAGAGAAGAATATAAAAGCACAGTCGCCCTACCCTGCAAAGTTGAAAATTCATCTGGATTCAGGAGTGAAGACCTTCCCGACCCTCGCAGACGCCTCCACGGCACTCGGAGATTTGGGGATCCGCATCCAGTTTGACGAACGGGAAAAGCTACGCACCGAACTCTTAAAAAACAGCTGGGCGCAAGCAGCCGGGGTAAAGAAGACGAGCTCATCGATGACCAACGCGGACCTGAGGAGTTTTCTGTGAGGCGACCAATGAATCACATAATATAACGGTGAACTGTGAGTAGTAAAATACGGCACGATTTAGTGCATTGCTTACAAAAGAGAGTTTTGGCTAACTACTGCTAATTAAGTTGAGTTAAATGTTCTCCTTGGGGAAGGAGTTTTCAGAGAGTTTTTTTTTTTAATTTTTTTTCCCTCCCCTATATACCTTTTTTCTTTCTTTCTATTTTGTTTTATGGGAGGCCTTAGCAGAGGCAGGTGCCTGCCTCTTTGCACTCACACTTTGTGTACGTTCGCGGAGGGACTGTCACAACTCTCCGTTTGCATTGAGATTGATACGTTCATTAAATCAGTCAGATTTTGGGAAGTCAGATTCGTTGTTCCGAATCTCTGTTCATTTTTCAAGTTGAATGTGAATATATCTTTTTCTATGCAGTCATATATGTTCTACAGATGCAGGTATATATTTGGGAAACTAACTTTGATATTAAAATCTAAGGGACTTGTATATCCACATGGATAAATTAACATTGGTAACCTATAATGTCCATGGACTGAATCATCCTATCAAAAGGAAAAAAATATTGTCTCAGGTCAAAAAGATGCAATGTTCAATTGCGCTACTACAGGAAACACATTTAACAGAGAGTGAGCACATGAAATTGAGAAGGGATTGGGTAAATTTGGTGTATAGTGCTTCAAATGATAAAAAAAGAGGAGTTGCCATCTTAATTAGTAAAACGCTGTCCTTTTGTACTGAGAAGGTGGTGAAGGATAAAATGGGAAGGTATGTTATGGTTACTGGAACAGTGGGAGGATCCGAGATATCCATTCTGAACTTGTACGCCCCCAATGAATACGACCCGGCTTTTTTTAAGGAAATTGCCACTATGGTTGCAGATAATTCAAAGGGATTATTAATAATGGGTGGAGATTTTAACGCTGTTCAAAATGGGAGATTAGACAAGATACCAGCAGAAAAGGGGACACAGAATAAAAAGACACAGACTTTAAATAATATGTTGTTTGAACTAGGACTCAAAGACCCTTGGAGAGCCAAGAACCCAAAGGGAAAAGACTTTAGCTTTTTCTCTAATGTACATAATAGCTACTCCAGGATTGATTTTTTTTGCCTCCCCCAACAGGATATATATAAAGTTATAGATTGTCATATAGAACCAATAACCTTAAGCGATCATGCTCCTGTGATAATGAAAATAAATCTTGGTTCTCATCCCACTTTCAGATATTGGAGACTAAATGTATCACTATTGAACAATGCAGAAATCGTAAAAGAAATAAGACAACACTTAAAAGAATATTTTGACATAAATGACAACGGCGAGGTCAATCCGACCATCTTGTGGGAGGGAGCAAAAGCTGTCATTAGAGGGAAATTCATCCAGATATCATCAAGGCTAAAGAGACAGCGACAGGAAGAACAATTAAAACTAGAAAATAAAATAAAACAATTGGAGATACAACACAGGAACACAGGATCAAGTAATACCTTATCAGAGCTTAAAGAGGCAAGAAAATCCTTAGATAAGATTTTGTCTTATAAAGCAGAGGGAGCCTTAAGATTTTCCAAACAAAAATATTACGAATCAGGGAATAGAGCTAGTCGCCTTCTAGCTTTCCAACTACGTAAAGCTCAGGCTGATCGTACTGTTCCCAAAGTAACCCACCCTACTATAGGGAGAGTGGTGTCTCACCCTAAGGATGTGGCCAATGCCTTTGCTTCATTCTATAAGAACTTGTATAAAGAAATGAAACCACATCCAACACCAGATCATATAGAGACATTTTTTGCTGGCTTAGACATTCCATCATTACCACTAGAGACATCAGAACAAATTATATCAGCAATCTCTGAAAAAGAAATAAGAGAAGCAATTAAAAAACTGAAAAACAACAAATCTCCAGGTGTAGATGGCCTGTCAGGAGAATTTTACAAATGTTTTATAGACGATTTAACACCAGTACTAAAAAGGGTGTTTGGATACTCCTTATCTCACGATAACCCTCCTGAAACATGGTCACAGACAATAATATCAGTGATTCATAAGGATGGAAAGGACCCAACACTTTGTGAGGGATATAGGCCTATTAGTCTGATTTGCAACGACCAAAAACTACTAACCAGTATTCTAGCACATAGAATGCAAAAACATATTTCAAATCTGATCAACGTAGACCAAACAGGGTTTATACCCAACAGACAGGGGGCAAATAACATCCGAAGAACCCTAAACATCATTGCCTGTGCTAAGAAACAAAAGAAGACATCCATGTTGATTAGCTTTGATGCTCAAAAAGCATTTGATACTGTAAATTGGACTTTTTTAAACAAAACACTATCTGTGATGGGATTTCATTCAAAATTCATAGACTGGATTGGTGTCATTTATAAAAATCCAAAAGCACGTGTCAGGGTCAATGGCTGCTGCTCAGAGTTTTTTGACATACAGAGAGGGGTGAGGCAAGGTGACTGCCTGAGTCCCCTGCTCTTTGCTATAAATATTGAACCGTTGGCAGCTTCCATACGACAAAATATAGACATTAAAGGCATTAGAGATAAAAATAATAAAGAACACAAGATATCACTCTACGCAGATGACTTACTGGCCTATATAAGTGACCCAACCACCTCCATCCCTTTACTAATGAACATACTAAAAACATACGGACAACTCTCTGGCTATAAGATCAATCAATCAAAATCAGAGGCAATGATGTTAAATGGAAACTGGCCTACCCAGCTATCAGGAAAACTCCACTGTCGTTGGTCCCAAAGCTTTAGATACTTAGGTATCACAATAACAACTGATTTAACGAAGCTATTTAAACTTAATTATGGGAAACTGATGGGTCAAATAAAGGACGATCTTTCAAGATGGGAAATCTTACCGCTCTCTTATGGGACGTGTAGAGACAATAAGAATGAATGTTCTACCTAGATTACTTTTTCTTTTCCAATCATTACCAATACATATACCAATCCCCACCTTCAATACAATAGATAAATGGTTATCAAAGTTTATATGGCAAAGTAAACGACCTAGACTCAAATTCAAAAGACTACTATGCTCAAAAGCGGATGGAGGCCTTAACCTTCCTAACCTAAGAAAGTACTACTGGGCAGCTCAACTCAGATCTATGGCTGCTTGGATATCCCATGACACAGATACAATTTGGGTAGACATGGAACAAGGTGACTGTCCCGACATTCCATTAGATTCAACTCCATTCCTGAATCAGGATCAGTGGGGGAAAAAAAGGATAGACAACATCTGGATAAAAAATACTCTTAGAGTATGGTCAGTGGTGAGGAAAGACCTATACCTTCCTATGACAATATCTAGAGCAATGAGGATAGCAAGCAACATAGACTTTATGCCAGCGGGTCTTGACGGGGGCTTTAAAAGATGGGAAGAGGCAGGCCTGGTGGTTCTGGACCAGCTGTTTGAGGGACACACCATTAAATCATTTGAAGAACTCCGAAACAAATTTCATTTATCACAGCATGATTTCTTTAGATATTTACAAATACGACATTATTTACACAAGCATCAAGAATGGGAAAGGCTTTGTAACCCAGCATCTAACATAGAATATTTTTTTATTTCAATTATCAAGGGCACAATTAAAACAAAGCTCATATCTCATATTTACAGTATATTGCAAGAAGACTTGAAAGACAATAACATGGACATCAAAGAAAAATGGGAGCTAGAAATGAATGTCATCATCTCAGATAAACAATGGGTAGATACATGTCGATGTGGACATAAATTAACCAGTAGCCCTAATTGGAAAGAGTTTGGATGGAAGATAAGAATGAGGTACTTCAGGACCCCACAGATTACATCAAAATGGAGTAATACCTCAGCACGATGCTGGAGAGGATGTGGCATGGTGGGGGATCACACGCATATTTTTTGGGACTGCCCAATACTTTCAGAATATTGGCAAAATGTACAAAAAGAAATTAAGAAATGTTTATCAATAGACATACCACTAGAACCAACATACTTTATACTAGGTGTACTTCCAGATTATCTTGAAGAAAACGCGTATGCAGACATACTGCGAATACTTCTTTTGATTGCTAATAAAGTTATTACGGCATCATGGCTACAACCACAACCCCCAACGATAGCACACTGGCAAGAAAGAATCCAAGAGGTTTACAATATGGAGTACCTGACTGCATTATTACAACTAAAGACAGATGTTTTCACAAGTAAATGGATTAGAGTGGCTCTACACTTTCATTTAATGTGACTGGTACGATTTGTGATTGTCTCTCCATTTTATGTTTATACTATACATTGTTACTTTGTTTTTATTTATTATTATTATAGTTTGTGTAGGTATGTAGGTGTATGTATGTGTGTATGTGTATATATGTGTATGTGTATGTAGATGTATGTGTATGTATGTGTGTATGTGTATATATAGGTGTGTATATGTGGATATATATATATATATGTGTCTGTGTATATGTATATATATATGTGTATATGTATAATTATTTTATTTTATTTATCAATTTTTATAATAATGGTAATAATTATTATTATTATTGTTATTATTATTATTATATATATATTTTTTTCCCTATATCACAAGACTTGGAGATACGGGTGTGAAAGGGTGAAGTATTATTTGAAGAATTGTGGAATGATCCAATATGTAGTAGGGAGGGGAAGGGGGGAGCCAAACAAACAAAATAATAATCTGTGAAATATGGTAAACGTTCTTATTCTGTTTCCACCTAAGTCTGCGACATGGGACTAAAAACCAAGAGACTGAGAACTTTCCAGAGACTTTATACCTGTGGATATACCTATATGTTCTATTTTATGCTGTAAATGTGATGCAATTTATGACTGTACAGGATAATTGAAAATAAATAAAAAGAAGTTCAAAAAAAAAAAAGACATCGGGCTTCTATGATTTGAAAAGTGCTAAAGTTTGTGTTATTTGGACACCGCAAAGTAATGCCCCGAGCAAATGATACAGCACCATGTTAAAAGATACGGGATCATTACTAGAACAGAACGGCTCAACATAAGTTCTGCGATACTGCTCCAATTGACAGAAAAATGCTATGGGTGAGTAAAACTACTTGTTTTATTGCCGAAAGAAGGCTCAGATTGTAAAAAAACGTTAATTTGCCTTTAATATGAAGTTAATAGAAATATAAACCTTATAAATGTATACAAATTCAACTGAAATAAAACTTTATCATTCAAAAATAGCAGCAGTAACAAATCACATTTTACATAGTATAACCAAATTATTATTTAAAAGGTACAGTATGTAACTTTCTGGAAGTGGCATGTCACTTGCATGATTTAAAAACACACACAAAAAACAACAACAAACTCCAGAACATTTTCTTTTTCGGAGGTGTGGTGAGCGATATAAAATCTAATTATGATATCTATAGAATTGTGATGACATGGCGTATACTTTTCCCCATCTACTCATTTTTATGTACTGTATTTATTTATTTTTTACAGTTAATTTTATACCCAAATATATTGCAGCAAATCACATTGTGCATAATACAAAATTATTCTGATTTTTTTAGACTTAAAATGACTAATTATCAATTTAATTCAAATACACTTTTCTTGCCTTCAATCTATTTTTTTACTCCAAGGCTACTCCTCCCACAAGCACCTTGTTTCACCCTTCCTTTTCATCCCATGCTTTCTCTCACATTTGTACATTTCCTTCTTTTTGGTCTGTGTAACTCTCTGACACCGCATTCAACAGCCTAAATAGCATCCTCTGGGCGTGTGGGCGTGCGGGCAGGGATGTTTTGGTCTGTAATTGCGTTCGGGAGTCAGTGGGGGGCGGTGGGGGGCCGGGCGGGTCACCTCTCGCCCTTTGCGTGGGTACGAACATTGTATCGAAGCGCTCCGGAGGTTTTACCCAGCCCCCCCTCCCAAGTGCTGCCCTGCCTACCGGCCTCTCTATCGGCCTCCTCCTACGCCCACGCGCCCATGCACTCATCCAGGCACCACGAGCACGAGCCCCACCAACGCATCGCTATTCAAATCAGGGCGCACTCATTTGGAGAAAAAAAAAAACAAGCCTTTTTGTTGTGTTTTTAGGAGATGATGGATGGAGTTATGAAACGGTATAAGCAGAAATTAGAGTTAGCGCGGCGAGACAGTGCGCTCGGTGATGCTAATGGAAAGATAAGATGCATTATACAATGAGACAAATGATGATGAAACAAGGCGCTGTACCTGATTTTTGCTGTCTTAAAAATGTAAGAAACAGAACTAGTTCATTTTAAACAGTTTGCAATAGGCCAAGGTCATTCCTCACATACCTTATGTATCCTAAGCATTCTAATTATTCCCCATGATGAGATTATAAGCGCTTTTCACACCTTTCAGCGGCCAGAGTGGAAAAACAACAACTGGCATGCTAACACAGACTTCCTGATTCTCCAATAATAAAAGAGTTTATAATTAGATGCAGACAGCACACAGCAACGTATCTGTACCGACTTTGATAGAAAACTATGTAACTTTTCTGGTAGAGTGTTGTCTCCATTGAGATGTTAATGCTTTGTACAGTACAGCATTAAACTTTTCTGTCTCCATAGAGAGAAGCAGGTGATTGCCACACCAAGTTACATGTCAGATCTGTGGAGAGGCGGTTGATAAAGTTGTTGTTAAAGTAAAGTAAAAAAGTATCCATGTATTAAACAATTAGCTAATTGTTAAACATTTTGGCAAATATGAATCTAAATTCCAGATAGGTGCTCCATGTGTGTAGTGACTAGGTTGGGAACAGTAGCAACAGGCTAAGCTAAAGGCAATACAAAAATCCTTCAGTCAATCAAAATGGCAAAGTACATTTCTAACATACGTTGCCATTTTCAATGTTCTAGTTTGTACTAAGCTAATCGTGGACATGTGTATTGCGTTGGGTGCTTTTTTGATAGCATGCACATCTTTCATGTGTTCCTTATCTCCAGTGTAAACCTCTGGAGGGTTTATGTTTATAGTATTCGGCTCCTCTTCACTGCTCTGTGGCCGCTTCACAGCAGAGGAGCTCTCAGAAGAACTCAAATAAGATAAGAGAGTCAGTGTATACAATATATGCATCTGAAGATATGTTGGAGAAGTTTCAACTTTAAACTGAAATTGCATCAATTTTCTTTTCCAGCAAGTGATTATTTGAGTACATGGTTGGATTAAAGTGCACTATGTAACTTTTCTGGTGAATAGTCTCTTGTTTGTCTATATATGGAGGAGTTTTTGTTTTGCCTGGAACAGTCAGGGATGAAAGTGGCCAATCATGAAAAAAGCGGAAAGTCACGCCCCCCCCCCGGGGGGAAAAAACTTTAATAAATAGCAATAAAACACATTTTTAAACAATTGTAGTGGTTTTTATTTGAAAGTTGATATCAAAACACGGCACTGACCCCGATTTTGCGACGTCAAAGTCTGATAACGAGCCGAGAGAGCGCACTCGCGGGCTCTGATCTGCTCCTATGACAGTGCACATGACATCGTGCCCACAAAACAATTACAATTTTGCCGCCACGGGCGATGCCACCGTGCCATGTCAGCGGGCACCAGTCGTTGACATGAGTGCTAGGTGCTTAAAAAGGGGAGAGCGCTTCGCGCTCTGCTGCGTGCACGTGCGGTGTCCGCAGCACCAGAAGAGCACACAAGCTCGCGCGGCCCGCACACATGTACAAGTTTAATACGAGACATGTACTTTTGTTTCTGAATACGGGACGATTACATTTTTCAACGGACGGTTGGCAACCCTAAACACAATTATACATATATAATACACACCCAAAATTTCAACGTATTTGGAAAAAAAAATAAAAATTACTACGCGGCTAAAAAAAAAAAGCGGAGATCCGCTAAAAAGCGGAACTCTTTCATCCCTGAACAGTCCACAGTATGGCATTAAACTGAACTATCTTGCATTTATTAAATTGTGGGTGTTTTGTAAAGAAAAAAAGAGATGTATATGTTTAATGCCATACTTTGGAACATTCTAGGCAATGCAATAACATCTACATGGGGACACGCAGGTGACAGACCTTCCGCCAGAAATTTTAAGCAACGGTACAGCTCCATTTTTAACACGGTCATAATATCCTCAGGGTGTCTCCGGGCACTGGGTCCATTGCCATAACGATAAACAATTTAAAATAAAACATTTTCTGAATGAGAAGCTGAAACCCCACGAACACACATATTTATAGCTGTACTCAAAACTGTACTCATTGTGACAAATGACTAAAATCCCATTGGCTGCTATACAGAAAATCAACAATATTCCTCCACATACATTATTCCTCTTGCTCCTTTCATGCCGGAGACTTGGGAATAGCTATTTTTTCCCCTCCACTTCCCTCTGTAGAATCCTGCTCCCCCACTCTGCAAACAGCTTTGACTAATCTGCCTAAACACGTGTAAATATGTCACCAGCCATTCCACGCGGCCATACCACAACACGAAGCAATACGTCGTGGTAAAGGTCATTGATGTGTGCTGTGATTCATAACTTAATATGCACTCAATGTAAGAAGAAGGGGGAGGGGCTAAGTGAGCGTGCAGTGTCTGGACCAATCAGATTACACGGTGATGGAAAGTTGGAATGGAAAGTGACAGTCGGTTAGGAACGCAGCTGAACCTGAAGGATGGTGGTCACAATATTAGGTACGGCTGGTCTGTGGGTTTTAAATGCCATTAAATAGTCCATTTCAGGTTTACTGTGCGTTGCTGTGGAAACGAAACAGACAATTTAGCATTTTTTTTAAATCTTTTCAATGTATGGTTATATATTATTTACTGTGTATAAGGTATTTTTCATTTAGACATTTTGTCAATTTCGGTCACTTTGGTCAACAGTTTGTCCTTTAAATTGTATTACATGCAAGTATTCTCATTAATCATGGTTTTACCCATTTTTTTCCATGAGCAAAATTGATCTATATTGTATAAGCAGCTCTTGAAGTCAAAATTCGCTGTTTGCTGTCTGCATCTACAGTAATTATAAAGGATTTTAATATCTGATAATCAGGAAGTGTACTGTTAAAATGTTTAAGCTGCTAATTGTTGTTCGCATTACTGTAACGGCAAACTCTGCTCTAGTCTCTGGGAGTTGAATTTGCTGTATTGGGTATTGGCTTCCAAATATCGGTTCAGCCAATATCCTGGTTGGACACAGAAATTGATATAATAAGACTAATGACTCAGACTTGGCCCAGAAAGTCTCATTATATTTGAACTTTTTATACAAAGTTATTCTGTGGGTCCATGAAAAATAAATTACCTCTCCATAACACTTTTAAATCAGTTTTGTCTTATTATATTTGATGTTTTAAAGAAATACATGCTTTTCAGTCTCTGTGCTGGTATCAATATCAGCAGATACTTAAAGCTGAAGTAATTAAATCAGCATCAGAACTGAAAGAGCTGTATTGGTGCCTCCCTAGTGAAAAGCAATTATAAACTCAGCATAGTGAGTAATTAGGATGCTCAAAATGTGGTAAATGAGGAATAAGTTTGGACCACTGCAAACTGTTTAAAAATTATTTAAAAAATAACTAGATGTTTTTCATGTTTTTAAGAAAGTAAAAATCAGGTACAGCGCTTGTGTAATCATTATAAAATGTTATCAAGATGATACCAGATAAACAAACCTAACTAATTTTAATAAGATATATGCTAACTAAAGTGAATCATTGCATGTGTACTCTGTAAGATTCTGCCTATGTCTTCTCAGCCTGACTTCTTAACTCTTAATGCTTAATTACTGCTACTGTAATTATGGAAATGAGCACTCGAACAAGGTAATTCCATGTTGTGGCAGGTCAGAAGAGCTGCTGTCAAAACATTCACCCACAGCTCACTACAGCGGCTGGGAGAGAGGAAAGAGAGACCATGAGTTTAACAGAGAAAAAGAGAGCGCAGTAACCAATGCCATATACACCACTGATGTAGTATTAGTGCATGGGTTATGGTCTTAAGTAGTTGGCATCTTCTGAGACTAGACCAGGACTAGAACAGGTTCAATGTGTACATCAGGAGTAAAGTGGACTAAACAAAAGTTATAGGTCAGATCTGTGGAAAAGCGACCCCACTCAGAGTAAGAATGTAGGTTTTTCAGGGTATTTTTTAGCAATAAAAACAGCTATAATTGAACAAATGCAAAACATGTTTAATGCCATTCTGTGGAACATGTACCCAGGCAAAGCAGCAAGCAACATCTCTATAAACACAGCAAATGACTGGCCCCCCTCCACCAGGTAACTGGTAAGCATAGTATTTTTACCAAATAAAACTGTACAAAATGTGTTGGCTATATACTGTAGTTATAATCTCTGGCACCCATGGATCATAAAGTTATAATACAGACAATTGCAACATTAATCTAAACTGACTTAATAAAATAAACAGGTCTGCTGACTTCTGCTTTAGAAAAAATGCAGTGCTCAGTGGGCGCTGATGTTCCCATAAATGCCCTCACCACAAAGAGTCGGGTTAGATCCAGGGGAAAGCTGCAGATCCGACAAATCCCACCCTTTTGTACATAAATGACTACACGACACTGCCAAATCCTATCACTGATTAAGAAAGTAAAATTGGAGAACAAAGTACAGAGCAGTGGGCGTATACAGTGGATGGTGAAAATGGGGGTTGATCAGCAATATGGTGTCAAAACGCGATTTAAAGATCACTTAAATATCAGTCCAAATACAACTCTGAGAGGGTAAATGTGAAGGGAAACTACTATAACATGGTTAAAAGTTCTGAAAAGTCCCATTGAAGGACCTGTAAGCGACTTGGCAGTGACACGTCACTTCCACCTGCGTCGCTAATCTAACAAATAAAGCCTGGTGGAAACTGACATGGACTCGACTCAGGGGGTGAGGCGAGCAAATCGCTGCCAGGGCCTTTGAACGGCAAGTTTATTTATAAAAAAGAACGAACACGGGACTATCAACAAGAACGCAGTGATTTGTAGCTTTTGCAAAAAAGAATTTTCTGATCACCGAAGCTGCTCCAGCCTGACGGATCATTTAAACGCTAAACACGTCCGGACAAGTTACATTGTTACAGGTGATAGTGCGAGCGTGAGCGCACTTCAACAAACCACACGGCAGAATTTGGTCTCTGTCTCTCACTTTCTCTCACAAAATGTGATTAATTAGATTTATTAATTACAAATCCTGTACTTAATTGCATTAATTTTTTTAATCGCCTGACAGCACTAATTATAAGTGTTGTAAATTCTTCAGTGAATAAAATTAAACTGGTCTTTGCAGTTCTAAGAATCCCAGATGATATGTTAAGAACTAACTTCTTAACATTCTTAATTCTAAGGATATGATTTTAAGCCTTTCTTTTGTCAAAAATCCACAGAGCGCCTCTTCACATGATTGTTCAATCAGAGCCAATTACAGCCTTTAATCTGTGGGGAACAAAGTTTAAGTACATTATATAACTCTTGAATTTAACTTCAATTTGTTTATCACGTTTTTAACTTATTACTTTCCTTGTATGAATTTATTTAAAGAGGGGGTAACATCTTTTATATGTTTCACTTTTGGTTTTGAGACTCGGAGTCTTTCCCTCCATTTGCTCTCTGTGCTAAGTTACTCCCCCTTCAGAGCGTGAGCACAAAACAATCAGTGTGCATCCCACTAATGAAACTACTGCTCATCGTATCAGGTTTGTCATGATGTTGTGTACAGTTTTGTATCATGCTTTTGTATATTTATGGATAATTTTTGTATGGGAGCATGGGTAATGGAGTCTTGTGGGCTGAGCATTGAACAGTCTTACTGCCAACTGTATTGAGGGTTCGAATATGGTCCGAGAGAGATCGCCAAAATACTCAAACATGCATGAATGACATCTATATCATGATGGTCCCCGGGCGCCCTAATGTGTGCTGCCCACTGCTCCTAATATATGTATATATATATATATATATAGGATGGGTTAAAATGCAGAGAAGAATTTCTCCAGGATGGGATGGGTTAAAATGCAGAGAAGAATTTCTCCAGTGTGAGATCAATGAAGTCACTTCTTCTTCTTCTTCTTCTATATTTTGATAAGGGAGCATGTTTTTGATAAGGGAACATTACAACATGGTAGCAAGCTTAAAAAAATGCATAATACATAACGGACTACGTAACATTTCTGGGGGAGGTTGCGTCACCTGCTTGTTACTGCGGAGATATTATTCCTCTGTCTGGAATGTAATGTTTCAAGGTATGGACTTAATATCTGTCACCATGGAGACAAGACGCCACAAGACCAAATTAAAGGTCAGATCTATAGAGAAACAAGCCTGTTCACAGTAAGAATTCAAGATTTTCAAGGAATTTGTTCAGCAACAAAAGCACCTGAAAAAAGCAAGTTACGTCAGTTTAATGCAATACTCTGGAACATTCCAGAGAAACCAGGTAGGTGGTGGCTACATAGTACACCCTTAAATTGTATTACAACATGTTATACAGTTGCTCATTTCATAAAAGATAGCTAACATGATTAGATTTGTGATTTTTCATTCATTTTGAATAGTTTTCCATTTATTTTGAATTTTTTTGGTGAAGTTTATAATTTCACTTCCTGAAAAACATGTCTAAATTGCACCACTTATAATTTGACAGATATACATAAATGACAACACCTGTATTTTTTTCAAATGAAGGTTTAAACTGTCAGAAAAATGTCTCTGCATTTTGAATTTTGTTGATGACCTAGGTAGAAGTATTCTGTTTTAGAACTTACTGTATTTTTGCACCTTACTTTTCAACTTTTTTTTTTCCACACACCGGTGCTGGTACTACCTCACCAAACCAAATGAGAATTAGAAAAACATGAAAATTTGTTAACTGCACTTTAAGCACATATATTTTAATTCAGTATTTTGGATGTATTTTTCATGTTTTTTTAATGTTACGTTGTGATAATTATATGCTGAAATTTACAAAATGCGTACTCTAATTAACCCACCAACATTTTGTCAACAGATCAATTTTTAAATGTTAAGTTATTCCCCCATATCGCCCCATATTCTCATTTGGCTGTTTCATGTAAATGGACAGAGCATCCCTGAATTTAACCTTGCCTTGGGGTCTAATGTGCGGCACCATGAGAATTCACCCACCTCTGCTTTGGTATGCTGCACCCTGAGTCGGCCGGGTCAAGCGTGTCTGACGGGTCCGTGCCCACCGTCGCCAAGACGACCAGCTCTGGGTCCAGGATGAAGATCTCCTCGTGGGAGAGCTCCAGGATGTAGTTTAGATGCTCCTACAACAGACAGAGGGAAAAAAGGTAAAGCAACCAACCAAAGTCAAGTGAGGATTTGGTGACGGCAGTTTTAAATACATACATATATACACATATATACATACACTCACACACACATTTTCAATATGCCAGTAATGTTATTTTAATTACTATGTTTTAGGTACATTTGGTATTAAAATTATGCAAAATCCTCTTTAAAGGTGCACTATGCATCTTTCCTGCTGGAGGCTCTGCTACCTGTTTGACTCCATGGAGATTTGATTGCTTTGCCAAGAATGTTCCACAATATGGCTTTTTAACTCTAACTCCAACTCTAAAATGTAGTTAACTAACTACATTTCCCCCCATTTTACAGGTGCTTTATTGCTCAAAATTAAAGTGCAAGCATTGTTGCTATGAGTGCAGACGCCTCTCCACAGATCCAACCTGTAACTTGGCCGGACGGCATTGCTTACATGTTTTCATGGAGATAAATATTTTTAACACTATACTACCAAACATTTCAGCAAAGCTGTAACATCTCCATGGAGACAAGTCATCATTATCACCCAACGTTGTATTTTGTATTTTTGATTCAAGCACGTTTCAGTAATTTGGTATTGTCCAGCATTTGAAGCTTAAGTGCTCAGAAAAATACTGTTTTCCCCTACCCCCTATCCCTGCCCACAGCTCTGTATTTAATTGTGATTGAATGAAAAATTCAAACTCCCAAGTCATGAATGTAGGGTTCAAAAATGTCTTGTGGCCAATAAATAAAATAAAAAAAACTTGGTGCATGGTGAACTGCCAGTATGACATCACTATTATTTAAATGATTTACATCATGTACATTTATAATCTCCTTATATTATAAAATACCAAGTATGTGAAAACAAACTTGTATGAAATAATATAATGTAAAACCCCCATTATGTAACGTTAATATTGTGTATTTAAACAAGAACTAAACTACAAAGTTCTATTTGGGCAGAATCAATTTATTTCTACCTCATCTAAAAGCAGAATCAAGTTCTGACAGGAAATTTTATATAGAAAGTCGACTCTTTACAACTCTTTATGATTTAAGTAAATCCAAGGCCAAACTGAGGTCATGAGTGCAAATACAGGGTTTGACCTGAAACCATTCCTCTACAAAAAACAAGAAAATAGCAGTAAATGCAGAATTGTGTCCTGTACCTGAGCTCGATCTATCCGGTAAAAGCGGTCGGCAGTCGTGGCTGAAAACAAAGAAAAGAAAACATTTAATAAAAATCATTTCTAGAAAATAAAATGTTTGGACCACACATCTGAAAAATATTTTGCTGCAATTAGTGTTGTCACAATATTAATACCCAGTACTCAATACTGATTCTGATAACACAATGACAATAAAAAAAACACTCATTTTCAACATTAACAACAATCACTGTACTTTCTTTAATACATTACCATGTACCCTCTGTGTAATTCATAGGTTCCATAATGGTCCATGGGCGTAAAATAATCTATTTGGTCTTATTAGGGATGTCAACAATTAATCGATTAACGGTTAATTGTCGATTAAGACGTTGGTCGATCAAAATGCATTAATTGTAATTAACCGCTAACCGCGGACACGCGGACCGCGCTGCGCCAAGCTTGACTCACAGCCGACCGCAGGCGCCAACGGCACTGCTCAGCAGCCCCGGGTGTACGCGCGAGACAAGATCGAACCCGGAATGTGTGCCGCTGCTGCTGGTTTCGCCGCGGCCCGCGGCTCGCCGCGGCGAAACCAGCAGCGGCACGTGGTGGTTTAATCCTGGTCTAGTCCAGGTCTAGACCCGGTCGAGTCCCGGTCCAGTCCAGGTCCAGTCCAGGTCCAGACCTGGTTCAGACCTGGTCCAGTCCACGTTCAGTCCTGGTCTCGTCTCTTAGCCAATCAGGACAGAACACAATGTTACACTATAAAAAAATGTTACACTAAAAAAAAAAAAAAAAATTGGATAGAGCGAGGGATTACTGTATTTTGTTATTCAGCATCAATACATTTGTCTGCTTTTTACTAAGGAATAATTAATTGAGGAATATACAATATAATAATACTATGATATATTTTTGACTCAGTGTTATGTTACTATAGCTTATATTCTTAAAGACCCTATTGAAACACTAAAATTCAGGTGAAAAATGCCGCTCATCAGTTAATCGTTAATCGATCGATAAGGTCAATCAACTATCAGTTAATGAATTAACCGATAATTTGCATCCCTAGGTCTTATACCTCTTAATCATACTAAGGCTACGTTTACACATAGCCGGGTATGTTGAGAAACGAATGAGGCCCCGTTTACACGTACACTGGTATTTTCCTCAGTTTACATGTAAATGCGAAACCGGAGTTTTCCAAAATCTCCACTTTTGCCGGAGTTTTTAGAAAGAATCGTTTTCAAAGGAAAAATCTCCATTTGTGTGTAAACGAAAGGCACAAACGAAGGGAAAAGTCTCAGTTTTTACAGATACCCGAGTATGTGTAAACAGGCCTTAAAGCTCTACAGGAAAGCTTAATTTTTGTCCTGTCAATGAGACTTTTTAAGTATAAAATATGAAAAAAATAATTATCTATTTTTGATTCTAGAGTGAGTATACTTTTGACAACCTGAGTCATAATTTAAGATGAACTAGAATACTAACCAATTTATAGTATTTTTATTGAGCTTTTCTACCTTTAAAAGCTCTTTACATCAAGGGCACACCCATACACCAGTGCATGCTGGGGGCGAAGCTGTTTAAAGAGCCACTAAACACCAAAAACACTTTTTTTTTAAACTGATTTACTGTGTAAATGGGTCTAAATTAGAAGCGTATACAGTACCTATCCCTGGATTTGGCCTTTTAGTACATAATTTTGTTAAAAATCTGACTTTTGGGTCAAAAGCCATGTCTGTAACGGCCTCTACATTTGAATTTCCGGGTTGGACAAACAGCTGCCAATGAGTCAGATGCAGGTTATTACATGACAAGCACAGCCACTCGCGGTCAGCTCACGGTCTATGGGCGGTTCGGGAGGAGCTCCTCTTAGCCCCGGCTGTCACTCATAGGTCAAACCCCGCCCACACCATCACCTCACCTGCGCTCCCCAACCCGCCGAGTACCGCCCACTTTGTTGGACTTTTCAAATTTTGACTGTGGAATTAACTCTAGCACAGGTGTTTAGCAGCTCTTTAAGCATCATGCCCAAGGATACAATGACACTATTCATCTGTGATCATGAGCAACTAATATGTACAGTGCCGTGAAAAAGTATTTGCCCCCTTCCTGATTTCTGTGTTTTTTGCATATTTATCACTCAAAACATTGTCAGATCATCAAACCAATTTTAATATCACACAGAAACAACCCAAGGAAAGACAAAATTCAGTTTTTGAATGATGATTCCATTTATTAGTGCACAAAAAAAATCTAAACCTATCTGGCCCTATGTGAAAAAGTAATTGCCCCCCCTTGTTAAATCACAAACTAACTGTGACTAACCACAGTTTTGAGAAAACTTAGTTCAGTTCTACATGCCACACCCACACCTGATTGTCACCACCTGTGTTGAATCAAGAAATCACTTAAATAGTTCCTGTCAAACAAAGTGAAGTTGGCTACAACATCTCAAGAACAAACACATCATGCCACGATCCAAAGAAATTCAAGAACAAATGAGAAAAAAAGTGATAGAAGTCTATAATTCAGGAAAAGGTTACAAAGCCATTCCCAAAGCTCTGGGGCTCCAGCGAACCACTGTCAGAGCCATTATTCAAAAATGGAGGAAACTGGGAACAGTTGCAACCCTTCCCAGGAGTGGTCGACCAACTAAGATTACTCCAAGAGTGCGACGACGGCTCATTCAGGAAGTCACAAAAGAACCTAGACGCACATCGAAAGAACTACAGGCCTCGTTGGCCTCAGTTAAGGTCAGTGTTCATGACTCCACCATTAGAAAAACACTGGCCAAAAATGGCATCCATGGAAGAGTTCCCAGGAGAAAACCACTGCTTTCACAAAAGAACACAAAGGCTCGTCTCACCTTTGCCAAAAAGCACCTTGATGACCCTCAAGACTTTTGGAGAAACATTTTGTGGACCGATGAGTCTAAAATTGAACTTTTTGGAAGGTCTGCAGCCCGTTTCATCTGGCGTAAAAATGGCACAGCATTTGATAAAAAGAACATGGTGCCCACAGTAAAGCATGGTGGTGGCAGTGTGATGGTCTGGGCCTGCTTTGCTGCCTCAGGACCAGGACAACTTGCTGTGATTGACGGAAAAATGAATTCTGCTGTTTACCAGAAGATCCTGAAGGAGAATGTCCGGCCATCAGTTCGTGCCCTCAAACTCAAGCGCTCTTGGATCATGCAACAGGACAATGATCCAAAACACACCAGCAAGTCCACCTCTGAATGGCTCAAAGAAAACAAAATTAAGGTTTTGGAGTGGCCAAGTCAAAGTCCGGATTTAAATCCGATTGAGATGCTGTGGTGTGACCTTAAACGGGCAGTTCATACAAGAAAACCCTCCAATATGGCAGAATTGAAACAATTCTGCATAGAAGAGTGGGCCAAAATCCCTCCCCAGCGGTGTGAAAGACTCATCACCAATTATCGCAAACGTTTGGTTACAGTTATTGCTGTCAAAGGAGGCTCAACTGGCTATTAGATTAAGGGGGCAATTACTTTTTCACATAGGGCCAGATAGGTTTAGATTTTTTTTGTGCACTAATAAATGGAATCATCATTCAAAAACTGAATTTTGTCTTTCCTTGGGTTGTTTCTGTGTGATATTAAAATTGGTTTGATGATCTGACAATGTTTTGAGTGATAAATATGCAAAAAACACAGAAATCAGGAAGGGGGCAAATACTTTTTCACGGCACTGTATGTCTATCTTTCATGCAGAGGGATATCAGTTTGGTCCGCACTCTCAATCTCACCTCAGACCATTCAGGTTTGTTTATTTCAGTGACACATGTGAAATAAGGGAGCTCATTGGTTACCCATAAGTTTGAACAATGTAATACTTCGCTCATTAATTTGTTTTTCAGTCCCTTGTGATATTTTTTGCTTTCTTTTTTCCTCGTAAGCAGTCATTGTTTTGATACAGACCCTGATGTGTGTCCCTAATTGGCTATTCCATCTGCCAATCACACGTATCTGAACTCGCAGAGATTCACTGATGACTAGACTCATATCTTCGTGAATTATTGGAGTGTGTATTCTAGATCTGAGGCAATGTATTGTATAATGAGCCAAGAGTCCTTCTGGTACTTCAGTTGTACATAACTGTTCAAATGACTGCCATAGAAAATATCGGCATGTATGAAAAAGTGCCTCGTCTCAATGTCATACATCTTCATTTTGACATTTTTGTATTAGAGTACTCATATTGACTCAAGGGCTCCTAAAGTTGTTTTTATTTCCCAAAAGCAAGAGAAGTAGAGCAAACTGCAAAAAGATTTTTCCTAAATATCAAGAGGTTTATAAAGCAGATATACCATAAGGTACATGATAAATCAACATGCCACCTGCAATTTGTACTTATAGTCAAGATCGTTTACGGTGTTACCATCTTCAAGTTTGCTTTGGTTATCGTTTGGGGTTGAGTTTATTAGTTTGCAAATTGTGAGGGTTGGATAAATGACTAAGAAATTCTCCATAAGTGCAGTGAGTTTAGTCCTGGTTTAGTCCAGGTTTAGTATATTTCTTGTTTGATGTTCCTGGTCTTCAGCAGTCAGTATCAATAACAGGTGCTCAAGTGCTGGTTTAGTCTGGAGCTAGACTTGGGTTAGATCTGGATTAGCCCTATGTTAGGTCCTAGGTCAGACTTAAGTTAGACTTGGTTTAGTACAGCCCTTGATCGGTGTTCCTGGTCTTCAGTAGTCAGTATCCATGATAAGTGCTCTACTACTGGTTTAATTCTGTTCTACTTCTGGTTTAGTCCAGGGTTAGACTTGGGTTAGACCTGGTGTAGGCCTGGTTTAGTAGAGCTCTTGTTGGGTGTTCCTGGTCTTCAGTGGTCAGTATCCAAAACAAGTGCTCTAATCCTGAATTGGTCCTGGGTTAGACTTGAGTTAGACCTTGTTTAATCCAGCTTTAGTTCAAGTTTAGTCCAGCTCTTGTTTGGTGTTATCAGTCTGATATTAAAGGAAAAGTAAAATTTTTCCTACAATCTGAGCCTTCTTTCGGCAATAAAACAAGTAGTTTTACTCACTCATAGCACTTTGGTGTCATTTGGAGCAGTTTCGTTGAAGTTATGTTGTAGCCGTATCCGTTAATGTGAGTGCTCGGGGCATTGCTTTGCGGTCTCCAAATAACACAAACTTTAGCACTTTTCAAATCACAGAAGATCGCTATGTCAGCGTAGACTTTTAGTGGATTCCAAAACGGCCTGAAACCCGATATCCAGCTATAGTTTCATTTGATGACGTCATCACAGAAGAATTCCCAGCTGTCAGATCTCGGGGGTACAGTCCATAAGAAGCTTAGAAGACGAAAACATCTCCGCTTGAGAAAACGGTGCGAACATGCATTTATGCCAGTTGCGAAAACAAAATGACATCTTGGACGAAGTTGAGCTTTCACATTACCTGGCCAGCCAAATGATATCTCTCTGTATTTCCTATACAGCGCCCTCCATCCACCCTCGCTCCTCCGGTTAAAAACGGACTCCGCGATTCTGATTCGTTCAAAGATGGTGACGTCAGTGCACCCGCCTTTGCCCGCAAAGTCACTCTTAGGCAGCGGAAGTTCCTCCTCAGTTTTGAATCAAGATGGCGCAATCTCTGATTGGTTCACTTAGCTGTCTGTCTACGCGCAACCGCAGCGCATTCTGGACCAAGCGTTACCAGACTCACTCGCTGGTACAGCGATGAGTCATGGATTCTTCCAGGCAAGCTTTCACAGGCTTCCGAATCAGAATCCTGATTTATTGAAAATGTGGCTACTTGCTTTGAGAATGGACCCAAACATGAAAGGGAAAGCTGTAGGATCTCTGGACCCTCGTGTTTGCAGTACTCACTTCAGTCCAGACGGTTTTTTTCCAGCAAATAAAAAGAAAGAAGGCCAGCGGTTTCAGCACACGGCTCTGAGAAGTAATGCAAAACTGATGGCTGTTCTCTGCTCTGCTCCTAAAACTCTCTGCGCTTCATTCTTTCCATATCCATTCTGTCTCCTCATCCGTATACTCAGGCACAAAACGATAGGGACGGCCATCATACTCAAATAAGTCCTCTTCAGTCTCAAAGTCCGAATCTTCAGCCATGTCTCGCAACAGAAAAGTAAAGTTCAGAGCGGTGTTAGCTTCTATCGGAGTAGCAGTGTTTATAAACAGCTGAGTTCACGCAAGCGCTGTCCTGTCTGATGACGTCATCAAATAAAACTATAGCTGGATATCGGGTTTCAGGCCGTTTTGGAATCCACTAAAAGTCTACGCTGACACAGCGATCTTCTGTGATTTGAAAAGTGCTAAAGTTTGTGTTATTTGGAGACCGCAAAGCAATGCCCCGAGCACTCACGTTAACGGATACGGCTACAACATAACTTCTACGAAACTGCTCCAAATGACACCAAAGTGCTATGAGTGAGTAAAACTACTTGTTTTATTGCCGAAAGAAGGCTCAGATTGTAAAAAAACCCTTACTTTTCCTTTAACCCCATATAATGGATACACCAATTTACTTTTATATGCCCCTAAACATGTTTATTAAATATAATTTAAATAATTACAGTGCTTAATTGCAGTGTATTATTATTATTATTATTATTATTATTATTATTATTATTATTATTATTATTATTATTATTATCATCCATTTGCCATATTGCTAAAAATAAAAAGGCAATATTTAGATAGAGCTTTTCTATCGCCAATGACCTTTAATTAAGGTAATATTAAGGTAATACAGGACCTTAATTAAAAGTCCATTTCCAGTTCTGAAATTATTCTGGGAAACGTATGGAGTTTAAAACACAGCAAAGTACTTCCTGTGTTACCACATGACATCGCCAAGTGGAACAGAGAGAAAAACTTTGAGGAAAATGCAGGATTTATGTGTTAAACATCTATGAATGAAACAAAACACAATGTTTGTGATGAAGAAACAACATTATAACAGATCACAAAATGGTGCAAAATGGGTCCTTTAAAGGGATATGCCACCCCCAGGTCAAACTTGGGCATCTCCCCACAGTCCAGAGACTAAAATAAGTGGTGGAAAGCGTTTTCCTGGTCACCCAGCCATTGTCCGAGTCTGTCAGCACTGACCGCCGCGGTATCTGCAGCTACTCCGCGTTAGACTGGAGTCTAACGGCGCCAGAGAAAGATTTCGGCCAAAAGGAATTAATTTGCTCGATGCGTTTCCCAATTACTTTCTGTGTAGTGCGCATTCATATCGAGTGCAAATAAATGTGCAAATCAACACGGAGAGCTTGACTTGGTCATTTTGGGTGGGAACTATTTTTCAGTGCGGAAAAAGAAAGCCGAAGCACAGAGCACGCTGCCAGCGGAATCCCTGTTACGCACCAGGAAGGGAGTTCCCCTGTTGCGCAGCGGGCTCTGTGCTTCGGCTTTCTTTTTCCGCACTGAAAAATAGTTCCCACCCAAAATGACCAAGTCAAGCTCTCCGTGTTGATTTGTACATTTATTTGCACTCGATATGAATGCGCACTACACAGAAAGTAATTGGGAAACGCATCGAGCAAATTAATTCCTTTTGGCCGAAATCTTTCTCTGGCGCCGTTAGACTCCAGTCTAACGCGGAGTAGCTGCAGATACCGCGGCGGTCAGTGCTGACAGACTCGGACAATGGCTGGGTGACCAGGAAAACGCTTTCCACCACTTATTTTAGTCTCTGGACTGTGGGGAGATGCCCAAGTTTGACCTGGGGGTGGCATATCCCTTTAAGGAATTACTGACTCATTCACACACGCATTTTCCCAGCATAAATTGGAAGCTTATCTGGATCAGATTAGTTAGCATTCTGGACATGGTGCCAACCACAAAAGAAAGCAGTGAATGTCTACGACAGGAGACATGGGCTGGGTCAAGTTTGAGAAAAGACTCGACAGCACTTTGAAAAGTGCGTAGTGGCATTTCTGGAATCCTGCAGGCCATTTGGAAAAAGCAGAAGAAGCTATGCATTTAAAATGAAAGCTATTAGTCTGAGATAGCAGCAGCTTCTGAAGAAGAAGATTTGGTTAATACCAAAAGGAAATTGTTTCGTTCCATTTCCTCTTCATTAGAGAAGTACAGATGGATCAGCACAGTAATACACAACCCATCCAATAAACAGGATTTTGTTTGAGATCTTTGAACAAGTATTATCTAATCAGTGCAATACAAGCTTCTATCTCTGGTATTAAAACACTCATCTAAATCCCTTAATTAGATATGATAAATATTAAGACAATTAAAAAGGACTAGAATGAGAAAATCTCCATGGGTTTCAAAGTTATATTAAATTCAGACCAGGTTGTCATAGCAATTAGCACCCCTATTCATCATGTATTTCCTTGATTTGTTATCGTAAAAAAATGAATGCCACTTTTTATTTTCCAGTCCAGACTTTGTGGCAGAACTGAAGTGAAGTCAGTTGTGTCTTGGATCAAATATAGATTGTCCAGATTTTATTGGGGTAACCAATATTGAAGGGCGAATAGTGCGCCTAGAGATGGGGATTAGCTGTTAGACAAATTTTAAGACTCTTCCTCTTCATTGGAACATTCTCAGTCTGACACTTCTTTCGCAGTGACAAAATAAGATTACAAAATGATGTTTATAAAATGGTTCACACTTCAGTCCCAGCACGGCTCAAATGTGTGAGAACAACTGTGATTAAGGGCTAGCCAAAGTGGGCAGCTGCTAATCGCTCCAGCACATGCACGGGACGGAGAAAAGATTAGTCAAGATATATTCATAATTCATTCATATTGGCTCCATTTGTGACTGTCTCTTCGAGCTGAGTGTGTGTGTGTGTCTGTGTGTGTGTATGTGTATGTGTGTGGATGTATTTTTGGATTTGGGGTATTTTTGGCGCAGTTGTGTAAGATTGATAAGTGGAATGTTCTGGGGGAAACAGGATGTTGTTGGTTCGCAAACGACAGGGTGAGGCCAAAAGGTAGGCAGCTATTTTGGGATTGACACAAATGTTAGTAATAGCATGGAAGTTTTGATTTAATACAATGTTATTAATGATAATGCAGTTATATGGGAAAATGTTAGCAATCAGCCAAAACATTAACACAATCTTGGAAAGATATTTTCCTGCTTCTAACTAGGCAGGCAGACAAACACTAAAATAAAGGGGATATATTATTTTAAATGGACTTTTATGAGCTTTAATCAACGGCGTTCCCTCGTCAATAGCTTACTAAGTATATATCCATGGATCAATATGAAACAGAAAGCACCATTATTAGATGCTGAAAAATACATTTTATTGTCTAAAGAAGAGAAAAGTTTTTTTTAATTATCATCACGGTATCAGAATCTGTGTTGAGTATCCAGTTTGAAATTTTAATATTGCGACAACACTAATCTCCCTCTACTACTTGCCCTAATATTGTACCAAAATTGCTTACTCAAAACTACTTCAAATAACCTTTAGAAATTAGTAAAAAAACAACAACAACAACAACAACAAACAATCAATCACAACAGTTTAAGTTTTTAATAACATAAATCTTGGAAAAAGTTTATTTAAATTTATTTTTATCTCATATGAAAGTTGAAAATGTAGGTAGACTTTCAACTTTATTATTGTCCCAGAGGGAAATTGTTGTGCAGCAGTGTCAGACATACAGGAGACATACAATACAATTCAATAATACACTAAACCACAGCTTAAGCTTAGCTCAACAATGCTGACATATATTCCCTTAAAACAGGCAAAAAAAGAACAAGAAATGTAACCGCCTTTCACCACAACTGATCAAAGCCATAAAAGAGCATTCATACTAGTTATGGCTTCAGAAATAAAGGAAGTCCAAGCTCTCTGAGTTCTGACCCAGGACATTCTCAGACGCCGCTCCGAGAAGGAAGGAGTTTAAACTCCTAAAAGAGCGGATGGTCAGAGCTCTCTATTATTTGTTGGGCCTTGCAAATGACCCTTCTGTTGTAAATGTCCTCCAGCTGGGACTGCTGTAAGGCTACAATTTCACCTGCCACTTTGACCAACTGAGCCAGACAATTTAGAGAGGGCACCGAATACAATACAAAATGCAAGAATAGATTCAGTAAAACTCTGATTTAAAAAATGGGTCTTAAGAACATTACTGATGTTAAAGGAATTCATTTTCCTTACAGTCTTTGCAGAACAGTCTTTGCTGCACTTTCTTGTAGGTTGCATCAGTGTCCAAGTCAAAGCGTAGGGACTAATTGTCCCTAGGTATTTATACGCCCCCACCCGACCAGAAGTAACTTAGTGACCAACGCGTCAGTCTTTAGACCCTCTGCTTCAGTGCATGCCGTCGCTGAAAGGAATCTCTGAGAATCACCTTAGTTTAGCTTCGCTACTTTTCCCCTTCTTTCAGCAACCTCAAAAATTGACTTTCTTTTGCAGCTAACTGGTAGTGGATTCTTCTTTGCCTTTGCAACAAAGTTTGTGCAAACTGCGAGGAAACTACAGTTGGAAAAAGCCGTTAAGAACCGCTGTGTTGGTTGAGTAAACAGTGTCTTGCATCTGTGGAATACATGAATACATGAGAGGTGTACGTAAACCACGTAATCCCGGCGGGCCGGCAAGTCAGTTACGCTAGAAATGTAGGTAGTTTGATAATGAGGTAGCCTCATTATCTATTGGCTAATGTTCATCTAGCCCCACCACGTCCACAGTTGATAGACTTTCATTCTTTTCTTTGGTCATTATAATTACAAGGCTGCTGCATCTCTATAATGCCATCCTTGACAATTTCAAACAAAAAAACAAACAAAAAATCCTCCACACAACCTTTAATAGACAAATAAGAACGTTCACACCATTCAATAAAATCATCCACCACAGGTCCTTGACTATTCTCAATGTCTGTTAAGAGACTCACAATTATTGTATTGTTTTTTTTTTTGAGTAACGCTGCTAAGCGTCTTTTTACAGGTGACGTGGCTGAAGTCACCAAGGAAAGGAACCAAGGAAGCAACCAATATGGCATGTTAAAAAATTACTTTAAAATTATTTTTTATTTTAAATTACCTTATAAATAACACAAATAAACTTTAAAAAGGATCTGTACCCAATTTCTTCCCGTCTATTTAAGCTTATCCTAAAGTACAGATATATTGTATAAACAGCACTTGAGGTCAAATAAGTCTGCTGTCTACTGTCAGAATCTAAACCATTTTATTATAATCAGGAAATATGTGACGTACCTCAGACTTTGAGCCCTCATGTCGGCATTACAGATCCTGAGAAAATGCAATTTTTATTTTATTTTTTTCAAAATTTGTGATTTTCATTTTTTTGCAGAATGTGCTAGTTGAGATCATGAAGAAGCCTCTCCATTAGAGATGCTCGGATGGTGGCTACAGCCGCGGGCACCGTGGCTAAACCGCGGAGCGGGTGGATGATGTGACGAAAAATAATATTTTGTATTAAATTCAGGCGGGTGGCGGTTGAACAACCATGGGGCTGTGCAGTGCAGAGAAATTATTGAATTGTTATTAAAGTCCATTTTGATGTGACCAAAGTTTATTTATAGGTATACAGTTAAGATATATGGCATGTATTTATTTATGGTTATTTATTTATTTAAAGCATAGTATATTAAACTATGCTATATTATGTGCAATATGAAATTCATTCGCGCAATATTACCTCCTGTGAAATACTCCTTACTCCTTAAATACCCTATTTAACCCTACCTGTACCTTGGTATTTTATTGCATATTTTATTACATTTTTTAAATTATATTGGTTACTTTGCTATGCTATTAGTACTTCCTGACTATCTTGGCGAGTCAACGGTTCTTCTTGATCTTAAGTATTTCATTGCATTATTGACCTTGTGTTGATCCTGCATATGACAAAAAACAATCTTGAATCTTGAAACTTGGTAGTCTATTAAATTTTGTTGTAAACTTTGACTTAACATATTATCCTGTGTATTATTAAATTACTGAATGATTCTGACCTGCCTGGACATTAACACCACATCACAGATAGTCAGTTATGGGGGAGGGCTTAGCTTAATGTCATGCAAATGAGGCAAGTTGTGAGAAACAGAAAAGTTTCGGGGCTTATTTCACCCCTTAGCTAAATCTGCTGCCCATGCTTTCAAATAGCGACAACTTCTTCAAATATGGTAAGATTTTCATGTGTAAGACATCATTGGAAAGCTTAAAATCTACACTTTCAGAATCTGGGAATAACTCAAAATGCCTCCGGGATGACTTGGGAATGGTTTTGCCACGGATGGGCACATATGTGTTAGCATGCTAGTTTTTGCTTTGTTTTTCTTTTAACCATTGTTGCCTCTGTCCAATAGTTGTAATAGAAGCCACTGGCTACACACTATGCTAGCAGCTATGACAGATTCCTCTATTGCTTACCCTGCACCTGGCATTGAACATTGAACCACCATTGGTCCCTTGAGCGTACCTGTCATCTCCTCACCGCCCCCGCTCTCTGATTGTCCTGTCTTTGGTAAATAAACGCTGGAAAAATGTCCCTGGAGGGCTTCTGTAACTGTATAGATTATCATTCTTATGTCACCGCCATGGACAGTTTACAGGCTCAACAAAGCCCAAATGGCATTGATTGTTGTGTACAGAAGAGAGGCAGGAGCTATAGATCGGTATAGTCCCCATAGAGTTACACTGTTACGCCTGAATGTGACTGTGTTTGGAGGATGTGGGGTTACATGGGGCCCTGGGACAAACTTTCAATATAGAATCTGTGGAAGAGATTGGATAAAGCTGGTCATAGCAACAGTCATAGCTACAATGGTAAAAGAAAGGGTATAGGAGGTCGATGTTGTGTAAATATACAGGGTTTACTCCATAGAGGTTTGATTGAAGATTTGTTAAATATCTCTTCCCACTCTTCGCCCCACAATTTTTAAGTCCCTATATGATCTGTAAGATCTGCTTATATAAATATGTGCTTCTTCCAAACCTGAAACCTATATATAATTCGACAAAGCAAAAAATAAATACATAAACAAATAAAATAAGTAAATAAATTAAATTTAAAAAGTGATCAAAAATATCATGAGTCAAATGTTTATGATTGCAATTACACCTCAATTGCAAAAAGGTATAGTTAAAAATGGAAAAAAAAAGTTTACTAAAAAGATACAGTGGTAAAAGAAAGTTATAGTAGGTTGCCATGCTGTCTAATTCCACTAGCTACTCGACTTCCTGCACACTTTCTGCTATCACAAATAATGAGGCCAGAGATTGTGGCTGTAATTATCACAGAGGACTGAAAAACATTGCGAATTTCTCCAGAATCAATGAGCAAAGCACTAAACTGTGTCAATTTGAGTTTGGTCTCTCATAGGCACTATTCAAACCCTCCTAATAGCTGGGAGTACGATTCTGTCCAATGCTCACGGGCATTTTTCATAGATGGCTGGATACAAAACACACAACTTCACAAACCTGATGCAACATAAACTTATGATGTACTTATGTTATGTGTTAGCAATTAACATCCATAAAAGTGTAATACCTCCTCTTTAAAGGGCCCATATAATCTATTTTATAATGTGTGAAGAATCCCTCACTCGTCCAGGTAGAATCCATGGCAAAAGGAGAAATTCAGTTTGTCAACTGGACAAAGTTTATTTGGTGGAATACGTTTCGCAGCTCATCCAAGCTACTTCTACAGTTCTGGCTAGAGTGCTGGTGGACAGTGCTTATAACTAGCTTCAGGGAGGAGCTAACTACAATAAAATTACAATGAAACTATCCCACCTATTTGTTTTCAGTTTCTGTCTGGGGTCTTGTTTAGCATGGTCATTCAGGACCATAATGGGTGTTCACACCTCTGGACCTGACATGGCTAACCTTGTTTTGTTTGTTTGTTTTGATTTAGGTTTGAGAATAGAGTTATAGATGGGAGATAAACTGTCTGTGCCCTCCATTTCTGTTCCAAGGAAGGGTTCTCTTTCTCTCAAAAATAGCCTCTTTAACTCAAACCAGTTCTTTTCTCTGGCTAAGATCTGTACCTCACTGTCCTCAAAGGAGTGGCCCGTGGCTTCTAGGTGGAGCTGTACGACAGATGAAGGTCCACTCTGGCTCTCCCGTCTGTGTTGGTACAACACTCTAGCCAGAACTGAAGAAGTAGCTTGGATGAGCTGCGAAACGTATTCCACCAAATAAACTTTGTCCAGTTGACAAACTGAATTTCTCCTTTTGCTATTTTATAATGTTGTTTCATCATACCTAGAATTGTGTTTTGTTTCATGTGCACATGTTTAACACACAAACCCTGCGTTTACAGGCTTTGTTCTTCTCTCAAACAAAAAACACTCTATTCCTTGTGATGTCATGTGGTAATACAGGAAGTGCTCCATACACCTTCATTAGAATCATTTGGATATTTTCAGCCTGAAATTTCCAATCTCTACAGAACAAAGGTAAAAGGTAGCTGTTAACTTGAAAACTACAGCTTCATGACATCACAAGGTGGATTAGAGCATTTTTAGCTTTGGAGATGTAGACAGACTAGTAATAAAGGGTTGCTGAATGAAACAAAACACAACCCCACGTATGTTTTTGAGGAGGTAGCACACAAAACACACTGAAATCATGTACTGTGAAAGTGTTTGGTGCTTCAAACCAGCGCATTTTGTTGACAATATGAAAATGGTGTTGCCAGAGCTGGAGACATTTTCCAAGCTCTGCCTATTGTTCCATTTCATCACTTCTGTACTCAAGCCTTCTTACATGGATTAAGAGCATTGTCCAGCCTGCTCACAAAGTCTCCTTACATGCTCTGCTCTTTTCTGTATGTTCAATTTAAGTGGATATCTTGTTGGAAAAAAAAAAAGCTATTGAACTTACAGTCAAGGAAACACCACTTTGGAGAGAGGCGTTGTGAGGAGACGGTCTTGGCTTCTTCCTGGAACAAAACATACATTAAACTAGTACATTACCAGATAGAGCTAAAATACTATACTAAAGTACAAGCATGCACAGAAGACACACAGCATGCGTGTACTGGACGAGATAACGCTATTGTGTTGTGTAACGAATGTGGAATTGAATTGGAAAAGGTTGAACCTTAGAGAACAGTTCCAAGGTGACTAATAGCTGGAAACACCACCACACAATGCTATTGAATAAGATGTGAGGCTTGTTCATTGGATTCTGTGCGGAGAAATGTACAGGGACTGCTTCAAAATAGAGGTTTGGTTGAAGATTTGTTGAACGTTCTGCCACACTCTTTACCCCACAGTTTTTAAGTTTCCCATTTCATTTGTAAGGCCTGTGTATGTAAAAATGTGTTGCTTCTAACCTTCATAATTCAAATAATTATAGCCTGACAAAACAAAAAATGTGATTAGTCAAATTTTTACGATATGCAAAAAAAGTTGAAAAATTAAGAGCAAAAAAAAAAGGCTTAAATTGAAAATCTACATAAAAAAAGTCTTTACTCTTTAAAGATATTGTAAAACAATTGTAAAACAACGTATCTGCACGTATCTGCACGTATCTGCACTTACAAATATTCACCTATAATTCAGAGTCTATTTTTAGGTATAGTTTTAAAATTATCCTAGGCCATTATTTATTTATTTATTATATTGCATGTTACTTTTTCCTGCTGTTCTTGATCTGTGCGTTGCAACACTGGAATTTCCCCACTGTGGGACTAATAAAGGCATATCTTATCTTATCTTATCTTAAAATCAGTTAATTGTGGTAAAAAATAGACTGACTGATTTTGCGAATATATTTTGTTGGATGAGAACCATAAAGAAGCAACTGCTATGATCACTCAATTTAAACCAATTAGAAATGTAGCTGGATGGGAACCATATGGAAGCAACTGCCTGTGACTATCCTTAACAGTTTTACTACCACCGACCAAGTGGGCAAAGCTAACAGTTCAAAAACGTGTTTTTCACTCGTGGCTGAAAATTCTGGCACAGACCCTTACCATGATAAAACGCTAAAAAGCTCATCTCTGGGAAATACAAAACTTTTGTTAATAATTAATCACCCATCTACAAAACCTAATTAAACTCATAATTATTTATTCGCTGCTTAGTGGTACTTCACAGAGCTGCTACTGTACTCATAATCTCCTTTGCATTGTATTGTATCAGACAAGAAAACTGACTTCACAGAATCCACAAAAATCTGCCTATTATCTTGCCATGGTTTGACGCACAATAAGCACTCCCTAATTAGAAGAAATCTTCAAATACTGGCCCTATCCCGTGTTGCGTCTCTTTCCATTGTTAGTTGTCGTGTAGCTTTCACATCCCCTCGTATTTGGTCTAGCGAGCCAAACTTTTTTCCTCTTTTTTTTGGTTTCGTTTGCTTTTTTTCCTATGTCTAATTATGTGAGGGAGCTGCGGCGAGGGAGTAGATCAGAGCGGTGCGGGCCCCCTTGTGTGCGTTTGGGTAAACTGACCGGGCCCCATAGCGCGCTGTCAGGGGCCTCAGATCAGGCATCAATATAGGAAAAAAAAAGCATAAAGCTGACTTACTCATTTGACTGCAGTGTGTGTTATGAGTTTCCAGTGTGATTTGAGCTAGCCACAGCTTTCAGCAGTAATACATATTCTGGATGGAACTTTCAAAAGTGGCGAAAGGAAAATCGCTGTTTTTTGTTTTTTTTTGTAAACAGAACTAGGGCTGTGCATAATTAATAATAATAATAATACATAAGATTTAAGAATACATGCTAAATAAAATAGGAAAATTGCAGTACAAGTTTGATTGTTAAAACTCTAAGTGAATGAT
The DNA here is from genome assembly GCA_036785185.1 of Paratrypauchen microcephalus. NCBI lineage: Eukaryota > Metazoa > Chordata > Actinopteri > Gobiiformes > Gobiidae > Paratrypauchen > Paratrypauchen microcephalus. The sequence goes on along the minus strand of JAVJIX010000124.1, from coordinate 1,014,644 downwards.
CTAAACTATTGTGATGATGCGGGTCAATTCAAAAGAAATTATTAAAGCCATATTATGCAACTTTTTGGCCAAAAGCATGTTTTTTTTCCATTATTATGGACGTTTTTATTGCTCTAAAAACAAAAACAGATTGGTTATTACTGTGAGCTGGTTTGCATTTCCACAAACCTGACTCTTATTTGGCTTCCTCCTTAGGCCTGTAAAGATAAATATTATATTGATTTATCTTTAATATATATTGTAAAAGCTAAATTTTGAAGATGGGGATTATCAAAATAAGTAAGGCAAGTTAGGAATGAGTTGTGGGTGCAGTTAAATTTAAATTACTAACTTGAAATTGCAAAAATAAATCTGGTACATTCACCTCAAGTTTAATAACTAAACAAGTCCTATGTACTATTTAGGAAAACTGCCATTTCCAGCCTTGATAATTGACTTGTATGGTCCTTCACATGATCCTCTTAAACTTCCTTCTATTGCGGAAATGAGTTTGACTCCAGTGACCATAGCTAGCCCGTGATGCATTCACTGACCTATTCGTATTCACCATATGTGCAGGTGATGTGGATGGTGAAGTGGTCCTTATAACAGCTCTAAAAGCAACAGGGCGAAGGGTTACAGCTGAGTGGATATGAGAAAGTCCCAGCTGCCTTAAATACACCAGAGGAGGCAATATCTATTTCTGCACTGTTTAAAACGATAGTTGATACAGACTTTGTGGATAAGAGAATGGCAATACAAAAATAGTATGTAAAAGAAGACATTTGTACATGACTGGGAATCACAGGGTCCCTCATGATTCGATACAATACACAGCTGCTGTCTTAACACCAAATACATTTTAACAACAATATTTCTTTGTTTAACCACTAACTGTGCAAAGTTAATATGAAAAGCACGTCAATGTGTTAAAATGCTCACAATATTGATACTGTATCAACGAGTTTGGTATCACGATATTTCAATTTATATATATTTTTTTACATACCCATATTACAGACATGGGGATTTCAAGGCCTGGGGGCCAAAAGCTGATTCTGACCGGCCCGTGAAAGGTTCCTTGGAATTAAGAAAATAAAACCTACTTTCAAAATTGTACATAATGCATTTGTAGTGATGATCATCAGTCAGATGTGCTTCACATCTCCACCTCAAACATGCAACCTGACCAACTTGGCAAACAAAGACATTGTGGTGTCTTAATAGAAAGTTAAGAAAGTTAAACTCAGAAAGCACTGACTGAAAAAGAGTTACAAATGTTTCACGTTTACCATGGTTTTGAATTATTTTACTGAATAAATTCAGTTTTTGTAAAACCTCACGCTCTCATTGCTTAATAATAACACATAACTTACCAGCTTCTGTAAACAATGCTGATTTCAACGTAAAAATAAAATTAATAACTAGAGTAGACTTCAAATTTTTGGCCCGGCCCTCCACAATATTTTCTGCTTCTCATTTGGCCCCTGGGGAAAAAATAATTGCCCACCCCTGCCCTATTATGTACAGTTTGAATTCAAAATATACAAACTTATTACATCACATGCCCACCAGCACAAGATCTCGACAGACATCCAGTTCATGCGTCATGCAAAAACAAGCACACATGTGGGAAACCAGAAAAGCTTTGGATCATTAAAGGTGCAGTGTGTAACTTTTCTGGTGGAGGGTCCGTTAAATGCTTTTCTCCATGGAGATGCTATCGCTTTGTCTGGAATGGTTCACAGTATGGTATTAAACCTTTCTATTTTCATGGAGACCAAATCAGACCAAGTTACAGGTCAAATGTGCGGAGAGGCAAACCCGCTCGCAGTCAGAATGTCTCTTTTTCTAGGTATTTTTGAATAAATATAAGGTAGAGCTGTTTAATGTCATACTGTAGAACGTTCCAGGCAGAGTAATGACATATCCATAGAGACAAGCAGTTGAGGAACCCCCAATCAAGGTTACACAGTGTGTAGATGAAGGTTCATGGGTCGACCTGCAGTACCAGACAAAAGCCGCTTATAATGTACCTGGCTTTTATCAGCATATTCAGATAGTGGTCAGGACCACTGTAGCCATTTTTCCATTTCTAATAATAATGATTAGTCTGTGTAGAAGTCTTGACAAGGTTACATTTAATTGCTTATTTGATGTCAAATATTTCAGTGGTTTCAAAAGATTCAAGAGAACAGCAATGCAAATAATGTTCTGAATTTAAGTCAGTTTAAGCAAGACTAGATATAAAATGTTTTGCAGTGTGGTCATAATATTAATCTGGCCTTTTACTGTTCGGTGTTTTATCTCTGTGTAACTGTTTTGTATTTTGTATTGCCTAAAAACAATAGATGGAAATCAGCATTTTTGCTCTAAATCGGGCATATTTACACTGTAATTACAGATGTTCATTAATGCGCACTGTCCCTCTCTGTCCTCTTGAGGTCAAAATAAGTCTATTCAGGTAGTGTGTAGTTAGCTTGCTAGTTGTTAGTTTTACCGTCACAGGTTTTTTTGGGGAAAAAAAAAAAAAATCAGATATAGCACCATTAAAATGTAGCTGTCTTTTTATCAGTTTATTCATACAGAGGTCAAGGTAGCTTATACATTTCTATTAATAATTAATATTATGCTGAGTAGTTTCGACAAGGTTACATTTAACTGCTTATGTGATATTGAATATTTCAGTGGTTACAAGACATAAGCTACATAGCTACTGAAATTAAAGGTCCCATGGCATGAAATTTTCACTTTCTGAGGTTTTTGAACGTTAATGTGAGCTCCTCTACCCTGTTTAGGGCCCCCCCCATGGTTAAAAGTTGCGAAATGTCTAAACTGAGCATTTGCAATCCTTTTCTGCGTTACAAAAAAATCAGAGCTCAAACGGGCGATTTTGAACAAGGCACCTTATTGACGTCAGATCGAAAAAAGAAATGCAAATGCAGTTCCACCCCCGTCTGTCTGTACTCAGCGTCTCTGTAAATCACGCCCAGAGAGTTTGGACTGCGAATGCGCTAGGCCAGAGGTCTTCAACAGGGGGGTCGCGACCCCTAGGGGGGTCACGGGGGTACTGCAGGGGGGGTCGCGAAATCTTTTGATTTTACTTTAAAATAATATAATTTTATATTTTATAGTGTAAAATACAGTATTAGCCTGTGTATTATTTTCTTGTATTGGATGTACCATAACAGAGTAGCAATGTTTATACATGACACTAAGCTCAATTTAATATAAAACACAATTCTATGCCGTATATATAGTAGGGGGTCCCTGGCCTGAAAAACGTTGAAGACCCCTGCGCTAGGCAATGCGAAATGCGTTTTTTTATTTGCCTGGAGGCACGTCCGAGTGTTTCTAGGCTCAGAAGTCCTTTATCTGAGCCTCTGGACCTTTGAACAGCAGTGGTTTAATTTTATTTTCTGTGGAAATGTGATTATTTTTCAATGGAACGCTTCAAATCTCTCCCCCCGTGCAAAAACACGGAAATGGATCAGTTGAGAGCTGAGTGTGGAGCGTTTGGCCACGCCCCCACCCTTTACTATAGGCCATCTCTTTTCTCCTCATTTGCATTCAAGCAACAACGCCCATAATGGCCTGTTCAGAGAGAGAAAAAATACTCTTTCTCATCTTATCTCTGTTTCTCATGCACTGAGTGTTGATTTTGAAGAAGGATTCATTTACAGTATTAGGGAACCATTAAGGAGCCATATAAAAGCATCAAGAAGTACAATGTCATGGGATCTTTCATTTTAAAATTCTGAAATCACATCATTTTAAGGAAGGCTAAATATATACATTTTTTGCAATGCAGGCATAATGTAGTCAAAGTGTATAAAACAAAACAACATTTTGGTCCAAGTCCAATGTGTACAGTCTGCAGCCAATTAGAAAGCATTTTTAATGATAATCAGGAAGTGTGCCTTAGCATTCTAGCTGTTGTTAGCTTTACCACCACAACATACTCTTCAGTGGTCTCTGATAGCTGTGAAAAGTTCTTATAATCTCATTGTGGCAAATAATTAGGATGTTCCAAATGCATAAGGTAAGTGAGGAATGACTTTGAACCACTGCAAACGTAACATTAATGGAATAAATATAAAAATGATTAGAATAACTTCTGTATTATCAAGTTTCTTTTTACGTACATTAGCACCATCTACACCAGTGTTTCCCAACCAGGGGTACAATTACCCCTAGGGGTACGCGAGCACACTGCAGGGGGTACTCAGCAGTGTTGCTGCCAGGCGCAAGGGGAGGTTCTTTTGAATTTTTAAATTCTAATTTGAGTAAATTTGAGTTAAAGAAAAGAGAGAAAATGCCTGAGAATTAAAATTTCAAATTAAGGAGATGAAATAAAATGATTTTCATTTAATAATCCGTTGTGTCACGTTCTACTTTTGGAGAATTATCAACAAGTATGAGTGAGAGGGTACTCGAGGTATGACAAAAAGGCTCAGCTGGTACACAAAACAAAAAAGGTCGGGAAACACTGATCTACACCTACTATACCAAATTAGTTCAAGCAAGTTAATACTGGAGATCTGTTAACACAAGAATCCTATTTGCAGTCGTTTGGACAGTGATATTAATACTCTGTTGTTTTACCATGGATTATTTGAATCTGCAGGCTGTGTTGTGTAAGGTTAGGAGCTCACATTTTGCACCAGCGAGCGTACGCCGTGTTGACGTGTAGGCGTACACAAGTGCTCCGAGCGCGCTTTTACGTAACCCTGTTTGCATATGTTAGCAACATTAGCTAGAAACAAAACATGGAGTTAATGACTTATTATATGACTTATTATATACAGTCATATTATTAGTCTCACTTAATGGCACTGTACCCAATTTTTACTGTCTTAAAAACTTAATTATTCACCGCATCTTCCTGGTTATCTGACAATAAACCACTTTATAATTAGATGCAGAGCTGCTTATCCAATATGTCTGTACTGGAGCAATGCATATTTTGCCGAAATACATGGAAAAAAGGAGTACATGTTCTTTAAAGATTTTTTTAATGTCCTTATTTTATCATTCACTGTTTGAATTGTCATTAATACAAACTAGTTGTTAGCGTCATGTTTCTAACAGCAGTGCTGCCAATTTGTCATTGGGAAAATTTTCACTTTAATTGAGCAAAAAATCCAAGTGTTCCCTGTGTAACTGGGAATAGTTGGTGGTTTAAATCCCTCCAGTTCCATGCTTTTGATGTGTCCTTGGGCATGACACTTCACCCATCTTGCCTTTGTAACAAAATAGTCAAAAAATAATTAAAATAAATAAAATAAACTACTACAATTTTTCAGGCTTCTTTCTTCCCTCTACTGTTACTACTGCGAACCCTAAATGGAATGTTCCACAGTATGGCATTAAATGTTCCATCTCCATGAAGACAAGGAAGTTGCAGGTCAGATCTGTGGAGAGGCGACCACACTCATAGTAAGAACCCATGTTTTTTAGCAAGTCAAACATCTGTAATTGAATTATACAGGGTGTTTTATGTTTAATACCATACTCTGGAACATTCCAGTCAAAGCAAAAACATATCTTTGGAGACAAGCAAGTGGCAGACCAGAAAAGTTACACTTTAACTATGAACTTTATCTATGCAAGAAACTTTCAGAAACTTGAAATGTACTTGGGCTCATTCAAAGTGACCTAAAATAACTCCAATCGGCTGCTCTGTTTGAACTTCCAATTCAGGTGGGTCTTGTTGGGATGAAGAATTCCCAGTATCATTTTATGAGAGGGAAACTGGGGTGTGTGGACCCTGCAGCTGTGCAGATAGGTGACCTCACAACAGCTGTCTCTCAAATGGTTTAAATTAAGTATGTCAGAACAGTACTTAAGGCGTATCGGACACTGACTGGATAAGATTCAATAGCATTGGAAGTTTTAAGACTTTTTAAAGGGACAACAGCACTGTAAAAAGAATCTGTACCAGATTTTTTCTCCATTTATTAATTCAGTCCAAAATGTCTCTTACCCCAGGATATATATTGTATAAGGGGCTCTTGAGGTCAAAATAAGTCCACTGTGCACAGTCTGCAGCAAATTATAAAGCATTTTATTGTCTGATAATCAGGATGTACACTGTTAGCTTTACCGTGGTTTATGAAAAGCGCTTATAAACCCATCATGGTGAATAATTAGGATACTCTGAAAACATAGGGTAAGTGGAGAATAACTTTAGACTATTGTTGTGACTAGACATGATCAATTTTGATACCCAAATGATCATTTTAAAATCTCTTTTTTAGACAATATTGTATTTTTTTGTTTATTAAAGTTTGTCTAAATCTATTATGCCTTGTGGTCTGTAGTTCAGACAAAACTCAAGATGAAACTGTTTAATTATGTGTTTTTTAGTTACTTGCTTAAATGAGAATCTAATTTTGGTACTTTGGTATTGATTAGCATCTGATTTTCAATACTTTTGACAACCTTAATTTGGACCAATTCAAAATGTTTAAAATGAACTAGCTCTGTTTATAACATTTAAAAAAAAATCAAATCCAGCTCCTTTAATTGACAGCATAGTAATATCATAGTTATAGGATGAAAATAACAGCAACAAAAAGTCTAAGTATGATAGCGGCACGGTAAGTACACATGGAAACAGGGCACATCTGGTCAATCCCAACTCTAACCAGGCAGCACGAAGTTTGAGGTCTGAGTGAGTCATTATCCTCTAAATGCCCAAGTTTGAATCTAAGGCCCAAGTCCAGCTCACATTAGAGATTTCTCCATTTCTTCCCAGCTGTGTGCTCACTCAGTGGGTCCTACTGATAATTTCAACTATCATTTAAAAATTCATTAAAACTCAAGTCATCAGTATAGTCCAGGTACCATGCTATCTCTATTCTATTACCATATTCATTTACTGCAAATTTCAAGACGCACTATGGGGCTTTCTGGTGAATGGTCCCCAACCTGCTAATGTCATAATCACGGGGATGTTATTGCTGTGCCTGAAATGTTGCACGGTATAGCATTTAACTTCTCAGTGAAGACGTGCAGGAGTAACCAGGCCAAGTTAAGCGAGCGTACGTACAAAAATGTTATGTCCACATTAACTCTGATCTATAAAAAGACAACTTTAGGTGGAACTGAACCGTCTAGTCCAATATTCTGAACTTTTGGTGTCAATAAATGAATAAATGCAAGATAAACAAGTACCACAATGGAACGTTCTGTCTCTCCAAAAAAGCTACATAGTGTATCTTTAAACGTGATCGCCAGAGCAAACAATTTCAGATTTCAGGTCTTGAAATCGGACTCTGATATCACTTCCATGGATCAGAGTGGTGATCATTTTTGCCAAAAATCACACTTTACAAATGCGGGGAAAACTTCAATGGAGGACACTTGTTTTTATAAGGTTAGGTCTGACAAACAAACTGAAATAATCTACACCTAAAAATAATCAGGTCGTCTTTGCTACACATTTAATTTGGTGGTTATGTTAGATTGAACATTTTAATAAAAGTTCAAATTAGCGCATATTGGCCAAAAAAAAAACCTCATAGGGATGTCAATGGAATGGGAATGCTGGCACAGACTGTACCTCTGACTATAACTGACCACATGGCCAGTTGCTTGAAATATATGGTCTTCTATTTAAGTCTCCTCTATTTTAAAACGTACAATGATTTTGACATGAAGCTGAAGTGAACTTGAATCCAGACTGGGTGACAGGATCCGACCCCTGACAATATTCAGCGCCTCTTTAAATCTCCTGACAGTGGCATTGTCCCCATTTATTTGAGACTAGTTGAAGTAGTTGAGATGATGAAGAGAAGGATGAGGAACCCGAGCATGACTAGACCCACTTACAGCGCCCACAGGAAACAACGCACCTGTCACCTGCTCCTGCACTCAAACAATCTGGATCTAGTCTTTATATGGAATTGCCTGTATGATTAAACCACTGCACTCACTGGAGCCATGTAAAAAGGAGAAGTTTAAATGTGAAATATTGGTTGATCCTGTATCAGATTTTTTTTTAGCATGCATTTAAATTCATATACGTCTTACCGCAGTACAGATATATTGTATAAACAGCTCTTGAGGTCAAAATAAGTCTGCTGTATAAAGCGTGCACTGTTAGAATGTTAGTTGTTATTAGCTTTACTGTGCTTTACTGTGACGGCAAAAACTCGGCTCTGGGCTGATCTAAGAGTTGTGAAAAGTGCTTTTAAACTCATCGTGGTGAAGAATTTGGATGCTCAGAACGCGCAAGGCAAGTAACTGATAACCTTGGACCACTGCAAACTTAAAAATGTAAAAAATAGAAAACAAAATTAAACATCTTCTCTGTAAGCAAGACCATTCCAAAAAAATTAAACATGGCAAATATGTGGACTCAATCTCTAACAAAAATTCAAAGGTTCAACTTTTGTGGATTTTCAGTTTGGATTTTTTTTTTATTTTTTTTTTACAAAAACACTGCTCCCCATTGGAAATTTTAATATCAAAGTTCTATTGTAAAGTTGGATTCAGCGGAGTCTTCTGCAGTACTGGTTGGTATAATTTATGTGTTGACTTGTTTAGACAGCTTGAAATGCAGCGCTGGTGCTAAGGTCACAACCTATAGCTAATTATGCTAGGAGAGGCCAGTAACAATGCCAAGAATCTGGAAATGTGAAGTCTCTTGCTAATTTCTTAACAAGATCAATATAAAATGTAAATAATGAACTTTTTACTTAAATATATGAAAAAACTATGATGATTAAATGTGAGATATAAAAATGTAACATGTAATGAAAATGTAAGGAATGCATTACAATTATATAACATTTTATTGTCTGAGAATCAGGACGTGGACATTAGCATGCTAGTGCTAATTATCGTCATGGCAGAACTAGGATGTTTGGAATGCATTAGGTTATAGGGACAATTTTAAAAAATGAGAATGAAAAATTAATTTGAATTGGATGGTGAATGTAATGGAGTATTTGGAGTTTCTAGTTTCCCACGTTCCTTTGGGCAAGCTTTTTTTTTTTAACCATTGACCACTCTGTCCACCCACCTGTCGAGCCAGAGCCAAGCTGCAGACATCCTGAGGGAGGGAGTGCACTAGTGTTACACAAGCTAAACATCAACGCTACCTAATGCGCACTTCTAACTTTAGTCTAAAGTCTAAAAAGTCTTTATAAACCATTTAATCAGGTTATAATGGCGTTTCTTCAGAAACTTACCTGGAGTTATAATTCTTTTTCTTTGGGTAAACCTGGATATTAATTCATCTCTCCAGTGTTCAAAACAGATGGTGTAATCAGATGGTAATCCTCTGTGTCCTAAAATTGCCTTCACTATATTGCTAACCCAACTTCAGCATTAGCAGCTATTGTTTTTAGCCAAAACTGCTTCAAAACTGCACACCTCTGCTGGCATTTTTGTTGTCATATTTTGGTCTGAGAGGTATATACATTATTTTAAACATGAAATATCAAAGCTAAGTGGAGAGCGCATTCACACTCATCAAGGTTTGGATCTGGTTTGAACTCGGTTTAGTCCTGTTCTAGTCCAGGTCATGGTTTAGTTCCAAGTTTAGCCACAGTTTTGATCCGGTGTGTGGAAGTGTGAACACACCCTCAAAGATGTAAAATTTTTATTTTCATGCTCACTTTCAATCTTCTAATCCTTAACTAAGCACTTTATAAATATTTTTGATTAATGGATTGATTTTGTTAAGTAAATCCAACATAGTTTTAACCAGCCAGGGAATACATTTTTCTTTGTCTTTTCTGGAGATGGCATTGGAAACAGAAAGTTAAAGCCTGTCTGTAACATTATTCATGCATGGACATAATGCTATGTTTTATGACTGTATACTGTGGAAGATTATAGCCAAAGGAACAGTTCTATGGAGACAAGCAGTAGAGGCCCTCCTCCAGGTCAAATAAGAGTCAGATTTGGGGCGATGCAAACCCACTTCTAAGGACACCAGTTTTTCTATATTTTATACTGCAGTATGGTCTGGTTTGGGGCTTTGGGACTGAAACTCATTCATTTCATTATTTACACATGTTTCATATTTTATTAAAATATCTGTATTTTTAGTTATAATTTTAGTTGACAAAAATTATAATTTTAGTCATATAGTTTTAGTCATTATAACTTCTTGATCTAGTTTAGTTTTACCCAGCAAAAACATGACACTGCCAAAAACTATGACAAAACATTTTAGTCAAGAAATTAACACTTGTCAGCTGGCATGACTTAATCCCGTCACCCCAGATGCCCTCCCTGTCACACTGCCTTCACCCTCCTTACCTCCTGCAGGCGCTGGATGTGTTCTCGGCACGTCTCCAAGTCGCTGTCACCAGGCACCACGATCAGTCCCAGGGGGATGGCTGCAGGGAGAGCACAGGAGCAGGGCAATTATCGGACTGCCTTTTGATATGCGGTAATATGGGGAGAGTGGGGAAGCGGAACACCATTAGAAAGTATGTACAGAGAGGAGAGAAGGAGAGGGGTAGACAGTATATGCAGTCATTAAGAGGCTTCACAGGCTACAGACACTGTCCAGGCAGAATAGAACAATATAACAGGAGAAGTGAGTAATAGTGAGAAGTTCAGATAGTAGTTGAACAATGTTGGGAAGTATATAACAGATTTTTCTGACCAGTGTTAAAATTGAAGTTAGATTTGCAATAGAGCTGAATGATTTCTAAAAAATATCTAATTGTGATTTCCGTGTCAAGCGTTGTGATTGTGATTAGATTTGAGATTTATGTTTTAATAATAGGCTTCTGCTCATAGTTCACATTTAAACATGTCCAGAAGAACTGACAAAACTGTATAAAGAAGTGGATTAAAGGAGTGTGACATCACCCATATCTTTTTTCAATACAAAGTGAATTAGAGCCAGAGTCGATGGAGTCGGAAGCACGCCCATGCTTACTTAATATTTAAAACATGGGGCCAAGCAGCTTAGCTATAATAATGAATAATAATGGATCAGATTTATATAGTGCTTTTTGGGACACTCAAACACGCTTTACAGTGCATTATTCATTCACTTCAGTCAGTGATGGTAAAACACTATTGTAGCCACAAATGCACTGAGGCAGACTAACAGAAGCAAGGCTGCTAATCTGCACCATCATCTCTCTGACCACCACCAATCACGCATGCACACACCACATATACCCTCTATGGAACTGATAAAAGAATCACATTTCAGACCATGTTTGTACAGACGTCAACTACAGGGTTTATATAAAAGATTGAGGATATTTTGTTTTTTGTGAAGGAAATTATGGTACTTAAAAAATTGCAGCCTTTGCAATTTGCCAGTTGTGTCCACTCAAACGATTTTGCATTTAATCTTGTAGATTATTATGTTTAGTAGTAGTATGTTTGTAAAGATATAAACTAGAGTAGGGCTGGGCGGTATACCACTTCATACCGAATACCGGTGTTTTTTTTTTTTAATGATATGAATTTTTCATATGCCCCAATACCGGTGAGTGTGTGCGTACAAACGTCAGGAACACAGAGCGGTGGAAAGACGCGCCGTGGGACATTGTTTGAGAGGGGAGGAGGACTGTTTTGCAGTGGTACCAAACAACCTGCATGTGGCTGCATGAGAGCGGAGGAAGCTCAGTGTGTGTTGAGCGGTGAGAAAATGTTACAGACACAGGAGCCGTGTCAGTTGTGTGGAAGTACTTCGGCTTTAAAAAAATCTGGCGCTGATCAAACAACTGTATTCTGTAAATGTTGTAAAAAAGTTGTAGCCGCAGGAGGCAACACAAGCAATCTGCTTCCCCACCTCCGTCACAAACATGTCCTGAAATATGAAGAATGCACGAAACTAAGATCTGCATCCTCTTCCACGTCTGCAGGTAACATTCAAGTTGGCGCTGCAACAAAATGCGACTCAGACGTCACTCAAAGACACATTTGCTAAGAGGACTGCCTACGACAAAAAAAGAAACAGTGGAACTATATTCATTCATCTTCTTCCGCTTTTTCCATTCTCTGGGTCACGGGGGCAGCAGTCCAAGCAATGTTCTGCTGCCCAGAACACAATGCACCAGCCCTCATGAATCCTCCCGCAGGTGGTGGGTCCACAGGAGGACGGCTCATGTCACAACGGGCCTTGATTTATCTTCTGCCATGGGGGCTACCAGTGTCCGCAGACACTGGGGGCGAGGTGGGGTTAAGTGTCTTGCCCAAGGACACAACGGCAGCGCTCATCTGTGGGAGCTGGGATCACACGCGGTCCATCCGTCCGGGATTCGAACCGCCAACCCCGGGATCACTAGGCATGCGCCGTGGAACGATATTACCAATGCTATTACTGTCCACTTAGACAAAGACATGGTACCACTTAGTACATGAAAATACAGTGACACCGATATTTTCTTTAATAATTCTATCAAAAATAATTATAGCATTAACATTTCAATACTCCTGTTTTTATGTTCTTGAACTAATTGATAGTTCTTAAAATAAGCACTATTTTTTCTGACCTGAATTTAAGATTTTGATTACTGAAATGGTAAAAGAAATGACACAATGGGTGTTGGTTTAAAAACAAAATTAATAATTTTAGATTTTTGAGATCCCCTCCTTGAACCGCTACCTTAATGTGGTGGAAGGGTTTGAGTGCCCGAATGATCCCGGGAGCTATGTTGTCGGGGGCTTTATGCCCCTGGTAGGGTCACCCAAGACAAACAGGTCCTGGGGGATGGGTCAGACTAAGAGCGGTTCAGAAGCCCCTATGATGAATATTAGAACGAGGCCAGTTACATCGCCTGGACTGGCATCACCGGGGCATCACCCTGGAGTCAGGCCTGGGGTGGGTGCTCGACAGCGAGCATCTGGTGGCCGGGAATATCGGATGGCCTCAAAGAAATTCTGGCAAACTGTCCGGCACCTCAGGAGGGGGAAGAAGTGCTTCACCAACACCGTTTACGGTGCAGGTGCAGAGTTGTTGACCTCAAGTGAGGATGTTGTCGGATGGTGAAAGGAATACTTTGAGGATCTTGCCGTCACGTCTTCTGAGGAGGAAGCAGAGGCTGGGGACTTTGAGGCGGACTCGATCATCACCCTGGTTGAAGTCACTGAGGTGGTTGGCAAGACCAATCGCCACGCCATGTTGCAGAGACGTGTTTAAGAAGGGGGACAGGAGGGTGTGTTCCAGCTACCGGGGAATCACACCCTCAGCCTCCGCAGTAGGTTTATTCCAGGGTACTGGAGAGTATTCAGGAGGAGCAGTGTGGTTTTCGTCCCCGCTGCGGGTACTCGAGGTATCCTGGGAGTTTGCCCAACCAGTCCACATGTGCTTTGTGGATCTGGAGGCATTCGACCATGTCCCTTGTGGGGTCCTGTGAGAGTGCTCTGGGAGTACGGGGTTCGGGGCCCTTTGCTAAGGGCTGTTCGGTCCCTGTCTGACCGGAGCAGGAGCTGTGTTTGCATTGCTGGTAGTAAGTCAGACCTGTTTCCGGTGCATGTTGGACACCACCAGGGCTGCCCTTTGTCACTGGTTCTGTTCATTATATTTATGGACAGAATTTCTAGGTGCAGTCAGGGGCCGGAGGGGATCTGGTTTGGGGACCACAGGATCTCATCTGATCTGCTCATCGGATCTGCTGTTTGCAGATGATGTTGTCCTGATGGCTTCATCGAACTGGGATCTCCAACGTACACTGGGGTGGTTTGCAGCCGAGTGTGAAGCGGCCAGAGTGAGAATCAGCTCCTCCAAATCTGAGGCCATGGTTCTCGCCCAAAAAAAGGTGGCTTACTCTCTCCGGGTAGGTGGAGAGTCCTTGCATCAAGTGGACGAGTTCAAGTATCTCAGGGTCTTGTTCACGAGTGAGGGGAGGATGGAGCGTAAGGCTCCATCCTCCAGCCCCGGATAAACGGAAGAAAATGGATGGATGGAGATTTTTGAGATCAGAATTTAAAGGGTCATTATGTAACATTGTGTCTTAGACCTGCTTGCCTCCGTGGAGCTGTTATTGCTTCACCTGGAAGGCCAAGTTATGGGTCAGATCTGTGGAGTGACAACTTTGCTCATAGTAAGAATGCATGTTTTTCAAGGTGGTTTTAAGCAATAAAAATTGAATAAATGCAATTGAATTGAATAAATGCAAGATAAGTTTAAGGCCATACTGTACCTCCCAAAAGGTTACCTAGTGTACATTTAAACTTTGATAAATATTAACAATATGAAAATGTTAAATTGAGCCCATAGTAAAAAAGTGCAAATCATTTCAAGTTCCTATATTACACAAAATTGACTCTTGGCAATGTTAGAATGTTACCTCATCTATAACATACTCGATTAAGAGAAGGAATATTAAACAATTAAACATACTTTCTTTGATTCACAGGTTTAATTCACATATTTGACTAATCCTGCATTATTAGCTTGTCTACATCTCCACAGCTCAAAATGCTCCGTTCCACCTTGTGATGTCATGAAGCAGAAGTTTTCAAGTTAACAGCTACCTTTTAGTTTTTGGTCAGCAGAGAGTGGTAATTACTGGGCTGAAATTATCCAAATGATTCTAGTGAAAGTGTATGGAGTTTAAAAACAAAGTGGAGCATTTTCTGGATTTCCACATGAGTGTTTTCTGTTTGAGAGAATAATTCAATCAAGAAAATTTGCAGGGTTTGTGTGTTAAACATATCTGAATAAAACAAAACACAATTCAATGGATGTTTCTGTTGAGGAAACAACATAGATCAGAAGATGGCGTAATATGGGCCCTTTAAACTTTGCTAAATATGAACAATATGAAAAACAGAATTAAATATAGTAAAAAGTAATTTGACAGTATGCAGGGTGCTAGTGTCCCTTGGGTACCCTGATGGTGACCACAGCCTCAGCATTTACACGGTTTCTGCTGTCACCAGAGAAAATGATGAAACTCCGGCCAATGTGGCACAAATACACGTCCACTAAACCCACGTCATTATACTGTAATCTGTTTAATGAGGATACTGCTAACTGGTGCAGTACTTTTTTATATATGGTATTAGAAAGTGGTAATTGTTAACCCATCTTGTTCTTTAATTTATATATTAATACACAGTCAAGACAAAAGAAGTGTCTTGCCTAATGCCACAACAAAAGCATTATTAACCCAAGCAAGTATCCAACATCCTATGCGCTACTTTTATCCCTCAGAGAAGCAAAGGAGAGCAATACTGGCTAAATATATACCAATAAATGAAAAAAATCCCCCTGATAATGATAATCAGATGTTATTTTTGCACTTCTGGTTGAGGTTCAAAAAAGGAAATAGAAACAAATTATAAAATGTACCAATGTAACTTTTCTGGTAGAAGAAACACCACCTGCTTCTGCCCATGGAGACGCTATTGCCATGATTTGCCTGAAACTTTCCACAGTATAGCATAAAACACGAGCCCACACACAGTTAGAATGTATGTTCATCATGATATTTTGACGACAGGTGTTTTCGCAGCTTAAACAATTCCATGATAATCGAATGAATGCTATAGATTGGTTTAATGCCATACTGTGGAAGTTTGCAAGCAAAGCAATAACCTCTCCATGGTGACAAACAAGCAGTAGACCACCCTAAACTACAGAGCATACCTTTAAATGTTCAGATATTTCACATTATACTCTTGTTCTAAATACTATACTACAAGTTAGTTAAAAAGGAGTAACCAAAATATAACTATTTCACACATATATTTTGACAGATATAATTTCATATACAAATATATACATTTCCCCTAAAGGAAGTAGTGTTGTCACGATACAAAAATTTCAAACTTGATTTCGATACTAAGGAATAGATTCGATATACAGATTCTGATACCACAAGGGTTTTTCAAAAAACAACAACACCGTCCTAGACAGTAGAATGTGATTTTCAACATTAATCATACTTTTATACTTTCTTTTATATTACCATGTGTAAAATCTGTGTAATCCCCCAGTCGTCCAGTTAAGTTCCATAGTGGTCCATGGTCCATACTAATCATGGTCTTCTACTTGTTTTGATACAACTTTTAAGATTATTCTAAAGCTATTCAGGAATTCATTCAGTTCTGTCTTGTATATGTAACTTTTTTAAAGAGCTGATACTTGTTCAAATGAGTATCTGTAGTTTCAGCACTAGTTTTCATATCAATTAGACTCTGGTTTTCAATACTTTTGACAACCGTAACAGGAAGACAACTATAATTTGAAAATCGGACCTAAAACTGCTGAGCAATGTTCCATATGCATTAAGCAAAAACTACATCCATGACTACAATATCTTACAGCTTGAGATAAAAGATTCTCCTCACTGTAAAGCTGATACCTGTGCCTGCCACTGTACACTGTAATGGACACATCCAGACATGGCTAACTGCTGCAGGCGGACAGAGGCAGACATTTTTTTTTGGACATCATAACCATTATAAATATTTTGCACGCGTCTATTTTCTGCTAGCTAGCCGACTGATCCGCGCGGAGTGACAGCGCGTTACCTCCGGGATGGCGTTTTGGCACCTTGTTAGCGACATGAGACCGGTCGTGTTTAATACAGCGGGCGTGACAGGAGAGAGGAGCTTTTAGGATGCAGGCAGCCAGGGGAAAATGATCAGACTGGCATTGTTCAGCTTTCAGACGCTAATGGGGTGAGGGAATGCAATTAGAGCAAGCACGTTTTTTTGTGGTTTCGGTAGCAATACAGCATTACAGCTAGATAATGTGTTTTGATGAGTCTCAACAGATTTAAGGAGATGGTTACCTTAAATTGTTACTCGGGTAAAAGTAGCTCTGTGAAAAAGCTGAAAGTAGCATTCCAAAAAGTCAGAAGCATAAAAATGAAGTAGGGCTGTGCAATTACATTTGAAATAAGATCGAGCTTCAGTAATTTCTAATTTAGTCAATGATCAGCTTGGGACTTTTTAATGGAGGTCTACAGCCAATTCTCTGCCAGTAAAAACGTCACTTTATAGGAAGAAAAGACTATTTGTTCATGTCATGTGGCAATAACATGAATAAATAGCTCATAAACATAGGATTCAGTTTATATAAGTTGATATAAAATGAAAATTTGTTTTTAATAAAGCAAAATCAAATTGAATTCTTGAAAAAATGATGATCCTTGCCCAGCACTAAAAACAAGTACTACAGCTGTCAATTCCTAATCCTCCTACAGCGTTACAACAACTACTTATACCACAGCAATGCCATTAGTTTAAGCAATGGGTTAAAAATACATAAAAATCTAATCTAATAAAAAATCTTCCAAAACAATTTCCCATTACCTCATATTTTTATAATAGTTTCCCACTCAACCTAAAATATGCTAAATTTGCTTGTCCATCAGATCGGTATTCCTGCTAGGTGCCTTTGGGTCTCGACAGTTGCCACAGTAGTTTTAGGCTTAAGTTTAGTTTACCTTAAAGATGCACTGTGTAACATTCAGGGATGAAAGTGGCCAATCATGA
This sequence comes from Paratrypauchen microcephalus, assembly GCA_036785185.1. NCBI lineage: Eukaryota > Metazoa > Chordata > Actinopteri > Gobiiformes > Gobiidae > Paratrypauchen > Paratrypauchen microcephalus. Next base: position 997,226 of record JAVJIX010000124.1, on the reverse strand, counting down.
AAAAAGCGGAAAGTCACGGCGCCCCCCCCCCCCCCCAATTTCTGAAATTTGGATTTCTATATGCTATATGTTAGCAATAAAGTAAAACTGTACAAAAAAGTACAAAAAACACATTTTATTAACAGGTAGGCCGTAGGCCTACTAGTAGTATATATATTGGATTTGTTTTTGCTTTGCACTTCATCTAATCAGAGGCATTGAGGAGGAGCTTATGCGCGCTGAAAGGCGCAGGTGAAAAAGCGAGGAGCGACGCGTGAGGCACGGGCAGGTAGGATGAGGTATATAGGATGTTTTATAAAGTTTAACCTGTGTACACGCAATGGTACACGCCGTTATGAAAGAGCTGCGCTCACTCGCTCGGTCCGCGACTCCAGACACGGGCTCGCCCGGCCCGCAGTTTAATACGAGGTTTTAATACGAGATACACGTACTTTTGTTTTGAATACGGGACGATTCTGTTTGTCAAGGGATGGTTGGCGACCCTAAACACAACTATACATATATATATACACCCAAAATCTTTCTCAACGAATTTGCACAGATATAAAAAAATAAAATAAAAATTACCCCACGGCTGAAAAAAAAGCGGAGATCCGCTAAAAGACGGAACTCTTTCATCCCTGAACATTTGTGATGGAGGGTCCATCACCAGCTTGTCTCCATGGAGAGGTTACCACTTTGCCTGGTATGTTCCACAGTATGACATTAAGCATATCTATTTCCAGGCAAGTACAGGTCAGATCTGTGGAGATGATACCCTGTTTACGGTATGAATGCATGTTTTTCATTGAAGTCATGAGCTATAAAAACACCTGTAATTTTATTAAATGTAAGATTTAAGTTTAACGTCATGGAACAATCAACGCCAAGCAATATGGTCTCCATGAAGACAAGCAAGTAGCAAATTCTCCACCACAAATGTTACACAGTGCACCTTTTAACAAGTACATAGAAATAAAAGCTTATTTGTTTTGGGAACTCATCAAAAATCCATCTATGGGAGTTCATAAACATTTACATTCTGTTCCGGACAAAAAGTTGGATCTGGTCAAGACTGAAACTAGGACTGGACTTAATGGGGAGACAGCAGGGAAGGCCATTTGGTCAACTGTTAGACCCAAAACATCAGTGCCAAGGCGAGAGTTTGTTGCCACTCTATCCACCCAGTTATATTATACAACAAAACAAATTCATTACTTTTAAATGCTCACAGCTCAAATTTTCCCAGGTGTTAAAAATAAGGTCTATAAAATATTACTATTCACAAGGGAAATTATTTGGGCTCAGTGGCCTATGATTATAACACAATTTTACAGGCCTTTTTAATTGAGCAAAATGTGTTTTACCCCAGTACATCTTTTATAAGCAGCCCTGAGGGTTACAATATATGCAATAATCTGGACATGTGTATTGTTACAATCCCTCAGTCATCCAGGTAGAATCTATGGCAAAGAAGAAATTCAATTCTGTCTGGACAAAACTTTTTTGATTGAATACGTTTTGCAGCTCATCCAAGCTGCTTCTTCAGTTCTGAACTGAAATTGACAGAAGCTGTCCACTTGACAGAATTGAATTTCTTTTCTTTTCTTTGCCATGTGTGAGCGAAACAAAACAACTCTGGACTTCAACTTCAACTTTGGTGAAGTAACAGCATTATACCATGAGTTAAAGCTCACAAGATACAATTGAGTGTAATATGGGACCTTTAAATGAACTAGTTCTGTGCTGTAAAAATAAGGTACAGCACCTTTAAGATCAAGCACAGTACTGGTGAGGATCTGTCACACAGGGCTTCCAGCAAAACTATTAATTAAATTCATGTTTTTTTTCTTGTGGTTAACCTTGAGAAAAATATATTCTAGATTTGACAGAATGGCCCCTTATAAAGTATTTTTTCTCTAGATCATAAACAATATATTTGACGCTGCGGTTTTGCCCTGATTGTATCTAATGAGCACTGTGGAGCTGGACGGCCATCAGTGGAAGACAAGAGTCCACCCGGAGGCTCAGGGCAGCTGGACACAAGCGGGAAATAGAAAACAAACAGTATTGGATTCACTTCACACATCGGGCGCTGTGAGATCAAATATTGCACAAGGCTGCCCTCGAACAAGCTAGCTCCATAGTGACTGGAATAGCATGCAGCGTTTCTCACATGCATTTCTTAACTCTGAAATATTCATATTCAACATAAAATGGCAATCTACACATATGATCTCATGTCAAAGAGATGGATTAGAAGCAAAAATAACTAATAATAACTAAGGCAAATGATAAATTGTGGTCTTTCATGGTAGTAGTAACAGTTGCAGTAGTTTTAATATTGCATGTTGTAAATTCTTGTATATTTACACTACTTTCAACTTAATTCTGCCTTATATTTTTAAAAGGTACCCTACCCATAGACTGTATAAATCGATACATGGCTAAAAGTTGCGAAATGTGTAAAGGAGTATTTGCTATCCTTTTCTGCTTTTGAAAAAAAGACAGCCCAAACGGGCGATTCTGCACAAGGGCACTTTCTGACGTCACACTCAGGGAAAGGTTTCCACCCCCCGTCTGGATGTCTACCCACCATCTCTGGAAATCACGCTCAGAGAATATGGACCGCAAACGAGCTACGCAATGCAAGATTGCGTTTTTTTTATTTGCCTGGAGACACGTGAGAGTGTTTCCAGGCTTGGATGTCCTTTATCCGCGCCTCCGAACCTCTGAAACAGCAGTGGTTTAATTTTATTTTCTGTGGAAACAGTGTTTTTTTTAATGGAAATCGTCTCATATCTTCCTCCGCGCTTAAACGCGGAAGTGGGGCCAGCGCACAGTGCACCGCTAATCCAGGAAAAAGCGGCGCATTTGGCCACACCCCCACCCGCTGCACTGGCCTGTCTCTGTCCTCCTCATTTGCATTCAAGCAACAACGCCCAGAATAAAGCGTTTTAGAGACATATTTAGCCTCATGAAGACAGTCAGAGTCATATCTCATGCACTGAGTCTTGATTTTGAAGGATTCATTTACAGTACAGTGGTACCTCACCTTACGAAATTAATTCGTTCCAGAAGTGGTTTCGTAACGTGAATTTTTCGTAAGTTGAGTAGCTATTTCAATGGAAAAAGCCTGATTCGTTCCAAGGTTTTTTTTTATAGTGTAACGTTGGTTCTGCGTCCTGATTGGCTAAGAGACTAGACAGGACTAAACGTGGACTAAACCAGGTCTAAACCTGGACTGGATCTGGACTAAACCAGAACTGGACCAGGATTAAACTACCACGTGCCGCTCTTTGCTGGTTTGTGGCTTGGGCTCCAGAGGACGCGGTCCGGGCGCCGCGATTCTATCTCGTACTCGCAGCCCCGGTGCCAGTCGTGCAGACCAGGACTAGGCACGCTCCTCGCCGCGCGGCGAGGAGCACGGCACCGCGCGGCGAGGTGCATTCATGTCTCCGCGTTGCTTCCGGAGTCGTGTCTCCCCCCACGCTTCACTATTTAATACATTTTGTTGAAAATCTTGCGTGTTCGGCGCTAGAGCTAAGAGGCCGAGAAAGGTGCTTTTTGAGCGGGGATAACAGCGGGGCATGCATCTGAGCACGCATTATTCGAATTTTTGAGATTTCGCATTTCGTAACTTGAATTTTCTTTCGTATCTAGAGACCAAAATTTAATGTGAGGGCGTTTCGTAACTTGGATTTTTTGTATGTAGGGTCTTTCATAAGGTGAGTTACCACTGTATTAGGGAACCATTAAGGCGCCATATAAAAGCATCAAGAAATACCATGTCATGGGATCTTTAATTTCTTACTGTCTTAAGATTAAAACATAACTAGAGTGGCGTTTTTCAGTGATGGTGCCAACATTGCACAATTAACAATTATAATTAGATGCAGACAGCATGCAGCCGACTTTTGACCTCAAGAGCTGCTTATACAATAATCTGTACTGGGGCAAAACACATTTTGCCTTTAAAATTGTGTTTATATTTTAATTATGGGCCACTGAGCCCAAATAATTTTGTAATATTCTAATATTTTATAGACCTTATTTTTAACACCTTGAAACACTTTTAGCCCTCTCTTTCTGAGGAACATAAATTCTGTTTACATGCAGCCCCCATGTATTTAAGATGCAGCTCTCAGTGCCTGCAGCATTAGCAGTAATCCAAAAGGAAGATTCTGTACTAAAGCTCCGATTCACATGACTGATTCAAGGCTTTTTTAGCAAGGGCTGTGGTAAATAAGGAATATAGGCTCCAGGGATATCCAAACTGAAACTTAAATTCATCCATTTCCACAGAGACAAGCAGTGGTCCACCAGAAAGGTAACATGATACATCTTTAATGAAACATTGGTTGGGTTCTAAATATAAACTAAGTTAGGAGCTCTTTCAAAGTTCTCATAATGTGGAGAGCCAAGAGGCAATAAAAATGAGTTTGCATCATGTTTTTGACATTGTAAAATCTAAATGAAAACTGATAAAAGGAGAAATTCAATTTGTCAACTGGACAAAGTTTGTTTGGTCGAAAACGTTTTGCCGCTCATCTCAACTATTTGTTTTTGAGTTTCTCTCAAAAACAAATAGTTGATAGTTTCAGAATAATTTCAGTATACAGTAGTTAGCTCCTCCCTGCAGCTAGATATAAGCAGTGTCTAACCAGCAATCGAACCAGAACTGACGAAGCCTCTCTGATGAGCGGCGAAACGTTTTCGACCAAACAAACTTTGTCCAGTTGACAAATTGAATTTCTCCTTTTATCATGAATTTTACCTGGACGACTGAGGGATTCTTCACCAATCTAAATGAAAACTGTTGTATAAATTCAACTATTGATTTCAACATATCCATCAATGCTGAAGTATGTTTATGAAATATCTTACAGAATTCCCATTTATTCAATGGTTTCAGCTTCCTGTTATATTCAATATTTTGGGGACTTTTGCCCATTCAAACAATAATTTTAAATTGTTAATCACTATGGCAATCGTCCTAGACTGTCATCATTCTGAGATCCCTGGAGAGCTGATATTTAAAAGACGTTTGCAAATTCAGAAGATATATTATTTTGTTTTGAATTGTTAATTGCTACAACAACGGTGCTACATTTTCATTGCACAGAAACCAATGGCCATTTTCTTTGTTAAATAAAATATAGTTGGCATACGTCCATGTATTTGAGCAAAATCTGACTTACCCCAGTATAGATATACTATATAAGCAGCTCTTGAGGTCAAAATAAGTCTGCTGTGTGCTGTCTGGATCCAATTAAAAAGCTTGTCTTTATCCAACAATCAGGAAGTGTGCATTAGTATGCTAGTAGTAATTCTCTTTACCACTCTGGTCAATGAGAGTTGTGAAAAGAGCTTATAAACTCATCACAGTGAAAAATCAGGATCCTCGGAATGCATAAGGTAAGTGAGGAATAACTTTTGAACACTGCAAACTGTTTACAATGAAAAGTTGTGTTTAGGGATGCAAATTATCGATTAATTCATTGATAGTTAATTGACCTTATCGATCGATTAACGATTAACTGATAAGCGGCGTTTTTCACCTGAATGTTAGTGTTTCAATAGGGTCTTTAAGAATATAAGCTATAGTATACAGAACACTGAGTCAAAAATATATCAGTATTATTATATTGTATATTCCTCAATTAATTATTCCTTAGTAAAAAGCAGACAAATGTACTGATGCTGAATAACAAAATACAGTAATCCCTCGCTCTATCGCGGTTCGCAGATTTTTTTTTTTTTTCAATTTTTTTTTTATAGTGTAACATTTTTTTATAGTGTAACATTGTGTTCTGTCCTGATTGGCTAAGAGACTAGACCAGGACTAAACGTGGACTAAACCAAGTCTAGACCAGAACTAAACCAGGTCTAAACCTGGACTGGACCTGGACTAAACCAGGACTCGACCAGGTCTAGACCTGGACTAAACCAGGATTAAACCACCACGTGCCGCTGCTGGTTTCGCCTCGCACTTACACCGGGGCTGCTGAGCAGTGCCGTTGGCACCTGCGGTCGGCTGTGAGTCGAACTCGGCGCAGCGCGGTGCGTGGTTGCCTTGTTTTGTGACCATGCGGGTGCGCATGTCCGCGATAAGCGATTAATTACAATGAATGCATTTTGTTCGACCAACATCTTAATCGACAATTAATCGTTAATCGATTAATTGTTGACATCCCTAGATGTGTTTTTTCAAGTTTTTAAGACGGGAAAAATCAGGTACAGTGCCTTTAAGAGAACTTCCTGAGGGTGCCATTGTATCCTTGTGGATGTGATTCGTGAGCTCCCCTGCAGGCCACAGGACTCTGAAGAGCAGATGTCTGGGCTCATAAGGCTGAGCACTGCATTGATCTGTGTGGAGGTAAAAACACGTCTATGGGGGAACACAACAGCATGTTCCTTTGTGCCACTTAGCAGAGCAGCTCTTTCAATCCTCTTCATTATTTCCACAAGGCTTTGGCACACTGCAAAAAATACAAGATAATTCAAGTCTGTTGTCAATAGTAGTAGTGGTGAATAGGTGTTATAATAAGCTCACTTTTTTTTATTAATTCATTTTCAACTTCCAAGTTTTCCCAGAATTGTTACTTTTGCCATTCATATACAACAATACAATTACATTTTTTTGCATTTTTTTTTGCATTTTCTTTGCATACATGTGATACAAGTGACATGAATAAAATTATGAATAAAATGTATTTTATTTGTTGTATAAATGTAAATACTATACAAATTTTATCTACTTAAAGATCATATATAAAGCAAAATTGACTCGTGAGTTTAAGTTGTATTATAATGCTATTATCTCATCAAAAACATACCTGGAGTTGTGTTTTATTTCACTCACAAATGCTTGAGTAAGTCTTCATAGTCTTTTTAGTCCGTCTACATCTCCAAAGATCAAAACCTTCTGTTCCACGATGTGATGTCAAAGTTTAAAGCACAAAGGTTTAAGTTAATAGCAACCTTTTACCATTCGTTCAGTAGAAATGGGCAATTCCAGGGCTGCAATTATCTAAATGATTCTTGTGAACGTGTATGGAGTTTAAAAACACAGTGGAGCACTTCCTGTATTACCACATGACATCACAAGGTGGAACAGAGTCTAAACATGCAGGATTTGTGTGTTAAACCTGTGTGCATGAAACAAAACTCTGGGCATGTTTTTGATGAGGAAACAAATAAGATTGATCAGACAATAGCACATGGGCCCTTAAAGTCAAGTTTAAATATGGTCAATGGGTGATCAGGGTCAGCTGACAATGCCACGATCCATCAGTCTCAAATAGTGATCCACTTTCACATAGAGACTGGACACCAGAGTCCAGAACAGAACTCTATAGACTTTTTGGAACACACGAGAGAGAGCGAGAGAGAACGGCGAACTGCTCCAACTTTCCCATCATTCAAATTCTGGCAGAAAATTATAGCAATTCTGAACAGGTTTCTTGAGTTTTGGCAAACACTAGTCAAAATCAATCAAAACTAATAACCAATTTTCTCCAAGTAGTGCATATATATATTTTAAATAAGGGTTGTCAAAACATTATTTCCCAGACACTAATCAATACTGGAATTGAACCTAAATACATACTATTGATACTGAAAAAAGTACATTTATGAAGGAAAAAGTTAGCCCTTAGCTTTAAAATAGTCTAGCCATTTCTATCAGAATTAAAATTAGGAGTGTTGCCGTAGTGATTAACAATTTAATACTAAATATGTCTTTAGAATTGGAAATGGTCCTCAAAATGTTGCATACACGGGGACCTGAAAATACATTAATAAAACCAGACAGAACAACTATTATTTTGTGTTATTGTTGTGTTATTATTATTTATTTATTTTATTCATTTATTTTTAGTTTGATGTGTTCATTTTTAACAGTAGTCTTCCAATTAGCGCAACATTATAATTAAACCCTGAAACTCGCTATAGCATACCATTTAAGTATGACGCCTATGGGGAAATATGCAGTTATACAACACAGCTAATGTCAATACTCATAGGAATAGTCCCAAACCTTCATCCTTATTTAAAGGGCCCACATTATGCTATTTTATCCATCTTTATTTTCTCATCACAAACACACTTGAAGTTGTGTTTTCTTTCATTCTCACATGTTTAACACACAAATCTTGCATACTGAGTTAGTAGTGATATTCTCTTGAGTCAGAAAACACTTTGTTCCACATTGTGATGTTGGGTGTTACTACAGGAAGTGCTCCACTGTGTTTTTAAACTCCATACACATTCACTAGAATAATTTGCATCATTTCAGGGACAGATATGTAGACAGACTGATAATACAGGATTACTCAAACACAGCTGAATGAAACCTAAACAACTTCAGGTATGTTTTTAAAAGGAGCTTACAACATTACAACATGGTTTAAACTTCACAAGAATCAATTTGACGTGAGATAGGACCTTTACAAGACTTCACAAGACATAGTTCGGTTATGGTTCGGGCTGATGTTTATGTTCCATATAATTGGGAGCATCTTGTGCAGTGGGCGGTGGACATAGGAGTGTTAGCCTTCAGATATAACATCAAAGTACATTTAGTCATCTCAAACAAGAAGCAAGAGAGGCAGAGTGAGGAAGGGGAGATGAACAGTGCCCCCATGTGGACATTGGGCAAGAAATTAGCTTAAATATGTATTCACATTGGTTTTAGGATGATTTTACATGTACAGTTGTGATAGTCATAATCGAAGTAAGTAGCATTGATGGTTCTAGAGGACGTGGTAGACAGAATGGCATCTTTATAAGTTACTATAAGGTTTGAATAGTTAGATGTTATAAAACGTGAATTATAGAATTATAGAACTTTTTACAGATGTTTCTGGATGTGGGAATTTGCACGATAACGTTTTGTTTTTTTACAATAATGATTCTTTATGGCTGTCTCTAATAAATCACATGGTTTATGTTGGTTAAAGCAAATCAAATTAAAGCTTAAATGTATTGCTCAAATTAATTCCATGTGAATTTCCAAAATGTTAAATATTTGTAATACTGTACCTCAAAGATACAAAAAAACATTTGTGTAAAATATTTGAGTAGGTAGGATCCATAGCAATAGTGATTCTTAGGTAAGATATTTTCAAACCTGCTTTGAAAAAAATACCGTACTGGTATTTTAGATTCAATCAAAAGTTTCATTCATAACTTTTAATGCCCTGCAAAATCCTTATAAATCTGAGGATTTCTGCAGGAAGCAACACTTTTCATTTAGGTCATGAGAGTGTCCTGTGAAATGAAGACAGAAGTGGTTAAACAGAAATAGGTAGAGGCTGGCAATGTGGATATTTGACCCCTAAAATGAGTCTTAAAGTTTTTACCAGCATTTCACTGTGAAAAAAAATTCATCCCTATGATTCAGTTTCTGTTCTATTGCACCAATGCAATATCCATTAAAGGCACTGTCCCTGGTTCTTACTGTTTTAAAATGGTGAAAAACAGAACTAGTTCATTTTAAACCAGACCTGGGCATTGTCCAGCTCTCGGGCCACAACGGCCCTTTGGGTTATTGTGACTGGCCCATTTAAGTTCATTTGGAATTACAAAATAAACTTTTTTTTTTATAATTTTACCTCATGCATGGACTAAAGCTGCACTGTTTTTATTTCAGAGGTGTTTTTTTTTTAAAATTACACTGCAAAAATAAGATATAAACACCTTAAAATCTATCAGAAAATGACGTAAAAAGTAGTGAAATTATCAGTCCATGCGGCATTATTTTAAGATAATTAGTCAAGTAAAATTAACTACATCTAGACTATAATTAAGCAATCTCAGAACTAGTAAGTAGATAATAAATCTGAAAATAAGATGAATAACCTGATATAAGTTTTAAAATTTTGGCCAGATCAGAGAAATTTGCAATTGTGTATTTTTGTAAGATAAAAGGAGAAATTCAATGTGTCAACTGGACAAAGTTTGTTTGGTCGAAAACGTTTCGCCGCTCATCCAAGAGGCTTCGTCAGCTCTGGTTCTAGTGCTGGTTAGACCCTGTTTATATCTAGCTGCAGAGAGGAGCTCCCTACACTGAAATAGCTCTGAAACTATCTCAACTAATCTGTCTCTTTTGTTTTATGAATTCCTCTGGCGTCTAGTATTAGCATATCTATTCAGCCCTAGGAGGCGCTCACTACACTGAAATAGCTCTGAAACTATCTCAACTAATCTGTCTCTTTGTTTTTCAAATTTCTCTGGCGTCTAGTTTAGCCTCCCTATTCAAGCCTAACGACCCTCTCCACCCCTCTGCCCTGGCTTGTCTGCCCTAATGTTTCTTTGTCTGTTTTTGACTTGGTTTGAGAATCGAATTATAAATGGGAGACAAGTTATGTCTAACTCCCCCATTTCTGTTTAACGATGGATTCTCTTTTTTGACAAAAATTGCCTCTTTAACTCCCCTCTTAAACCAGTTCTTTTCCCTGGCTAAGATCTGAACCTCACTGTCCTCAAAAGAATGGCCCATGGCTTCTAGGTGAAGATGTACAGACGCCAGACGCCAAACTAGACTCCAGAGAAATTTGAAAAACAAAGAGACAGATTAGTTGAGATAGTTTCAGAGCTATTTCAGTGTAGTGAGCGCCTCCTAGGGCTGAAAAGATATGCTAATACTAGACGCCAGAGGAATTCGTAATACAAAAGAGACAGATTAGTTGAGATAGTTTCAGAGCTATTTCAGTGTAGGGAGCTCCTCCCTGCAGCTAGATATAAACAGGGTCTAACCAGCACTACAACCAGAGCTGACGAAGCCTCTCGGATGAGCGGCGAAACGTTTTCGACCAAACAAACTTTGTCCAGTTGACAAATTGAATTTTTCCTTTTATCATGGATTCTACCTGGACGACTGAGGGACTCTTCACGCATCTATTTTTGTAAGGGAACCTCACCTTAACATAATTACAACATAATTATACTCTTACCAGCTTTTTGGCCTGGCCCTTCACAATATTTTGTTTGTCATGTGGCCCCATGGAAAAAATAATTGCCCACCCGAGTTTTAAACAGTTTGCAGTGGTCCTGTTATTCCTCAATTACCTCATGTATTCAGAGCATCCTAATTGGGGCCAAGCACTGAAGGTGCTAGGCACCAGAGTATTTCTACTGATTCTTATTATTATACAGTGAACCCTCGCTCTATCGCGGTTCACTCTTCGCGGCCTCGCAGATTTTTTTTTTCAATTATTTATTTATTTTTTTTCATTTTTTTATAGTGTAACTTTTTTTTTTTATAGTGTAACAATGTGGTCTGTGTCCTGATTGGCGAAGAGACTAGACCAGGACTAAACGTGGACTAAACCATGTCTAGACCAGAAGTAGACCAGGTCTGAACCAGGATTAAATCACTCCGTGCGGCTTTTGCGTTCGTTTGTGCATGTTCGGTTTGTGGCTCGGGCTTTGTGGCACGCGGTCCGGGCACTCGCGCGCAGAGAGGGGACAGTGGGTCTTCCCCCCTCACGCCTAGCGGACAAACCCGACCCTGTCCTAGAGAGCGACGCATTGATAACCATGCCCCAAACTCCGGGGCGGTCTGATTTTGGAGCCGGGATGAAATGCATCCAACCCTTGTGAGCACAGGTTAGTGGGGGAAAATCCTCATGGTAGAGCTGATCGGGGCTTTAGACCTAGCCCCTCGCTGAAGTGTTCGTATCTGGTCGGGTGGTGAGGGCTGGTGCTCAGAGGCGTCTGTTAGCGGTTCGGCACTGTTAGCGGTGGCCTGAGTCTTGCCCAAAATGATATCCAGGTCGCTTTCCACTCGACTTTCGCACATGGCATGGATATGTTGTTCCAAAACAACGAATATCCATGTGCACGTGTCCGCGCGCACCCCCCTCCCCGCTTCACTATTAATACATTTTGTTGAAAATCTACAAAAGTTTGAGTGTTTAAACTAGAGAAAAATGTGAGAAAATGTTAATACCAGTCTGAGAAAAGTGTATGTGTGTGGTAAGGCGTTTACAGCCTTAAAACATGTATAATAATTGTAAAATATAAAGTTGTCCTACTTCGCGGATTTCACGTATTGCGGGTTATTTCTGGAACCTAACCCCCGCGATAAACGAGGGATTACTGTACATTATTCCTCTGACCATGGGAGTCTACGGCAACCCCTAGAACCGTCTGGTAAAAAGTGAAATTTTGCATGCACATTCCAGCCAGTCTCCTCATTACCCACAGCAATTTATAGGCCCCCACCCCCAACCGACTAGTGCCACCAGCAGGTCAAAGTTGCAGGAATTTTCAGCGTTGCTAGGAAACGCAGAAATGTACCTTTGATCTGTCTTTGATGTGTCTTTGATCTGTTAAACCTTGTTAGACCCTGTTAAACCCTGTTAGACCCTGTCAGACCCTGTCAGACCCTGCATGCTGCCTACATGCTGAGGCCTACATGCACCTTCGGTGCTTGGCCCCACATTGCTGCTTGCAGCTATATTTACTATTGAGTTTATACACACTTTCCACAAAATTAAGAGACCAGAGTGAAATTTGGCAGTGACAACTAGCATGCTAATACACATTTTCTGATAATAGGAGACTAAAACACTATATAATCAGATGCAAGCAGTACACGGCAGACTTACAGTGAGGACATTAAGTATTTGAACACCCTGCGTTTTTGCAAGTTCTCTACTTAGAAATCATGGAGGTGTCTGAAATTTTCATCGTAGGTGCATGTCCACTGTGAGAAACATAATCTTAAAAAAGAAAATCAAAAAATCACAGTGCATGATTTTTTAAAAATGTATTTGTATGATACGGCTGCAAATAAGTATTTGAACACCTGTCTATGAGCTAGAATTGTGACCCTCAAAGACCTGTTAGTCACCTTTAAAAAGTCCACCTCCACTCCACTTATTCTAAATTAGAAGCACCTGTTTGAGGTGTTTAGCTGCATAAAAACACCTGTCCACCCCATACAATCAGTAAGACTCCCAACTATTAACATGGCCAAGACCAAAGAGCTGTCCAAAGACACCAGAGACAAAATTGTAGACCTCCACAAGGCTGGAAAGGGTTATAGGGCAATTGCCAAGCAGCTTGGTAAAAAAAGAGCAGTTATTAGAAAATGGAAGAAGCTAAACATGATTGTCAATCTTCCTCAGACTGGGGCTCCATGCAAGATCTCACCTCGTGGGGTCTCAATGATCCTAAGAAAGGGAAGGAGGTTGTTCCCCAAAATCTCACAATACATGGCCCTGGTCATCCTCTCCTAAATACAGTTCAGTCCCATGTGCAGAAAATCGCCCCCAAAACATGATGCTACCACCCTGAATATTAATGTTTTTACAATCTGAACCTTATATCGGTAATAAAACAATGTCATTTACTCACCCAGAGTACTTTGGTGTCATTTGGAGCATTTCCGGAGATTTTGTAATTTAGCGATATCCGTAACGTGAGTGCTCGGGGCATGGTGTTGCAGTCACCAAATGACACTTTTCAGCTGACAAAAGCTCAATGTTAGCCTATAGTTTCGCTAGAGTCCAAATTGGCCTGTAATACAATATCCATCCATGCGTGAAGAATCCCTCAGTCGTCCAGGTAGAATCCATGATAAAAGGAGAAATTCAATTTGTCAACTGGACAAAGTTTATTTGGTCGAAAACTTTTCGCAGTTCATCCACGCTGCTTCATCAGTTCTGGTTAGAGTGCTGGTTAGACACTGCTTATATCTAGCTGCAGGGAGGAGCTAACTATACTGAAATTATTCTGAAACTATCTCACCTATTTGTTTTTGAGTTTCTGTCTTTTGTTTTTCCAATTTCTCTGGCGTCTAGTTTAGCATACCTATTCAACCCCTAACGACTGTCTCCACACCTCTGGCTCTGACCTGTCTGCCCTATTGTTTCCTTTGTCTGTTTTGACTTCGGTTTGAGAATGGAATTATATATGGGAGACAAGTTATGTCTGACTCCCCCATTTCTGTTTAAAGAAGGATTCTCTTTTTTGACAAAAATCACCTCTCAAACCAGTTCTTTTCCCTGGCTAAGATCTGAACCTCACTGTCCTCAAAAGAATGGCCCGTGGCTTCTAGGTGGAGATGTACAGCAGATGACGGTCCACTCTAGCACGCCCGCCTGTGTTGTTACATCCTCTTGTGAAGTGGCTGTTTTGTTTCTCCAATGTAGTGGTCTACTCCATTCAGTGTAGTGAAGACTGCAGTGAGCACTACATTGGAGAAACAAAACAGCCACAACAAATAGGTGAGATAGTTTCAGAATAATTTCAGTATAGTTAGCTCCTCCCTGCAGCTTATAAGCAGTGTCTAACCAGCACTCGAACCAGAACTGACGAAGCAGCGCAGATGAGCTGCGAAACGTTTTCGACCAAATAAACTTTGTCCAGTTGACAAATTGAATTTCTCCTTTTATCACAATATCCATCCATGTTTTCGTGTTTGGGTCCATTCTCAAAGCAACTAGCCACAGCTTCAATAACTCCAGATTGTTACAAGGAAGCCTGTGAAAACTCAACTTCGTCCAAGCTGTCAATTCATTTTCACAACCGGGATAAATGCATGTTCGCACCATTTCGGGTTTTCTCAAGCGGAGATGTTTATGACTGTAACCAAGAGCTGAGAGCAGAGCACGTCGTGTTGTCTTCAAATCAGCTGTGAATGCGCGCATGCGCACTGTCCTCGTCATCCAATGGATGGATATTGTATTACAGGCCAAAGTGGACTCCAGTGAAACTGTAGGCTAGCACTGAGCTTGTTTCATCTGAAAAGTGCTTAAGTTTGTGTCATTTGGTGACTGCAAGTTAACACCGTGCCCCGAGCACTCACGTTATGGATATCGCTAAACTACAAAATCTCTGAAAATGCTCCAAATGACACCAAAGTACTATGGGTGAGTTACTCACATTATTTTATTACCGAAATAAGGTTCAGATTGTAAAAAACATTACTATTCCTTTAAGCAGGGGAACCTTCCGTGCCATGCATGATTTTAAACCATGTCTTAGTGTATTACCAACAGTAACCTTGGAAACGGTGGTCCCAGCTCTTTTCAGGTCATTGACCAGCTCCTCCCGTGTAGTTCTTGGCCGATTCCTCACCTCAGTTAGAGCATTGTAGATGGGTTGTGGCTGGGTCTTCCAACATAACAATGACCCAAAGCACACAGCCAGGATAACCAAGGAGTGGCTCCGTAAGAAGCATATCAAGGTTCTGGAGTGGCCTAGCCAGTCTCCAGACCTAAGCCCAATAGAAAATCTTTGGAGGGAAGTCAAACTCCGTGTTTCCCAGTGATAGCCCAGAAACCTGACCTAGAGACGATCTGTGTGGCGGAGTGGGCCAAAATCCCTCCTGCAGTGTGTGCAAACCTGGTGAAAAACTACAGGAAACGTTTGACATCTGTAATTGCAAACAAAGGCTACTGTACCAAATATTAACATTGATTTTCTCAGGTGTTCAAATACTTATTTGCAGCAGTATCATACAAATACATTGTTTAAAAAAATCTTTTTTTTTTTTTTAGATTATGTCTCTCACTGTGGACATGCACCTTTGATGAAAATTTCAGACCCCTCCATGATTTCTAAGTGGGAGAACTTGGAAAATTGCAGGGTGTTCAAATACTTATTTTCCTCACTGTATTTTGACCTCAAGGGCTGCTTATACAATATACTGTATCTGTACTGGAGCAAGATCAATTTTACTCAAATACATGAAAAAAAAAATCAGGTACAGGCCCTTTAAAGTAAAATCTGTGGCATAGAAATATAGTAGAAATGTGAGTTTATTAAGGTAATCATGTTTGAGTGTTTTTTTCTTACAAGCCTGCCGAAGCCTCTCTTTGTCATAATGCAGGGTCTCGTAGTCCGCCATGCCCACTCGATTCACCCGCACCCTCAGCCTCTCCGGGACCGCCTGCTGGCTATAAAAGGAATAACAGCAAAAAAAATTGAAATAAATAAATAATAAACAGATGGGTGGAGACGGGCGGTGGGATACGCACTCGTTGAGGTGTAGTGCCGAGGTGCGTCTCTTGGTTTTTTGAAGCATGTTGGCCTGGTTCCTCAGACTGATGTGGATGACAGACGGGCACAGTTTGCATGGCTCACCGTCCACCTGAAAATAAAATAAAAGCAACATAATCATGCAATATTTAGGGACATTTTCCAAATTCTATGAAGGAGAAAAAAAATGTATTGGCAAGAAAAAAATCTAATTTACAATGAGTGATTTTTTTTTTCCTGATACTTACCAAAAGTTCCTAAAAATGTTTAAAAAGGTCTGAACTGTACTGTACTTTTACTTACATGTTATGCAGGATTCTAACACTACTCACAGGAATACTTGAAGTCTTTTTCAGGATAATCTCAAGTATACAACTGTGGGCAGGGATAAGTGAAAATAGAAAAAAATTGAAATTTAAAGAATACACAAGCCTGAAATGATGGAAAGCAGGATTAAAATACAACTTTACGTAAGATAATGAGGAAAAAAAACTTCAAAAAACATGAACTAATGTGGTTAAAAGATCACTGACAATAACAAGTACTATTACATGTATTTGGGGTCTGTGTTTCTGAACAATCATATATACATAAAGAGGCCTTAAAAAGTAAAAGAACATTTGTATAAAACCTTGCCAAACCCACTCGGGCTACAGTTTCTCTACTTCAAATAATACTTGCATTCCTCAGAGCACACTTCAACATGTTTTTCATCTTCTCCCATTTTGAAAAGAGGATGGGCACCTCACATGAAGATGAAAAACTCCAATTCAGGAGGCTGGAGGGTAAAAATTCTCCAAGCAAATCTCAAAAGAAAATGTAAAAACACATTTCTACTGATCAAATATTAAACATTTGATTATTTTTGTTGTTTACAGCTGTACAACAAAAGGAAGAGGAATGTATGAAAATGTTGGAATGCACCCTCTAATCAAAATAAAAGTCACAATATTTCCTATTTAAACTGTGGTTTATTCACAGAGGAAATACTGAGGGATTCATGCATGTTTGAGTAATCCTCCATTGTCCTGCATTTGAGCCCCGCCCAATGCTCTGTACTTACTTGATTACGTGATTCATTGAAAAATTAAGGCTCTGGGTCATAAAAAATATACTAATGATACTAAATCTAGTATTGAAACTAAAAACAAACCTTTCCTGAATGTCTTTAGAATGATCTTGAGCTGTATCAGAACAAGTATAAGAGCACATAGACTAGTATACGCCCATGGATCACTATAGAACCTACGTGGACCACGGAGGGATTGCACAGATGTGAGGCCACATGGGAACAGAAAAGAAAGTACTATGATTTAATGTTGAAAATCACATTCTACTGTCTAAATAAAGAGTGTTTTTGTCATTGTGGTATCGGAATCAGTATTGCGTGAAAAGTCCCTCAGTCGTCCAGGTAGAATCCATGATAACAGGAGAAGTTCAATTTGTCAACTGGACCAAGTTTGTTTGGTTGAAAACGTTTCGCCGCTCATCCGAGAGGCTTCGTCAGCTCTAATAAGAATACTGGTAAGACACTTGCTTATATCTTGCTGTAGGGAGGAGCTACCTAGCTAACTACTTTCCGGAACTATCTCATTGGTTTCGGTCTTTTGTTTCTCTGGCGTCTAGCTTAACGATCCCTATTCATCCCTACACGCCTGCTTTTTCACACCTCTGGCCCTGACCTGGCTAGCCCCATTGTTTCCCTGTTTGTTTGATCTACGCTTAATAATGGAATTGTAGATGGGATGCAAATTATATCTTACGCCACCATTTCTGTTCAGAGAAGGATTCTCTTTTTTGACAAAAATAGCCTCTTTAACTCCCCTCTCAAACCAATTCTTTTCCCTGGCTAAGATCAGTTTATTTCAAACCCACAAACACTTTAAGACAAAAACTCGTCCACCCAAAGGACAAAACACCGAGCCACAAACAAAGCAATGTGGTCTACTCCATTCAGTGTAGTGAAGACTGCAGTGAGCGCTATATTGGAGAAACCAAACAGCCACTTCACAAGAGGATGTACCAACACAGACGGGCGTGCCAGAGTGGACTGTCTTCTGCCGTATATCTTCACCTAGAAGCCACGGGACATTCTTTTGAGGACAGTGAGGTTCAGATCTTAGCCAGGGAAAAGAATTGGTTTGAGAGGGGAGTTAAAGAGGCTATTTTTGTCAAAAAAGAGAATCCTTCTCTGAACAGAAATGGTGGCGTAAGATATAATTTGCATCCCATCTACAATTCCATTATTAAGCGTAGATCAAACAAACAGGGAAACAATGGGGCTAGCCAGGTCAGGGCCAGAGGTGTGAAAAAGCAGGCGTGTAGGGATGAATAGGGATCGTTAAGCTAGACGCCAGAGAAACAAAAGACCGAAACCAATGAGATAGTTCCGGAAAGTAGTTAGCTAGGTAGCTCCTCCCTACAGCAAGATATAAGCAAGTGTCTTACCAGTATTCTTATTAGAGCTGACGAAGCCTCTCGGATGAGCGGCGAAACGTTTTCAACCAAACAAACTTGGTCCAGTTGACAAATTGAACTTCTCCTGTTATCAAGGAATCAGTATTGAGAATTGAAATTTCAGTACTGTGACAATACTATATTTAAAAAAAATGTTAAAAGTTATTGTTTATCCCAATATTCAAGAAGAAAACAGCATAATAAGGCATCTTTGAAAATAATTTAAATACCAATTAAAACCCAATACTTTCCCATCACTATTGACATACCTGAACGGGCAGGGCCTTGTTGGTGGTGAGGGTAACTTCTTGACACTGGTGCAGTCTCTCTCCGTGACCCCCCACCTGCAGCGCCGCCTGTATCACACAAAGAGACGCACTGTGTTTACATGCACGCCACAACTACCAGCCTGGTCCAGCTGAAGGCGGTTTATCAACATCCATGTAAACCCGGCAGGGATTTTTGCTTCATTTTCATAGGACAACCAATCTTGTCTGAAAAAGTTCAAATTGCAACTACAAGTTTGAAATTACATTTAAACTTGCGTGAAAAGTCCCTCAGCCGTCCAGGTAGAATCCATGATAAAAGGAGAAGTTCAATTTGTCAACTGGACAAAGTTTGTTTGGTTGAAAACGTTTTGCCGCTCATCCGAGAGGCTTCGTCAGCTCTGGTTCTAATGCTGGTTAGACCCCGTTTAAATCTAGCTGCTGGGAGGAGCTACCTACCCTGAAAAAACTCTGAAACTATCCCCACAAATCTGTCTCTTTTGTCATTAGGCTTGAATAGGTTTGAAATACAAAGAGACAGGTTAGTTGATAGTTACAGAGCTATTTCAGTGTAGTGAGCGCCTCCTAGGGCTAATAGATATGCTAATACTAGACGCCAGAGTAATGCGTAGAACAAGAGAGACAGATTTGTGGGGATAGTTTCAGAGTTTTTTCAGGGTAGGTAGCTCCTCCCGGCAGCTAGATTTAAACAGGGTCTAACCAGCATTAGAACCAGAGCTGACGAAGCCTCTCGGATGAGCGGCGAAACGTTTTCAACCAAACAAACTTTGTCATTTCGCATTCATATCGAGTGCAAATAAATGTGCAAATCAACACGGAGAGCTTGCCTTGGTCATTTTGGGTGGGAACTATTTTCCAGTGCGGAAGAATACAGCCGAATCACGCACCACGTTGTGCAACAGGGGAACTCCCTTCCCGGTGCGTAACTGGGATTCCCCTGGCAGCGTACTGCGTGATTCGACTGTATTCTTCCGCACTGGAAAATAGTTCCCACCCAAAATGAACAAGGCAAGCTCTCCGTGTTGATTTGCACATTTATTTGCACTCGATATGAATGCGCACTACACACAAAGTAATTGGGAAACGCATCGAGCAAATTAATTCCTTTTGGCCGAAATCTTTCTCTGGCGACGTTAGACTCCAGTCTAAGGCGGAGTAGCTGCAGATACCGCGGCGGTCAGTGGCGACAGACTCGGACAATGGCTGGGTGAGCAGGAAAACGCTTTCCACCACTTATTTTAGTCTCTGGACTGTGGGGAGATGCCCAAATTTGACCTGGGGGTGGCATATCCCTTTAAGGTCCTATACAGTATTACGCAAAATTGACTTGTGAGCTTAACGTCATGTTAGAAGGTCGTTTCTTCATTAAAATCATACCTGGAGTTGTGTTTTATTCCATCTAGTGATGTCATGCCTAAAAATGCAGGGTTTGTATGTGTGAATAAAACAAAAGAACTCATATGTTTTGATGAGAAAACAACATTATAACATAGATCTGAATATAGCATGTTATGGGCCCTTTAACTGAGAATAGTACACTGAAGGACTTTCTACCTCCTTAGCCCCTCTTACCAAACATTTCTGGCACTGCCCCTGAAATCCAAACTACAATTGAGGTGTCATGGTTCAAATCTCAAATCCCAACAATACATGTGGAAAAATCTTGGATGCCTGCTGCATGTAACAGCACAGTCAGATTTACATTGAATGTGGGCTAGGAGAGGCATTCAACTGCACAATCTACTCTACACACTACAGTCCCTTCACATGGACTGGCACATGCTGTTTCACTGTTTTGGACTGCCGTGTAAAAGTGAAAGTGTGTTTGTGTTTATCTGTGCACAGATCTTAAACTGTCTTAAGTCACTTATTTAGGTCTGTCAAAACTGTGGTTATCATAAACTGTATACATAAACAGGCATAGCCACCGCACTAGCCGCTGCGTACCAAATAGGAAGTGAATATGGGGTTGCTTACGGTCGTTTTGATTAGCAATTATAGCTATAAATTTTATTGCTAATGCCCAATTACTAAACTGAATGTTTCTCCCATTAATTCTGTTCATTGACCTGTTGTAGACTGGGAGAAGAACGGTCTGATCGGTTTTGAATTTAGCCGTTTAGAGCTCTCTGCGTTGTCTGCTGTGCATGTAATCGTAGCGATAGACACAGGGTCGCGAGCTAGGTGCAAGAGGGTCCGTCTGGGTGCACCTCTCCCCCCCTCCCCTGTCCCACTTGTGTACCGGGGCAGGCGTGATGAATGGGTGGGCTTATTACCACAGACCTGCATGGCCTGGGGGTTGCCTCCTGTTCAACTCTTTCTGGGTCAGGAGGAGAGGGGTGCCGCAATCAACATAACAACCTGCTCAAAATGCAAACTTTTATACATGAACAAAGTAACATCTGAAAGTAACATTTTATCACAAGATATGCTATAACAATATAATTGTAGTCTTTCCAATTAATAGAGGAGACTATGGTGGCTCCCCATAGTCTAATTTTCTATGCCCCCGCTATGGATCATTTATGGCAGCATAGTCTTAGTCTACGAGAAACACTGTAATTGACAATATACCTTGTCTATTTAAATGCCCTGTAGCTGGTTTTTCCTCCTGTAATTGAGCAAAATTTGACATATCCAGCACAGGTACATTGTATAAGCAGTGTTTGAAGTTCAAAAGAAGTCCACTATTTGCGTCTAACTATATAGCGCTGGCTGTGAAAGCAGAGTTGTGAAAAGCGCTTACAAACTCAAAGTGATGAGTAATTAGGATGCTCGGAATGCATAAGGGATGAGAGGAAAAACTTTGGACCACTGTAATCTGAACTAGTTTTGTTTCCTGCATTTTAAGACAGTAAAATTATGTTACAGCGTCTTTGAGTTATAGCTACAAGTTGTTCTTCCACTTGTCTTATGTCTCTGATTATTTTTAGTCTCTGCAAAACATCTACCGTCAGTGTTTAAGTAGCAATTGGTCACAATCTTGTTTGCCTCAACTTCAAATGAGAGAAAAATCTGCTCTAGCACACAACCAATTACATCATGGCACTCATAATATCCAAATGTCATAACCCCACACCTACAAACCCTAATATCAGGACTAGATTTGTTCTCAGCATTTGACCCATTCTTGCAAACCCGCTCTTCCTATTCATACTTCACAGCTGAAGTCATCAACATTCCCTGAGGGTCTGATGCTAACTGCAGGCACTAATCTGATTTAACCTTTTCCTTTTTTTTCTTCTTTGTTAAACTTTAATCTGAGCTGTATTTTACCACAATTTACCATAAAGAGCCGACTTAGTTGGAACTACAACAGGTGAGATGATTTGTGTACGATGAACACTTGTATTGATCACAGGCTCCTGAAAATTTGTTGTTTAAAGTGATACTCCGGGATTTTTGACATAGGGTCCAATTTTCTAGTTAGCCAGCGTGTAGGATATGTGTAGAGAAAGTTATTTTGCGATTTCATGCAGTCTTTGTAAAATCTGAGTTGGCTGTTGCTAAGCTAGCGAAAGTGAACGTCCTGCAGCTAGCCAGCCACTAAAATAGACATACCCAGTACAAAACAAACACCCAAACAAATCAGTTATTATGCCAGGGTATCGATGTACATATCTGTGTTGATAGAATGATTAAGGAAGTAAACCAAGCATGTATTCCTTTGATCATCATCAGCAATTCGTACTTCCTCATTGAAAGCTTGACAGCCGCGGATTGATATCACCCGCATGTCCCAATCCGACCGGCTCTAATAGTTTGTTTACTAGCAACCTCGCAACTGTAAAAGTGAGCACACGGAGCCTGTTCAAAGTATGGCAATGTTTGGCGAGCCCGATTATTTTGATGAGGAGGAAGAGCAGTTGCATTTTTCCAGTGAACCATACTTGTATGAGCCGGAGTATACGGACGAAGAATTGAAAGAGATGGATTTACAAAGAGCAAGAGAACAAGAGAGCGCGTCTGCAAATGCAGCCGCCGCCGAAGCTGCAGCAGAAAGCCGGGACAGAAGAACCGGGGATTGGTGGTGTCAGTGCCGAAATTGCGAAGTTATGGAGAACGAGGATGAATGTTTTTGCTGCAGGGAGTGGGACTTAGTTATCCCACAAATGCAAGAGCTGGAGCTAGATACTTCGTTTCGAAGTCTAGATGTGTCTGGTGGCCATAGCACTTCCAATGATGTCTGCATAACAGAGCACCAGGACTTCTTGCCCCATCTCAATCGTGGCGTACTGGAGACATTCTTCTGCGTCGAAAAGATAAATTGGAAGAAACGACCTAGACCTGCTGGACCTAATGGCCAGTTATCAATGCGGTAAGTGGTGTGCCAGAAAAAAATGTTGAATGTAGGAGCGTTTGGCCAGTTGCAAAATCAGTGAGATGATTATACTCACATCTTCTAAGTTAGGCCTCCTGTTTCTGTTACTCACCAACGTGTGTAATGCATGCCTCCAGTCTCTACTCTTTGTAATAATGACAACTGCTGCTGATGAATTGACGAGGGAGAAGTAAAATTCCGCCGCTGCTTAGAAACTAGTCCCCCAATATGCGTCAATTAAGTCGTTTGAAGCAAGGTCCGTTTCGTTCAAAATCTTATTATATCAACACAGATATTTAAATCGATACCCTGGCATAATAACTGATTTGTTTGGGTGTTTGTTTTGTACTGGGTATGTCTATTTTAGTGGCTGGCTAGCTGCAGGACGTTCACTTTCGCTAGCTTAGCAACAGCCAACTCAGATTTTACAAAGACTGCATGAAATCGCAAAATAACTTTCTCTACACATATCCTACACGCTGGCTAACTAGAAAATTGGACCCTATGTCAAAAATCCCGGAGTATCACTTTAAGACATTTTCTATATTTTGCTGAGTTTTCAGACTATTGCTAATGTGTGCATTGTGTCTCCATGGTAACTGCTGAACATGCCACTATAGGGATATAAATGGGGTATAAATGGGTAATAATAAGTAATACTTAATACCAAATAGCCACAAATACAGGCTGTTATATATTCCACATAATGCCACATACCAGAGATGTCATGGTGAACCCGATTACTTCGATATATCCATCGTCATGTCTCTGAGGCTCAAAGTCATGATGATCCCCAGGGTTCCCCCACGGAGTCGTCCCAGCACAGTATCTGGAATCAGAAAACATACCATTAGTACTAATCTTTTGCCTTTTATATACTATATTTTAATGCAATCTGCCATTTTAAGACTGCTGATGTAAAAACTAGTACACACTGTCTAGACATAATTCATCAACTCCAAAGCATCACCTGTCGTTACACCACTGCTGAGTCTTTAAAATGGTTTGCATGTTTCAAATCTATCCAAGAGTGAAGAAATAGGTTAATGCTAGTCATTTCAAGCTACAAGAAAAAAAACACGTCGTCATTTATTAACTTAACCACCCACCAAAACGTAGTGCTAAGCAGACAACCAGAGCCAACCATCTGAGCTTTTGTTATTTTGTTAAGCATAATATATTAGATATTGTTTGGAGGCGGCACGGTAGCTGAGTGGTTAGTGCTCTTGCTTCACAGCAAGAAGGTTCCGGGTTCGATCCCCGGGTCGCCCGGGCCTTTCTGTGTGGAGTTTGCATGTTCTCCCCGTGTCTGGGTGGGTTTCCTCCGGGCACTCCGGTTTCCCCCACCAACCCAAAACATGCACCATAGGTACTCCAGCTTAGGTCCTGACCAAGCCGAAGCAAGAAGATCATGGAGATGGCCCCCGGGCGCCCTAATGTGTGCTGCCCACTGCTCCTAATATATATATATATATGATGGGTTAAAATGCAGAGAAGAATTTCTCCAGTGTGAGATCAATAAATTTCACTTCTTCCATTTACAATTTTCTTAAATATTAACATTATTGTTTCACACTTTAAAAAAATACGACTCCAGGTATGTTTTTGATCAGAAAATAGCAATAGAAAGTCAAATTCTGTCAACTGGACAAAGTAGTTTTGTCAGTTCTGACAGGGTTAAGGCTATGTTATTAGTTAAAGAGGGGTGTTAACTGCTAACACATAACATACTTGGACCACCATGTTCTCTTTTATCGTTTTGAAAATGCTCAATTTTCTGAAAACATATTACCTTGTTTAAAAAAGTTTTGGTTTTGATGCTCAGTGTTCCCCCTCCCCTTGCTCCCCTTCAGAGCGCCATCACAATACAATCAGCATGCATCCCAAAAATGAAACCACTGCACGTTACATCAGGTTTGTGAAGTTGTAGTATATTGTTCTGTATCCCATTTGTGTATTTTAGGATGATTGTCATACAAAGCGTGGATGATATAGGCCTACAGTTGCAGGCTAGATTACGCAAACATACATGGACGACATAAAACCTTTCTAGGCATGTTTTTGATGAGAAAACAACTTTATAACATTGTAGAAAGCTCCAAACATCCTCTTTATACCTTAAAGTGAACTGTCACCTGAATCATACTCAATCTCGTTCATGCTCCCAATGCCTCATCTAGCACTCATTAGCATAGATAAGAGTTGTAAATGGGTGACAAGTTCTATCTTATGGCTCCATTTTTGTTTGCTGAGGAAACATCGTTAAACATTCTAAGATTAATCTGTTAAGCATAACATAAGACTTTGAAAATCTATATATTCTATCGCCTTCCTTATGTAGGCTGGTATATGCAGCCCACATCCTATTACTTCTCTTACTTGAGCAGATCTGAAGTACAAATAACTACAAAGCCTGTGGGTGTCATTCATCCCCATGAATCAACTGTACTTTCTCAGATGCAGGGAGGACATCTTCTTTCACTGCAGTTTTATAAGTCTTAAAGGGATATGCCACCCCCAGGTCAAATTTGGGCATCTCCCCACAGTCCAGAGACTAAAATAAGTGGTGGAAAGCGTTTTCCTGCTCACCCAGCCATTGTCCGAGTCTGTCGCCACTGACCGCCGACTCTGCAGCTCCTCCGCCTTAGACTGGAGTCTAACGTCGCCAGAGAAAGATTTCGGCCAAAAGGAATTAATTTGCTCGATGCGTTTCCCAATTACTTTCTGTGTAGTGCGCATTCATATCGAGTGCAAATAAATGTGCAAATCAACACGGAGAGCTTGCCTTGGTCATTTTGGGTGGGAACTATTTTCCAGTGCGGAAGAATACAGCCGAATCACGCAGCACGCTGCCAGGGGAATCCCAGTTACGCACCGGGAAGGGAGTTCCCCTGTTGCACAACGTGGTGCGTGATTCGGCTGTATTCTTCCGCACTGGAAAATAGTTCCCACCCAAAATGACCAAGGCAAGCTCTCCGTGTTGATTTGCACATTTATTTGCACTCGATATGAATGCGCACTACACACAAAGTAATTGGGAAACGCATCGAGCAAATTAATTCCTTTTGGCCGAAATCTTTCTCTGGCGACGTTAGACTCCAGTCTAAGGCGGAGGAGCTGCAGATACCGCGGCGGTCAGTGGCGACAGACTCAGACAATGGCTGGGTGAGCAGGAAAACGCTTTCCACCACTTATTTTAGTCTCTGGACTGTGGGGAGATGCCCAAATTTGACCTGGGGGTGGCATATCCCTTTAAGTTTTCAACTTAAGACTTCCTCCCGTGGACCCACCACCCGCAGGAGGATCTATGGGTGCCGGTGCATTGTGTGAGCTGGGCGGCAGATCTGTTTGGACTGTTGCCCCCGCGACCCAAACTATGGAAAAGCGGAAGAAAATGGATGGATGGAAGTTTTTAACTTTGGTAGCAAGACAGTTCTGTCAATTAATGCCAAAAACTTGTGCTGAATCCCAAACAATGGAGAAGGTGACTGAGATTTTT
Organism: Paratrypauchen microcephalus; assembly: GCA_036785185.1. Taxonomy (NCBI): domain Eukaryota; kingdom Metazoa; phylum Chordata; class Actinopteri; order Gobiiformes; family Gobiidae; genus Paratrypauchen; species Paratrypauchen microcephalus. The sequence continues at coordinate 970,687 of JAVJIX010000124.1, read as the reverse complement.
TGAAACTGTATGAAACACAACAAAAGGTCTTTTGTATGGTAGAGCTGGGAGAGGATATGAACAGTACTTTAGCTGTCAATGGATGTGGAGTGCCAGGTTTCAACCTTATTAAAACTAAGGATTTTTTAATGAATTAATATACAAATTTACTACAGTTTATAGTGATTAAGTAGTTGAATAAATAAATGAAACATGTAAAGTATGATAGATTTGTATTTTGAGCTTTAGAGATGCAGACAGACGAATAATGAAGGGCTACTCAAACATTTGCGAGGTAACCACATTGCTTTTAACATGGCTTTTCTGTTTTCAAAAACTAGAAAAAAATGTTGGTAGGTTAGAATAATGTATTGACTGAAAATAACTTCTTGATAAATGACAGATGATAGGTAAATATTTGTTTCAACTGAAAAAAAAAATAAATTCAAATACATTGGGTGCGATCTAGGAGTTGTCTGATATTTTGTGCCTCTGTGCTGAATTCTTACACTAGAGCTCTGACCTTGGGGACAGTCTCTGAGGAAGCACAGTATAATTACTTGACAATGTAATTATTTCCTGATGAATGCATCCTCTGTAATTATTATGACGACGATACACATGTAGATATGGAGCTATAGAATGGGTTTGAGTGCGTTTGTACGATTCCAAAGCAGAAATATTTATCTATAAAAGCATTGAGAAGTGTACTAAAGGACTGAGTAGTGTAATATTAGCAGTGTAGCATTTTACTTTGCATTGCGAAAAAGTAAAAGGAAGTACTGTAGATTACTTGGTTACTAGTATGTTTTGTCAAGTTTTACATCTGGTATTTGTTTGGGTTTGGACCACGGAAGATGAACCACAGATGTTGTTTTCAATAGCCTGTGCTCATTGTACTGCTGTAAGCCTCTACAGAGTTGTTTACTCTCTGTATCTAAAAAAGGATCTCAGGCTTGCCCTTTTCCTGCCCGAGAGCATACTTGGGCAAAACACTCATCGTGTCTATGCATGAATGCATTTTTACTGTGTTATTGATGGTTCTGGAGTCATTTTGTTTTAGCTTATACAAGTCTGATATGTGGTTTTACAGAAATAATTGGTAAACATACTGTATGTACCTCATTAACTACAATATGTAACATGATAACAGGAGAAGTTCAATTTGTCAACTGGACAAAGTTTGTTTGGTTGAAAACGTTTCGCCGCTCATCCGAGAGGCTTCGTCAGCTCTAATAAGAATACTGGTAAGAATTCACATACAATATGTAACCGTAATTAATGCAAAACATGTAATAATGTTCAATTAGTGTTGTTGATGGTATTAAAATCAAAAACAAAAAATACTAAAACTAGTCATGAAACTAAAAACTCATTTAAACTAAAATCACATAATTTTACCTTTAAAAAGCACTATTTTGTGTTGTAAATTACAGTCTATTGTTTAAAAATGTGTATTGAAATCGATATTGAGCATATTCCTTTGTATATTTGTACATGTTCTTCTTGATTGTAACCATAGATTATATAAAGAAGTGGACTAAGGGAGTCTGACATCACCCATAGCATCTGGCTCAAATGAAGCTGAGTGAATTTGGAGCAGAGTTCCACATTAGGAATTGGAATTAATTTATGGATAAAATAAAAAAATAAGAAAACCAGGATAATGTAGAATGGGTTAATATGAACATTTTAAGATAAAATTGCAAGACTCACTGCAGAAGTTACAGAGAGAAACAAGTTACAATTTTTCAATGTAAAGTGAACTGGAACCACAGTGGATGGAGTTGGAAGCACCCCCATGCTCACTTCCTATTTAAAACGCGGCAGCTATGTCCATTTATATATACACTCTATGGTTGTAACCCAGTGATTCTGGGTCACATGTGTCTAATACACATTGTTAATAGAACTTTTTTACACTGTGCATTACATTTGCAAACTATAAAAGGGGTTTACTGGTTACTAGAAATGACTACAAAGTAAATCAAGTGTTCCTGTATAATTATATCACATTAGTCTCTGTACAGCTAATGCAATAGTTTCAGACTAAAAAACACACTTGCCAAGTCCTGTGTGACTAGATTTGAATCCCTTGAAATTGAATCATATCAGAAATTGGCTGCGTGGATAAAATGTAACCTGCCAACATGCTCGGTGCACCTGTCAGCCTCACCTGATGGAACACACACAATGTATCTCACTGTAGGCACAAACCTGGGGATGTTGAGGAAGACCAAACATTGAAGCTTCAGCTCCTGCACTTTGGCTGTCAGATCAGTTCCATCGCACTGGTGGAGAAGACAGGAGAACAAGCAATGAGGGAGAGTGGACTAAATGAACTGGCCTGGTCTGGGTATACTTACCACCACCTGGATGTGCTTGGAAAGATCCTTGGAGCTCCCTGATAAAAAGTCGGAGAAGGCGGTCTGCGGCAGAGGGAGGGGGTAGTTCAATCGTTACATGACAGCTAGAAGATAGAACTGCTCTGAAAGTGTGAATATGATTGGCAGAACAAAGATTCATGCGAAGCAGGCAGGTAGAGGAGTTGTGTTAAAAGGAAGCTATTGCAAGTTTTTTCTTAGTAGTTGCGTTTTGAAGTTCTAGGACAGTTTTTTAGTATGAACATTTTCTAAATTAGTAGTCACGTAAAGTAGATGTCTGAATTTGGATGTAAATAAACAAGTAGTAAATATTCTCTTCTATGTGTAACTTTTCATAACCAGAAGCAGTGTAACTGTGGTGAAGTGTTTTGTCCAAGAACACAATGGCAGTTTTGTAGTCCAGAATAAGATCTGTGTTTTTTTATACAGATGGATTCAGACAGTCGCATCCAATCAGATTTGTTTATTTCAGTGACGCATGTGAAGCAAAGAAACTCATTGGTCACCCATCATTTTGAACAAAATCAAACTGCTCAGATTAACAGTTTAATGGTTTCCTCATTGATTCTGCCAAAATCTACAATATATTTCTATCCCCTGTGATATTTTTGTCCTTTCTTCTCCCTCGTAAGCAGCCACATTTGTTTTTTGATACGGATGGACCATGTGTCCCTGATTGGCTAATCCATCTAACAATCATGCCTATCTGAAAATGGGAAGGAATCAGACCATCTAACCTTGAAATGGTGGTCAAAAGCTCTATCAATTTATGCTTTTTTCCCCCACCATACAAGTATACTATAATCATAAGAAAAGTCAAACAAAATGTATTTAAAGGTCCCATGACATGGTACTTCTTGATGTTTTATATGGCTCCTTAATCAATCAATCAATCAATCAAACATTTATAAGGCGCTTTTCATACAAAATTGTAGCACAAAGCGCCTTAATGGTTCCCTAATAGTGTAAATGAATCCTTCTTCAAAATCAACACTCAGTGCATGAAAAAGTGAGATAAGATGAGAAAGACTCATAAATGTCACTCTGGAACACTCCATTATGGGCGTTGTTGCTTGAATGCAAATGAGGAGGACAGAGATGGCCTATAGTAGAGGGTGGGGGCGTGGCCAAACTCTCCACTCTCAGCTGTGCCTGTGCGCTCTGACCCACTTCCGTGTTTTTGCACGGAGGGAGAGATGAGAAGCGTTCCATTGAAAAATAAACAAATTTCCACAGAAAATAAAATTAAACCACTGCCGTTTCAGATATCCACAGGCTCAGATAAAGGACTTCCGAGCATAGAAACACTCGCAAGTTACTCCAGGCAAATAAAAAAACGCATTTCGCATTGCGTAGCTCCTCCGCAGTCCAAACTCTCTGGGCGTGATTTACAGAGACGCTGAGTAGAGACAGACGGGGGTGGAACTGCATTTGCATTTCTTTTTTCGAGCTGACGTCAATAAGTTTCTTTGTTCAAAATTGCCCGTTTGAGCTCTGATTTTTTCTAACGCAGAAAAGGATCGCAAATGCTCAGTTTAGACATTTCGCAACTTTTAACCATGGGGGGGGGGGGGGGGCTAAACAGGGGAGGGGAGCTCACATTAACGTTCAAAAACCTCAGAAAGTGAAAATTTCATGCCATGGGACCTTTAAAGAAGCATTCATAAATTGTCTATTTTTTTACACAGCTGTGAATTTCTCCAAACACAATTTATATTGGGTTTTTATTTTTTTTTTAATTGTTGCATAAACTCCAATTATAATTTACAAAACACTGGCTGGATTAGCTTCGAGCACTAGCAACATTTCCAAGAACTAATTACCTTCACCATTTAATGTTAATTATTCTAAGCAGAGACTGTGGACTAAGTCACTTCTGCAATTAAAATATTACTAAATGAGGGGCCCTATTGTGGCAGTCAGATTGGGTTATTAGTGGTTGAGACTTGCAGCATAATTTGAACTGGCAAACTAGCAAAACAACCTACCGGTACACAAAAACATGGCCAGTGAAGACGCATACTAACCCCAGCATAAAACATCTTGTTCTTGAAGCGGCTGTTGAACCTCTCCGGATTTGCTTCTGAAAATGTAATCAAATTCGAGAAAGTTAAGAATTTATAATGTTTTGATTTTAACTTTTGTTTTTGTTGATGATATGACATACCTCTGGACTCATGGAACCCCAATGTGACATGGGCATCGAAACCAAGACTGAAGTAGTTGTTAAAGACATCTAGCGGAAGCTGTATCAGTAAAAGAAAAAATAAATTAATAAATGTGTAACTTTTTTCCAAACTGAAACAAATAGAAGTTTAGATTTTAAAATATGTACCTGAATATTCAAATATGATGTGAAAAAAGATTTCTAAAAAACATGAAAACTACAACTGCTACTTTTGAATATATACAATATTGGCAAAAGGTCCTAACTGACAAATGATAATTATTAACATTTTGAAATCCTGTCCGTACGTTATTCCAATGGTTCCAATATTTAAGATTTTTTTGTAGTATATACTGTATTCACTTTCAGGTTTATCATATAATTGTGTAAGTGTATAAGAATTTTCTAAAGTAAATAAGTAGAGATGACACTGGGGTATTTTTTCTCCTATAAGAACATTTTCCATACCTTCCACTGCAAAGGACAATGACAGAAGATACAAACAGAAAGCGTCATTTATATTTACAGTTGATTTTTAAGCTCAGGTAAATGGTTTCTTTTTGGCATAAGTAATGCACAGATGGAGTGGAAACAAATACGGCGACATAATGATTGTCGTTGCGCGTTTGTAAAGTCTACCATATGTTACACAATGCCATTATGTACGAAATCTTTGACATCATGCTACAGAAGACATTTTATATTTTTCTGTCTTTCTATTTGTATAATATTGGTTTGACAATATATATGAAACTTACTTTCCAAGGTTATGTTTGTGGCACCTCTAAAAATACTGCAACAACTTGATTTAATCATAATTAAACAAATATTGAAATAATTTGCAAAATATTCACTAATGTACTAATCTACTACTGTTTTCTTTGCTGTATACGCAGCACAGTATAAAAAAGGGATTCAAATTAAAAAGCACTGTAAAATTGAGATTTGTTTAAATAGCCTCTAAATGTGGCATATTGGCTTAAATTAGCTTAAATTTTATGATAATGTGTTTTTTTTTTTACTTTTCAAATTATTTAGAAAAAAAATATTGATTTTTAAACAAGCTCTTAGCTGCAGCCCCTATCTAGTCATGTTCGTAAAAAGTATTCGCAATGAACAAATGACCACTTTTCATATCAACTAGTCAGGCTGTCCTGATATTCCTCATGTAACCAAGACAACAACATAACACCATTCCATTCTCGGTCATCCGCCTTTTGTTAATTAGACCAGTGTTCAGAGATGAGTCAACCTCGACTGCAGAGCTCTGTGGAAAATAATTGGACGATAGTTTGAACCTTATCGGTTTGTTGTTCGTCCGAGTCTGTGGAGGCGCTGTGGTTGGGCTCGACACGCAGGTTCCACCGGTCCAACTGCACTGCATCTCCGTCCTCCACGTGGGACAGGATCTTAGACAGAGGCTCATCCGTGTAGCCCTGAGAGGTACACAGGAAACGTACTATTATTCTATGTATCCAGTACAATTTACAGTTTGCTTTAAAGCTTTGTTTTAAAGATTACACAAATTTGACTCCTGTGAGCTTTAAGTCATGTTACATATAATGTTCATCAGAAACAGACCAGGAGTTGCGATTTGTTTCATTCAATCATGTTTGAGTCATCTTTAATAATTAGTCTGTCGACATCTCCAAAACTCAAAATGCTCTGTTCCCCTTGTTCAAAGTTCAAAAGTTCAAAGTTGGCTTTATTTCAACATACAGTGAATCGAAAATGTGTTTCTCTCTGGCCAAGCAGTGTAAAAAGACAGTGTACAAAATACAATATAAAGACAAAAAGTAAAATTTAAAAACAGTGCATATCATATAATGCAGTGATATCATGAAGAGGTAGTTTAAGTTAACAGCTCCTTTTACCTTTTGTTTTGTAGAGATTGGAAAGTCGAGGGCTGAAATGATCAAAATGATACTAATGAAGGTGTATGGAGTTTAAAAACACAATGGAGCTTCCTATATTACCACATGACATCACAGTAGGAACAGAGTGTTTTCTGTTTGAGAGAAGAACTAAATATGCAGGATTTGTGTGTTAAACATGTGTGAATGAAACAAAGCACTCCAGGTTTGTTTTTAATGTGGAAAAAAACAAAAACGTGGTCAATATCAATAATAGCTTATATTTAGTACTATTATTTTAATATTCATAGTTTTATGTTGCACCACACTGCAGAAGGTACTTTCTAATTTGTAAATTCTGTTAATAGTATTTCAGTGACTCTGATGTTCCAGAGTACGGAATCTTGTAATTGATGGGTGTTTTCATTTCCAAAAAAATACCTTGCATTCCTACTGTGAGGGTGGGATTGCCTTTCCACAGATCTAATCAGTAACTTAGCCTAGTGAAGCTTCTTACTCGTCTCCATCGACTGGACAATCTCCCGTACAAAAGCTGTGTAATACACCTTTAAAGTCCGTAGTAGATGTTGAGGACTTACTGCGCCCCAGTTGAGGGTCCGGGCCAGGTCGTTCCCTGTTCCTAAGGGTAACACGGCGACAGGGGGCTGAGGGTTGAACGAGAGGTCTTCAAGGCATGACAGGATCCAGCCAACCTGATTAAAAACATGAAAATCTTCAATCGTTTTGTCGTCATGGAAGCAACTACCCATATAAATTTAAAGTAGGCAAATCTGTTAAAGGGATATGCCACCCCCAGGTCAAATTTGGGCATCTCCCCACAGTCCAGAGACTAAAATAAGTGGTGGAAAGCGTTTTCCTGCTCACCCAGCCATTGTCCGAGTCTGTCGCCACTGACCGCCGCGGTATCTGGTGCTCCTCCGCCTTAGACTGGAGTCTAACGTCGCCAGAGAAAGATTTCGGCCAAAAGGAATTAATTTGCTCGATGCGTTTCCCAATTACTTTGTGTGTAGTGCGCATTCATATCGAGTGCAAATAAATGTGCAAATCAACACGGAGAGCTTGCCTTGGTCATTTTGGGTGGGAACTATTTTCCAGTGCGTAAGAATACAGCCGTATCACGCAGCACGCTGACAGGGGAATCCCAGTTACGCACTGGGAAGGGAGTTCCCCTGTTGCACAACGTGGTGCGTGATACGACTGTATTCTTACGCACTGGAAAATAGTTCCCACCCAAAATGACCAAGGCAAGCTCTCCGTGTTGATTTGCACATTTATTTGCACTCGATATGAATGCGCACTACACACAAAGTAATTGGGAAACGCATCGAGCAAATTAATTCCTTTTGGCCGAAATCTTTCTCTGGCTACGTTAGACTCCAGTCTAAGGCGGAGGAGCACCAGTTACCGCGGCGGTCAGTGGCGACAGACTCGGACAATGGCTGGGTGAGCAGGAAAACGCTTTCCACCACTTATTTTAGTCTCTGGACTGTGGGGAGATGCCCAAATTTGACCTGGGGGTGGCATATCCCTTTAAAGGGCCCACGTAGCTCCATTTTCTGATCTATGTTCTAATGTTGTTTCCTCATCACAAACATCACTGAGTTGTGTTTTGTTTAGAGCGGTCAGTTTAACGCGTTAATTAGATTAATTAATTACACTGCAAATTACCGCATTATAAAAATTAACGCAATTAATTATGATTATGAATAATTCAATACGCGCGCATTTTAAATTTGGTGTGCAGCTAGCAAATCGCTGCCAGGGCCTTTGAACGGCAAGTTTATTTATAAAAAGAACGAAGACGGGACTATCAACAAGAATGCGCCGATTTGTAGCTTCAGTCAAAAAAAAATTTCCGATCACCGAAGTTGCTCCAGCCTGACGGATCATTTGAACGCTTAACACGTCCGGACAAGTTCCACTGTTACTGGTGATAGCGTGAGCTCACTACGCCAAATTCACTTCGCAGATTTTCGGAAACGAATGAGGAAAGGGACCACAGAAAAACTGACAAACTCAATCGCAAAGTGGGTTGGTTCAATCGTTCGCTTGCTCACTCGCTCACTCACAATCTCTCTCTCTCAATCTCTCTCTCATACTCTCTCCCTCTCTCATTTCTGATCACTGGGGATTTTAATCATACATCTCTCTCCACTACTCTCCCCACATTCACCCAATACGTCACATTCCCCACGAGAGACAATAAGACTCTGGACTTGTTTTACGCCAACATCAAGGACGCTTACACCTCCGCCCCCCTCCCCCCGCTCGGCCGCTCGGATCACTGTCTGGTCTACCTGCTCCCGCAATACACACCCAGGGTGCGGAAAGAACCTGTGCGGAAGCGGTCTGTGAAGCTTTGGAGGCCTGTGAGAGCCTGAGAGACTGTTTCCAGAACACTGACTGGGACATTTTCACTGACTCTCATGGAGATGACATCAACGGCCTGACCCATTGCATCACAGACTACATCAACTTCTGCGTGGAGAACACTGTGCCAACCAGGAGGGTACGGTGTTTCCCCAACAACCACCCCTGGGTCACCCCTGAGCTTAAAGCCCTCCTGAACCAGAAGAAAAGGGCTTTCAACTCAGGGGACAGAGAGGAGCAGAAAAGGGTCCAGAGAGAGCTTCAGTGGAGGATCCGACGGGCCAAGAAGGACTATGGGAGGAGGATGGAGGAGCAGCTGGCCCAAAACAATGCACGGGGCGTGTGGAGAGGACTGAGGAGCATGTCTGGTTTTGGACAGAGTGGCAGAGGGACAGCTGATGGTGATCAGCGCTGGGCGGACGAATTGAACTGTTATTTCAACAGGTTTAATGCGCCCCCCACCCCTCTGCCCCTCTGCCGACTCCCCCTCCTCCTCTTCACACCTCCCCGGGCCAGTAGGCATACCCCCCTTCCCCCTCACACGGACTCAACCCAGCACCAGCCCCCTCCACCCCCCACCACCACCACCCCCCGCAGTCCACCCCAGTCCCCCCCCCTCTCCCCCCTCTCCATCACACCGGACGAGGTGAGGAGGGAGCTCAGGCGACTCAGGCAGAGGAAAGCCGCAGGACCCGATGGTATCTGCCCCAGGCTGCTGAGAACCTGTGCAGACCAGCTCTGTGAGGTTCTCTGCTACATGTTCAATCTGAGCCTCAGCCTGGAGAAGGTCCCCGTCCTGTGGAAGACCTCCTGCGTGGTCCCGGTTCCCAAAACAACAAACGCCAGGGAACCGGCCCACTACAGACCAGTCGCCTTGACCTCCCACCTCATGAAGACCATGGAGAGGGTGATCCTCAGCCACCTCCGCTCTGTGGTGAGCCCCACCCTGGACCCGCTGCAGTTTGCCTACAAGCCAAACGTAGGAGTAGAGGACGCCGTCATCTACTTTCTGCAGCAGGCGCTCACCCACCTAGAGACCGCCGGGAGTGCTGTGAGAGTCATGTTCTTTGACTTCTCCAGCGCCTTCAACACCATCAGGCCGGCGCTGCTGCGGGGGAAGCTGGAGGACGCGGGAGTGGATGGACATCTCGCTGCCTGGACCATCGACTACCTCACTGACCGTCCACAGTACGTGCGGCTGCGCGGCTGTGAGTCAGAGGTGGTAGTATGCAGCACGGGGGCCCCCCAGGGTACTGTCCTCTCACCCTTCCTCTTCACCATATACACCTCGGACTTCACATACAACACGGACAGCTGCCATCTCCAGAAGTTCTCAGACGACTCGGCCATTGTGGGCTGTGTGTCAGAGGGGAACGAGCTGGAGTACCGCTCGGTCATCAGTGACTTTGTAGACTGGTGTGGGCGCAACCACCTGTGCCTTAACACCAGTAAGACAAAGGAGCTGGTGATCGACTTCAGGAGGAGACCACTACCTCACTCACCGGTGAACATCCAGGGGCAGGACATAGAGACTGTGGACAGTTTCAAGTACCTGGGTGTTCACCTCAACAATAAACTGGACTGGTCCCACAACACCAACGCCCTGTACAAGAAGGGCCAAAGTCGCCTCCACCTCCGGAGACTGAGGTCCTTTGGAGTGAGCAGGCCTCTGCTCAAGACTTTTTATGACTCTGTGGTGGCCTCTGCTCTCCTCTACGCTGTCGTCTGCTGGGCCCCGAGCAGCACAGAACGGGACAGAAAAAGACTGAATAAGCTGGTTAAGAGGGCCAGCTCTGTCCTGGGCTGTCCTCTGGACCGTGTAGAGGAGGTGGCTGAGAGGAGGGTGCTGGCCAAATTCATGTCCATTAAGGACGACACCTCTCACCCTCTGCACCGGACTGTAAAGGAGCTGAGCAGCTCCTTCAGCAGCCGACTGAGGCACCCCCAGTGCAAGAAGGAGCGCTACCGCAGATCCTTCATCCCCACCGCCATCAGACTGTATAATTCTAACATATAGGCCAGACGTGCAATATCCTCCTTTTCATGTTGATGCTTGTTGTTACCATTATCATTATTACTATTTTCCATTATTATTATTATTATTACATATTACTATTGGACTATTTATTACTTACTTTATCCCCTCCCTGCCTGCATGCACTTTTTCCCTCCTGTCCAATTGTCCTGGAGCTACTGTGGCGAGTAAATTTCTCCTGTGTGAGATCAATAAAGGCTTATCTTATCTTATCTTATCTTATTAAAATGTGATTAATTAGATTAATTAATTTTGAATCGCCTGACAGCACTTGTTTTGTTTCATTCACACAAACCCCGCATATTTAGGTCGAGTCAGAAAACACTCCTCTTCCTCCTTCTGATGTCATGTGGTAATACAGGAAGTGCTCCACTGTGTTTTAAATTCCCTACACCTTCACTAGAATCCTTTGGATGATTTCAGCCCTGGAATTGCAGTCTCTTCTGACCAAAAAGTAAAAGGTAGCTGTTGACTTGAAAACTACCCCTTCATGACATTACAAGGGGAAACAGAGCATTTTGAGATTTAGAGATGTAAACAGACTAATAATAAGGGGATTATTCAGACATCTGTGAACAAAACAAAACACAACTCCAGGTATGTTTTTGATGAGGTAAAAGCATAATAACATGGCTTAAGGCTCGCATGAATCAATTTTCCGTAATATTGGACCTTTAAAGGTTATTTTTTTAAAAGATTTATACTGCACAAGTAGGTGCATTTACCAAATATTATCTTATTTCTATACATATTCCATCCAAAGTTCTGCATATTTACCCTACAAAAATGAACTCTAGAAAGGCCACAGAATCTGAATTTGAAACAGCCATGATGCCTCTCCTCTCTGCTTGGATCATTGTGTCAGAAACATTTTGAGACATAAATTGGTATATTATGAGTAACAGCCTCTTAGGGAAAACAAGCCAGAGCTCTAAATTGTTCCAAAAAGATAAAAGAACTCAGAATGTTTTGAAAAAGGCTGAATAATATTAACAGGGCAAGCAAAAATGCTACTCTGAGTAATGAGTTGATGTCTGTGAAGCCAAAACAACCAAATCATAAAAGCCAACTCGTATACTGGTTTAATAACATGGCTACAAACATAACTACTATTATTACTACCATTACTACCAGCTACTACTGCTACTATTACTACTTATTACCTGTTGCCAGCTATGACCAGCTTCTACCACTACAACTACATACTAGACCTGCGCGATTTATCGATTAAATCGATTAATTCGAATTTACAGTTCAGGACGATGTGTTTTTATGAAAATCGATTTTGTAGTTATTTTTTACATGCGAGCGGAACTAATGTGCGGCCACATTTTACACGGGTAAGTTAGTGGGGCGTACCCAAACATTGTAGAAGCTAGCGCGGCTAGCGACTGAGGGAAAGCCGGAGCTTGTAACAAAGGTGTCGCTACATCCGTTATATGGAACTGGTTCGGTTTTCTTGCGTCGGACTTGGAACAAATGAGTGCTCGCTGTAAGGTCTGTTCAAAAGCTGTTGCAGGACGACAAATTTAGAGTGGGAGAAGTGCAAGTCTCCACAGCGCGAGCACATATTGTAAAAGACATGGTGCCCATATATACTGTGTGTTATGGCAGCAGATCCAATATCTGTGTCATTCGGCTGAGCACTTTTTGAAAAGAATGGACGCGAGCAAGCTGGGTTCTTTATCAACAAAAAATCTTTATCTATTAAAAAAGGGTTAACAAAAAACAAGGTCTTCAAATACATATATTATAATTACACAGCAAGCACGGTCAAAAAACTATATACATCCGTGCTCCCTTACTCCTTCTGGCTCTTTCTTCCCAATTCTCCAAACTGCGTCATCATGCGCATGCGTGTTTAAATTAAAGTCCAAAGTCTAAATGACTGTTAAATTACTCTTAACTTCCTATAAACATTATGTTCATGAAATAACTAAAAATAGGTACTAAATATCAAAATACTAAATATATTTATTCTAATACCCAATTCCAACACCAAATTATATTCTTAATAACCAAAACATTGTCATGGCTCTAACACTCCGGCCCCTAATTGTATAGGCAGGATGCATAACAATTACAACTACAAAATAGAGCCATATTCCACGTTTACTGTACTATAAATGTCAATTACTCGATCAATCAACTTAGATTATAAGTCCATCAGCAATTGGTCTTCCTGGACTCACTCAGCTTCCTGTAAAAGACAAAGCTTGTTAGTAGGCCTATCTAATAAGCTGGACTTGGTTTGAACTTGAACTCTTCGGACGGCCCCTCTTGCGTCTGGGTAAGTCTGCCGGACTCTTCCAGTCAGCCAGGTATTCCTTGGGGCGGAACTGTCCACAATGAGCACAAGGTCTCCTGGAGTGAAGTTTCTCTTCTTGGTATGCCACTTTTGTCGCTCCTGTAGCAACGGGAGGTATTCCTGGGTCCACCTTGACCAAAACAAGTTGGCCATATATTGTACTTGACGCCATCTTCTACGGGAGTAAACATCATCCCTGTTGAACACACCCGGCGGAAGTGCTGGTTGTTTTTTCAATAGCAGAAGATGGTTTGGTGTCAAAACTTCTACATCGCTTGGATCATCAGAGGCAGCAGTCAAGGGACGGTCATTGATGATTGCTTCAACTTCGCATAGCAGAGTGTGAAGGCCATCATCATCTAACACCTGCTGTCTCAATACAGAATTCAACACCTTTCTAACTGTGCGAATCTGTCGTTCCCATATCCCACCTTGGTGGGAGGCAGTTGGTGTGTTAAAAATCCAGGTGATGCCTTTCTGAATCAGGTCATCTCTGATCTGAGAGTGATCAAGCTCTTCTAGAGCCTCTTTGAGTTCTCGCTCGGCACCTATAAAATTTGTGCCGTTATCAGAGCGCATTGTAGTCACTTGACCCCTTCGACTGATAAATCGTCTGATAGCGTTGATACAGGATGAGGTATCTAAAGAGTGAGCCACCTCTATGTGGACTGCTCTAAGAGCGAGGCATGTGAACAGGACGCCGTAGCGTTTCACCATGCTGCGTGCTCTTTTGACCTCAAACGGTCCAAAATAGTCTACGCCTACATGCGTAAAGGGAGGTTGGTCTGGCAGTACACGTTCCTCAAGTAAATCTGCCATTTTCTGTTCTGCTGGCCTTGCATGCAGTCTCCTGCATGCGATGCATTGGGATATCACTGTGCGAGTTGCTCTGTTTAGTCCTGGGATCCAGTAACGCTGCCTGACCTTTGCAATTAGCTGACTTCTTCCACAGTGACCATTCTGATGGTGAACGTGCCGTAGAATTAGCTTTGCAATGTGTTGATCTTTATGAAGCACAGCCGGGTTTCTGGATTCCTCTGGCATGGCGGACTTGTTCAACCAGCCACCCACTTTGATGACACCATCTAGCAGAACAGGATCCAACCTGTAGAGTGCACTAGACTTCATAACTTGAGAATCTTTCTGTTGGAGTGAAGCCAACTCCTCTGGAAACATCTCTCTTTGACTGTAGCGTATTAACTCCGCTTCTGCATATTCCAAATCCTGTACTGACAATGCTTTCTTGTCCACAGACTGTCTCAATTTTCTCATTTCCTCTTCCACTTTTAGGTCTTGCTTCCTTTTATCCATCTCTTTCAGAGCAAAATCAGCCACACATTCCTTTCTCTTTCTGGCCAAGAAGTGAAGCAAGTCTTTCAAGCATAGCATCCATGCAACAGCTTTTTTCAGTCTATGCCAGTCTGAGTAGTATTCCACCAACGTTGTCAGGCCTGTGCCTTTGGTTGTGCTGACGAGACTGACCAGGGTTGATTTGAGCTCGCTGTCATCTTCCATGGTGCTGCGTATGTCAGGTCTTGTAGGCCACTCACTTTCACTCTGACAAAGGAACTGTGGTCCATGAATCCAATGGTCATTATCAATGAGTGAGGTAAACCTCATTCCTCTTGAAGCTACGTCTGCAGGATTGAGTGAACTATTCACATATCTCCACTGTGATGGTGAAGTAGCTTCTCGAATGAACGTAACTCGATTGGCCACAAAGGTCTTGAAGCGTGACGCATCATTCTCTATGTACTTAAGTACAGTGAGACTGTCTGTCCAGAAAATAGACTCTTCAAGTGTGATCTCCATTTCCTGTCTTAACAGCATGTCCACCTTCACTGCTATAACTGCTGCAGTCAGCTCCATTCTCGGGACTGTTACTTTCTTAAGAGGTACCACCCTGGATTTCGCCATAAGCAATGAGCAGACCTTCTGTTCATCCTCACTGGTAAGCAGAATGTACGAAGCTGTACCGTAACCGCTCTCGCTTGCGTCTGAGAAGTTGTGTAACTGAGCCTTGAGAGTGGGTCCAAAATCAGCTGGCTTGATACATCTGTCCACATGAAAGTTAGATAGCTCCTTCAACTCAGAAAGCCACTGGTCCCATCTTCGTGATTGCTTCTCATCAATCTCCTCATCCCAGCTCAACTTCTGTTGGCAGAGCTCTCTCAAAATCAGCTTGGCTGGGAGGATGCATGGAGCAATTAGACCAAGAGGATCGTAAACTGAATTGACTATTGAGAGTATCCCTCTTCTAGTGGTTGGTCTCTCTGGCACCTTGACTCTGAACGTGAAGGTGTCTGTATCTGTACACCAATGAACCCCTAAGGCTCTTTCTGTTGGCAGGGTGTCTTTGGTTAAATCAAGGTCTTTCACCTCTGCGGCTCTTTCATGCGCTGGGATGCATGACAGGACTTGTCTGCTGTTACTGACCCATTTTGTCAAATTAAATCCACCACTTAGGCATAAAGCTTTCAGAGACTGTGCAAGTGCCATGGCCTGCTCTTCAGAGGCCACCGAGGCTAAGCAGTCGTCCATGTAAAAATTCCTCTTAACTGCTTTCACAGCTTCAGCTGAGGTCTTGTCCTTTCCATCTTCTGCTGTCTTTCTCAACGCAAAACAAGCACAGCTTGGGGAAGAAGTAGCCCCAAAAATGTGTACAGTCATTCTGTACTGCTCCAGAGGCTCATTCAGGTCTCCATCTGGCCACCAGAAGAAACGCAGGAAGTCAGAGTCTTTGGGCGGGACCCTGACCTGGTAAAACATTGCCTCTATATCGGCCATCATTGCAACTGACTCCTCTCGAAACCTTGTCAACACTCCAATCAAAGTACTCGTGAGATCAGGCCCTTGGAGTAGTTGGTTGTTCAAGGAGATGCCTTGATACGTAGCTGTGCAGTCGAAGACGACTCTAATTTTCTCCTTTTGGGGGTGGTACACCCCATGGTGTGGAATGTACCAAACCTCTCCTTCCTTAACCTCTTGACCCTCATCAGGCACCTTTTCCGCATAGCCCTTAGCTATGATATCATCCATGAAGAGCTTGTAGTCGTTGCAGAACTCTGGGTTCCTATTGAGTTTCCTTTTGAGGTTGATTGCTCTTTGTTCAGCATGACTGCGGTTATTGGGCATCTTCACAGACTTATCTTTGAAGGGAAGACTGATACAGTAATGTCCCTCAATGAGCTGGCAAGACTGTTCCACTTCTCTCATGAACTGCCGATCTTCCCGTGACATCTCGGTTCTGTCTTCACAGCTGCGCTCTGAGAAGTCAGAGTTGAATTGCTGGATTAACAGCTCTTCAATGTTTGCCACAGAAATCCTGTTTACAGTAACCTCTGCAATTCTTCATCTGTATCTCGAAGTCTATTTCGTCTGATGGGACCATTGACAATCCATCCAATTGCTGTTCTTACGGCGTATGGACCGTCATCTTGACTATTAATGACTTGCCATGGCTCTATGGCCTTGTAAGCATTAGCGCCAATCAACAGACCGATCTCAGCTTCGATACTTGGAAGGCGTACTTCCTCCAGGTAAGACCACCGCTGGATGTCTTTTTGACACGGTATGTCTTCTTTTTACAGGAATATCAGGTTGTGTGAACACCGAAGGTAAGTCAATGTACTTTTTCTCCTCAAGTCCACAAATTTCCAGGTCTGACAGGATATGGCTATGGACAAGCTTCTCCTGTCCCATAGTTCGTAGCAAGAGCTCCGTCTTCCTGCCTCTAAGGTTCAGCGTTGACATTACTGCCTCTGTACAAAAGGTCGCCGAACTGCCTGGATCGATGAAGGCATATGTCTCCATTGTCTTCGTACCCTTCTTGGACTTAAGTTGCACCGGAACTACAGCCAATACAACCTGTCTGTTTCCGGCCCCAGTGTACCCACAGGTTTCCTGATCTACAGCACTTGTGACCTGCGACTCCAAAGTGTTGTTCTTGTGGCTCTTAGTGATTTCTATTTCACCCTTGTGAACATGTAGCACAGTTGGATGTCTCTTAGAACATACCTGACAAGACAACTTCTTGGTGCAATCTTTGCTCAAGTGACCTGGCACAAGGCATCCGAAACAGAGACCTTTAGACTTCAAGAACTCAATCTTGTCTGTATGAGTTTGTTTCTTGAACTTCTCACAGTTTTCCATTATGTGACTCTTATCACAGAACACACATGTCTCCGTCTTGAGTTTGGCTTGGCTTGGTTTTGCGCTCTGGTTTAGCGGTACCTTTGTCTGTTTCTGTGTGTCAACGCTTGTAACAAAACTGCTACTCCTTGTGGTGTTTACCTTTGGTTTCTTAAAAGGTGTGCCTTTTTCCTTTTGCCCGGTTGCGACACTGGTTCCTTGAAGATCGCCAAATAAAGGATGTGTCACTATTTTGGCTTGTTTGTCTATGAAACTCACTAAGTCTCCAAACCTCGGTCGTTTTCCTTTGTTTTCCAGCATCTCATAAGCCACATGTCTCCACTTCTCCCTCAACTTGTAAGGCAGTTTTGACAATATAGCTCTCATGTTCGTCGGGTTATCCATTTCTTCCATGTAATCAACATCCTTCATGGTGTTTTTGCATCCAATCAAAAAGAGAGCATATTCATTCATTCCCTTTGCATCATCTGTTTTAATGTGTGGCCACATCAAGGCTTTCTCAATGTAAGCCATTGCTATCTTCAGCTCATCTCCATATTGCTGATCAAGTAATAGCCTAGCTTCTTTATAGCCTTTCTCTGGGTTCATATGCTCACAGCTTCTCACTAGATCTTGTGGCTCTCCACTTGTATATTGTTCTAGAAAGAAGAGCTTGTCTCTAGCATTCTGTGTCTTACTGTCAACAGCATTATCAAACGCTCTGAGAAAAGATCTGTATGTGAGCGGATCACCAGCGAAGATAGGAATGTCCCTTTTGGGTAATAGAGACAGATCTTGCTGCTTAACTAACAGCTCTGTTATCATGTTTTGACGCTGCATCACTTCATAAATTCTGTCACTTGAAGTCATGGGTTCCTGAGGCATGCCAATTGAAGCTCTAGCTATAGACGCATGGTGACGGGAATGTGTAGGAGGTGCACGCTCATCATCTTCCTCCTCTTCCTCATCAACTACTGCCATGACATGAGCTTCAGACACAGGTTGACTCCTGAGGACATGTGCAACGGATCCAGTCAGAGAAACATCTGATCTTTGTGCGCGGATGCGCACATCTGCACTTGGCAATCTGGCTGTTACATAGTCATTCATGGCCTCACGAGGGCTTTCATGATCCACAAATATTTTCAGCTTAGCTGTAGAGGCTGCTATTGCAGTTTCCAATTCTAACTGCTCCATCTCTGCTTTTAAATGTGCCTCTTGCAGCTGTATGGCTTTCTTCTTTTTCAGTGACTCTGCTTGGGCTAAAAGTGCTGCTCTTTTTGCTTCCTCTTTCATGCGCACAACAGAGCTAGTGCAAGAGGCAACTGAAGACGACCTATTCGAACCAGCTCTACTCTTGTTGCTTCTATTGCGCTGCGATGCCACTGAGACACTGTCATCTGGTGAAACACCATCCTCCATTTCCTTGATCCTTTGTTCCTTAATCCATCTTTCTGTGTTAAGGACAAATTCCCTAATGGCAGTTGCTCTTGGCTCATACCAGGTTAACTGATTTGAAGTTGCTTCATCAGCTGGTAACATCTGCATAACACTCTCGTTGAGCATGATTAATTCTTCATACAGTGTTACAAAGTGTGGCAGTATTTCTGATTCAACTCTACTAACATGCTCTTCATTATTTTTCATGTCAGATATTTCTTTTATTTTGGCCGTAATCTGGGCCATTTTCGCCTTTCTGTTATTCATAAGCCTATGGAGCTTCTCTTCCAAGGCCTTCTCTGTATATTTCGGCTCCCTCTTGTGGCGAGATGCAGGTAGCGCACCCTCTGCTGCATTTAACAAATGTTCATCCGCCATCTTGGAAACGTATTCGGCCATAACTAAGCAATAACGAACTTTCAAACACTCATAAAAATCTTCTGTGATTCAATAAACTCAAAACGAACTGTTCTTTCCTTCTATGTCTTCAAATTAACTTCAAAACGACCCATTATGCATCTTTAAGGACGAATTACTTCAGCAATACTTCTTTGCCTCTCGTTCTCAGCTTCATTTCCATGGTTAGCTTCTATCAGCAATTTCGACAGGAAAACTGTACTTACAAAGCACCCGCAATCTTGACAATGGCACCTTACTCTCACCATCGATCAACTTCGTCCAAATTTCAGTCCTTTTCCACAAATGACTGTCCGTTCTTTCCAATTGGAGCAAGTTTTTTGACTAATGTTATGGCAGCAGATCCAATATCTGTGTCATTCGGCTGAGCACTTTTTGAAAAGAATGGACGCGAGCAAGCTGGGTTCTTTATCAACAAAAAATCTTTATCTATTAAAAAAGGGTTAACAAAAAACAAGGTCTTCAAATACATATATTATAATTACACAGCAAGCACGGTCAAAAAACTATATACATCCGTGCTCCCTTACTCCTTCTGGCTCTTTCTTCCCAATTCTCCAAACTGCGTCATCATGCGCATGCGTGTTTAAATTAAAGTCCAAAGTCTAAATGACTGTTAAATTACTCTTAACTTCCTATAAACATTATGTTCATGAAATAACTAAAAATAGGTACTAAATATCAAAATACTAAATATATTTATTCTAATACCCAATTCCAACACCAAATTATATTCTTAATAACCAAAACATTGTCATGGCTCTAACACTGTGAAAAAGCCCGGATTCATTAACATGGTGAAAGTTTTGGACCTGAAGTATGTGCTACCAAGCCGCAAATATTTTTCTTGTGTTGCCACAGCTGTATGCAGACTGCACAAGCTAACATACATGAACACAGACAGTGGCTCCCTCTTTTCTGCATCACTCGAGGAAAAACTAAAACTAAAACACAACACTACCCACTCCAGTCCATCTTTCCCACAATCAGGGAATAATTTAACTCCATAAAATGCTTCTTTATAAAAGAAAGATATTTATATAACTGTGAGATATATATATATATATATATATATATATATATATATATATTTATATATATATATATATATATATATATACATTTTTAAACAATAACAGCTTAATTGATGCAAGGTGTAATGCATTTGTTTTATAAAAGGACGTTGCATTGTTTTGAGCCATTTGTCATCTGTTATTTGTTTTTGAGTAGGGCAGAGAAAAATCAATTAAAATCTGAAATCTTTTTTTTTTTTAAATCTGAGATTTTATTTTTAGGCCATATCGCCCAGCTCTACTACATACTACCACAATAGAAATTGTGAGAATGGCTTCAGCTAGTTTATGGCAAAGTTATTATGGGAACAAATACCCAAAAATTCCCTCAAAAAATAACTTTGGATAATTTTAGAAAAACACTATCAAAAGCAAAAGTTCATAAGCTCAGAATGAAACTATTATATAAGATTTGAATATGTAGTATATTTTGAGTCCTGGTGACTTACTGTGCCGTCGCCTCCACAGGCCAGGATCCTCAGGTTTGGCACTTTGCGGTACAATTCCAGCCTAGAAAAAGTTCAAAGATTAAAAATTAAATCATATTCTTGATTATAAATTGTTATTATAATTGAATAATGGCCCTACCCCTCCTTGGGCCCTCC
Source organism: Paratrypauchen microcephalus (assembly GCA_036785185.1). Taxonomy (NCBI): domain Eukaryota; kingdom Metazoa; phylum Chordata; class Actinopteri; order Gobiiformes; family Gobiidae; genus Paratrypauchen; species Paratrypauchen microcephalus. The sequence continues at coordinate 949,904 of JAVJIX010000124.1, read as the reverse complement.
GTTGCTGAGGTCAAACACCTGTCTGGGGTTCAGGTACCACATCAACGACTGCATGATCTTTGTGCCCTATCAGAGACCAGAATCAGATAACATGACCAGGAAGTACAAATAGCTCCAAGTTTCTTCATATAATTAAATAGCCTCTAATTGATCATCCCCAGACTCCAGTGATGGTTTATGGGGTTAAAACTGTATAGGAGGAGTCTGGAATTTTATCTATGATGCAACAAAACAAGCACAATGAAAGCAGGGCATTTTTCAGTGATTAATTAAGCAATAAAATACAATTTCAGGCATGTTTTTGATGAGGGGACAACAATATAACATTGTTAAAAAAGATCAAGAAGGTCAACTTTGCATAGTACCTAGTTTATTCTAGGTTACTTTTCAGCACACTACAGTGTGGTTATGCTAGTGAAGTAGATCATATGACACGTCCAGCTGACCATGACAGATATGTTTCCTAACTCTTAATGATAGCGCAACCTACTTTATGTGATACACAACTGGCCTGATTTGAATGTAAAAGCTATCTTCACTCAGAAAGTGGGAAAGGGAAAGCAGGGCACAACTATATGTAAAAGTGAAGAGATGGGGACACATTGAGATTGGGAGCACAAATATTGATTTCATTTAGTAAATTCTCAAAAGGACATTTTTATTTTTGTTGAAATAAAAAATGTGCCGACAAAGCTATGTCGCAATTTGTTTTGAACCCAATCAGAATGATAGTAGATTGGTATTTCAAGCAGATAAAATTACCCAATCTTTTCAACTCAAAAGTGCCTGGAATTTGGATTTTGGACTTACTATTGTAAAATTAAGCTTCTTATCAAAGAACAACACATTGTACAGGAGCTGAGATTGTTTTGTCATGGGTAAAAGATACCAAGACCTTTTATGTTTACATTTATATTTCAATATTTTTATTATTAAAATGAACAATTTAATAACAAGCATTGCAATTGCAATTTTATGAAAGGATTCTGTTCAAAGTTCACGTTTTAAAGTGAATAAATGATAAAAAGACTGAAATATGGTTAGTAGTTTTTTTTACAGAATAAGAACATTATAGTACTTGAAAGTACTTCTCTGATTCAATTAATGTTCTACATGTTATTTTTTTTATATTTATTGTGCCAAAACATGTCCATCTATTGCAGTTCTATTACTGATACAAGAGCTTTTGGGCCATTCATTTAGAGGTTGCCTAGTTTGCCTCCAATTGTTCAGCCCACAGGAATCCACTGGGACCTGCCCAATTCTTTACACATAATAGAAACATAATTAAAATTCCTGGCCCAATGCTGCATGCTGCACATTGTAGCTCCAGTTATTAATGTCACTGACTGTAGCCGTAATAACGTCCAAAATGAGTCTAATTTAAAAATTCACTTTCCTTTTGTGTGGCGAGTTAAGCTGGCTTAGTGGGCATGTACCTGGTTTCCTCCACTCTTTGGGTTGACAAAAACTAGCAGAGGTTTCATAAGAGGAGCGGGAACAGGTCGAATCAGAAATGGCTTCAACGGTCGGCCCTCCTGGAATAAAAAAAAAAATATATATATACATATACACACACACACATATGTCAGAAAGAAAGAAAAGATCAGGGGAAGTGAATACAAACTTTCTGTATGCCTTGTTACTCTCTAAACATATGCCCATAACTTTCCAGAAATACATCATATGAAAACCCAATTTAAATATATTTAGCCCAAGAAAATATATTTTTGTTGTTATTCAATTTATTCTTACAACCTTATTTCATTTTAGGTTAGAATTAACTTGACTTAATTTTAAATATTAAATTAATTATAAAAATATATTACAATACATTTAGAGAATTGTTTTTGATAAGACAAAAATATATATCTTCCACTGAAATTTCTTTGGCTTGTTTCCATTTCATTACATTAAAATAAAAAGATTATGAAGAACTCCTACAGTGCACTATGTTAGAGCAGTTAGAGCAAGATGGCGGCGCGTGAAGACGCAGCGGCCCCTCGTCCGGCCGATAGCGTAGTATTTTCACCGTCTTTGTCTAGTCTATCTTGTTCGTCTTCAGTGTTTTCTAACAAGTACAGTAGGCAGTTCTTGCTGGACATAGGCAGAACTGGCCAGCACAACTCCCTGGACACTGTACTAGAGGAGAAGCTGGCGCGCTTCGGACTACTACGCCGGCCTGCTGCTAATGCTGCTAACGCTGCTACACCGGACTCGCCTGCCGCCCCCCGCCCGGAGAGGAGACGCCGCAAGCGGTGTGAGAGGAGGCAGAAGCGAGGCCGGCGCGGCGGTATCAGAGCTAGGCTAACGGCTAGCCCGCACCGGCCGGCCATTCCATCCATTCTCCTCGCCAACGTGCAGTCTCTGGACAATAAAATGGACTACATCAGACTGAGGGCTGCCCAGCGCGACGTGAGGGAGTGCTGTGTTTTTGTTTTCACGGAAACATGGCTCCATGACAACATCCCGGACTCAGCGGTGCGCCTGGACGAGCTAACATGCTACCGCTCGGACCGAGCTAGCGGTGTCCCCGGAGTTAAATCCCGCGGAGGGGGTTTAATAATTTTTCTTCGGGACACTTATTGTCGGGACGCTGTGGTGGTATGTAGACACTGTTCACCCCTAGTGGAGTTTATGATTCTGAAGTGCCGGCCTTTTTATCTCCCGCGTGAAATCACGGCAATATTGCTAGTGGTTGTTTACGTCCCCCCATCACCGAACAGCGCTGATAGGAGGGAGGCACTGTATGAGTTGTATAACTCTATTAGCGAGCAACAGACTGCTCACCCGGACGGATTTTTTATCCTTGCCGGGGATTTCAATCATGCAGACCTCAAAAACTGTCATGCCACAAATGCATCAGCATGTTGATTTCCCAACCAGGGGAAACAACATTTTGGACATGGTTTACACTACACACAGGGGAGCATACAAGGCTTACCCCCTCCCCCACATAGGCCTCTCTGACCACATCTCTGTTGTGCTCAGACCGGCATACAGACCCGGTGTAAGGGTCTCTAGGCCGGCTCTGAAGCAGATCCAGGTGTGGCCAGAGGGGGCCTCGTCTGCACTACAGCACTGCCTCGGTACAACAGACTGGGCAGTGTTCAAACAGGCCGCCACATACAACAATCACACTGACATTGAGGAGTACGCAGACACTGTGACCTCCTACATCACCAAATGCATTGGTGATGTCACACACACAAAAACAATCACCACCAGGGCTAACCAGAAGCCATGGCTGACAGGGGAGGTTCACAGGCTGTTGAGAGCCAGGAACGCTGCCTTCAGAGCTGGGGATGTCCCCCATCTGAGGGCAGCAAGAGCCAACCTGTCCCGTGGAATCAGGAAAGCCAAACACAAATACACACAGAAAATAACCGGACACTTTAGAGATAGCAGGGACACACGGAGTCTGTGGCAGGGCACCCAGAACATCACGGATTACAAACCCTTGCCACAGACCTGTGACAATAATATCACCCTGCTCAATGACCTCAACAGCTTCTTTGCACGGTTTGAGGCAGGAAATGACACCCGGCCCCAAAAAACTCCACCACCTCCCCACGACCAGCCCCTGTGTGTGTCTGCAGCCAGCGTGAAGAGGACACTCTCCAGGATCAACACCCGCAAGGCTGCAGGCCCGGACAACATTCCTGGTCGTGTGTTGAAAGACTGTGCAGAGGAGCTCAAGGATGTCTTCACAGACATCTTTAATGCTTCTCTGAGCCAGGCTGTCGTTCCCTCCTGCTTCAAAACCACTACCATCGTTCCCGTGCCAAAGAAGCCCACTCCGGCCACTTTTAATGACTATCGCCCTGTTGCACTGACCCCCATCATCATGAAGTGCTTTGAACGGCTAGTCATGGCACACATCAAATCCACCCTCCCCCCACCCTAGACCCATACCAGTTTGCATACCGGGCCAACCGCTCTACCGAGGATGCAATCTGTTCTGCACTTCACCCGGCTCTCACCCACCTAGACAATAAAGACTCATATGTGAGAATGCTGTTCATAGATTTCAGTTCAGCATTCAACACTATAATCCCACAGCAGCTCATTATCAAACTAGACCACCTGGGGCTTCAGACCTCACTGTGTAATTGGCTGCTGGACTTCCTCAGTGAGAGGCCACAGGCAGTGCGGGTCGGCAGAAACACCTCAAGCTGCATTAGACTGAGCACAGGAGCCCCCCAGGGCTGTGTGCTCAGTCCGATGCTCTTCACTCTGCTGACCCACGACTGCTCACCAGCGTTCAGCACCAATCACATAGTGAAGTTTGCGGACGATACGACTGTGGTGGGTCTCATCTCTAATAACGATGAGACAAACTACAGGAGTGAGGTGAGCCTTCTGACCCAGTGGTGCAGCAATAACAATCTCCTTCTTAATGTTGAAAAGACCAAGGAGATTGTTGTTGACTTCCGGAGAGGCCCCACCCAGCACCCCCCACTGTCCATCAATGGTGCTGCTGTAGAGAGGGTGAGCAGCACCAAATTCCTGGGGGTGCACATCAGTGAGGACCTCTCCTGGACAGTGAATACTGTGTCACTGGCAAAGAGGGCTCAGAGCGCCTCTATTTCCTCCGCAAACTGAGGAGAGCTGGAGCCCCTCCACCCATTATGACCACCTTCTACCGAGGCACCATTGAGAGCGTCCTGACCAGCTGCATCACTGTGTGGTACGGGAGCTGCACTGAACAGAACAGGAAAGCCCTGCAGCGCATAGTGAATGCAGCTGGGAGGATCGCTGGTGTCTCTCTCCCCTCCCTCCTAGACATTTTTAACACCCGGCTCACCCGCAGAGCGTCCAGCATTGTGGGTGACCCGAGCCACCCCGCACATAGCCTGTTCAGCCTCCTGCCCTCGGGGAGAAGGTACCGGAGTCTCCGGGCCCACTCCACCAGGCTTTCAAACAGCTTCATCCACCAGGCTGTCAGGAGGCTGAACTCACACCCGAACTCACACCCGAACTCCCACCTTACCCATCTCCCACCCCCCACCCCCCATATTGGCATAACCTGTATTCCATAAAAAGACCTATCACTCTAGACACTTTAAAAAAAAAAAAAAAAAAAAAACTGCTGCTAAGGACTACTGTTGCACTGTTGCACATTTACATTTACTACTGGATTTTACTCCTGTTGCACTGTTGTTTACTACTGTTATTGCACACTTACATTTACTACTGGAATTTTTAGTACTGTTGTTTACTCCTGTTATTGAATTTTACCCCCGTTGCACTGTCGTTTACTACTGTTATTGCACATTGACTACTGGAATTTTAGTACTGTTGTTTACTCCTGTTACTGCACTAGAATTACTACTGTTGCACATTTATTTTATTTTATCTTAACTCCTATGCACATTCTACTGCACATGACCAAGTCACTGCTGTATCTTCCATTGCACATTTTTGATGCACACTGCACACTTTGGAAATCTGTATATAGTATAGTTTATTTATTATGTTGCACTGTTTTAAGATTTTAGATCGTAGACTTTAGTTTTAACTTAGATCTCTGTCTTAGATAGTTTTTTGTTGTGTTTTGTCTTCATATTGTATTTTGTACACTGTCTTTTTGCACTACCTGGCCAGAGAGAAACAAAATTTCGATTCACTGTATGTTGAACACATATGGCAGAATTGACAATAAAGCTGACTTTGAACTTGAACTTTTGAACTATGTAACTCTCAGGTGGAGGGTTCACCTATACTGCTTATGCTTATCACCATGGAGATGGAATGTTCCAAAGTAGCTTTACAATTAATTTATTCAATTAATGCCGTTTTTAGTGAAATACCTTTAAAAACATACATTTTCACCTTGAGTATGGTTGCCTCTCCACAGATCTTACCTGCGGTGGCATCATCAGCTTATAATCAGTGAGAGATAATGCCCAATGTGGAGTATTCCAGGCAAAGAAATAACATCTCTATGGAGACAAGCAAGTGGCACACCCTTCACTAGAAAAGTTACATTCAAGTATATTTCACTTCAACTTCTCCAGGCAAAGTGGTCCCTGTAGCCCAGCCTGAGTAATACAGATTTAGGCCACGTTCCCTGAGACTGCAAACAAACACACAGGACTTTGGCGACATTTAGTTTTCATATCGATCTGATTTCAAAGAGCAGAGTGTGACAGGCCTGACCTCAGGCACCCGCTTGCTGCTCCTCCTTTTAAACGACGCTCGCTTGTTCTTCTTACTGTTTTTCACCGAAGACTGTCAACAGCACACAAACACAAAGAAAGAGACAAAGAAAGAAGAAATGTTACTCCTGCACTTCAAGGCAATATGTAAGAACACTGGGATCAGCGAGGTAAAATATATATGGTAGGAGAGGGCACAGGTTTTCAAAACATTCAAGAGATTTAGCTCATCTTTCAAAGGTGGCATAAGGCAGGGCAAAAAACAAATGCATAATGTAATAATGTTAAAAAAAAAGTGCATCTACACGTTTTTATGTACTGTAGAATGCTAAGATGTAGGCAGAGGTGGGCAGTACTCATTTACATTTACTCAATTAACTTCTTAAAGGAATTGTACTTTTCAGAAAACGTTTCTAGCAGCATACTTTTACTCGTACTTGAGTCATATTTTTACTGACAGTAACAATATTCTTACTTAAGCAGGTTTTCGTTACTCTTACCAGAGTACAGATTTAGGCAACTCTACCCATCTATAATCTTTGTGGAAGGGTTTTATTTTCAAAGCACACACTTCTATACAAAATAATACATGTTTATGGTTATTTAAAAGCAGTATTAAATTTTTCTACTTGCTTTTGGGTAGCCCATACTTTAGCATGAACAAAATCTAATATGTTTGTGAGTACCTGATGCCGGCGGACTCGAACTATCCAGGTGGGTGGGACTATAAGCGCGGCGTGGGCTCCTATTGGACAGGTCTCCTCTATGTGCTGGAGCATGAAGCAGGATACTTTATTGTGGTACTGTAAAACAATAAAAATAAAAATCATTATCTAGAGCCATCAAGCACATTTCTATTACCATTTCCGCAAATACAATAATTAAAAAATGTTATTGGAAGCATAATTCACTCTGCGATCCTTCCTGTGGGCGCTCAGCTTAATTCGGTTAAAATATATTAACAAAATGGCAGACATGATAACAATAGTGATTTTGATGATAGTTTTGTTGCATTATGTAAGATGGATGCATGATTTTGACTGTGAATCATTCTTTGTCATAATAAAGGTAGAGTGTAGGTGGAAACACGTTGACTCACAGCCTGTTTGCACCAGGAGCAGCTGATGGCCACTATGTCTTTGCTGTGGAAGGTGAATTTTTGCTGGAAGCCCTGGAAACAACATAACAAAAATATTTTAAGGGGATAGAGTTGTCAAAAGTATAGAAAATATGTACTAGTCTGTAGTAAAACTGAGGGATTACACAGATATAAGACCACATGGGAATAGAAAAAAGTACTATGATTTAATGTTGAAAATTGCATTCTATTGTCTAAAGAAAGTGTTTCTATTATCATTGTGGTATTGGTATTGAGTATTGAGTCTATTCTTTAGTATCTAAATCGAGTTTGAAATTTAGCATGATCATAGAATGCTTATAATAATAATAATATTAATAATAATTCATAGCATTTATATAGTGCCTTTCATTACACCCAAAGCGCTTTACAGTTCATTGTTCATTCACTCCACACTTGGTGGTGCTAAGCTACTTTCTGTAGCCACAACTGCCCTGTGCCAGACTGACGGAAGCAAGGGTGCCAATCTGCGCCATCGGCCCCTCCGACCACCTCCAACACTCACGCACACACCACTTTCATACTACGCAATGTGGGTGAAGTGTCTTGCCTAAGGACACGACAGTTTTTTGCGATTGGCGCCCCACTGTGGCACCTGGAATTCCCACTGGTCTCCCGTCCAAGTACTACCCAGGCCCGGCCTTGCTTAGCTCCTGAGATCTGACGAGATCAGGCTTTGACAAGCTGATATGGCCACATTATATAATGCAATACAAAAAAATTTATTTACATGTAACCCGACTAACACTCACCCTCCCACATTGCTTACACTTGCCCTCCTGTCTCCTGCGGTGGACCCAGTGATGGCGGACCACCAGAGGCTACAACACAACAGACACTGGTCAGAACTTCCATGACACTTCCAATCTTTCCTCCAATTCAAATCCCAAAACGCATTTACCTCTCTGTGATTCCTCGGGCCTCCTTCGCGGAAAGATGGTTTGCACCTGAAATTAATCTGAAAATTAAACCGAAATTGATTTTAGAAGGAATTTTAAAAGGGCCGTTTAAGAGTTCCCAGTGCCTCTTGGTGTAAACATTTGAAAGGAAAAGGAAAGGTTAAGTGAAGTCAAGTTTATGAATGTGTTGCAAGCCATTCCGACAATTCCAAAATTTAAGATTGTTTTAATTTTATTTACTTTTTTTATATATATTCAATTTTTTTTTACTCATGATTTTTATGACAAGAATAGACACAGCACATTTATAAACCTACAGGACAATAGTTGTGATTGTCAAGTCTTCCCCTGAAAGAACCAAAGGGAAAGAATACTGCATATTTAAAGTTGATGTAATATTCTTGTATGAAATTGGATAGTACAGTATTAAAAATGCACATATAGATAGATCTAAAATATTAAAATCATTCATCTCTATTCATAATAACGTTCATAATTATTTCAGATTGTTTTTTTTTTTCTATAATTAGGTAGAGAAAAGGTTATTTAAAACATCCCGCATTATCAAAGTGCTTTGGAAAAATAAAAATAAAAAATAAATAGAAAATATGTCAATCACATTGGATTTTGATCTTTTTCATTCATCATATTCTGTATGTTATATGGATATATAGTGTGCTGTGAAAGTCCGAGGTAGGAAATTAATTGGCTCATCTGTCAATTTTACAACATATTTCAGTTCATTTTGAGGGACTATGATGAAGCATTATAAATATTCCACGTACACTTATTCAAAGCAAAGCCTTTCAACTGTCTGTTTCATACAGATTTCCTTCCATCATCATCCATCATAGTCGTAAGGAATACAATTGTGAATAATTTGTGCAGAAATCACAGATCCGATTCATGACTTTAAATTGATTTTTGAGGCTCTAGACAGCACCAGAAGTGACAGAGATTAGGAGATTTTTGTGAAGTCTTTTGTGAAATCTCACTCTAAAACTGGGGTCATTGAGTGGGAGAATGGAATCCAACAGCATGGCTCTGGAAGTGGGATACTGGAAAATTAAGCATTGATTAATTTAAACGAGTTTGGTTTGTTGCTTTTACCTCGACAATAAATGTGTTTATATGTTATATATATAGTTTGTATTGTTGCTAACGTAAACATTAGCTTAACTTACCTTCTCCAACTGTTCAATGCAGACGGTGTGAGCTACGATCTTACAGGCCGCGCACTTCCTTCGACTTGACAATTTCTGCTATGGAAAAACAGAAAACAACTCACTGTAGTATCATCTGCGCAATTCATGTAATAAATGAACAAGTAATCGGTTTAATATCCACTGGGGGGCAGCACAGTATTGCACAAATACAGCATAGATACTGCATGTACAGCTGCATTTACCAGGGGTGGGTGGAGTGGCCAAAGTGTTACTCAAGTAAGAGTAATGTTACTTCAAAATAATGCAAGACGCAAATGTCCAAATCCTTTCATACTGTTAACATAACGCTTTTGTCACTTGTACACTTACAGTGGGAAGTTCAAGCAAATCAAGTAAGAGTAGTGTTAATAAAAATATTACCCAGGTAGGAGTAAAAGGAGAGGAAATACAATTTCTTTAAAAAGTTACTCAAGTAAATGTAACTGCTTAAACTACTCACTTCTAATCAAAACAATATGTAAAATTGCACTTATAAAAAAAAATCTACATATATAAATCATTTGGTTTATGGAGAGTGTTAATCTATGTATTGTGTAGTGGTAAATTTTAAAATACAATTCATTTTATATAAACGTTTTGGCTCAATATATTGTAAATATATTTGATATTGATCTTTGTAGATTAATAATTTCATTTTAGAATGTCATATTAAAGGTGCACCATGCCACTTTTCTGATAAGAGTCCCCCATCTGCTTGTCTCCATAGAGAGGTTATAACTTTGCCTTGAATGTTCCACAGAAGGCCATTAAACGAAGCCATCTCCATGGATACAGACAAGCAGGTGAAAAATTGTTAACTGTCAAATTGTTAATTGTTAATTACTATAACAGTGGTCCTAATTTGTAATCCTACTGAATCTCGTGGATACATGTGTCTTTAATTCGGAGTTTGCTGTCACTACTCTGTTGCCACTATAGAATACTTGCAATACTGCTATTTTCCTGACTTGTAAACAACAAAATGTAGAGTGCCCACCAGTGCCCGGGCCACACAGTCGTGCTCTCCCACATAGCAGGTATCTAAGGACACGCTGGTCTCAAACCACATGTGCTCTCCGTACACCGCCCCCTCCTGGACACAGAGGAAAGACACTAGATTGAATTGAAAAGACCTTTTACGCACACGACTAAAGGTACAGTACGTTTTTGAGGAAGTAATGGCATATAACATGGCTTAAAGCTCACACGTCAATTTTACATAAAAAAGGACATTTAAGTCAAGTTCATGATCATTTACTTAAAAAATTAATTTAATATCCATACAGAATTTGTACTCACACTCCAATCCACAGCAGTGCGGAGGTACGGCTCAGGCTCCATTCTGCCCATGAACGAGGTGCAGGGGTCAGAGGGTAGATGCCGGAGACCTGACTTGGCTATGGCTTTCCTGTCAACAAAATCACAAAACCATATAATATTTTTATTTCATATCTTTTTGAACTGCTGAAAAAGTAGAGGTCAGAGAGACGGAGGCAATATTAGCATATCAAGTGTATTGCCATCCAAGGTCAAATCAGATAACAATTAATCAGCATTACAGTTCTTAATTACAAAAACACTGTATCTGATGTCCCATTTATTAATGCTATCATTTGGTGTTTTGGTTCTCAAGGCGTTTATCCAATAACAAAGCAGAATGAGCCTCATATATTTCTCTCATTTGGGTTGCCAGTTTCAAAGCTGAAATCCAGTTGTTTTAAACCTAAAATGCCTCTCTGATCTGAATGGTCACTACCTAAACCCCAGCTCCTGGAGCCAGTCATGAATCAGTGCAAGTGCAGCCTCTGCAGCTCAGGAAGGGAATTCTCGAGGTTCTGAGCTTTAACATGAGGTCTGTCCATATACTGAGAATGAGAGAAACTTGTATGCGTACTCTATCTGCAGGTCAAGACTTTGGCAACACAGGTTCAGTTCTGATTGAAGTGCAGTTTTGAAACAGTAACAATGTTGCCTACAAACAGTTCCTTTAAACAAGACAAATATTCTGTGTGGTTAGTGATCACAGGATGGTCATTCACTTCCAGGGCCCATCATTATCTATGCACCTGTTTCCATCAGACCACTGTCTGTCATGCTTCTGCCATACCAATAAGACACAGAACTGTATCTGTTATCATATTTTTAGCTCACTTGTCCAGTTATGAAGAGATTATTATCATGGTTACATAATGTGCATAATACAATTCACAAGAGGAAAGAGGGAGTGAGAGGGAGTAAGAGGGAGTTCTGACTGTAATCCTCTCCAAAACAACATAAATGTGCTGCAACAACATTGGGCTTGTAGTATTTCTGAAGTGCGTTTTATCTCAGTATGACAATTCTATCATAGCTGGTGACTACAAATTGTTTGCTGACTATTTTATCCCTTGGGATAAAAAGACAATTAAAAGGACCGTATAGCTCTCAATGTTTTTAAAAAAATACTTCAATCACAACTGTAGTTCTCATTCTCAGTATATGGACAGACCAGGCCTCATGTGAAGCTCAGAACCTCCAGAATTCCCTCCTTGAGATGCAGAGGCTGCACTAGCACTGATTCATGACTGGCTCCAGGAGCTGGGGTTTACGTATTGAACATTCAGATCAGAGAGAGACATTTTAGGTTGAAACCATTTCAGCATTAAAAAGTACTCATACAAGGCTCATTCTGCTTTCTGATTGGATCATCTTGAGAAATAAAACACCACATTTTAACATAAACAACAAGAACAAGATGTATTGAACCAAGTATAATAATTTGGGTCTATAAAGTAATAAAATATGAGTAAAATTTACAGACTTAAGTAAACCTGTCATGTGCACTTTGAAATAAAATCATTTTAACTAATCTAAATCATCCTTTTTTGAAGAGATGTTTTAGCTACAGCCTGTGGTGATGTGCCCTTTTGTCATTGTTGAACAATAAACACTTGAGTCTGCTGATCTCATTCTCTTGTGTCACACTGTTAGACATTCAAAGGAGGACTGCACAATATGAGAGAAAGAAGATACTTCATCTTTTTGTTAAATATAAATCTGATACAAATCTGAAAACAACTTTTAGCATTTCCCACTTGGGCTGAGCAACTCTTCTCTTCTGTGTGAATACAATACAATCTATTTAAAAAATCATTTCATAACACTGAATTTATCACTTATCTTGTGCATCCTAACTATTCACCATGATGAGTTTACACTTTTCACCACTTTCAGAAACCAGAGAAGATGTAGATTTTGCAATCTATCCTAACAGCTAGCATGCCAACACACACATCCTGATCATCAGACAATAAAACGCTTTCTAATTACACACAGACAGCACACAGCAGACTTCTTTTAAACTTAAGACCCGCTTGTACAATATACCTGTTTTGCTCAAATACATGAAAAAAAAAGGTTTAACTCAGTTTTAACTCAGGTATTACCACTTTTTGTACATATACTACAACAGGCTGCATATTAATACACCTAGTCAGGCCACATAGCTGAAATAAATAAAGTTAATGTCCCTCCGTCATTCCAGAACCTAATGTGTAATCTGCTAATGAATAATGTAACAGCACAAATGGTTTCTGGTCTGTGTTAAACCGACGGTCTGATCTATAAATGTCATTTTCTCTTTTCCTCTCAGCTCACAAAGACGGTGTGGCACGATGATTTAGTCATTTATTTGAGTGTCTTGAATTTTAAAGTTACTCCAATGAATACCATAACTACATAAGGGGACAACGGGCAAAGGTTATCTAGTACCGTATATATGAAAATGGAAAAAAGCTAGTGATGGTGATTTTTTACTGGAATCATACTTGTTTTGGAGAATGTGTTTTAAGTGTATTTTCAAGAGCAAGTATTTAAGATGAGAATTTAGGAATGAGGTAAAACATGTCAAATGTGTAGACTATAATTTAAAAGGCCTTGTACCCAGACTTTTCTATGTATTTGAGCAAAATGTGTCCTACTACAGATATATTGTACAAGCAGCTATTGAGGTCAAAATAAGTCTATTGTCTGTCTCTGTCCATATATTAGAATGTTTTATAGCCTGGGAATCAGGAAGTGCACTGCACAGTTAGCATGCTAGTTGCTCTGGTCTCTGAGAGTTGTGAAAAGTACTTATAAATTGATCATGGTGAACAATTTGGATGTTCGGAGTGCAATAAGTGAGGAATAATTGCAAACTGTTTAAAATTTACTTTTTTCAGGCACACTGCTTTTAAATAAGTGAAGTAATCTTGGTTAGTGGTAGACTTATAAGTATCAGTACAGTAGTATGCATAGTACGAGCAGTAGTGTTAAAACAGCTTTATATGTAGTAGAGCTATGGTTGTTAGTACTGTGGCTACATGGTACTAGTAGTATTAACACTTCAACTCAAGACACATTTAGCCTAATATTTGACATGTAATCTAGTGAATTTCATATAAAACTTTGGCTGTTTTTGTCCATATTTTCTGTAAAATGTGGATATCTTTGTCATGTTGTACCAACAAACACTGACTGAACCTTTAATTTTTTTTACTATTGATTTTTTAGAATTTTTGCAAAAAAAAAAAAAAAAAATCTAAATTAACATCTAAATAAACCGTTTTTACAGTACAGTAAGCTGGCCACATACCTCTTGGCACAGATAAGGTAAAGGTGTTGGGATTAGAGTCTTATGGAGCAATAATCCTTCCCAGAATTCCACAGTGAAGCACATGTTGGCAGTTAGACAAACATTATCTTATCTATTGGAGCATTCATGGAATCTACAATAGAAACTCCACACACCTGTTGTAGCCATGCACTCCTCGCTCCTATTCAGACAAAACCAGGACAAGGCACACGGCAAAGAATGTGATCTGTCCAATCATGTGCAGGTTTCAGACTACACGGGCCATTGTGGGCGGAGATCAATATATTGTTCTGTGTATACTGTAAAGTGGGATTTTTGTATTGTCAAAACAAGCCTTGAGGTTTATTATAGTTCACTTAAAGGCGCAGTGCCAGATTTTGACCAGCTTTGACCGACTAGTTCATTTTAAACAGTTTGCAGAGGTCCAAAGTTATTACTCATTTACATTACCATACCATTCCAAGCATCCAAATTATTCACCACTAAGAGACTAGCAAGCTAACTGACCTCTACCTGATTCTCTTACAATAAAATGCTTTCGAAGTAAATGCATTTTTGCTCAAATACAGGGGGGAAAAAAGTCCTGAAAACAGAGTATTGATATCAACTTAATAAATTGATAAATTGTAATTGCTTGCAATATAACTAAAAGAGCCTTATTGAACATCTAGATTCACATCTGATAAATAATTAAAGGGATATTCCAGGATTTTTGACATGGGGGTTCATTTCCGAGATAGCCAGAGTGTTGCAGAGATGTGGAGACACTTTTTAGCGAATTTCATGCAGTCCTTCCAGCTGCAGAGTTTTCAGTTGCTAGGCTAGCGCAAGTCAATGGTAAATGGTAGCCTGATTTTAATCAGGCTTACTCACTCCATAGTGCACC